>JAPVLO010000124.1:3797500-4397500 GCA_027257055.1 Cephalopachus bancanus
AGGTCAACTCTCACCATATTGGATGGGTTCCCTTTTCTTCCCATGGATTTTTTTTTTACATTAAATTGTCATGGTGACAGAATATAGCATTGCTAAATGCATTTTTTATGACTAGAAAAAGGCATAAGCTACATACAATAAAGCAAACCATTGGAACAGTTAACTTCCACATATCCGGAGCTGACATTCAGATTCTTGCAGGATATATATTCTTGCAGCGTTGGCTTCAATAAATTCAGAACTATTAGTATCTGGTGTGGTATTCCTTTCAAGATTAAAAACAAAAAGATAAAGAATTAAGCAAAAAATGCTTTGGGTTTTTATCAAACAGTAGCTAATATTATTATCATTTTATTATTTTTATATCTTAGCTCTCTGAAGTCTATCTGAAGCTTTTCAAATTAAGCTGCAACTGTTATTGTCAAAAATTTCCAAAAACACTTCTATAAATATATAAAGTGCTTATAATGCCTTGAACCATATATATGTATGAACCATATGTATGTGTGTGTGTGTGTGTGTGTGTGTGTGTGTGTGTGTGTGTGTGTGTATTTTACTATTGGAGCTGCATTAGGGTTAAAAAAAAAAAAAGTGTAGCCACTCCAACAAAAGTAATTTTTAAAAGATTTTGTTTTCTCCTTTTTTGTTTTTGATTTTTGAACATCACTAGGATTTTCATAGTTTCCATATTTCTTAAGCTCACATTTTTCCTCTACTTATTCTACTTATTCTCTACTCATACCTGAAAGTAGCTCCTTTTTCTTTTTTTTTTTGAGTTGGAGTCTCACTCTGTCGCCCAGACTGGAGTGCAGTGGCCGCTTCCGGCCACCGCAGCCTCGGCCTGCTGGGCTCCGGCGATCCTTCCGCCTCAGCCTTCCGAGTAGCCGGAATTACAGGCGCGCGCTGCCATGTCCGGCTAATTTTTGATTTATTGTGGAGATGAGGTCTCGCCAAGTTGCTCAGGTGGTCAAACCCGCGGGCTCAGGCAATCCACTCACCTCAGCCTCCCAAAGGCGTGGGATTACAGGCTGAGCCACTGAACCCGGCTAGTAGCTCCTTTTGACAGCTTCTTCCACATTGTCTTCCTCATTCCTTTTATATATATGTTTATACAATTATATTGTATGTCCTAAGGCCACTTTAGGTAAAAATATAAATAATGTAACGCTCAAATTTCAGCATTTACAGTTTTCTTAGAAATCATGCAGTCCAATAATTTCTCAGCAAAGATTTGAGTTGAGGAATGTGGGTGAAGATTTATGATTTTAAGTTCTGTTCCAAATTAATTAGTGCCATTCCAGAAGAACAGCATGAATTATCCTACACTTAACTTTTTTAAAAAATATTTTTTGAATAGCCAATACTTTTGTTGTTACCAGTCCCATCAAGACTAACAACTATCTAGATGTAGAAATGTTAGTCTAGTTATTGACGTATGGGATAAAACAACTGTAAGAGTTTATCTGGGTGTAGAATTCAAGATTATGAGTGATTTCCAGGTAAGGAAGATTAAAAGTAGCAACATTGAGCCGGGCTCGGTGGCTCAGCCTGTAATCCTGCGCCTTTGGGAGGCTGAGGTGAGTGGATTGCCTGAGCCCACGGGTTCGAGACCCGCCTGGGCAGTGAGACCTCATCTCTACAATAAATCAAAAAATCAGCCAGGCGAGGTAGCGCATACCTGTAATTCCGGCTACTCGGAAGGCTGAGGCAGAAGGATCGCTGGAGCCCAGCAGGTCGAGGAGGCTGCGGTGGCCGGCAGTGGCCACTGCACTCCAGTCTGGGCGACAGAGTGAGACTCCAACTCAAAAAAAACAAAAGACAAACAAAATAAATAAATATAAATAAAAATAAAAGTAGCAACATTACCAATCCTTTTGAAAGTATTCCAGGGAATTGTAGAAAGATGGAATTCCCCCCAGATCATTTTACAAAGCTAACATCACACTGATACCCAAGCCGGGTAGAGATCCAACAAAAAAGGAGAACTACAGGCCAATATCCCTTATGAACATAGATGCAAAAATCCTTAACAAGATTCTAGCAAATCAGATCCAAAAACACATCTCAAAAATCATCCACCATGACCAAGTAGGCTTCATCCCCAGGACGCAAGTCTGGTTCAACATTCGCAAAACCATAAATGTAGTTAAATACATTAAAGATGTAAAAACAAGAACCACATGATGACACCATTAGATGCAGAAAAAGCTTTTGATAAAATCCAGCATCTCTTCTTGATAAAAACCCTCAAACACCTAGGTATAGACGGAACATAGTAAGTGCCATCTACGATAAACCCACAGCTAACATACTGCTAAATGGACAGAAACTGGAAACATTTCCCCTAAAAAGTAGAACAAGACAAGACTGCCCACTCTCACCCCTCTTGTTCAACATTGTGTTGGAAGTCCTAGCTCAGGCAATTAGACAAGAGAAGGAAATCCAGGGTATCCAAATAGGAAAAGAGGAAGTCATGTTATCCTTCTTTGCTGATGATATGATCCTAAGCCTTGAAATCCAAGAGAATCTGTAAAAACCTGCTTGCACTGATAAAGGACTTTGGCAAAGTCTCAGGGTACAAAATGAATGTGCAAAAGACAGGAGCATTCCTATACACCAGCAACAAACAGGCAGAGACCCAAATTAAAAGCACAATCCCATTCACAATAGCCACACAAAGAATGAAATACCTCAGCATCTTCCTAACGAGAGACGTGAAAGACCTTTACAATAAGAACTACAAAACACCGCTCAAAGAAATCCAAGAGGACACAAACAAATGGAAAAAATATTCCATGCTCATGGATAGGAAGAATCAGCATTGTTAAGATGTCCATCTTACCAAAGGCAATCTATAGATTCAATGCAATACCCACTAAGTTACCAATATCATTCTTCTCAGACCTGGAAATGACAATACAGAAATTCATATGGAAACAGTAATGACCATGAATAGCCAAAACAATCCTTAGAAAAAGAAACAAAACAGGAAATATACACTTTCAGACTTCAAACTTTACTATAAGGCTACAGTACTCAAAACAGCCTAGTATTGGTACAAGGACAGGCACATAGACCAATGGAACTGGATAGAAATTCCAGAAGTAAAGCTTCAATTTCTCCACCAATTCATCTTAGACAAAGCCTCCAACAACAACCACTGAGGAGAGGAGAACCTATTCAGTAAATGGTGCTGGGAAAACTGACCGATCACATGCAGAAGATTGAAACAGGACGCCCTACCTATCACCATACACAAAATTTAACTCTGAATGGATCAAAGATCTAAACGTAAAACCTCAAACTATGAGAATCTTAGAAAATGCAGGAGACACCCTTATGTAAATTGGAACTGGCAACCAATTCCCATTCAGAACCCTAAATGCCCATACCTTAAGAAATAAGATAGACAAGTGGGAACTCATCAAACTGACGAGCTTCTGCAAAGCAAAAGAAACCATCAAGAGAGCAGAGAGACAGTCCACAGATTGGGAAACAAAATATTTGCCAACTGTATATCTGACAAAGGCCTAACATCTAGGATCTACAAGAAACTCAAATGCACCGAAAGGAAAAAAACAAACAGCCCCATTAAAATGTGGGTAAAAGACATGAATAGATACTTCTCAAAGGAAGATATACAGGCAGCCAGCAGACACATGAAAAAGTGCTCAGCCTCACTCATCACCAGAGAAATTCAAATCAAAACCACATTTCGATACCACCTAACCTCAGTAAGAACGGCCATCATTAATAAAACAAACAACAACAGATGCTGGTGAGGATGTGGAGAAAAAGCAACATTTCTACCCTGCTGGTGGGAATGTAAACTAGTGCATCCTCTTTAGAAGACAGTGTGGTAGTATCTGAAAGAACTAGAAATTGACCTTCCATATGACCGAGCAATTCCCCTGTTTGGAATATACCCAGAGGAACTCAAATCATTCTATAAAAAAGATACCTGCACACGTATATTTGTTGCAACTCTAGTCACAATAGCAAAAACATGGAATCAACCGTGTTGTCCATCGAAGCTGGACTGGATTAAAAAAAAGTGGTACATATACACAATGGAATATTATGCAGCCATAAAGAAGGACAAACATATGGACTTCGCAGCAACCTGGATGGATTTAGAGTTGATCATCCTCAATGATCTATCACAGAAACTAAGAACAGAGTACCATGTGTTCTCACTCATAAGCAGACCTTGAACAATTATAATACTATAAGAAAGTGATTGGCAGTGGGGGGGTAGTTGGATTGGCAATTGAGGGAAACTGCTGGGGGAGGGAGGGGCATACCTCATCATCAAGGGTACTTGCATAATCAACATTTGTTTACCTAACCCAGAATTGTACACCATGACTTTATAATAAAAAAAAGTAGTGACATTTTTCTAGCATCAATGTCCTAAAATTTAGACATTTTACTATTCATGTAAATTCTGAATCTCATTAAAGTTGTAACTATATACAAAGTTATTCCAAAATAGTTAAGTCTCTGTTATGAGAGCTCTTTGCTGAAGTTAGAATTAAAGCTGGTTGAAAAGTTTGGAAGTGGAGTTAGAAGATATGTATGTGTGTGGGGTTGGGTAGTGATTGTTGGAGAACACCTACAAGGTAGGTGACTTTAGATTTTAAGTTTTATGAGGACAGATATAATTTATTATGCACAATTACTCTTTAATATTTCTTTCAGCTCTACAGTTGGATGATCAACAGCTTTAAGCATTTATCTTTTTATTTTTTATTTTAAATATGTGGGGTACAACTCAGGGTTAGGTATACAAATGTTCATTATGCAGGTGCCCTTGTTGATGAGGTGTGCCTCCCCCTCACCTGGCAGTTTCCCACTACTGCCAATTCCATTATGCTTTTTCAAAGAGTTGGTTAGTGAGCCGATCACACTCTATCCCCAGTTTAAATAGAAAAAAAATCACAACAATGTGAAATCAACAGTAGATC
Source organism: Cephalopachus bancanus (assembly GCA_027257055.1). NCBI lineage: Eukaryota > Metazoa > Chordata > Mammalia > Primates > Tarsiidae > Cephalopachus > Cephalopachus bancanus. Next base: position 3,802,468 of record JAPVLO010000124.1, read on the forward strand.
TTGGTTTTTTCTTTCAAGATATAAAGCTCAAATTCATTCATTCATTTATTCATTCATTTATCCACTCAACAAATATTTGTTAGACATATGCTGTGATCCACCAAGAAAGATGATTGGGAAAGTTTAGACTTGGAGGCATCTCCTGGGAAAGGGAGATTTTCTTCTATTAAGCCTTATATGAGCAGGAGTAACATGATCTTCTTAACAAGCTACCACCCTCAAAAGACCCAGGTGGCTTTATGTGGACCTGTTTTGTGAGCAGAATCTGGGGAAGTAACCAGGTAGCTAGAGTTCTGGGGAGGGTAACATCACAGCCTGGGTCAATGTAAGGCTGGACTTTGCTGGTTAGAGGGAAACATTGAGCCATGAATGAAACATAAAAGATCTATTGACCTGGGCAAATGAAAATACAATTTGATATGAAGGACTCAAGAGGACAAGAAAATAGAAAATAAAATTTAAAGTTGAAAAGGTATAAATGAATACAATCAGATTAGAACAATCACTTTTAACATTCATGTAGGAAAATGTTAAAAAGGATGTAAAATCATATTCATTTTCTTATTAATGTAGATACAAAATATTAATTAGAAAAAATTAGTAAACAAAATAGTACAGAGTGTATAATTCCAAAATTTAAAAAGTCTACATAAAGATTGGTAATAACATGTTATTAGTGGTTTTTCATGGGTCATGAGATTGCAGGTAACAATTTCTTCTTCATGCATATTTGTATTTCCTATAGTACACATATATTATTTGTATTTTCTGAAAAATACAGTAGAACCTGAAAAACAAGAATTTTGTCAGTGATTCCAAACTAAAAATAGGAAGCAGTTTGTAGCTGTTACAATTTGGCCACTAGATGGGTTATTTCAGTTTCACAGATGTTTATAGAACAGAGTGTCCTTGCATCTCATCAGTCAGAACTGCTTGGGCAAGGAACCAGCATGGTTGTCAACAAGTTCTCTGGATTTTCTCTGACTCCCATGCTGTTGATGGCCTAGAATCTCTTGCAAAATCTTTGTTGTCCAGCTACACCATTCTTCTTCCCTGCCATGCTATACTGAGCACAATCAACTTTTTTTTTCCACTTTTTTTTTCCACTGTTTAGTTTAAAAGAGACCATCTCAGCCACTTGCAATAACAATGAAAATGAAGATCCATTCCTCAGTCTCTGCTTCCCATATAAACATTTTGTAAAAATAATGAGAACATCAGGCTAAGTTTCAGGAGGTGAAATGAAATGGGATGGTCTCATGCTTTTGCTGAGTGGGGAGATCAAACTAAGCATCCAAGGACTATGATTGTGTCCACCCATTCCTTTTCCTTTCTTGCTTCTGGTTCCCTATGGAAACAGCCATGGTCCTGGTGGCAGTGAGTGGTTGAAGGCGACAAGGGAGGCCCAGCCTTTGCCTGCACTCAGCATCACTGACACTTATCCTGTTCTGCCCACAAGGTTCTAACCTACCCTTTCACATTTCACCTCTTTCATTTCCTCATTCCCCTTGACCTCATTATCCCCAAGTCCTTTCACAGTTTCCCAAATCCCTGTCCCATCAGCCAAAGCAGGGCATTTTGATGAGGCATCTTTTATGCTCATGGTCATCAACATGTAAAAACACTTTTAATTACTTTTTTTTCCTACAGCATCATTGACCCCTCCCCCTCCCTGTTCCATCACTGGGTCTCACCTCATTTCTGACTACCTTGAATTCTATCTTCCTTGTCCTTCAACAAGGGCTCAGTAATGCCTGTCAAGGTTACCCTGAGAGGGTATGTTGAGTCTTTCTCCTCCTCTGTCCCTGCTCCAGTTAGAACGATTCAAACCATTACTTGTCTCTTCCAAGATCCTTTATTTCCTTGCCTCCAGCTCCATTTCCCCCTATTCTCCATTCTTCGGTCAAAGTTTTCTTAGCATCCACTGCTCGTGCCATGGATCCCTCCCAGTACCTAATATTTGATGGTGCTCTAGAGAATAGTCCCAATTCCAATGTATGACTTCAAGTTATAGTCCTAATCTCCTCACCAACTTATAGGCAGACTAACCACTGTGCACGCTGAGTTCAGCAAGGATAAATGTGCCTGGTCCAGAAGGAATATAATCCAAGCCTCTGTGCCTCTGTTTATGCCGTTCCTTTTGCCTGGAATAATCTCTTGTCCTTTGTAGCCTGAAAAAAAATCCTTTTGATCTTTCAAACCTTGACTCAGTTGTTACTTTCTCATGAAACCATAAGCTTAGCCACCAAATTTACCAAGTCTATCTTTGCTCTCAGAGCATTTTTTTTTTCATATCTCTGGTATAGCTTTTATTATTAATGTACACGGGGGATCAAAACCAAACCAAAACAAAAGAAAAGAATTATCTTTTTGAGGATAGGCCCCTGTAGTATATGCTTCCCCCACAAGGTAAGTGTTGTAGGAACCCATCAGCATCAGTGTACTAGCTAACATTGTTGTGAGAGGCTACGTTTGGCTTCCGTGAATTTTTTTTTTTTAAGATTCCTTCAACGCATTTACCTATTTCATGGTGGGAGATGTACACAAACAACCTGCTCGCATCATGCTGAGTAGTCAGCAGTTTTTGACCAAAAGTGGCATGACCCACATGCCCTACCCTCCCTATTCAACCCAATCTCACCTGAATGACTTTTTTTTTTGTTTTCCCAGATGGAAAAAAGGTCCTCAAAGGGAAGTGTTTTGCTGATGTAGAAGAGATGAAACAAAAAACAGCAGAAGCACTAAAAGGCATCAAAATTGCTGAGTTCAAAAAGGGTTTTAAGCAGTGATAAAAGTGTTTTGATACGTGTATTACATCAAACAGAGGATAATTTGAAGGTGGCTGAAGTTTAAACACATAAGAATGAATACGCAATTTTGTATAAATAAATTCCATTTTTTGGGTGCCCCTGATATAATAATTTTATGGTCTTCATCTGTATAATGGGTATAATGGTAGTATTTACCTCATTGGGATGTTGTGAGGATTAAATCAGGTATTATCTGTATGAAAATAGACCAGTGACCAGTCCTAGTTTGTTATACCATACGTCAGTGACTTCATTAGCATTGGCCTTGTCTTCACTGTGGCTGTGGCAGCCATTGTGTATCCCCAGCACACAGCCCAGCAGCTGTGAATGGAATTGAGCTGCAATATTTAATTCCTTCCCTGTGCTACCTCATGCACAGAGCTGCTTGAGGAAGCAGAAATGGGTTGCATTTCAGGATTTCAGGAGACTTTTTCCTGCTGCAGCAAAGCATTTTGAAAGGTAGTTGAGTGGAAATTAAAGCCAAGAGACTTAAAGAAATCCCAGGATAATGTAACATCAACATCGGTTAGCTGGGACCCTTGAAATTTGTTGTCAGATAAGACAACTCCAAAGAGGCCCTGGGATCCTTAAAGACCTGTGCTTAGAAGGATCCTGGTGTTAGCAATTCCCCTATTGGGAATATACCCAGAGGAACTCAAATCACTCTACAAAAAAGATACCTGCCCACGCATGTTTGTTGCAGCTCTATTCACAACAGCAAAAGCACGGAACCAACCATGCTGCCTATCAAAGTTGGACTGGATTTAAAAAATGTGGTACATATACACAATGGAATATTATGCAGCCATAAAGAAGGACAAACATATGGACTTCACAGCAACTTGGATGGATTTAGAGTTGATCATCCTCAGTGATCTATCACAGAAACAAGAACAGAGTACCATATGTTCTCACTCATAAGTGGACCTTCAACAATTATCATAATACTATAAGAAAGGGATTGGTAGTAGTGGGAAACTGCCCCGGGTGGGGAGTGAGATTGGTAGTTGAGGGAAACTGCTGGGGGGGGGTGCACACCTTAACAACAAGGGCACCTGCATAATGGACATTTGTATACCTAGCCCTGAATTATAACCCACATCTTTAAAATAAAAAATTTAAAAAGAGGGATCCTGGCGTTGTAGTCTTGTCCAACTTCAGTGTCTGGAAGGAGGAGGCAGAGGAGCTTCCAGACAAAATCATGCCTCTGTTTCCTGGCCTGGTGGATTGCGCGTGTTCTTCGCACTGTTGGGGAATCCAGGGAGAAGCAGATATAGATGAACCTGATGAGTTCACACCATGGGAATTTGTCAGGATGCTTTGTAGTGACTCTTCCAGGAGCAGAGAAATATAAATTAAGATGACTCTCACAATATGCTTCTATTCATTCAGTCACTGAATATCAAATAGAATGAAGATGCCTCAGCTATGTGTTCAAGACCCTCCTCCATTCATATGCCCTTGACTCCAGCCATCTGGTTCTTCAGGCCTTTACTTCTCTATCTTTACGCCTCAGGCCACCTTTGAAACACATTTTCTTCCAATCTGCATGTGTCTATGGCTTACTGATCTTTCAGGGTCATCTAAAATAAGATCTCTAGATAAGCCAAGTCTTAGGACTCCAGTCCCATCCACAGGCCCCTCTGCCAGGATTCCCACCCATAACTCCACTTTTGAGGGAAGTAGCCCAGGCGATCACTTAATTGCAACTCCTCAGCCTAGTAACCTGTGTCTTTCCCTTTCACCACTGGGCTGGGGCTGGAACACAGGCCCTCAGATTCTGAGGGGAGCAAATGAGAGCTCTGCCCATCAGGGATCTGACTACATTGGACCAACCGTATTCTCTCTCAGGCAGGTTTAATGTGAGCTAAGCAAGAGCTGCACAGCCACTAGAAAGCAGGCAAAGAGGCCATGAGGGATAGGTTCTTGAGGGATTATCAGCAAGCAACAGCCACAATTAAGCAAAGACCATAAGGCACATACAACGAAGGGCAAGATAACTGGTTGACAGAGGCAGGAACAGCAGGCATGTATGGCGGAAGGACTGTGAGAACGATTATCTTGTTCTCATAGATCCTGAGCCCCTTCCTCTTCCCAGCCTGCTTTCCTGACCCCATAGGTCCCATTGAGGACCAGTGACATAATCTGCAGGACCAGTAAGAAATGAAAATGCAAGGTTCTTTGTCCAAAAATTAAGAATTTCAAGAGAGGCAGTCTTACTTGAAGTGAACTAAGGGAGTCTCTATTCCTCGCAACTATAATAGTTTGGGTAAAGTAGTCCTCTGTTAAGTCTTGTTCTCCTTCATTCGTAAATAATTTGGCTTAAAATAAGACAACTTGCCATTTCTTTTTAATGCTCATGGTATTTTATTCTTAACCTGGAGGCTCTTAGCACTTTCTATAGTATAGTGCTGTGATAGTTACTGAGACTTGTGTCTTATCCCTCCACCTAAATTATCTTAAAAGAGGTCTCTACCTGATTCATCTTTGTTAGCTTCACAGCCTGCTGATATCAGCTCACTTTGTTGTACCAACTAACCAGCAAAGAGATCCTCTTCTCTTCTCTGTTGAAGTGGGTTACCCATAGTAATTAGCTACATGACCAAGACTAAGACTGAACGTCCAGTTCTTAGAATAACCCTTTGCAAAAAAATGTCCCTGGTGTTCTTAGAATTATCACAGCAGGGCACATCCCTCCAACTCTCAAGAGAGCAGTAACATTCTAGTGATCACCAAATTGCCACTCATAGACAGTTTTAATAATTACAAAAATAGGAGTTTGGGGCTCTCAAGTTTATAAATGTAGGTTTATAGGGTACATCACATTTATTAGACACTATGTGTCTGTGCTAAATACTTGGCCTACATTATCTTTTTTAACTTGATTCTCACTACCAACACAATAAAGGAATTTCTGTTTTGCTCATTGGGCATTAGAAAGAACTAAGGTTTAGTTTACATTGACCAGGGAATAAAATGAACAGATGGCACAGACAAGCTTGTTTGATATCAGAGTCTGCGCTCATAGCTACTATATTGCCTAATCAATGTGGAATTCCATCAAACCTAGAGAGTAGCCCTAGACAAAATTGTGTCTACTACACCTTTCTCTCTCTCATTTGAAACATTTGTTCCAGGTTTGGAGACTGCTACCTCTCCACAGGTACCCATTGCTGCCAGGCTTTCCTTTCTCCCCAGTTACTAAAAAAAAATTATCTGTTAAACTCAACAGAAAGTTTAGTATTTCCATTTTATAAAAGAGTCCAGAATCTATATTTAATCTGAAACATGTTGCTTCTAAACCTTTTCTACAGCAGGAACCGTAAAGGGAGTGAAAGATGGCCTATCACTCACTCAAGAAGGACATTTCCAAGTCTTGCATCTTTATTTGTATAATCCATGAAAATTTTATGCTATTCTCTCCATCTTATGCTTATTTTGATGTTAAAACAAAATACTATTTTAAGTTACTTTGTTAAATTTAATGGGGGTATAAATCTTACTAGATTATTTAATTCTATATACCACCCACTCCAAATCTTGTAACAAACACAAAACTCTTGGAACATGTGCCAAATTTATCCTGTGGATTCTTATATGTGGCTCATCTCTGAATCTCTCACCATAAGAGGTTTAGAAGTCATGAATTTAAACCTTGTTAAAGGCAAAATTTGGGCATCAGAGAGTGAGTGGGTGGTAGGGGAGAAGGGTGTCTTCCCCATGGGCCTCATTTATACTTTGCTGGCCCATCTTCCTGGAGATGCTCCAGGTATTAGTTTCTGTGGGAGCATGTAGAGAAGCAAGAATGGAATGGTTGCTAGTCCTACTGACTGAGCTGTTCAGCAGGCACCTGACACATGGATTAAGATTGGGGTGTCTTGCTTAGCAGAAACATGACAACTGAAACATGTCTAAAGAAGGTACTCGAAACCATGACAGAGTAATTCATCCAACACTGTTGGAGCACTAAAAATACACTAGATGACTTTTTAAAAATTTTTATTAAAACAGATGCTTTTTGAGGTATTATTATCATCTAAATTTTACAAATGAGAAAATTGCAGCTCAAAGCGATAAAATAGTTGCCCAAGGTCCCATGCTAATAGCTAGTAAATTTCTTGGCAACATTGTTGGTTGTCTACTCAATTGCCATCCCCTACTTCCTTGCTAATAGAGTTATGATTGGATTAAACCTCTTCTAAGAGGCCATGCCTTTCAAAAGAGACTGGGTTCTTTTCAGATCCCATTGGAGTTAGGAAGGACATGAATCTCAATCAGTTAAAGCTATTTATAATCATCTCATTACCTTTGTCAAACGATAGGTTTAGACATAGACTGAGAGATGTGAGTGAAAACAGCTGAGAGGCTTAAACATAGGAAAATTTTCCTTGTTCCTAAAAAGGGGCACAAAAATGAAATGTTTCCTTTTATGCTTCTGAGCTTTGTCGTTTACATATGGCACTTAGACCTGTAGCATCATTGTAAAGGATCCAGAAGATAGTTTTCCTCAGAGAAAATTTATCATTTCTTATGATCACAGATAGAGGCATAGCTGATGCCACTAAGCCAATCAGGGACCAAGTAGAGTTGAGGCTGATGGCAGTTTTTGAAAGGATCTGCCTACCTCTGATTCTCTGCTGTTCCTATAGTATAGTTTTCAAGATCATTTGACTGAGAGACTAATATGCTCACTAGGGCACCTTCCTCTAGTAGTCTTGAACTCTAATGCTCATCTGTGTCACTATGAGACTACAGAAAACCCCACTCAACTTTTCAGAGGTTTTCTTCTTAGATATTTAGCCTAATGCCCTATACAGTTTCTGAATTCTGTAACTGCTTTGCGGAGAAAAGAGAAAATAGTCCACATTTTAGCTCCATTCTCTACCCTTCCCTTCCTACCTGGACACCAAATTCTGTAGGTTTCAGTTTTATCTCTCAGACCCACGAGACCACCCAAGGTCTCTAGTTTCCTGCCTCTGGTTTCTCTGTCCCCAGCAGTGACCCTGTGCTCAGGCAAAGTCCAGGTGTTCAGTCTGTTGCACTGAGTTCAGGTTTGGAAAATACCCGCAAGGATGAAAGACTGCAGAAGTCAGCACACCTCTCCACAGTTCTCCTTGTTCCTGAATCCTACACCTTCTTATTGTATCAGCAGTCTTTAGACAGGAGTTTTGAATTTTACCTAGTTTGCTTAGTTTTTCTCTGTGGGAGCATTGGTCAGCTGCAAGCTACCGCATTTCTTACTTGGAAGTTAAAGGGACTCTTGCTCTTAAAGTAGATGATGTAAAATGACAAAATCTTTTTTATAATATTTATTATAAAAAATTTCTGTTATACAGACAGTTGAAAGTTGAAAGAATAGTGAATCAATAGCATATACCCACCACCCACACTTTTAAAATCATTGCCATTTTGCTAATTTGCTCTATCTAACTTTTGCTGAACCATCTCAAAATAATTTGCAAACAGCATGATCCTTTCATTGCATCTTCTAAAAACAAGAAGTCTTTTATGCCATGATACCATTATTGCACCTACAAAATTAATAATAATTCTCTAATACTTAGTCCATAATCAAGTTTTCTTTATTGTCCCAAAAATATTATCTGTATCAGTTTCTTCCAACTAAGATAAAATCATACATTGATTATTTTTCTTATAATGTAGAACTCTTACATTTTTCTTATGACATTGACAATTTTAAGATACTAGAGAAGATTAAATATTTTTGGTAAGGATACTAGCTAGATGCTGCATAGCTCATACAGCATCATATCAGCAGGCACATGTCTCATTGCTTCACTATTAGTGATGCTAAATTTGATCTAGGTTAAGGTGATGACAGTCAGATCTTTCCAATGTAGTAATTATGTATCCCCTTTGCCATTGCCAAGTCATCTTGTATTGTGCAAATGTCCTGTTTCCCACCAACTTTTCTTTCATCAATTTTAGTATGTATTGATGATCCTTGCTTCAATATATTATTTTATTGGAGATTGCAATATGGGAAATTTTGTAATTCTAGTATTCATCCTACATTCATTATATGACTTTTTTCTCTGTTAAAAATTGTTTTAAGGCCAAGCGTGGTGGCTCACTCCTATAATCCCAGTACTTTGGGAGGCCAGGATGAGAGGATTACCTGAACCCACTGATTCAATACCAGCCTGGACAACTTGGCAAGACTTCATCTCTACAACAAATCAAAAAATTAGCCAGGTGTGGTGGCGCATACCTATAGTCCCAGCTACGTGAAAGACTGAGGTGGAAGGATCGCCTGGGCCCAGCAGGTCGAGGCTGCAGTGGCTATGAGCATGCTATTGCACTCTAGCCTGGGCGACAGAGTGAGACTCTGACTCAAAAAAAAAAATTGTTTTAAAACTTCCCCCTCATCAACTGAAGATGAACTATAATTCTTTCCCAAAAATGGAGAATAAATTTTAACTACCCTTTAATTTCCAATTTTCTGTATAAGAGGCTGACATGTTGCCTTTAATGGTGGCAAATTCTTTTTTTTTTTTTTAGCATAACCATGGACTTGTGGGATTTTATTTTTTATTTATTCAGTGTATTCAGTGAATTACAGTCATTATCTTTTTTTGATAATTAAATTAAACTCTCAGTTGGCTTGTATGTATTAATCAAGCACCTCTGTGCTTTCTGGAACAATAAGATGTTCTGTTCTCACCTTGTACTTACTTCGGCCGTTTTTACAAGAAACCTTGGTTCCCTTAGCTGGGGAATTAGTATATGTAAACCGAGATCATTGGACTATCAGTGCCTATTACTACAAGAATGACATTCCTTCGAGGTCCTTTCAGTGGACAGAGATACTATATACACAGAATATATATTTTGAAAATTATGGATTTTTATCAATATTTTCAATTAGAATTTAACATTACAAATTTTCTAAGCTTCTTTGTATCTCTTTTTGTTTCCATTGAAGATCTTGAACCCCAATAATATATTTCTTAATGTCCTCTGCCCTACAAATACATAATTAATTCAAAATTATAGTACTAATACATCAAATCTCGTAATATATTCCACTAAAATGAACAATTTGATATATCCTGAGATGCATTTGTTTCAGTTTGTTGTCAATTTTATGGCTTGATTATTTTTCAGTTTTATTTTGTTTTTAATATGTAAGTGTTTTCATAGCCTTCTATTCACCCCATTGGTGAGGATGAGATTCATACTCTAAGGTTATGGGAGTGGCTAAATACATGACTCCTGACAATAGACAAATGATGGCAGTTTATTAGTCACATTTACTCAGTCTGGGAGAACAGGACACAGCATACCATGCAGGGCCACACAGGGCTTGTACTCAGAAACATAATGAACAATTAGGAGCTGAGAGAGGCAGACTTTGTAGTATCAAAAGGGAGACGTGCCCCTGGTTCCCACAGGAAGATGTGTGTTTTAATAACTCTGTGGACTAGCAGGGAATGAAAACACTCTACTCAGGAAGGGACTGTGCCTGGTCCCTGTCATAAGGAAGGTTTCTTGGATAGAGACTATCATCCATAGAAGCAGAATGGAGAGGGAAACTTATAGTTCAAGGCTCTCCTGATTTTATCAGATGTCAAGGCAGCACACTATTTGGAGCCTTAATTTAGGCCTTATACCACAGTAAAGCATTAAGTCAAAACTACATGAAACAGAAGAATCCTCAGAGAAGTATTGATTCCATCCTTATTCTTTCCATCCTGCTTCCCACATAATAGTGTCCATTTCGGATTTATCAGTGCTTGTTTCTGATTTATTTTTCTGGTATTTCTCTTGGAAAATAATAAGCAATAAAGCAAATGTTTCTCTTTCTACTATTTGTCACTGTATCTCCATCTATCTATCTATTATTTTTTTGCTTCCTTTTTGGTAAGCATACTTACACACATTATTCTGCACCTTGCTGTTTTCAGCAAGAACACTCCATATTAGTACCTAGAGATCTTTTCCTTTTTTTTTTTTTTTTTTTTTTTGCGTTGGAGTCTCACTCTGTCTCCCAGACTAGAGTGCAGTGGCCGCTGCCGGCCACCACAGCCTCGACCTGTTGGGCTCCGGTGATCCTTCCGCCCCAGCCTTCCGAGTAGCCGGAATTACAGGCACGTGCTACCACGCCCTGCTGATGTTTTCGATTTATTGTAGAGATGAGGTCTGCTGCCCAGGCGGGTCTCGAACCCTCGGGCACAGGCAATCCACTCACCTCAGCCTCCCAAAGGCGCGGGATTACAGGCTGAGCCACCGAGCCCGGCTCCGTTTTTTATACAGCTACAGAGTAAACGATTCTATGGAAATAACTGCAGCTTATTCAACTTGTTCTGTAGTAGTAGACATTTGAGTTGTTTATAATCTTTCGATGTTACAAAAAAGTTCCATAATGAATAACATTGTGCAAATGTGATTTTGACATCTGGGGGTGTATCTTCCTAATAGAGTCTAAAAATGGAGTTGCTGAGTTGAAAGTTAAATTCATGTATAATTTTGTTAGATTTTGTCAATTTCCTCTTCTAGTGGAGTTGGGCTATTTTCCACTCCTGACAGTAATGTAGGTCTCTCCATTCCCTCAACAACATAGTATATTTCCAAACGTTTGAATTATTTTCCAATCTGAGGAATGTTATTTCTGTGAAGTTTATTTATATTTCTCATCTGAATGAAATTTGTGGATCTTATGTGCATTTAATTCCTATTTATATTTGTTTTTCTCTGAAGTGTTTGTTCAGATCTTTTGCTCAAATTTTCCTAGATTTCTTATCTTCTTTCTTTAGATTTTTAAGAGCTCTTTATATATTGGGAGTATTAGTTCTTTTTTGTAATGTAAGTAGAAAATGTTAACTTCCAGTTGAACATATATTTCTTTTTAATTTATTATTTTTTGCTAAACACCATATTTTATTTTAATACATTTGAGTTTAATAATATTGTTTTATTTCTGAGCTTTTCCCATTCTCAGGTAATAGATGAATTCACTCATGTTTTAAGTCCTTACATGGTTTTGGTTTGTTTGTTTGGTTTTTTTTGCAGTTATGTCTTTGATCCATTTGGAGTTTTTCCTGGTTTATAGTGTAAAGTATGGGTTCAGATTTAACTTCTTCCAAATGGCTAATAAATTGTTCTAACACTTATTCTGAAAATGTCTATTTTCCCAAGTTATTTGACAAGTCACCTTTGTCAAATATTGAATTTCCACATGCACGTTTTAATGCAATATTTATCAAGTTTACCTGTCAGTGTTATATTCTTTACCTCTGTACTGGGAGGGTTCAACCTGCATTGAACGTTTCTGGTCTCTAGAGGTTTGGTAGAATCCCTGTGAAACCATAGAAACCTGGTTGTTGTTTTTTTGTTTGTTTGTTTGTTTGTTTTTGCTGTAGCTCCTTCATAACTTTTCCTATTTCTTCTCTATAAATTTTTCTCTTTGATGTTTACTGCATTTGGTTTTGGTAGACTCTGTTTTCCTAGCAAATTATTTTATCTAGGTTTTCTCATTTCTTTTCATAGAATTGTTCAAAATAATCTGTTATGGCTTTAAAGATTTTCTTTTTTACAATAGTGATTTCTCTTTTGTTAGTTCTTATTTTGCGTAATTGTCTTTTCTCCTTTTATCTCTTCTGAGTAGTTTGCCTGTTTTGGTGGTTTTTGCAAAGAACAAGCTTTTAAAAAAATTAATTCCTCAGGCAAATCAGGCTGCAGTTCCAGGGGCCATGGCCTCAAGCAGAGGCAACTTTGATGATGAAGGAAAATGTCACTCACCAAGAAAGATGGCAAGAATAAAAACTGCTTTCCACACTAATGGGGAAACATCATCCTTCCTGATCCCAAATGTGAGGCAGCTCATTGGAGATTCTTAGCAGTAAACTTCCTATGGACCTTGGAAGCAATGGGTCCAGGACTGAGAGGATAGATGCTGGGCATGTGTGTGATGTGCCATCACGGGTTTTCTTATCTTCCTTTCCAATTTTTTGCTCTAGGCAGACTCCTGATCGTTTTGTCCTTTAATTCACCAGATTGTTGGACATCCAAACCCAGTGAAGCCCTATAAGTAGATTTCTTTTCATTTAGATTTAGATTTAACAAAAGTCAAATCAGTGATAGAAAGAACTTTACATACCAATCATCAACATTATGCCAATCATGTTGCCTGTAAATTCTTCAGAGGCAGCCCTTTAGAACAAACAAAAAACTAACCAAAATGCCATTTTCACATTTAACAAAATAACAATTCCTTAACATCACTTATTACTCAGCACAAGTCATATTCCATAATTGTCTCCAAAATTTGATTCTATGGGGTTTTTAATTAAATCAGGATCCAAACAAGATCCATACAAACTTTTGATAATTCAGAAAATGCAGACTAGTTGGAATTTAACCTAAAATGACCCAAAGTGTGAATAATTAAATAATTTATCAATTCTACACCTTTAAGGTCTATGCAGACAAGTCAAGCCAACAAATTATTGCCTTTTTTCACAAATAAAAGAGAACATTTTTATTGTATACTGGTAATCACTTATGAATGGCTGCCTTGAAAGTGCTAGAGGTATCTGAAAGCAGTTTATTCTAAGTTCCCACTTATGGTTTTTTTTTTTTGGTTTTATAAGCAATGTAATTTCATTGCTGAAATTTGAAAAATATAAGAAACAACAAGAAGAAAAAATACTGCTTAATTCTATCACTCTAAAATAAATAATTGACGTTCTTTGTCATATTTTCTTGAGGTACCTTCATGTACATATTTATTTTATTTTAAAATAAAATAATTCTCATACATAATTTTATACCCTACTTAATAACATAGTTAATAATTATAATAGCATGGCTTTAAGCATTCTTCAAAAAATGATTTTTAATTGCTACATAACAATCCATAGTACAGAACTGTTTAGTTTAATAGCTAGTCCTCCAAGGTTGAACATTGAGTGTATTTTCATTTAATTATAAATACCTTCACAACTGTTCTCCTTGAGCTTCCATTTTTATTATTTTAGGAATTTGGTGCACTAAGTTTAAGATAATGAATTATGAAAGGTTTATTGATACAGATTTCTAAAACCTTTTCAAGAAAGGATTTAACAACATGGAGCCTTCATGAGGCAGAGGTAGAGTGCAAGATTGGCCTTAAAGCTTAAAAGGAATAATAATGTATTCCTTAGGTTCCTAGATTACTTAGATTGGTTCCCATGTGACCTCGAAATCGCCTGAACTTGGTGAGCCTCAATCTTGAGGCCAGGCAGCCAGGACCAAAGTCAATGCCTCAAACAGCATGAATGAGAAATAAACTATTGTTATGTTAAGCAACTACAACCTACTTTGTTAAGTATTAGGTTGCTATTATTGCATAACAGATCACCACAAACAGTGTGTAAAGCAACACACATCTATTATTTCACAGTTTCCGTTGTCGAGGATTCTGGCACGGCTGTACTGGGTTCTCGGTTCAGGATCTCACGAGGTAGAAATCAAGGTATCATCTGGCTGCATCCTCATTTAGAGACTTGACTGGAAAAGGAACTGCTGCCAACCTTCCTTAGGTTGTTGGCAGAATTTAGTTCCTTACAGTGGTCGGACTGAGGTCCCTGTGTCCTTGCTGGCTGTCATCCCAGAGTTGTTCTCAACTCTTAAAGGATGCCCATGAGCTTGACCATGTAACCTCCTCTATCGCTAAAGACAGCTATGGAAAAACTTCCACATGTCAAATCTATCTCACATTTCTTATCTTTATAACTTTTCTAGTCTCTGACCTCTAAGCCGAGATTTAAAGGGCTTATGTGATTAAGTCAGGACCCCCTGATAATCTCCCTTTCTTAAGGCCAGCTGTGCCATATGAATCCATTACATTCACAGTTCAAGGTACTATCAAGACAGTATACCAGGGTGTGTGACTCTTGGCTTTGGCCCTGGCAGCCAGGTCCCAAACTTAATTCTCCAGGCCCCCTGTGGGTGGTTCTGTGCACAGTATACACAGGGGCTCTTTTTGAGATGTGCCATCTCAACAGGTACATCCACCATCATAAGTGCAGAAAAAAAGGAATGTGATAAATTGCATGCTAGCACCTAATGTTCCTGTCTAGATGTGACAGGTGTCATGACAGTTCACATTTTATTGGCCAAAGCGAACTGCATGGCTACATCTAACATCAGAGTGAGTAAGGAAGCACAGTTGTACAAAGAGGAAGATGTAAATGTTTGTGAACAGAGAATGAACACCACATTATACTCAAGTAGCCACTAGGCCCCTATCAAGCCATCTGAGAGAGCAGTGTTTTGTGGGTATTTCACTGATGGTTCTAGATCTAAGTACTGTGCTATCCAGATGGTATAGAATACCATTCTTATCACTGGTGGCCCAAAAGAGGTGCTTTTCTTCTATACTTTTTTGACTAGTGCTCTGGGAACAGAACTTTTGTTCACTTATTCATCACATAGTATGTCTAAGATACTATGCATGGTATATTGTCTCTAAAGATGTCCTCCAGCCAATCCTCCCATCTCTATACATTTATGTTGCTCTTCCCATCAAGACATGGAGTCTATCTTTCCTCTCCTTATAGTGGGACTTGTTTGGTGGCTTCCTTTGACCAACAGAATGAAGCAGAAGAGACCGTGTCAATTTGGGCCTAGCTCCCTTCCCAGGCCTGGCAGCTCCTGCTTTTGCTCTCTTGAAGCCACCTACTATGCAAGGAGGTCCCGACTATCCTGCTGGAAAGACCACATGGAGAGAAATCTTAAAAATTGGCAGGGCACGTTATACATTTAAGCATTAGGTGAGTGGTCAGCTGAGTGCAGCCACATGAGGGACCCTAGATGACACCATTTCAGGCTTAAGCTCTGACCAAATTGCAGAATTGTAAGCAAATAAACGATTACCATAAACCACAAAGCTTGAGGGAGATTTCTAAATATTTGATCTACTATGCATGGTTCCCTGGTTTTGTACGTGTATAACAAAATCAGTGTTATAATTGTTATAAAATAGATAGTACTGAGAGAGATCAGAAAAAAGACAATTATTTGCAGCCAAGGGCATTAGGGAATCCTTCATAGAAAAGTTGGTGACTGAAATGGGCTTTAAAGACTCTTAGCCCAGTGTATTTTCATCACTGTTAACCTCTAACCATCTATGTCCCTCAAGACATTTTACATACACACAACACCACCACCACCAAAATTTCTTTTAAATTAAGATTTAAATAAACAGCAATAAACAGCACATCTTGATAACTTACTAGAACCCTCCTGTCCCAATTGTCATTGTAACAAAAGACTACGTTAAATGAATGAATAGTGAAGTTTTAGGAACAATCACAGGGAAGGTGTTTGGGAGGACCTTTTAGCATCTACCAACTTGTGTCACATGATCGCTCTTTATTGCACTTACAGGAAAGTAGGCTCTACTTGTATCCCCTACTATATCCACAGGATGACACAAAGGGGCAATCTTCCCATTTGAAGCTACATGAGTTGATTCTCCCTTTGGAGAGAATCACCATATGGCCTGATATTAACCAGCTCAATACATAGACTTCAGTCTCCTTGCATTTAAACAAACTCTGCATCTTCAAACTTCAATAGGTAGCTTTGTGTGTCAAGCTCTTCCATTACCAAAATGTTAAACTTGTACTCAGTCAAAAACTCAGCAACATGGCAGGTAAGCACATAAATGTATATGCTCAAAGCCAGTGAAGTTGGAGGAGCTAGATCTGATACTGGAATCCAGTAAATTTAGAGATGTGCATACTATGGGACATATAAATTTGACTCTTAGCATATACCCTTAGTGTGTCCAAGGTGACAGGATACAAATGTTCATGAAATGATAAAAACCTGGAACCATTCTACATGCCATGGACAAGAATACTAAGAATGGATAAATAAATAAATGTATGTATTTTTACAATACATAGCAACAATGTACATCTAAAATATCCATAAATCTTAAAAATAGGTGGAGTGAAAAAAAGCAAGGTACAGAATAATACATATAACACCACTTATAAAGCTTTAAAACAGGCAGAGTGATGCCATATATTATTTATGGATACATCCTTAGTAGTAAAGTTTAAAATGTTTATGGAAATGATAAACAGAAAGTTTAGGATACTGACTACATCATGGGGGTGATATAGAGGAAAGGAATTAAAAATGACTTGACTGTGACTATATAAGGGTAGACCCCCCAAAAACCCAGAATTATCTTTTGGAGGGCAGATCACCTGCAGTACACTCGGAATGTGTTCTTCCAGATCAATCAACCAAAATTTTTATCTGGAAGTTTTGAGAAGGTTGCATCACGATTTGTGGAAAAAACATCCTGAGTTGTGGCAAACAAGTGACTGGTTCTTCTACTACAACAATATGCTGGCCCACACTATGCTGAGGGTTCAGCAGTTTTTGACCAAAAACAGCAAGACCCCAGTGCCCTATCCTCTCTATTCAACTGATCTCACGAGTTGACTTTTTTTTTTTCCTGGATGAAAAAGTCCTCAAAGGGAAATGTTTTGTTTGTTTTTTTTCTGGATGAAAAAGTCCTCAAAGGGAAATGTTTTACTGATGTGGAAGAGGTGAAACAAAAATGGCAGAAGCATGGCATCAAAATTGACAAGTTCAAAAACTATCTTGAGCAGTGAAAAAAGCATCTCTATAGGTGTATTGCATCAAACAGAGAGTACTCTGAAGGTGACTGAAGTTTAAAGATATAAGAATAAATACACAATTTTTATAAATAAATTCCAGCTTTTTAGGGTCTCCCCTCATAATATTTTATTTCTTAAATTGGATAGTGACAATGGAAAAATATTCCATATTCATGGATTGGAAGAATCAATATTGCTAAGATGTCCATCCTACCCATGGCAATCTACAGATTCAATACAATACCCATCAAATTACCAACATCAATCTTCTCAGAACTCAAAACGACAACACAGAAATTCATAAGAAAACAAAAAAGACCATGAATAGTCAAAACAATCCTCAGCGAAAGAAACAAAGCAGGAGGTATAACACTTCCAGACTTTAAACCTTATCATAAGACTATAAAAATTAAAACAGCCTGGTATTGGTACAAGAACAGCCATATAGACCAATGGAACAGGATAGAGATTTCAGAAGCAAAACCTTGACCAACTCGTCTTCAACAAACCCACCCCCCAACAACCATCAGGGAGAGAAGACCAGCAAATGGTGCTGTGAAAACTGGCTGACTACATGCAGAAGAATGAAACTGAACCCCTACCTATCACCATACATAGAAATCAACTCTAAATGGATTAAAGACCTAAATGTAAAACCTCAAACTATAAGAGCCTTAGAAAACACGGGAGACACCCTTATGCACGTTGGAATAGGCAATAATTCTTGATCGTAACCCCAAAAGCGTATGCCATAAGAGATACGATAGACAAGTGGGACCTCATCAAACTGAAAAGTTTTTGCAAAGCAAAAGAAACCATCAAGAGAGTAGGGAGAAAGACCACAGAATGGGAAAAAAATATTTGCTAACTGTATATCTGACAAAAGCCTAACCTCTAGGATCTATAAGGAACCTAAGTGAACCAAAAAGAAAAAAGCAAACGGCCCTCTTAAAAAGTAAGCAAAGGACACAAATAGATACTTCTCAAAAAAAAGACATTTGAACAGACAACATATACATGAAAACATGCTCAGCCTCACTAATCATCAGAGAAATGCAAATCAAAACCACATTGAGATACCACCTAACTCCAGTAAGAATGGCCATAGTTAATAACAAAAAATAACAGATGCTGGCGAGGATGCTGAGAAAAGGGAACACTTTTACCCTGTTGGTGAAACTGTAAACTAGTACAACCTCTATGGAAAATGGTGTGGTGGCTTTTTAAATATTTAGAAATTAACCTACCATGTGACCCAGAATCCTCTTTCTGGGAATATACCAAGGGTACTCAAATCATTCTACAAAAAAGATAACTGCACACACATATTTATTGCAACACTATTCACAATAGCAAAAACTTGGAACCAACCACGCTGCCCATTGAAAAGGACAGTATTTTAAAAAAAAGGTGGTACATAGACATAATGGAATATTATGCAGCCATAAAGAAGGACAAAAATATGGACTTCACAGCAGCTTGGATGGATTTGGAGTCTATCATACTCAGTGATCTATTACAGACACAAAGAAGTGAATACCACATGTTTTCACTCACAAGTGGGTCCTGAACATTAATCATAATACTACAAGAGAGAGATCTCAGCAGTAGCAGGACACAGCCAAGGGAACGGGGCGGGCGGGGGGGTGGTACATAACATCACTAAGGGTACCTGATCCTAAACCAGGGGAAGTGAGGACCAGTGGGAGGCCCAAACTTCACCTGTACGTAGACCACTTATGTACCTAATCCTGACTTGCACCCACATTTTAAAAATAAAGATGAGAGAAAAATAAAGCATATCCCAATTAAGTTTTAAAAAAGATGGGTAGTGAGTACATTAGTCTCTTTATATTGCTCCTGGTACTTTTTGGTATGTCTGAAATATTTAAGAATTAAAATTAAAGTAGATTTAAAAATTACTTTAGGATGAACTGACTTAAATTGATCTAGAATCCTTGCAGACCACGAAGGCAATCTGGGTAATAAAAAGTGCATTGAACTAGGAACATAAAGACCCAACTTCTGCTTCTAGTTCTGCCTCTAATTAGCTCAGTGATTCTAAATAAATCACAAATCACTTTAGCTCTCAGTACTGCATTCTTTTCCTCTGAAATGAGGGATTTGAACTAGGAGATTTCTAAAGATCCTTCTAACTCCAAAACAGCAATTAAATTTTCTTTCAACCTTTTCTAAAGGGCATGAACATGCCTTAACTACTTTTCATTTTCAGTGTCTTTTCCATTGTCCATAGATTCTCAATAATTTTGATTTATTTTAGATTCAGAAGGTACAATTGCATGTTTGTTTTATGGACATATTGTATACCGGTGAGGATTGGACTTCAGGCGACCATTTCCAGATAGTGCACACTATACCCGATAGGTAACTTCTGAACCCTAGCCCCTTTGCCCACCTCTCTCCTTTTAGTGTTCGCAGTGTCTATTATTTTCATCTTTGTGTCTATTTAGCTGCCACATATACGTGAGAATATATAGTGTTTTGTTTTCTGTTTCTGAGTTAGTTCGCTTAGGATGATGTTCTCCAGCTCCATCCATGTTGCTACAAAGGAATGATTTCATTCTTTTTTATGGCTGCATAGTATTCCATGGTATATCCATAGCACATTTTCTTTATATATCTCTGACATGCTCTTTGGTTGGTTCCATGACTTTGCTATTCTGAATAGTGCTGCAATGAACATATGAACACAGGTATCTTTTAATATAATGATTTGTTTTTTCCTTTGAATAGATATCTAGTAGTAGGATTGCTGGGTTAAATGGTAGTTCTATTTTTAGTTCTTAAAGGAATCTCTATATTGTTTTCCATAGAGGATGAAGTAGTTTACAATCCCACCAACAGTGTACGGCCAACATCTATTTTTCTCTGACTTTCAAATAATAGCCATTCTGAGTGGTGTAAGATGATATCTCACTGTGGTTTTAATTTGCATTTCTCTGATGATTACTGATGTTGAACATTTTTCTTTTTTTTTCTATAATCAATATTTTTTATTATGATATTGTGGAGTACAGTTAAGGATTAGGTATACAAATATGCTTCGTTCAGGCACCCTTGTTGATAAGACAAATATTTACTACTGTTAATCCCATCTCCCTTCCCCTCCTCCCCCATAGTTTCCCACCACTGTCAGTCATTTTCTTATAGTATTATGTTGGGTGTTCAAGGTCCACTATATGAGTGAGAACATGTGATACTCAGATCTTTGTTTCTGTGAGAGATCACTCAGTATTATAGACTCTAGTTCCATCCAGGTTGCTGCAAAATTCATGATTTTGTTCTTTTTTATGGTTGCATAGTATTCCATCATGTATATGTACCACATTTTTTAAATCCAGTCCTCTTCTGACGGGCAGCATGGCTGTTTCCAGGTTCTTGCTATCGTGAACAATGCTGCGATAAACATACGTGTGCAGGTATCTTTTTTATAGAGTGATTTGAGTTCTTCAGGTTATATTCCCAGTAGGGGGATTGCAGGGTCATATGGGAGGTCAATATTTAGAGCTTTTAGTAATCACCATACTGTTTTCCACAGAGGTTGCACTAGTTTGCACTCCCACCAACAGTGTAGAAGTGTTCCCTTTTCGCCACTCCCTCTCCAGCAACTGTTATTTTTTGAGTTATTGATAATTGCCATTCTGACTGGAGTTAGGTGGTATCTCAATGTGGTTTTGATTTGCATCACCTTGATGATTAGTGAGGTTGAACATTTCTTCATGTGTCTGTTGGCTGCTCGGATGTCTTCCTTTCTGAAGTGTCTGTTCATATCTTTTGCCCATTTTATAATGGGGTTGTTTGTTTTTTTCTTTTTAGCACGTTTGAGTTCCTTGTAGATCCAAGATGTTAAGCCTTTGTCAGGCCTGGAGTTGGCAAATACTTTTTCCCAGTCTGTAGGCTGTCTCCCTGCTCTCTTGATGGTTTCTTTGGCTTTGCAGAAGCTTGTCAGTTTAATGAGGTCCCATGTGTTTATCTTATCTCTTATGGCCTGTGGGTTTTGGGTTTTGTTCAGGAATTGGATGCCAGTTCCGATTTCCATGAGGGTATGTCCTTCATTTTCTAAGGTTCTTATGGTTTGAGCTTTTACATTTAGGTCTCTGAGTCTCTGATCCATTTAGAGTTAATTTTTGTGTATGGGGATAAATAGGGGTCCTGTTTCAATCTTCTGCATGTGATCAATCCGAGTTTTCCCAGCACCATTTACTGAATAGGTTCTCCTCTCCCCAGAGGTAGGTGGTGGAGGCTTTGTCAAAGATGAGTTGGTTGAGAAATTGAGGTTTTGCTTCTGGAATCTCAATTCTATTCCATTGGTCTATATGCCTGTTCCTGTACCAATACCACACTGTTTTGATTATTGTAGCTGTATAATAAAGTTTGAAATCTGATAATGTGATACCACCTACTTTGTTTTTTTTTGCTGAGGATTGTTCTGGTAATTCTTGGTCATTTGTGTTTCCATATGAATTCCTGTGTTGTTTTTTCTAGGTCTGAGAAGAATGCTGCTGGTAATTTGATGGGTATTGCATTAAATCTATAGATTGCCTTAGGTAAGATGTACATCTTCACAAAGTTGATTCTTCCAATCCATGAGCATAGGATATTTTTCCACTTGTTTGTGTCATCTTTGATTTCTTTAAGAAGTGTTTTGTAGTTTTCATTGTAAAGGTCTTTCGTGTTTCTGGTTAGGAAGATGCCAAGGTATTTCATTTTTTTTGTGGCTATTGTGAATGGAATTGTGCTTTTTATTTGGGTTTCTGTTTGTTTATTATTGGTGTAAAGAAATACAATTGTCTTTTGCACACTTATTTTATATCCTGAGACTTTGCCAAAGTCCTTTATCAGTGTAAGGAGGTTTTTGACAGATTCTCTTGGGTTTTCAAGGTACACGATCATGTCATCTGCAAAGAGAGATAGCTTGACTTCCTCTTTTCCTATTTGAATACCACTGATTGCCTTCTCTTCTCTGATTGCTGTAGCCAGGACTTCCAATACTATGTTGAACAGGAGGGGTGAGAGTGGGCATCCTTGTCTTGTTCCAGTTTTCAGGGGAAATGGTTCCAGTTTTTGTCCATTTAGGAGTATGCTGGCTGTGGGTTTCTCGTAGATGGCTTTTACTATTTTGAGGTATGTTCCCCGTATGCCTAGCTGTTCGAGGGTTTTTTTCAAGAAGGGGTGCTGGATTTTATCAAAAGCTTTTTCTGCATCTAATGATATAATCATGTGGTTTTTGTTTTGACATCTTTGATGTATTTAATTACATTTATGGTTTTACGAATGTTGAACCAGCCTTGCATCCCAGGGATAAAGCCCACTTGGTCATGATGGATTATTTTTGAGATGTGTTGTTGAATCCATTTCGCTAGGATCTTGTTGAGAATTTTAGTATCTATGTTCATCAAAGATATTGGCCTGTAGTTCTCTTTCTTTGTTGGCTCTTTACCTGGCTTGAGTATCAATGTGATGTTAGCTTTGTAAAATGATTTGGGGAGAGTTCCATCTTTCTCAATTGCCTGGAATACCTTCAGTAGGATTGGTATAAACTCCTCCTTAAATGTCTTCTAGAATTCTGCTGGAAAGCCATCTGGTCCGGCGCTTTTTTTGGTAGGTAGTTTTCTTATAATGTAGTCAATTTCCTTGATTGTTATTGGTCTATTTAGGGTCTCAATTTCTTCTTGTTTCAACCTAGGCAGGTTGTGTGATGACAGAAAGTCCTCCATTTCCAAAAGGTTTTCAAGTTTGTTTCCATACAAGTGTACATAGTAGTCTCTAATGATCTTTTGTATTTCTTCAGGATCAGATGTGACTTCATCTTTTGTGTTTCTGATAGTGTTTATTTGGGCTTTTTCTCTCTTTTTCTTGGTCAGTCTAGCTAGGGGACTATCAATCTTGTTTATCCTTTCGAAGAACCACCTTTTTGTTTCATTTATTTTTTTGTATTATCTTTTTGTCTTCTATGTCCTGGATTTGGGCTTTTATTTTAGTGATCTGGATTCTTCTGCTGAAATTAGGGTTTTTGTGGTCTTGCTTTTCCAGTTTTTTTAGGTGGCTTCTTAGGCTGTTAATTTGTGATCCTTCCATTTTCTTCATGTGCGTTTGTAGGGATATAAATTCCCCTCTTACTACAGCTTTCATGGCATCCCAGAGATTTTGGTAAGATGTTTCTTCATTTTCATTTGTTTCCAGGTATCTTTTAAGCTCTGTTTTAATTTCATCAACAACCCCGGAGTTGTTTAGCATCATGCTGGTTAGTGTCCATGTCTTTGTGGGATTTGGGGGGAACTTGTTGGTGTTAATGATTATTTTTATTCTACTGTGGTCCAAGAAGATGCATGGTAAAATTTCAGTCCTTTTAAATTTGCTTATGCTTGATTTATGGCCAAGTATGTGGTCGATCTTAGAGTATGTTCCATGTGGTGATGAGTAGAATGTGTATTCTGTGGTCTTTGGATGGAGGGTTCTGTAGGTATCAATTAAGTCCATTTGATCAAGAGTCACATTGAGGTTTCGAATGTCGTTGCTGATTTTTTTGTCCTGATGATCTGTCTAGGGTTGTGAGTAAGGTATAAAGTCCCCAGCTATGATGGTATTGGAGTTGATATCTTTTTTTCGTTTCCCTAGGAGCTGCTTTATGAAAGTTGGTGCTCCTATGTTTGGTGCATATATGTTTAGGATAGATATTTCTTGTTGATGGATTGAGCCTTTTATCATTATGTAGTGGCCTTCTGTATCTTTTTTTAATTTTTGATAGCTTAAAGGGTATTTTGTCTGAAATTAAGATTGCTACTCCTCCTTTCTTTTGTATTCCGATAGCCTGAAAGTTTGTTTCCCATCCTCTTACTTTGAGTCTGTGAGTGTCCTTTCTAGTGAGGTGAGTCTCTTGAAGGCAATAGATTGTTGCCTGGTGATATTTTTTTCCATTTTGCCATTCTATGTCTTTTCAGTGGTGCATTTAGTCCATTCACATTCAAACTAATTATTTAAATGTGAGAGTTGATCCCTATTATAATGTTCTTACAGAGTTGTTGTTCTTCCTGTTTGTATGTTGTCTTTCTTTTGGTTTTAGAGTTGGATCATGTGTGTTTTTAATCTTTTGCCTGTACTCTTGTGAAGAACGTTGTTGTTCTTTTTTCCTTTTCTTATGTGTTCAATACTTTCTTAAGTGTTTCTTGTAGTGGTGGTCTTGTGGCAGCGTAGGTTCTTAGGGATTGGATATCTGGGAAAGATTTCAATTCTCCCTCACTGATGAAGCTTAGCTTGGCTGGGTTGGTTATTCTCGGTTGAAATTGTTTATCTTTTAGAACTTTGAAGTTAGGGTTCCAACCTCTCCTAACCTGGAGGGTTTCTGTAGATAAATCTGCTGCTATTTTCATTGGTCTTCCCTGGTATGTAGTCTGACCTTTTTCTCTTGCAGCCTTTATGATTTTTTATTTTATACCTACTTTGTTTAAGCGAATTATTATATGTCTGGGAGTTAGTCTTCTCATTTGTTGTCTTGTAGGGGTTCTCTGAATCTCTTGTGTTTGAATTTTTTCATCCTTGATGAGATGAGAGAAGTTTTCTTGAATGATTTCATGAAAAGTTTGTTCCAGTGTGTCCTCTGTTTCTCTCTCTGCCTCAGGAAGTCCAATTACTCTTAGGTTCAGTCTCTTGAAGTGATCATTCATCTCTTGAAGTTTTTGTTCTGTCTTTTTGAGCTTCTTTTCCATGCTTTTGACAGTTTGGGTTAGTTCTGTGTTTTGGTCTTCGAGCTTTGAGATTCTTTCTTCTGCTTGGCTAATTCTGCTTTCCGTGCTTATTATTTTGTTATTTATTTCCATCATAGTATTCTTTACTGCTGTTATTTCTGACATCAGCTCCTTCCTATTTTCCTTTTGTCTCTCCTCAATTTTTAAAATTCTCTCTATTAATGTCTTGATGTCTGGGTTTGTTGCATGTGACCAGTCATTCTAGGGGCTCGTCATTGTTTGTGTTCCGGAATCTGTTTTCTCAGTGTCTGATCTCCCAGGAGTCTGTGTGAGACCTATATTCTTCTTTTGGTTTTTCTTCATTTGTGTGGTTTTTCCCCCTCCCTACTTTTTCCTCCCCTCCATGTCACTGTCTTCTTTAATTCTGTTATTCAGGGGTAGAGGGATTGCTTTTACTTCTGTTTGTTCAATCTCCTATTCTTTATGTATGCCCTCTTACTTACTTTGTTCAATTCTGGAGTTGCACTGTAGGTTGGGAGTGGTCCTTTTTGCAGTTTTGAGATTTACTTAAGGCGGGAGCTGTGATTCAAAATCTATCTGCAGTTCCTGGTATTTGCCAACAGGTGTATGGATAATTTGAAACCCACTTCCCGCTGTCTTGGAATCTGTCTGTGCAGTGGGGCTATAGGTTTACTCCCTGAAATAAAATGTGGTTAGCAGAGGGAAGAGAATGGAGCAGACAGTGGGGGAAAGAGGGGGGTGGAGAGAGAGAGGAGTAAGGGGGGAAACAGATGAGTGTACCAACAAATGGAGAGAGAGACCTCAACTGAAACAGTTAAAAACAATAGACCACCGCTACAGACTAACCAACTCCCATGCAAAAAAAAATTAAAACATACAATGATGCTAACATACAGGCTAATCAACCACCTTATTGGTGTTCTGTTCCTCTATACAAAAATATAGTTTACAAAGAGGAGAAAAGAGAAGAAAAGGAAGAGGAAAAGAAAAAAAAAAGGAACAAAACAGTAGGAATAGAATTAAGTCATTAAACTAACAGAACCATTCGAGCACACTCTGAGACTTTTCGTTTAAGTCCACTGTCCTTTCAGCTCTGATTTCTAGCTGTCTTTTCAAGCTGGTAAATTAGTTCGCAGTTAGGGTCAGTTACCCCTGGCCTGCTGTGAAGGACAGTTCAGATCACCCTCAGTTCACCATTCAAATCTGGCCTGTCTGTTTTTCAAGCTTGTTTCTCCCATTTTGGTGTTGTTACCTTGTATCGCAAGCAGGTAGTGCTATCCCAGCTGCTCTCTCCAGAGGGGGTGGAGCCGGACAGGAGTCGGGCAAAGGCCAGAGATGGGAGCCTTCCTCAGGGCACAGGGGAGGAGACCCACGGCTGGCAGGACGTCACGGTGGCAGCAGAGGTGGCAGCGATCCCAGCAGATCTTGCCTGCAGGGGCTTCAAGGACTGAAGTCGTGAATCGCCTCAGGTACAGGTGACGCAATGTGTTATGGCCGCCACGGAGGTCGTGCAGCGCTAGTGGCTGCTGTGTCTGTGGCTGCAGTGGCTGTCCAGACCGCTGCGATGCCCCAGTGGTGGTGACGGCTGAGCTCCGTATGAAGAGCAGGCTGCCCACGCTGGGATCTGCAGCCACTGGGGAGAGAGCCAGAGACCCTCTGTGTTCTCCTTTGCAGAGGGTTTCATAGACCAGGCTGCCCCGTCACCATCTTGCCGGAAGTAGCCGAACATTTTTTCATATGTTTGTTGGCCACAGTGTGTCTTTGAGTAGTGTCTATTCATGTCCTTTACCCACTTTTTGATGAGGTCATTTTTTTTTTCAGGTTGAGTTGTCCGAGTTCTTTGTAGGTTCTGGATATTAGTTCTTTGTTGAGGCGTAATTTGCAAATATTTTCTTCCATTTCATTAGTTTTCTGTTCACTCTGTTGATTATTTCTTTTCCTGTGCAGAAGTTTTTTAGTTTAATTAAGTTCCATTTGTCTATTTTTCTTTTTTGATACATTTGCTTTTGGGGGTCTTTGTCATAAATTCTTTGCCTAGGATGAATTTTTCCTAAATTTTCTTCTAGAATTTTTATAGTTTCAGATCTTATGTTTAAGTCTTTAATCCATTTTGAGTTAGTTCTTATATATTGGGAGAAATATGGGTCCAGTTTCATTCTTCTGCATATGGATAGCTAATTTTCCCAGATCCAGTTATTGACTAGGGCATCCTTTCTTCATTTGTTTTTGCTGGCTTTGTCAAAGATCAGTTGATTATACTATGTGGCTTTATTTCTGGGCTCTCTATTCTGTTCTATTGATCTATATATCTTTTTTTGCACCGTTGTTATGCTTTTTATTTACTATAAACGTAAAGTATAATTTGAAATCAAGAAATATGTATTTGTCCTTTTTTATTTAGAATTGCTTTGACTATTTGGGATTTATTTTGGCTCCAAATAATCTTTAGAATTGTTCTTTCTAGTTCTGTGAAAAATTGATGTTGGTATTTTGATAGGGATTGCATTGAATTGCAAAGATTGTTTTGGGCAGTATGGTCATTTTAACAATGCTGATTCTTTCAATCCATAAGCATGGAATGTTCTTCCATTTGTTTGTATTAAGGTCTTACATAACAATATAATAACTTACAATGACTGAATAAACAGCCACCCTCTAAAAAAAAAAGCCCCAAATCTTGTATTTTCACTGTTAACTTTCCTAAGCCAAATAGCTGACTAGAATTGAAAATACTCAGTTTTGGGTTCCATACACAAAATAGGATCCCAGAGAGAAACTGGTATTCTACTCTACACCATACCTTGAACCCTATCTGGCTGTGCTGATCAGGTAGGAATTTGATTCCAAGAGACTGAGGGAGAGTAACATATGTCATCATGTTAAACTTTCAGCCATAAAAGTATCTTAAAAAGATCCTTCCTTGATGAAGAGTTAGTGGTAATATCTTCTTAAGGATGGAAAATTTCAAGTGCCAATCTGATTTTCCCTCCTTGTAAATCATATGAAAACAGAGATAATTTGAGTAGCATATCTACATCTTCCATCTCACTTAGCTTTTCAAATATCTCTGCTTCTTTCTGTCTTCTCCAAACATAACTTGAAAGTCACTTTGGCCAGGCTCAGTGGCTCAGCCTGTAATCCCGCGCCTTTGGGAGGCTGAGGTGAGTGGATTGCCTGAGCCCGTGGGTTCGAGACCCGCCTGGGCAGGCGAGACCTCATCTCTACAATAAATCAAAAAATCAGCCAGGCATGGTAGCACATGCCTGTAATTCCGGCTACTCGGAAGGCTGAGGTGGAAGGATTGCCGGAGCCCAGCAGGTCGAGGCTGCGGTGGCCGGGAGTGGCCACTGCACTCCAGTCTGTGCGACAGAGTGAGACTCCAACTCAAAAAAAAAAAAAAAGAAAGTCACTTTGGATCTTATCTTGTTCTGTAGTCTCTCCATGCATCTTCTGTTCATATGCACTTTGGAAGCCTTATGAACAAACAGCAAGGAGATTTTACCAGGAACTGGAAGTGACAAAACAGCTTGTTCAAAAATGAGAAAATTAAGGCTGATTTTTTCGCTGGTGCCCTGGTAAGGAGTGGATGACTCTTTAAGCTTGGATTGTAGTTATGCTTGAAATAAAGACTGGCAGGGTGAGGTGGCTCAAGCCTGTAATCCCAGCACTTTGGGAGGTTGAGGCAAGAGGATTGCTTGAGCCCAGGGATTCAAGACCAGCTTGGGCAATTTGATGAGACCTCATCTCTACAATAAATTTAAAAAAAAACAAAACTAGGCAGGTGTGGTGGCACTCACTTGTAGTTCTAGCTGCTTGGAAGACTGAGGTGGAACGATTGCCTGAGCCTAGCAGGTTCAGGTTGTGGTGGCTGTGAGCATGCCACTGCACTCCAGAGTGAGACTCTGACTCGAAAGGAAGAAAGAAAGAAAGGAAGGAAGGAAGGAAGGAAGGAAGGAAGGAAGGAAGGAAGGAAGGAAGGAAGGAAGGATGGGAGGGAGGGAGGGAGGGAGGGAGGGAGGAAGGAAGGAAGGAAGGAAGGAAGGAAGGAAGGAAGGAAGGAAAAGAAAGAAAGAAAAGAAAGAAAGAAAGATTCTCACAATTCTCATGCAGACCACTTATGCTAAACAATACTTAGAGTTACAGCTAAATATGTAGGAAGGTGTTCTACTGAATGGAATAAATGCCAGGAAATTTATTACTTAATTTGTCCTATCATACATAGAGCGCCAAAGGATATAACCACAGAGTATTGAAATGATTGATCATGGGATTTTTTTCTTGATTAATCATTGAAATGAGGGCACTGAGAATGTTCTTAGGTGCCTTGATGTAAAGACAGAAACTCAGAAGCTGAGTTTAGAAGTAGGGACACATAATATTGCTGAAGCTGCTATGTAGAATATAGGGGAATGAGTTTATCAACTTGTCATCTCAGTTTATTATCAGGAGGAAGAATTTTAAAGCAGAGTTCTCTAACCCTGACTGACCTCGTTTCTTTAGTCATTTGGGGAAAATGATTGCTCCTCTCCCTTAGAAAGACCAATAGCTTTCTCATGCAAGTGGAGTGAACTGACAGGGACACACTTTTAAATAAGATTGAGTTTGGTTCACGAGAAACACAAAAGAAGCTAATCCTGTGAGAGCAAACTATAGTTTGGAACCCTGTGTTCCCTAGTTACAAAATGAAAGCATGTTCAAAAGATGAAAAGTAGGACGTGTTCAGCAGCTATTTCATTATTTAGAGCCTGATCCTTTGTGTGGACAGAGAGTACCTGTTGTAAACAGTGGAGGAAAGTCACTAAGCAAACATAACCATAAATGTGGAACTAAGCTTACCCATCTAGGGACAGATATGCATGAGACAGTGTGAAAAATTAGAAATAAAGTGAGAAAACAATGAGGTGGGTCATTGGAAGGCATGGACAGTTTGGGAGAAGCAATGTTGGTCTGAAAACTTTGGGCAAAGTTTATTTGGGGTACCAACTTGAAGAATTGTGAGATATGGTAAGAGTCTACAGGGGAAAATGACTTGAAATAACAGTGTGGCGGACATGGAGATTGCTGCCCAGTTTCTCCTTCAGTGGAGACACATTGCCCCAGTTCCTGAGAATATGGTGGGCCAACAGTCTCCAACTGTCATCCCCTCCTGAGATTGTCTGTTCTGCAGAGAGCCACCTCCTCCAGAGGCACACCCTTTCTCAGCATGGCCTATATCCAATGACTGATCAGTGCGGACACTTCAGTCGGCAAATAGGCTACCATACGTTATAAGGTCATAAAAACGTAAATGGTGACTTTTATCCTGCATTCCAGAGTTGTCAAGGCCCTCTGCACAGTGGCAAGTACCTAGAGCTGTGGATCTAGATGGTTTGAGTTGAGGAGGAGGGTGCATACCAGAAAGCCAAATATAGAGGCCTAGCAGTGGGCTAGGTCCTTTCTCAGTGACTCTTCATCTACAACAGGGAATGAGTCTAGGGCACCAGTGCTCAGAGGACTCAGAAAGGTGATTTAGGGTGACAAGGCTAAGTCATCCCTTTGCTGGCCAACTTAGCTCCAATTTTTGGAACAAATCAATGTTTTATGACAAGGTTGCTAATTTTAGCTTTATACATTTGCTCAGTGAATATATGTGATCGTTTACTATCATTATTAATTTAACATCCAACAGTATGAAGGAAAGAAACCACGAGTCATGTGCCATCTGTGTGCGTTCTGAGCAATTAGTTTCTTTGAAACTGAGGCAGAGAAACAGGTTGGTTTAAAAGTCTGCTTTTGAACTTGTGGACTCTTCTGTCTGGGTTGCAATCATATTTGTGCCCAGGATCCCAAGCAGTCATGTTTTGGACTTGTTTACTCTCCAGAGTGTTGCAGGTTTTGAGATGAGGATGCCTTCGCATTTGAATTCCTTTATATTACTGAAGAATCTAAGTTGCCTCTGTCCAGGCAACCTGAATTCTACCTTCCACTTCCTGGGAACCTAAAATTGTGCCCTTCCTTGGCACTATTTTGCTGTTCATGGCTCTGGGACTAAAATACTTTGCTACTAGCAAAGCCTCTTTTGTCATTTTTCTCCCTTTTGTGTGTAGCTGCATACAGTTAATGATAAATTTCAAAAACAGGTCACTTGGAGGTGAGTCACAACCTGCTCCAAACTACAACTCTGTTTGCTGTCACATTCATTTCTGCCTGGTTTGGCTTTTTCCTTTTTTCTTTTTGATATGAGTTTCTCCTTATTTCAAATCATTTATATATATCCATCTATGCAGGGGTAAGTCCCTATGAACTGTGCAGGCCTGAATTTTACTCCAGAAGTGCAGATTCCTTTTGCTGACTTAGTCTCTGCTTTTTAACTGGTGCCTTGATGAAATCAAGAATATGAAATGATGGGGAAAACAGAAATTCAAGACTTTTTGTTGTTTTCAAACTGCTATAGGAAGTTCGGTAGGCAGAGCTTCCTTTTGTTTTCATCTAGCTTTTCTGAGTTCTCTTTAATTTAGTCAATATACTTCATTCACCAGAAAAAAGTAGTAATAAAAGAAGCAACTTCTTAATACTTCAAGTGGATTTGTCTGAATACTGTTAAGGAGGAATGAGGAATTCAAGAATAAGACCTTTAAGAGAGTGCATCAATCAGTGTAGTAGACATTGATGCTGCTCTCAAGTATCTCTGGCTATCCTCTCCTCTGGTAACTTGGAAGGACTGTACTTTCCCACTCTTTGAAATTAGGTGTGGACATGAGATTTGCCTTGGTCAATAAAATAGTAACACAAGACATACGTATTACTTCCGGGTGGAAGCATTCAGGCACCAATGTGCAATTTTTCATGCTTTCTTTTTCTTTTTTTCTCTTGTGACAAATGAAGTACTTTAATGAAACAGGGACATCATAAGATAATCTGGAGTAATTCTATGACTGGACCAAAGACAACCGCCAATCATCATTGGACATGTAGCAGAAATGACACACATTTATTGTGTTAAGCCATTGAGTTTTCTTTTGTTTTTACTGCAGCTAACCTAGCCTATCCTACCTAAGCTAGCTAGTGTAATGTTAGTCAGCCCCAGAGAAAAGATCTATATTGATATTTTGCGATCACAAAATGAAAAAGTCTTCTTGCTATTAAGTCAAAAAGCACTGCCTTCTCTGAGGTTTGCATGAGTGTGTGTGTGCCTCACTATTATATGATAAGAGAGAACTGAAGATCACAAAATATTGAGAAAAGCCTCCAATTTGAGAGGTCAAGTATACAGCAAACAGAATTTAGTTTTCAAAAATGACAGAAAATTCATGTAGCAGGAGAAAAAAATCTATCATATATACCTTCAGAAAGGTCAGAGATATTGTATCAATGAAACAAAACAGAAAGTTATATAAAGGAAAACAATCAGAAAATAAAAAAGAACTCTTGGAAACCAAAAGCATGATGGCAAAAATTTCAAAATAATTCTCTTCAAAAGTTTTGGAAAAGAATTCACCCACAATAAAGATAAAATTCAAAAAGAGGGAAAACAGAAGTAAAAGGATAATCTGATCAGAAGATTGTTATGGACTGAATTGTGTCATTCCCCCAAATCCATCTGTTGATGCTCTAATCACAATGTGACAGTATTTGGAGACAGAGCCTATAAGAAGGTAACAAAGGTTAAATGAGGTCATAAGGTAGAACCTTGATATGGTAGATCTGGTATCCTCATAAGACGAGTAACAAACACCAGAGATCCCTCTGTTGAGACATACATAAAGAAGAGGTCATGTGAGCACACAATGAAATGGCAGGAGCCTATTGGCCAAGACAAGGGACTGCAGAATGAAACTTACCTTGTGGATAATTTGATCTTGAACCAAACCAAACTCCAGAATTATAAGAAATAAATTTCTGTTGTTTAAACCACTCAATTTAGGGCATTTTATTATGCTAGCTCCAGCAGACCAAGACAAGGATCAATCCATGAGATCCAATCTCTAATTAATGTGCGTTCCAAGAATCCTGAATGAAAAAGAGAACAGGGAAGGAAATAATATAAGAAATAATATAAGAAAAAAATCTTAGCATAATAGGTCAACACATTAGCCAAAACTGTATATAAAAGAGGGAATAATCAACGGCATATCAGAATGACATTTCAAAACATTAAAGATAGGAGATTCTAAAAGCTTCCAAAGTGAAAAAAACAAAACTACCTACAAAAAAGACAGTTACAAAAGAATGACAGCTAGAATGTCACCAGACATATCAATAACAACATTGGACGCTACAAGATAATAGCACAATGCCTTTACAATTCTAAGAAGAAATAATTTCAACCTAGAATTCTATACCCAATCTGATATTCTTCCACATTTCTCAAAAAACTACATGTACTTCACCAAAACATATTTCAAAAAGATTGTAGTAGTAAATATTTATATAGTCAATCTTTGAAAATATTTTTCTTTATATATTTGAAGTTCATTTAATGTGTAGGAAAATCAAATGAGGTATTGTTCTTTTTGCCATCATTCTACAGAGAAAAATTAAGACATAGTGAGGTAGTATCTCCAAGATGGCATAAATAATAGCATAATATTGGACTCTGAACTCAGACAGTCTAACTCCAGAGCCATGTTTCATGTTTGTATGCATTATTTTATATGACCTCCAAGATAATGACACAACCCAGGAAACAATGCATCCCAACACAGAAGAGAGACAAAGGAAATTCTCAATTGTACATGAGACCCAGAGAAAAATCAGTCAATATTGGAATAGAGGGATGAAGAACTCTAAGAGAAATGTCTCCAGGAGAAAAATATGATAATTTATCTTTAAAAATCTCACCAAAGTAAAACTATATTGAGATGATGCCCTGGGAAGATTTAATTTAAGCAATAAAAATATGAAGTATTTTTTAACTCCACGAAAAACTAACATGAACAAATAATCTTAGTTTAATACCTACCTCAGATATAAAATCACTTATGTACGTACAGTATTTGATTTCATTAAAAATCAGGGTTAAAGAATATTTGGAAGGTACCTGCATAATCAACATTTGTATACCTAACCCTGAATTGTACCCCACATCTTTATAATAAAAAAAAGAAATATAATGTGCACAAAAAAGAAAAAAAAAATTGAAGGCAGGATTTCCAACTATGATGTAATGAAGAGATTAGAAAATTCTCTTGACCAAAAAAAGTATATAACTGGACAACGTTGTCCAAATATACATATACATATATTTAAGGGCTCTCAAAATTAAGCCAAAGGCAAGCAACAATTTAAGAAGTGTTTATTCAAGAAAAATCACTCACACTTTGGGTAAGAACAGTGGAACTTGCAGCCTTATTGTCTGGAGCTGCTCCCATCCCCTCCAGCTCAGTTGATAAGAGCAGAGTTGGCCATGGAAGCCAGCAGCTTCACCACCAAAGGGAACTAACTTGATTGACAGCAGAGAGCAAAAACTCACAACTAGTGTCATTGTCAGTGTAAGTATCAAACTTGGTAGGAAACAAAAGGAAAAAACTCATAGCTATACTGAAAACATGTGCTACTTGGTTCTTTGTTTCTGTGATAGATCACTCAGCATTATAGACTCTAAGTCCATCCAAGTTGCTACAAAGTTCATAATTTTGTCCTTTTTTATGGTTGTGTACTATTCCATCATGTTTATGTACCACATTTTTAAAAAATCCAGTCCTCTTTCGATGAGCAGCACAGTTGATTCCATGTTTTTGCTATTGTAAATAATGCTGCAATAAACATGCATGTGCAGGTATCTTTTTCATAGAGTGATGTGAGTTCCTCTGGGTATATTCCAAGTAGGGGGATTGTGGGGTCATATGGGCAGTCAATTTTTAGATCTTTTAGGAATCGCCACACTGTTTTCCATAGTCGCTGTACTAGTTTACACTCCCACCGACAGTGTAGAAGTGTGTTCCCTTTTCAGTGCATCCTCTCCAGCATCTGTTGTTTTTTGGGTTATTGATGATGACCATCCTGACTGGAGTTAGGTGGTATCTCAATGTGGTTTTAATTTGTACTTCTTTGATGACTAGTGAGGCTGAGCCATTTTTCATGTAACTATTGGCTGCTCGTATGTCTTCTTTTGAGATGTGTATATTCGTATCTTTTGCCATTTTGCAATGGAGCTGTTTGGTTTTTTCCTTTTCAGCATGTTTGAGTTCCTTATAGATCCTAGATGTTAGGCTTTTGTCAGATATACAGTTGGCAAATATCTTTTCCCAGACTGTGGTCTGTCTCCCTGCTCTCTCAGTGGTTTCTTTTCCTTTGCCAAAACTTGTCAGTTTGATGAGGTCCCACTTGTTTATTTTATCTCTTATGAAAAGCCAGGATTTTAAAAATTAACACAGGATTAAAAAAACCATAATGGAGTCAGCAGCTGCATATTTCAGAGGAAAGCTATTATTTAGATTAAGTCTAAGCAAGTTACTAAAAGAAAAAACACAGCAATTTTGAGGGAAAAAGTTGGAATCCAGAGTTGCTGCAATATATTATTTAAATTATGTTTAGTTTCCAACACAAAATCTGAGACATGCAAAGAAACAAGAAATTGGACTCATGGTCATGGGTGAAAAAAACAGTTAACAGAAACTGACTCTGATGTTGGACTTAGAAGCAAAAATTTCAAAGCTATTATAAATATGTTCAAAGAATTAAGTGAAATCATATACAAAAAATTAAATGAAAATATGATAATAATGACTCACAAATAGGAAATCTAAAAGAAAATAAGCTATAAAAGGAGAATCAAATGGAAATTCCAAAATCAAAAATTATAATACCAAAATGAAACAGACACTAGATCTCAACAATAAATGTCAGATAGTGGAAATAAGAAATTATAAACTTGAGGATAGGTCAATAAAAGTTATCCGATCTGATGAAGAGAGAAAAAAATGATTGAAGAAAAGAGAAGAGAGCTTCAAAAGCCTGTGGGACAACATCAAGCATGCCAACATATATCAGAAGGAGGCAAAGGAAGAGACATAAAAAACATGTGAAGAAATAGTGGCAAAAATCTTACAGGTAGTGTATGTTTGTCTTATATTGGAGTGCCTAGCAGCAGAGCTAAAGATAGAGATTTTTAAGTGGAAGAGATTTAATGGCTTTTATGCTAAGTGATATGGGAAGCTGGTGGTAATTTTTTTAGTAGAAAGGGGCATGAAATAACTTAGATTTTGAAAAAAATCATTTTAGCCACTGGTGTTGAAATGTGGAAGGGTGCCACAAGTGGACACAATGAGACCGATTAGAAACTATTGCAATAATCTAGGTGACAGATAGTTGTGGCTTGAACCACATCATAGCAGTGGAAAAGATCAGATATGGTTGGCTTCTGGATATAGTTTAGAAGTGTAACTGACAGAATTTGCTTCCAAGTTGGCTGCAGTACCTAAAAGAAAGAGAAGCTTAAAGGAGGATACTACCGTTTTTGGTAACTCATTACAAAGAGTGGAGGTGCTATTACTAACTTGGAGAAGACTTGGAGTGGAGGATAGATATTTTGCAAGGAGAAATAAGAAGTTCAGTTTTTTACATGTTACATTTAAGATCCCCATTAAATATCTAGTTAGAGATGTTGAAATAGGTCATTAGATATACAAGTTCCTACAACAGATGAGAGATTTAGACTAGAGGTGTAATTTTGGAAGTCATTAACAAACATATATTTGGCATTTATATGGAAACATAAATGATCATGAATAGCCAAAACAATTCACATGGGGGGAAAAAAAGCTAAAGTTGAAGGTATCATACTCCCAGACTTTAAATTTTATTATAAAGCTACAATAATCAAAACATCCTGGTATTGGTACAAGAACAGGCATATAAACCAATGGAACAGGATAGAGATTCCAGAAACAAAATCTCAATTTCTTAACCAACTCATCTTTAACAAAACCTCCACCACCAACCACTGGGAAGAGGAGAACCTATTCAGTAAATGGTGCTGGGAAAACTGACTGACCACACGCAGAAGATTAAAACAACACCCATACCCATCACCATACACAAAAGTCAACTCTAAACGAAC
Organism: Cephalopachus bancanus; assembly: GCA_027257055.1. Taxonomy (NCBI): domain Eukaryota; kingdom Metazoa; phylum Chordata; class Mammalia; order Primates; family Tarsiidae; genus Cephalopachus; species Cephalopachus bancanus. Next base: position 3,839,690 of record JAPVLO010000124.1, read on the forward strand.
CAAAGGCCTAAACATAAAACTTCAAATTATAAGAACCTTAGAAATACAGGAGACACCTTTATGGAAATTGGAACTGGCAACAAATTCCTGATCAAAACCCCAAGTGTCCAGGTCATAAGAGATAAGATAGACAACTAACAAGCTTCTGCAAAGCCAAAGAAACCATCAAGAGAGCAGGGAGACAGCCCACAGACTGGGAAAAAAATATTTGCCAACAAAGGCTTAACATCTAGGATCTATAAGGAACTCAAACATGCCCAAAAGAAAAAAAACAAAGAACCTCATTACAAAATGGGCAAAAGATATGAATAGACACTTCTCAAAAGAAAACATACAAGCAGCCAACAGATACGTGAAAAATTGCTCAGCCTCACTAGTCATCAAAGAAATGCAAATTAAAACCATACTGAGATACCACCTAACTCCAGTCAGGATTGTCAACATCAATAACTCAAAAAACAACAGATGCTGGAGAGGATGTGGCAAAAAGGAAACACTTCTATACTGTTGGTAGGAGTGCAAACTACCAACAACCTCCCACACTACCCCACGATCCCTCTGTGGAAAACAGTACAACCTCTGTGGAAAACAGTTTGGTGATTCCTAAAACATCTAAAAATTGACCTCCCACACTACCCCACGATCCCTCTACTGGGAATATACCTGGAGGAACTCAAATCACTTTGTGAAAACTATACCTGCACATGCATGTTTATTGCAGCATTATTTACAACAGCAAAAAACATGGAACCAATTGTGCTGCCCCTCGAAAGAGGACTGGATAAAAAAAAATGTGGTACATATACATGATGACTATTACGCAACCATAAAGAAGAACAAAATTATGAACTTCATAGCAACTTGGATGGATTTAGAGTCCATAATTTTGAGTGATCTATCACAGAAACAAAGAACCAAGTATAACATGTTCTCACTCATAAGCAAACCTTGAACAACTATCGTTAATACTATAAGAAAGGGATTGGCAGTAGTGGGAAGCTGCCAGGGGAGGGGAGCACACCTCATCAGCGAGGGTACCTGCATAATGAACATTTGTATACCTAATGCTGAATTGTATCCCACATATTCAAAAATGTTTTTAAAATTTACCTGTTACTCAGGTTCAAAAAATAAATAAGTAAAGAAAGAAAGAAATAAAAATGTGAGACCCGGTAGAATCACCAAGGAAGTGAATGTAGATAGAAAAGAGAAAGGCCAAAGTCTGATCCCTAGAGCACTGTAATATTATGTAGTCAGGAATAAATCAGGAAGGGAAAAGTTACTGAGAAAGAAACAGGGAGAAAATCAAGAGTGTGAAATCTTAGAGATCAAGCAAAGAAAGGTTTTGAAGAAGTAGAGAGTGATCACTTATGTCAAATCCTATCATTAGATCAAGTAAGTAAGGCCTGAAAATTCACTACTGGAATTATTTAGGTAAAGGTCATTGGTGCACTTGACAAAAAAATTTTAGTAGAATTGTTAGGCAAAAGTCTGATTGGGATGGATTGAAGAAAGAGTGGGAGGAAAGAATTTGGGAAGAGCAAGTATAAACAACACTTTCTAGAATTTTTATATAAAGAAAACAAGTAGTTGAGGATCTAGGGTCACTTTTGTGTGTTCATTTGTTTTTAAATAAATGACAGTTTCTTTATATGCTAATGTAAACATCATACAAACAGGAAAAATTGGTGGTACAGGAGAAAGACTATTCGTTTAAGTGTTTTTTTGATAAGTTCATGGGAATGGGATCCAATTCACAGGTATGGAGTTGACATTTACAAAGACTGTTGCATCCTCTTAATGAATTCACCTTTTTATCAATATGAAATAATCTCTTCATTTCTTGTAAGTTTCCTTATTCTAAAGTCTACTTTTTGAGGATAAAATAACCACTCCAACTTTCTTTTGATTAATGTTAGCATGATTTGTAATTCTCTATACTATTGCATCTAATATCTAAATGTCATTATCTTTAAAGTGATGTTCTTGTAGAGTGTAAAGTTGGATCTTGCTTATCCAATCTGACATATCTCTGCCTTTTAATTGGAATTGTAGACTATTTACATTTAATGTGTCTATCAGTCTAGTTGAATTTAAATTTACCACCTTGACATTTTTTTCAAATTATTTCATCTCTCTGTTCCCTTTTGTCCTGTCTTCTTTGGGATTAAGTTTTTTTTTTTTTGTAAGTATTCCGTTTGTGCATAGGCTTATTAACTATACTTTATCGGTTTTCTTATTTTGTGTTATTTATGAAGGCTTTCAAATATATGATTTTTTTATGTTACCAAAGTTTACTTTTCAATATTATATTATTTCACATACGTTGTAAGAAATCTTACAAAAGCATTCATTTTCTCTTCTCCTCCTTTGTGCAATTGTTGTCATATATTTATTTTTACATATGTATGAACCCCTTGATATATTGTCAGTGTTTTTGCTTTAGGCAAACATGTCTTAAAGATATTTTTATGTAATAAAAAATCTGTTATATTTGTTTAAATATATACTTTATTTGTTTGTTTGTTTGTTTTACTATCTGTATCTTTGTGTAGGTTCAAATTTCTGTCTGGTTCAAATTTATTTATTTATTTATTTATTTTGAGTTGGAGTCTCATTGTCGCCCAGACTGGAGTGCAGTGGCCGCTCCCGGCCACCACAGCCTCGACCTGCTGGGCTCCGGCGATCCTTCCGCCTCAGCCTTTCAAGTAGCTGGAACTACAGGCGCGCGCTACCGCACCCGGCTAATTTTTGATTTATTGTAGAGATGAGGTCTCGCTGCCCAGGCGGGTCTCGAACCCGCGGCTCAGGCAATCCACTCACCTCAACCTCTCAAAGGCATGGAATTACAGGCTGAGCCACCGAGCCCAGCTTGGTTCAAATTTCTATCCTCCTTTCCCTCCTTTCCTTCTGTGATTTCAATTATATATAAACATATTAGACTGCTTGATAATGTTCCACAGGCCACTGATGCTCTGTTTAGTTTTTCAGATTTTTTTTTTTTTAATCTTTGGCTAGTTTCTAATGGTATGTCTTCAGATCCACTTTTTTTTCCCTACAGTGTCTAATTTGCTATTAATGCCATCCAGTGCCTTTTCATTTCAGATATTGTATTATTTATTTCTAGAAAGTTATTGTGAGTCTTTTAAATCTTTCTTTTCTTTCAATCCTCATGCCCATGTTTTTCTTTTGTTCTTGAATATATAAAGAATATTTATAAAAGCAGTTTTAATTTTATTGTTAGATAATTCCATTATCTGTGTCATTTCTGAGTCTGTTTCTATTGAAGTTCTTTTCCTGATAAGAGGTCACATTTTCCAGCTCTTTTGTATCTCTGCTCAGTTTTTTACTAGATGCAGGACATTGTGAATTTTACATTATTGGGCGTCTAATTTCATGTAATGTTTTCAATATCTTTGAAATTTGCTCTGGGACATGGTGAGTTATTTGTAATTAGTTTGATCCTTTCAAGGTTTTCATCTAATGGGGCTAATTTAGCCCCATTACGCCTCTGAGGACTTTACCAGATGTCCTGTATATTAGGTGATCTTTCTACTCTGGACGGTGCAAAACACAAATTATTCTCAACTCTGTTTGAGTTCCAGAGATTGTTCCACTTCCTCTTTTGTGTGTATGTATTTTTCCCGCAACCTTTAAATAGTTTCCTCACACAAATGTACAAATTAGTGCTCAGTACAAGACTTTAGGGGACTTCTCTACAGATCACCCGAGCTCTTTCTGTTTGCATCTGTCGTCTATTATTTTACTAGATGCCTTGGCCTCCTCGAATTTCAATTTATGTCTCCTCAAACCAGCAAGACTACTGGGCTCTGTTTGGGATTCTCCTCTTGGCACTGTGGACTGGAAACGTCTCTGCACTGTAAGCCCACAGAATCATAGGCTTCATCTCATTTGTTCCCCTTCTTTTTTTTTTTTTTTGAGTTGGAGTCTCACTCTGTCACCCAGACTGGAGTGCAGTGGCCGCTTCCGGCCACCGCAGCCACGACCTGCTGGGCTCCAGCGATCCTTCCGCCTCAGCCTTCCAAGTAGCCGGAATTACAGGCATGCACTACCATGCCCGGCTGATTTTTTTTTTTTGATTTATTGTAGAGATGAGGTCTCACTGCCCTGGCGGGTCTCGAACCCGCGGGCTCAGGCAATCCACTCACCTCAGCCTCCTGAAGGCGCAAGATTACAGGCTGAGCCACCGAGCCCAGCTGTTCCCCTTCTTTCAGGGATCACTGTCCTGTGCTGCCTGTTATTTAATGCCTAAGATCTATGCTTTCATATATTTTGTCTCATTTTCTAGTTGTTTAAGATAAAAATTAAGTCAGGTCCTGTTACTCCACCATAGCCAGAACCCTACAGTTGAGTCCTTGATCTTTCCTAGGAGTGAGAAGAGTTCATCCATAGTAATAGAAAAGAAAGTGGAATATATGAGTACAGATGCAAATGTGGTTAAATTTGCAAAATTTATAAAATGTTTCGTCTTGTTTACAGTTTTTTCAGTGATATAAGATGCAATATCTTCAGCTTAGAGTAGAGATAGGAAAAGAGGTCTAGGAGGTTTGAGGGGAGGAAAAGTAGGACACAATAATTTAAGAGAGTGGGAACACATATGGAATAGGTGAATAAGCCATGGTTGTGGTAAGTAGCAAGAGTCTTCTTGGAACTAGTGATCATGAATTTGAAGTCAGAACATTGGTTTTGTTTTTCTTCGACTGTCTAGTAAAGTACAGCGTAGTTTAAAAGGTTGGACTTAACCACTTTGTGATTTTAGGCTGTGATTTGAATAAGGCAAAAATATTAGTTACATATCCTTCTATGTCATATGAGAATGAAGCTTCCCTGGGATTCTCCTGCAGAATGTCCTTACTTGAACTCACTGTTAACTATTGATTAAAAGACCCAGGCAATATGTCTACTTGCATATTGAGCTGTAGTCTTTTTTTTCCCAGTGGAGATGCAAATAAGTTCTGCCTGGTAGGACACATGGCTTATGGCCCTGTTGGAAGTTAACCTGTTTTGTATTGAATTTAGCGATTTTTATTCTAGCATTGCATATATACATGTAATTTCTTAAATGCTCACTGAACTGGTCATAATGTCTTGTTAATGAGTTGAATAAAATATTTGATCTATGTTTATTAATATTTGCAGCAGATTCATATTTCTAATGTTTTAAATTACACTTTAGCACAGAGTGCTAAAGTGTAATTTAAAACATTAGAAATATGAAATGGGGAGGGGCAAAGGAATTGAGCTGTAAGCAAGGGAGTAAATATAATGATTAGTCATAGAATTAACTGGCTAAGGAAGTAAAAGAGGATAAGAGGGGAGAAAGGGATTTGCAACAACAAGAATGTCTTGAGGGCATCAGGCCAAGTGAATTCAGTTAGACAAAGAAAGGCACCTCTACATGATCTTACTTATATGTGGGATTTTAAAAAGTTGAACTCAGAAACAGAGAGTAATGATGGATATGAAGCCATTGGGAAGAGAGAAAAGGGGAGATATTGATCAAAGGATACAAGCTTTCAGTCATAAAATGAGTAAGTTCAGGGGATCTAACATACAGCATAGTAACTGTAGTTAACAATATGGAACCATATACTTGAAATTTGCTTAAATGTTCTCACCACCAAAGAAAACAAAAAAGGATAACTTCATGAAGTGATAGATTTATTAACGGGATTATGCTAATCATTTCACATAAAGCTGGAAATTTAAAGAAAGAGGGGAGCAGGTGTCAGTAAGAAGGTAAAAAAACAATAAATTGTATGTTTTGGTGTTGTAGAAGATTCTTGGAGTTCACATGCTACAGAAAGTAAGTGATGATGATTGGAAATCGATATGAAAGGTTAAGGCTATTGCTAAATGTGAGAGCTTCCGTATGAGCTTTGGAGGAGATGAGGTCAAGGAACTGAGGAGTCAGGGTATTGGGAGGATTGATTATACTGACATCAAGAACCATAACAGGAATAAATTGGGGAGGGTGACAACAAGTCAAGAGATAAAATCTTCAGGGAATGATAGAATATAACCAGTGGGCTGATAAGTGACTCTCACAAAGAACAGCAGTGGGTAGTACAACATAATGGCATACTAAAGACAGATGCTGTTAAGCAGGAAGGTGGGAGAATGGTCTAGAAACAGTAAAGAAGAGCAAGGAGGCCAATAACCCTCCTGGCCCACATCAATTAGCAAGAGGGATGCAGAAGGGAAAGTAGCCACTATTTGAGAGAGTTGCAAGGGCAGCAGTATCCTTAGGGGAGAGTCAACTTTCAGCAAGATAAAGATGAAGATGAAGATGAAGGAGGAGGAGAAGCTGAGCAAGAGGGAAAGTTTTGCTGCTGGTGAACAGGGGGTTCCAAAGGGCACACTGAAGTTGTCTCAGGAAATGAAGAATAATGGGAAATTGAGTCAGAAAAGGGGTATGTGGGAAATACAGATATGAGTGTCTGGGAGGTGAAGAATGAAAGAGGAGACTTGGAGTTTCTGAGAGAACAATCACAAGCAATGTTAAAATAAATAATAAAAATAGCCCCGATGGTAACAATGGTTAATCGTAGGTGTCAACTTGATGGAATTAAAGAGTATTCAGCAGGTAAAGCATTATTTCTGGGTATGTCTTTGAGGGTGCTACCCAAAGAGATTACCATTTGAATCAGTAGAATGAGTAAAAAAGATCCACCCTCCCCAATGTCAGTGGGCATCATCCAATGGGCTGAGGGTCTGGGTATACAAAAAGGTCAAGAAAAAGTAAATTCAGTGAATCTTGACTAATACGATGGTAGTGGTGGTATGAGGGTGGGGAAATATTCTTAGAAACACAAGGAGCTTTGGGGTCTCACTGGAAACCTTGCTGGATGTTGAAAGAGTTTTCATACCCTCACATACTAAGCAAGTGACTCACTTTGGGTGAAAACAATTTTTGGAGCACATGGGCCTTTTAGGAAATAGAGGCAATGAGGACAGGAAATATGGTAGTATGTTATTGGAATTTTGCATAGCAGGCCAGAGAGTTTTGAGCTTTCTATGTCAGCATGGGAATCCATTGGAGGTTAATGAGTAGGGTATTAAAAAGGTGGAAGTTGAGTTTTAAGAATACTGGTCTGGCAATGGAGGAGGTTAAGACTGGAGGGTGAGTCAGACCAATGGCTGCCATAATCCAAGGATGAAGTGACAAGGACAAAGATGGATGGAGGAGGGTCATGGATAGAGAGAAAAAGGACTAGATCTAGAATCACCTTTAGAGGAGAATATGTTGGACATTGAGGAGGCTCTATATTACATATTAAGAAAAAAAGGAATGTCAATAATGGCTCTGAGATTTCAATTTTGGGAAAATAGAAGAATGGTGGTAACATTCAAAGGTTAGGACATCCAAGTGGATATGTTTTGCCAACAGTTGGAAATATGGTACCAGCTTTAATCAGGAACTTGGTATTTTTTAAAGCACATTTAATTTGATTTAATCTTTCCAGAACTGCATGCACTAAAAGCAATCTTTCAACTTCTAACATTTTTCTTTTCTGTTCCATAGGGTTGGGTGAAATTTCAACCTTCTGTTCTTTTCTTGTGTTTTTGCTTTACATGCCAGGGAACATTTGGTGCCTGCAGAATCTAAAGTATTTGCAGAGGTTGCAAAAGGATCACAAATTAGATTCAAATAGAGACAAATGGCCACTCAACATGGGGAGGCACTCCTAAATCACATGACTCCTGAGTTGCCCTTTCTGTCCTTGGTCTCAACTTGGCAGGTTGCCTGGGAGTCAGGAGGGAGTTCCAGGCAGCCATATTCTTTTTTAGTTCACACTACACCAGCCAATTTGGGGAAAAAAAAAAAAAAGAGTGGTTGGGAGGATTATGGGAGAGACTGAACTAAAGAGAAATGGCACTGTGGAAAATGGGGAATTAGAGAGAAGAAAAGAAAGAATTGTTTGGATTGGGCATGATTAAATAGAAAGTATATTACATTCTAATATAAGACCTTAAGAAATTAGTTGACTTCTCCATGGCACGTGCTTTTTCTCTGGTCTCCTGTTCTGACTTCCTCTCAGTCATGGCTACATTGTGTTGGTGGCCCAGGACAAAGAAATGTGCTTCTTCATTTAGACCCAGGATGGCTGATAGTTTTCAACTTGCATGACAACTCTGACTGATTAGCAGCAATACCCGGAAGGCTAGATTGAGAGATTTAAGACCCAGTCTGAATGTAGCAGGTGAGAATGTTAAAGTCAGAGATTGATGTCTGCTGTGGATTTGGGAAGATCTATCAGAGCCATGAATGTCACACTTTTGCCAATGCTGCTTTAAATAATTCTCTTCACAGAGAATGTCCTTCTCCTTTCCAATTATTTCCAATACCTTCATCACTCGTATCTTGTTTATCTTCCAGCCCTTTCCTCCCTTCAGAAGCCTTTTGGTGACTCCAGATGATAAGTTCACAGTGGAGTACTGTGAGTAACTTCTCACAGACTTCCCAGTTACCAAAATGTCTAAAGCCCCTGAAGAATGCTAGAGTTTTACCTGGTCACCAGCTGGATGGCACAATTTTGAGCTGGTTGCTTACGCTCTGCCTGTTTGGCCTCAGTGTTGAGGCAAGAATAAACATTGAGAGAGGAGAGATGGCCAAACAACTGAGATGTCCAGTCTCCAGAAAATAATCCAGTTATAGGACTGGCTCCAGTGGGAAGGGCAACAGTGAAACTCCAACTGTTCCTAAGAATTCTGTGACCTCAGCTCTTTCCATGCTGGAATTGATTCCAGAGGTGTCCAATCTAACATGTTGATAGTGAAATCCATCAGGCTTCCGACAGGCCCTCATCTAGTAGCCAGTGATAAGGGGTCACAGTTCAGCTCCAGGGATAAGGAGACTCAGTACAGTTGGTTGGAGTGCTTAGCATAGTTCTAGTTCCAGCAGGTGGAGGAAGGACACGCAGAAACTACAGCCAAGAGGACACTGGGAGAAGGGAAAAGTTTACAGCTTTCTGAGGATGGGGGTGCCAGGGGTTAGAATTGTATATTGAGGGTGACAAAATAACTCCAACTCCCCACTCCAGCTCATGAGAACTGAGCTCTTAATATAGTCCTGGACCTGGTCAAAATTAGATCGAGCGTCACTAAAAACTGAACCTATAAGCTAGAGAACCTCTTTTCAGGGGATTGGGAAAGGTAGGCCAACAGTTATGTCCCATTTCCTTTTATGAGGTCACATAGCCCTTCTACCTACTCAAGGGTGAAAATCTCATGAGTGTGTTCTTTTACACTAGTGATTCTCAACTGCAGCTACACACTGGAATCACCTGACTAGGTTTAAAAAATAGGATGCCTGAGTGCCACTCCCAGAGTGGGGTGTGGAAACTGGGCATTAGTATTTTCTCAAGGTAATTCTCCTATGTAGCCAAGGTGAAGAACCACTGCTCTGCACCACTTTCCAGGTCACCACCCAGTTTCACTTCGTGACACACTGCTGAGGGCAGTAGTTGTGAGCGTTCCTTCCTCACCAGCACACTCCTCCCCTCCGCTTCCAAACTCCCAATAGATGTAGGTTTTAAGAAAGGTGATTGAGCCGGGCTCAGTGGCTCAGCCTGTAATCCCGCGCCTTTGGGAGGCTGAGGTGAGTGGATTGCCTGAGCCCGCGGGTTCGAGACCCGCTTGGGCAACTTGGCGAGACCTCATCTCTACAATAAATAAAAAATTAGCCAGGCGTGGTAGCGAACGCCTGTAGTTCCAGCTACTTGGAAGGCTGAGGCGGAAGGATCGCCGGAGCCCAGCAGGTCAAGGCTGCGGTGGCCGCAACAGAGTGAGACTCCAACTCAAAAAAAAAAAAAAAAAGGTGATTGGCCGGGCGCAGTGGCTCAGGTCTGTAATTCCAGCACTTTGGGAGGCTGAGTTGAGAGGAGTGCCTGAGCCCCCGGGTTAGAGACCAGCCTGGGCAACTTGGTGAGACCTCATCTCTACAGTAAATTGAAAAATTAGCCTGGCATGGTAGCACATGCCTGTAGTTCTGGCTACTTGAAAGGTTGAGACAGAAGGATCACCTGAGTCCAGAGGGTCGATGCTGGGGTGGCCATGAATGTGCCACTGCACTCCAGACTGGATGGCAGAGTGAGACTCCAACTCAAAAAAAAAAAAAAAAGAAAGAAAGGTGATTGGGTCATGTGTCCTTTCCAAGGTTAAGCTGTTTGACCCTTAGCTCTCTCTCCTGGTATACACTGTTCTTTCCTTCTGGTTACCTATGATAATCCCCCCTACCTTCATCCCAGCCTCCGGGACCCAACCCCAGCATCTGCCATCTTGCTCGGCCCATACCTGCCTGCTACCTCAGCTTTTCCCTATGGCAGGATCGAAAGTGACCACTTTTGTTTCATATCATGTGCATAATGCTCACTGTCCACATGATCCTGCACACATTCGTTTGTTTCCCTTACCTCTCCAATGGTGTGTGTGACAAAGCAGATCAAAATCAAATCGAGTTTTCAGAGCAGACATGAGTTGATTGAAACAGTAGCTGGGTGGATTCAATTACCTTTCAATTTCCACGCAGCTCTTGCATTCTTTGATATGTTGCAAATAAAGTAAATAATAACAACAATAATAAAATCTAGACTGAAGGAACCATTATTTTAAATTAGCTTTTAAAAAAATAAGCCGGGCTTGGTGGCTCAACCTGTAATCCTGCGCTTTGGGAGGCCGAGGTGAGTGAATCGCCTGAGCCCGAGGGTTCAAGACCCGCCTGGGCAACTTGATGAGAACTCATCTCTACAATAAATTTAAAAAAAAAAAAATTAGCCGGGCGTGGTAGCACGCACCTGTATTTCCAGCTACTTGGAAGACTGAGGCAGAAGGATCACCGGAGCCCAGCAGGTCAAGGCTGGGGTGGCCGGGAGCATGCCACTGCACTCCAGTCTGGGCAACAGAGTGAGACTCCAACTCGAAAAAAAAAAATCAGAAGCATGCAATGTTTCAAATATTACATTTCTTTCATGTATGAAAGAGTAATTGAGACTTATTGCTAACAAACTATTACCAAGCAAATCCTACTCTAATAAACAACTACTTATTCAGAAAGAAGTTTATGTGTCAATTCCTTAAAATGTATAACAAATTCAAAGTATAACTATTAGAAAGGAGGACACTAAATTTTCACTATTTATGAATAATGTGCTTAGACCTAGAAAATAACAGGATTAATTTTATTTTTTTTTAGAATTAATGACAGTTGTATAATCAGATTTATAGAAGTGAAAACTTAAAAAACCATGACAGAAAGATACAGGAACAGAAACTTATGGAAATCATTAATACCTAGATGGTTTAAATACTCTTTTTAAATCGTATTTATGCTTTTAATTTTCTTTCCACACCCGTGCTTCACAAAAGAGCAAAAATAAACTTTGGCCACATCTATGTTAATGATTTAATACTCCAAAAATTGTACTGGGACAATGTACCTATTAAAAGACAACTTCTTTAGGTAGCATTTCTGAGGTCTGGAAGAAACTGAACTGGGAACAAGGCTGTGAAATTCATTGTCTGTGCAACTCTGGCTTTCTGCTTGCTCCTTCTCTGGAACTTCTCAACTCTCTGCTATCCAGCAACTAACAGCTTAAAGGCCTGACCCAACAGGAGCCAGCTGAACCCAGTGCTGGCCCCTTTACCCTCCTTGCTGCTCTGTACTCCCAGACCAAGGGGACCCATTTCAGGATGGGGGTGTGGCTTATTTGATCTGTATAGAATCTAAGTCATCTGATTCAAAGATCACCCCCTCCCACAAAAGCAACTCTCTCCATTTCTCAAGATCAATTATTACATATTGATCTTAGGCCTCAGTCACAGAAAAGCAGTTCCATTAATTTACTTGTGTTCGTTTTTTATTTTAGTTTAATGGGTGTTTGCTCAGTATTCAGGTTTTATCTATGTTTGCAAATTCACATTATTTCTAAAGCAATATTTTAGAAGGTGAAATTAATCTTATGGGGCTATGTCACTTTTAGGGCAATTTCTCTTCTCATTAACATAAAGGATCACATTGTAGCTTTCATTTTTCAAGCAAAATCTTACAGACATAAGAAGCATCTATGATCCAAGCACTTCCTCATTATTTTATGAGTTCCTGGGCAATCACAAAATGCCCTTTGGACTGCAGGTAAGGGAGGCATTACATAGCTGGAAGAAGTCACTCCCGTACTGATGTATTCTTTTTGGCAGGCAATAACCGCTAGTGTTTGTATTAAGCAACAGAATTTTGACTTCTGTCACATCAATCTTCCCTCTTCCATCTATGACAATTGAAATTTCTCATTATGCCACGAGGTGGCAGATTAATTGCAGAAGAAAAAACCATTACAAAAGCAACAGAGGAATGTCTTCAACTAAAGTAAAATAAAGAAATACCCTTTCTCTGCCTATCAGTCCCGGCCTGGTGCACCTCTCTGACCAGTAGTTACATTTGCTAAGAAACCCAATGGTTTGAAGGCGTTTCAGTAAGTGTTTTACTGTTTTTTTGAAAGAAAGAAAAAAATCTCTTGATCACTTTCTAATGATCTTCCTAAATTCACAGCTCACATGTATCCTACCTGGCAAAAGCCTTTCATGGAAGCCCCAAATACAACTGCCAACACTCAGGAATTTTCAATCTTCTGCCTTTGTCAACCAATTGAATCATTTACTGCTGGTGTCTTCCCTTCTAATGCCCATAAGTCCTGTCATTATTGAGCCATGCCCACCTTGAAACTGATGTCCTTTGTAATTTCTGGGATAATTCCAACTGTTCCTAACTGGCCTCCCTGCCACCAGTCTTTCTCTCTTTAACCTACTGCCATTAGAGTTGCCTTCCTAGATGTCACAGCTGACCATGCCACTCTCTTGCTTACAAGCCCACCTCACTAGTGATGGGATCAAATGCAAATTCCAAAGTACAGCACACAGACCCATTCTAACCTGACACTCCTACACACACACACACACACACACACACACACACACACACACACACACACACAATTCAACAACATGAACCTTTTGCCAAGCATGTCTTTTTTTCCCCATTTCTCTGAATTTGCACACACTATTCCCTCTATCTAGAATGTTCTTCCCTGGCTGGCTGACAAACACCCAATCCCATGTGATGCCTTGCTTGAAGCTTTCAGGTGGGCCCACAGTGTTGCTGCCTGCCTGACCTTAGTACTCTGTTCTAAGTCCTCTTGCATTGAATCAATCCCACTGACATACAAATAATAGATTTTCACATGTCTGTCTTTCCACAAAATGTAATCTTTTTAAATGTTCAGGAAATGGAATGAATGGCTGATAAGATGCTATTTTCCAAATAAATTTTCGGAGAACATCAAGGGAGGAACTACAATGTCTTGTTGTGTACACATGCCAGTCACCCACAAGGATACAAGGAAATGAATGGGAAACAATGGCTTTGGGTAGAGAAAATCATTAGTTGAACAAATTCTACTGATCTTTTTCATGCAGGACCTAGGGCCAAAGAGGGTGAGCAGAATGGCTTATGTGCAGCCAGAAAGAGAACCACTCTCCAGAAGAAGGGAAAGCCATCTATGGAAGCTGGCTCCTTGTATGCTACTCAACAAAGAAATATGGAGCCTAAATCCATTCCAGAACAATGATGCACCTCCTTGCATTTTCTAAACCCTTCTGCTTTTGGTCCCTGTTCCCTGCCTTGGCCTCTCCAAGATGCGGTGGTATGTACCTGCCTCTTTTATTTTAATTGGATAGGACTTTTTTTCTTGAGAATTTTCAGTATTTTAATGACTATTTGAGCTAACAAATATTTTGGAATGTCTAGGAAGAAAGACCTAGACAAATATGATGAACTAAGCTGATTTGTGATTTAAAAAAATCAAGCATGGCTGGGCGTAGTAGCTCACGCCTGTAATTCCAGCACTTTGGGAGGCAGAGGCGAGAGGATTGCCTATGCCCATGGGTTCAAGGCCAGCCTGGGCAACATGGCTAGATCTCGTCTCTATAATAAATCAAAAAAGTTAGTCAGGTGTGGTAGCGTGTACTTGTGGTTCCAGCTACTTGTAAGACTAAGGCTGGAGGATAGCCTGAGCCCAGCAAGTCAATGCTGCAGTGGCCATGAGTGTGCCACTGTACTTCAGCCTGGGAGGCAGAGTGAGACTCCAACTCAAAAAAAAAAAATCAAGCACATCCAATTCTGAGCCCCTTTTGTACTACAATTGAACTTTAATATTTTTATAAGTCTCTGTGATGATAACTGTTTGGGTGCTAAATAATCCTGTTGTGTGTGTGGTCATCAATGAGGAATATGGTTAATTCCATGCTCACCATCATAATTTTTTGTTAGGTTAAAAAATCTCAGTGGGCCTCCAAAATGTTAGGTCAGACCTGCTGGGAGTGTTCTGGTGCCACACAAAAGATGCAAAGAATTGCACAGAAGTTAGATGGGAAGATTTAGTTTATTTAGCAAGTAAATTAGAGAGAGTAGAGAGAAGAGATTCACCTTCCCAAGGTATGGGAGGGAGCCAAAGCTAAGAAACACAGCGGACATAGTTCAAAGAACCACGTGGACACACTAAAGTTTAACAAAGCAATGACTAGAAAGCAAAAGAGAGAGAGAGAGAGGAGATTCACCTCCCCAAGGTAGGAGAGGGTACCAGAGCTGGGAAACATGGCCTGGCCATAGCTCAATGAGCACATGGCCTGACCAGTGCTTAGCAAAGGAATGGATAGCAACGCTATAAAGTAAATTAGACAGAGACAGTGAGAGAAGGATGGGGGGCAGGAGGAAAGAGAGGAAGAGAGAGATTCATTCCCCCAAGGTAGGGGAAGGGCCAAAGTTAGGAAATATGGTGGCTATAGCTCAAAGAACACATGGTATGACCTGTGCTTAACAAAACACTGGTGACTGCTGTTTGAAGTTGAATGTCTTAAATCTTCCTTTTGATGGGGGTAGGTCATTAAGGTGATTGGGTGGTAGTCTGCTCCATGTCATCATGGAAGGCAGGTAAGCACAGGTACTGACATCAGGTGATGGATGGCAGGCAGGTAGATGGGTTAGTCACATGACTATTACCATGTTGATGGGGTCTGCCATGAAGGTCATGAAGGACTGATTAGGTTATCTTGTTTACAAAGCAAACTGAGGAGGGAGTTGTAAAACACTTATCAATAGCTACCTCTGAAAAACTGGTCTGTCCTTGGCTAGTGATTAGAGGGTAAATTAAAGTGAACTGCTAGAAAAACATGACAGATCTAGACAATGTCACATCAAAATGGCTGCTCATTGGGTATATTGACTCCATCTTATGTCCTTTCTGAAGGGGTCCAGCCCCTTGCCGTGTCGTGAGCTTTCCTGAAGGAGAGACGGATAGGTGAAAGACGAAAATCTTATACTCAGACATCTGCTTCCTGAACAGATGACAACCTTTATTAGTTAACAGAAAGCTTTTGTACCATTTGTAAAGGGGCAAGACAAAGAAAATTCCTTCACATACATATCCTTTAAAAATTACCACCATCTTGCAGTCTTTAGAAGAAACAAATAAGCCAAAAACACTATCTACTTTCAGTTAATGAGTCTTGAGATAAGTTTAAAAGGAGTTTCACTTAAACTAAACATAATGCATATAAGGTTTACTTTGATTTCGGTTCCACATCACTTGTCTAATTAAAAAAGCCTTAAAATCACTAAAACAAAACTATAGATTGTACCTAGTGATAGTAGGAATATGAAGCCCATTAACTTGACCAAACAACAGTGGCTAGCATTTAAAGAATAACTATGAAAGTCACTTGCTGTGAAAATACATACACTAATCTTTACTCTGAATAAACATATAAAGTGAACTAAACATAATGAAATAAAACTAACACAACTAAAATTATTATGGTTGCATAGTTGCTAATGAGCTTTTAAGTTTAGGATAATGGTGATTTGGCTGTTTTCCCTTATGCTTAGCAACCTCCTGGAAAACATCTTTGTCTTAAGATAGGCACTTAAGCAATTATTATTATCTTTGAGGCACCAATTTTATCATTGTGTGAACTTAAACTATGAACTTAAACAATCTTCAAAGTAGCTATAAAACACTAAACTATAGCATTAAAACTTAATTAATGACTCAAAGTAAAAACCTTGTTAAACATAACCAGAGCCTAATAATTTTTGTCAACCCTCATACATATGTATATTGATTATATAAACTTGTATGATATTAGATTTACCAATTATGATTAATACATGGATAAAACAATTATCATGTCTAGAATAGCACTGCCAACAACTCTCTTCAAAAGAGTCTCAAATTACAGTCCTTGAAGTACTTCAAGAAAGTTCCCAGGTGCACAGTTCTTCATGTAGCAGTTTTTCTCTTTTGGGCTTTTTCGACCTTCAAAATTTTGTAATCGCCTTTCTTGTCCAGGTGTCTTCGTTACTTTTCTCTTATCCTGCAGTGTTTATTTCTAAAGAAAACTCAAAAGAAGCTTTTAATGACATTTCCCAGGCCCCCAAGGTTGCTTTCTGTATTTAGTTAATTATCATAAAAGTGCTAATTAGTATATTATGAATTCAGTGAAAACCCACTCTGTAAACATTTACTTAAAATTTAACTATAGAATTAAGTAAAAATCTTAACAATTAATCTATATCCCAAGTCTGTGAAGACGGTGTTATAAATCACCTACATAACTCCTAGATAAGTGTTAGAACTTATAATGAATTCATAATGAACTTACTATAAACTTGTGCTTCTATAAAACTTTATGTCTAAACACTAAACTGCATAATTCTAAATCAAATAAGGAGTGAATATACTAATATCATTTTTTATTCAAGCAATATCTAGTAACTTATAACCAAGTGAAAGAAAGCATTCTTGATGTGCTTCAGAGTTTAACCCTTGCATATGTTAGAAAAGGCCAAGCGGCATAGTGGGAAAATGGGAAAATGAACCATGACATTCTCAGGTTAGGTGTGAGTACTTCACATAAACATGCCATTTTCTTCTTCCACGACTGCACAGAATTTCTTCAGTCATATCAAACAGCAAAGGTAGAAGAGAGAAGGGCCTCAGCTTCCCGGGCTCGCCCTGCAGCCCGGGGTCTTCGGCCCACCAGGATCCTCTCAATCAGGTGGACTTCCAAGGCCGGCTCCCAACACCTTTCATTTTTTAATAGAAGAAAACAAAAAACTAAAAATTTAACAAACTTTTAGCCTATTTAGTACACTGATTATCTTACTGAGAATTATCCAGGTCCTTAGTTTTTCCTCATTTTGCTGCTCATCTTAACAAAACAAATCTTGAGCATGGACTAAAAATATTGGAATGGAGACCTGGGTCTGCCACTTTCAACATGTATGACTTTGACTAAGAGAGGCAACTTCTGTGAGCCTCAGTGTCCTCATCTGAAAAATGGAGATAATTCTTGCCTTGCTCATAACAGGGGGGTGAGGAGAGGCCCAGCATGAGAAACATATCTATTTAAGCTCTCTACAAAAGTATTCGGTGTCATACTAAATACGGCAGGTTTATTTTTTATTACTTTTTTTTGAGTTCGAGTCTCACTCTTGTCATGCAGGCTGGAGTGCAGTGGCATATTCATGGCCACCATAGCGTTGATCTGCTGGGCTTGGGCAATCCTTCTGCCTCAGCTAGCTGGAACTCCAACTAGCTGGAACTACAGATGCATGCCACCACGCCCGGCTAGTTTTGGTGATTTATTGTAGAGATGAGGTCTCACCAAGTTGCCCCGGCTAGTCTTGAACCCCCAGGCTCAGACAATCCTCTCTCCTTGGCCTCCCAAAGTGCTGGGATTACAGGCTGAGCCACCACACCCCGTCTACTACATATTTTTTCAAAACATAATTTCCTGACTTTTTAGTGCCATCACCAGGAGGGAATGACAGAAAGGAAGGAAGGAAGAAAAAAAATATCTACTTGATGATTCACCTGGATGAGAGAAGATTGGAGAGACTATCCAATGAGACACTAGGATTGTCAGTGACTTTCCTTTGCCCTTTTCAGTTGTAAAACAATTTTGCTTTGCCCACATAAAGCAAAAACAGATGATAAATTACTGAAACTGCAGGAAGCACAAAGCCTTTGTGTTAAATTATATAAGATCAGCCATGGAGGAAGAAATGACTGGTAAAACTAGGCCACTCTATCCTCAGGCTAACTTCACCCTCTGTAAATAGGTCTCATCGCCTCTAAAAATTCATTTTTATTCTGTAGAATATGTAAGTTAGGTGTCTATCTGTTCATTCAACTTGGGGTGGTCATGTTTCCATATCTGTCATTTTTAGGAGTAGGTTGTAAGAGTCACATTGGTGAGGCAGGACTCACTTCCTGGACATAAAGAGTTCGCCCCACCCTTTCTCCTGAGTGGTGCCTGCAGGTGGGACAGAGCTGAAAGATGATTTAGGATCAAGTCACTTTGGGACTGAGTCTCCCTGCCCCACCTCTGCAGGACGCAGTTCTTATGCTAAAAGTTCCAGGGATTTTGATAACCTGCCAAGGGGAGAGATGAGTCCACGACTCCCCAGCCATGACACAGAGGCCAGCAGGCAGTTCCTCCCACCTAAATGTTTGGGAAAAATTCTGCCGATTCATCCTCACACAGCTGAATCCTTGCCCAGTCCTCAGAGCAGCCAGATTACTGAGGAAGAGGGAGTTGGGTGGAGGGTTGACAGAACTCCCAGCCTTTGGGTGGCAGGACTGGGGCCTGAATGCAGGCTTTGTTCAGGCCTCGCCTCCTGCACCTCATAAGGATGACAAGAGCCTGGAGTCCTTTAGCTCCAAAACAGATGTAGGGAGTTGAGATTTTGCTGTGATGGTTCATCCCCATGAGAAACCTGTTTTGCCCAGTAAGTTCTTCAGGGAGGAAAGAGTTCCTGGCGGGGGATGGATATAAATGTTGTTTGAGGGGTCTTAGATTTCAGAGAAAAAATAACTACCCAGTGGCCAAGGGAACAAATGGATATTGCCCCGCGATATTTGATACATTTAGGCCAATGAGTACAAAAATGCCTACCAGTACAAAAATGATGATTTAATAGCTGTATTCCCTATGGGCGGAATCTGGAAATGCATGACAGTACACTGGTCAGTTCCTTCCACATCTCCTAGCCTTGAATCAAGCCTTTGCCATCTCCCCATCTCCCACCTGAAGACCATGCTTCCTCAGTTCACAAAAAATAAGCAAACGGTTCCTGTGTAGCTTGAATAAACATATCTTAAATTATGGTTAATTTGATTTTGTTATGATTTTGTTTTTTAATTGCCAATTCCCTGGAATAGCCAATTCCCTGGGATTTCTGCAATCAGAAGCTGCATCCTGATAGAACTCCAGCCTGGAGAGGGTGCCCCCATGATGGATGCAACATGACATGCATGCTAATGCTGTGCTATTTGTTCCTTGGTTTAATTTTTCTCCAGTAAGAAAGCCTGGATTAGGGATATGTAAAGAGAAGGGGTAGCTAAAAAATGTATGCTTTTCAAATGTATTGCTCAGTATCAACTGGTGTGGTAGTTACCAACCTTACCCCATCACTTCTACCCCTCCTTCAAGGTTTCTCTTCCATATCACAGTTGATCTACCTGCAGCTCTCCTGTCACGTGCTTCCCCTTTTCTGGGCAGAGATCCGTGCCATCTTAAGCAGGTGTATCCCTCAGTGGCTGACATAGTACAGGCCCAACATACATTTGTGCCTAGAGTGGTGGTTCAAACCTGTAATCCCAGTACGTTGAGAGGTGGAGGCGAGAGGATTGCCTGAGCCCAGGGGTTCAAGACCAGCCTGAGCAACTTAGCGAGACCTCATCTCCACAATAAATCAAAAAATTAGCCAGGGGTGGTGGTGCGTGCCTGTAGTTCCAGTTACTTGAAAGGCTGAGGTGGAAAGATCACCTAAGCCCAGCAGGTCGAAGCTGCAGTAGTCATGAGTTGTCAGTGCACCCCAGCCTGGGCAACAGGGTGAGACTCCTACTCAAAAAAAAAAAAAGCAAATGAATAAATGAATGGATAAATTCCTTCCACATATCATGGTCTGTTGGACTTGCCCCATTTCCTTGTCTATTTCCTCCTACTAAACTGGGCATTCTATTAAGCAGGAACTGTGTCTGCCTTTACCAGTACTATGCATCCCAGGGCAAAGGCAGTGACAGACCAGGAAGTATTTAAAACACAGAAGGCAAGGAGGGACTGAGGGGAGCTTGATCTGCTAAGAGTTTATAATTTAGTTGGGGAGGTCAGATAAACTCACATGAACTAATCTGGAAATAAGAAGCAGTTAAACTGGAAGCTGTAACATTCTAAGCTCTTAAGATGCCCACAGAAGGTGGACTGGCTATGAGTTGGAGATAGATGGCCAGGGACCAAGAGGCCATAAAGATCTATCCAGGAAAGACTGGCTGGGGGACCAACCATGTGAACTGAGTTTGACAGAGGCAGAGTTTGGAGATTTGTGAGAGGAAGGGAAGTTTTGCCAACTGAACTAAGGTCATTGGATTTAGATGGTAGACATCAAATGACAAAAAGGTGTGTGGGAGCTTTAGGTCCCTTCTCCTCCAAACTCACTACTGGGCTACAATGAAAGCAGGAGGGACTTTGGCCTTACAGACAAGCCTGTCTTAGTAGGTAGGACAACCATAGCCATATCTTTTCTGGTAAACTGGCTTCCAGCTCTCTGATCTTTGGGCACTTTCAAGTGCATTGCATGAAAGTTTCACTGAAAACAGAGGTAACAGCATCTTAATGTCAGGAGAATATACTAGACTTCTAGTTGAATCAGAAGACAGAATCCTTTATTAAATGATAACATACAAACCCAAAGGGAATCTCAGTGTAGGGATGCCTCTCCCAAAGACAGTTAGGCTCCTGTGACCAACAAACTTTCATTCTTAGTTAATTAAGAGCAGAATTCTAGCCAATGCATGTGTGCTAAAGTTTCACCAGTGAAACTATTTCTAATTCCCTTTATGCTAGCTCCCCCAACCCCAGTGCAGATTCACATGGGGAGTATTGGGGCAGCCCTCTCCTTTGGATAGTTAATTTTTTGATTAAGATCTCTGAAATGCTAACTAACCCCCTTGCAATGTTTGTTTCTGATTAGGTTTCTTCAAATGGTAACTATTTATAGGATTTGGATTAAAACCCGCCTATGTGTTACATAGTTCCTATATTAAAATACTTAAAAGTAAATTATAACATAATACGGAGAATTAAGAAAATTTCTGAGTTCTGGGACATTTGGCATTTTTGTGCCTGTGTGGATGGGTTCCTCTTGGTCAATGAAGAGAGAATGTTGCCTGAGGGCATCTGATTCAACCTCAAATGTGTTAGGACTCTACCCCCAACTTCCCGCTCCTCATCCTTCTTAGTTCCTGCCTTATCATTTTTTGTCCTGAATTATTTTAACAACTCCCTAACCAACCTCCCTCCTCAAACATTTTCTTGTCATTCTCCCCCCCAGGCAAATTCATTCTCTTTATAACCATCAATGTGTTCTTTATAACATAATTTTATATGGAACTGGATGGTGTAAAATCATCTAATAGCTTTCTCACTCTGTATAAAGTTCAAACCTCTCAACTCCTTAGCATGGTTTAAATGTCCCCCATAATTTACCCCAAGAGTTTTCTGTAGACTGGAGTCCTGCCACCTGCTATTGCATCCTGCCTCGCTATTGACACTTGGATCAAGTGGAATGTTTAGAGCTATGATCCTTCCCACCCCATCTTGTTCCTGCCTCAGAACCTTTGCATCAGATGTTTCCTGTTTTTCAAACACACCCATACCACCCCATGTGACCAATCCCTACTTATCCTGTAAGATTCACCCTGGTATTCTGCCATGTAGGAAGCCTCTCCCCCTGCCCAATGAGGTTAAGTGTCCTCTGATGATTGTATTATAGCCCTGACCACGTAGAAATGACATGGTCTTTTTGCTTATATGCCTCTGCTTTTTGAGAGCATAATGATAAAGACAGAAACTTGTCTTTTCATCAATGCATCCTGAGGACTAAGTCCATGTCTTGGGCAAATAGTAGGTACTCATTTAATGTTTAGTATAGTGAACCCAACAGAAAGACTATAGTCTGGATGAATAAAAATGGTGTAGCACTATATGTCAGTCGGAGGCTGTTACATTTCCTGCACTTTATGGTCTTACCTAGAAATAGCCTGTGAACATCTCCCATTGTCAACTCCTTTGTTGTCCCAGTCATTAAAACTAAAGTAGAATGGTGATGAGACAGAAAAAAAGGGTACTTCTCTTCGATGAAAATCAGGTAGTAAAATTACTTATTGTGATACATGTGGGGCTGCAGTTTATTCAACCCAAATCAGGCACTGAGAAGTTGTAGAAAGAGTCATAAAGAAGGAGTATTTAGTAAGAAGTTGTGTGATGTTGAGGTTTTTTTGTGTTCAGGTTTTTAATATCTTTATGGAGGTATCATTTAAATATAAGGAATTGCACATATTTAAAGTGTATCATTTTATAAGTTTTGGCCTAATATACATGCGTGAAACTGTCACCACAATCAAGACCATGAACATATTTGTCATTCCAAAGAGGCACCCATGCCCCTTTGTGATCCTTTTCTCCCTCCTCTCCCCGTGGGCACCACCCCATCTCTGGCAGCCACTCGTCTACTTTCTGTCACTATAGGTAGGTTTATATTTTCTAGAATTTACTTTAATGAAATCATTGATAATTTTTCTCGCTTTTATCTGGCTTATTTTGCTCAGCTTAATTATTCTGAGATTCATCCATGTTGTAGCATATATCAACAGTTCATTCTCTTTTGCTGCTCAGCAGTATTCCATTATATGGGTGTACCACAGTTTTTCCATTCACTTTTGGGTGGTCTCATTTATGGCTATTACAGAAAAAGCTGCTATGAACATTCCTATACAGTGTTTATATGGGCATATGCTTTCACTTTCTTTGAGTTAAATACCCATGAGTGAAATGGCTAGATCATGTGTCTGTGTGTGTATGCATGTGTATATACATTATATATAAACATATATGTATGTGTCTGTGTGTGTATGTATGTGAATATACACTAAATACACACACACACACACACACACACACACACACACACACACACACACACACACAGAGGATGCCAAAAAAAGTATATACATTTTAAGAAAGGAAAAAACTGTATTAAAATTGTAATACTTAATAAGATGAATACAAGTCATGTTTGACTTCTGCAATTACAAGAGGTGCTCAAAGTGGTTATCATCAGTGTCCAGACACTTCTGATTTATGGCAAACATCTCTTAAAATGTGTATACATTTTTTGACACCCTGATATATATATATATGTTTAACTTTTAAAGAAATTGCCAAACTGCTTTCCAAAGTGGTAATACCATTTTACATTCCCTGCAGCAGTGTAGGAGAGTTCCAGCATGCCACATTCCCAACAATACTTGGTATGGGCAGTCTTTTTAATTTTAACCATTCATTTTAACCATGCTAGTGGGTATGCAATGGTGGTTTATAAATATTTTCATCCAGTCTGTGGGCTGTCTTTTTATTTATTTGTAGATGACATGACCATCTATGTAGAAAATCTCAAAGAATCTGCAAAATGTTACTAGAACTAGTATTTATTAAGATCATAGGATACAAGGGAAATATGCAAAAATCAATTGCATATTTATATACATGCAATGAACAACTGGAAACTGAATTAAAAATCACAAAACTTCGCTTCTGTAATCCCAGCACTTTGGGAGGCAGAGGCAAGAGGATTGCCTGAGCTCAGTGTTCAAGGCCAGTCTGAGCAACTTGGCAAGACTTTGTTTCTAGAATAAATCAAAAATTAGCCGAATGTGGTAGTATGGGCCTGTGGTTCCAGCTACTTAGAAGACTGAGGAGGGAGGATCGCCTGAGCCCAGCAGGTGGAGACTGAGGTGGCCATGAGCAGACTACTGCACTCCAGCCTGGGTGACAGAGTGAGACTCTGACTAAAAAAAAAAAAACCACTGCAGAATCTTTTACAATAGCATCAAAAAGCAAAGTGCTGAGTGGTAAATTCAGTAAGGTATATGCCAGTCTTAAATGCTAATAACTATAAACCTTGATAAGAGAAAGAACTAAATAAATGGAAAGCTACCCTGTATTCATGTAAGACTTTTTCCAAATTGATTTTTAAATTCAATGCCATCTCAATCAGAATCCCAGCAGGACTTTTTGTAGGTATTGACAAACTGATCCTAAAATGTGTACAGAAAGCCAGTAGTTCTAGAACAGCCAAACAATTCTGAAAAAGAAGCCCAAAGTTGGAGGGCTTCCACTACCTGATTTTAATATTTACTATGGAGCTACAGTAATGAAGACAGTGAGATGTTTACCTAACAATAGACCAATAGTTCAATGGAGCAGAATAGAGTGCCCAAAAATAGACTCTCAAGTATATAATCAATTGATTTTTCAAAAATGTTACAAGGTAATTCAATGGAGAAAATATCAACTTTTTCAACAAATGCTGATGGAACAATTTTGTATCTAAATGTCCAATTATATATTCATTATAGTAGTTTTATTCATAATTGTCAAAAAGTGGAAACAACCTAAATGAACCTCAACTTGAATAGATAAACAAATTGAGATACTACTCAACAATAAAAAGGAATGAACCACTGACACAGGTAACAACATAATTGAATCTCCAGCATATTAAGGTTAAGTGAACCAAGCCAGGCTCAAAAAGTTTACTTTGTGACATTCTAGAAAAGGAAGAAACAGACAGATCAGCGGTTACCAGGGGCTAGTGGGTAAAGAAGGGGTTAACTACAAAGAGGCTTAAGGGAATGTTGGGTGGAGATGGAACTATTCTAAACCTTGATTGTGATGATGGGTTACATGCATTTCTCATAACTCAGAATTATACACAAAAAGGATGCGTTGTACTGTATGTAAATTATGTCTCAGTAATTTTTGAAACAAGAATTTAAGTGTTCTTTCTAGTGCTCAGTATCTCAAAGACTATATGAGCATTGCACTTAATCCCTTTGAACTTGCTGTACATGCCTATTTGATACTGATAAGTTTATTGATACTCATTTGATTCTGTTCTGCAAGGAGAAAATGCAAAAAGTATTCTCTCCCTCTCATACCTACTTTTTCTTTTTCTTTCCCTCTCATTTTTTCTCAACTTCTACTTACCTCCCTCTTTCTTTACCATTAAATGTTCACCTTCATATGTTGCTGGCAGTAGGGTCAAAGGTGCTCTTTGTGAACTTGACCCTATGGAGCTTCAAGGCCACATTGACATTGGAAACTCTAGAAGCTTTGATTACTCAAGTAATTGTGAAGTCCCCACAATTCATTTGGAGGCTTCCAGATCTTTCCCAGAATGCTGAAAAAGATTTCCCTGTTTCCTTTTGTAATTCTTATCTTGAGCATCCACAGTCTCTCTTATATAAAATATGGAAATTGAAGGCAGCCCCAGACATCAAGGAAATGTTTGTGCAACTGTGATTTGGGGAGTAGGGTCTAAAACCAGAAAGATTTTACATTAGATAGATCAAAGAGGGAGCCAGGAGTTTGATGTCTTCAAAGGGCACTTGCATCTTTCTCTTGGAAGAGTAGTTGCTCAAATTTTTCATCACCCTCCCCAACTTTATTGCAATGAACATTTTCAAACATTTACAAAAGTAGAATAATTTGGTTAACCCCTGTAACCATCATCCAGCTTCAAAATGATCAATTCAAAAACCATCAATTGTTTCAATGATACCCTCGCTAACTTCTTACCTTAGTTATTTCAAAGGAAATTTCAGACATAATGTCATTTCTTCTGTAAACATTTCAGTATGTGTCTCAAAAAATAAAAGATTCTATACCAAACATAACTAATTTTATTACATCTACAAATGTAACAATTTTCTTGATACTATTAAATATTTGTATTCAAATTTACAGCTGTTTCATAAATGTCATAAATGGTTTATCTTGTTATGTTTTGTTTGCATAACTGTCTTTAAAGGCAATTTGCTTGAGTCAGGATTCAAACAAGTCCACACATTCCAATTCAGATTCTGTCTCTTATGTCCCTTTTTTTCCCCTACATTTCTCTCTTTTATTAAAAATGAACTTTATTTTTAGAATAGTTTTAGATTAACAGAAAAGTTAGGAGGATAGTATAGAGATTTTTCATATGCTCCATATCCAGTTTTCCCATTATTAATATCTACATTAGTATGACACATTTATTATAATTAATAACTGAATATGAATACATTATGATTAATTAAAGTCCATACTTGATTCAGATTTCCTTGGTGTTTACTTAATATCCTTTTCCTGTTCTAGAAGTTCTTCTAGGATACCATGCTACATTTAATCTTCATGTGTCCTTAGGCTTCCTTGGCTATGACAGTTTCTCAAACTTTATTTTTGGTAACCTTAACGGTTTTGAGAAGTACTGGTCAGATATTTTGTAAAAGGTTCCTAAATTGGGATTTGTTTGATATTTTTCTCATTACTATACAAAGGTTATGGGTTTTTGAGAGGAAGACCACAGAGGTAAATTGCCATTCCCCTCACATTATATAAGAGTGCATACTATCAAAGTGACTTCTCATGGTCAAGGCTGGCCTTGATCACTGACTGAGGTAGAATTTGAGGTTTCTCTACTATAAAGAGAGGTTTCTCCACTATAAAGAGAAACATTTTTCTCCTTTTTCACCTTTTCTATACTGTACATTTTGGAAAGAAGTCACTATGTGCGTGCCACACTTAAGGAATAGAGAGTTATGAGTTACTTTGTTGACAAATATGTAAACTATTTGGAATACTTTTGCATATTAGATTTCTCTATTCTCCTCATGTATTTATTTATTCAATAGTTTACTTATAAAAGCATAGATTCATGGATATTTATTTTATTGTTTGGGCTATAATCTAGTACTGCTTTATTTTATTGCTCAGATTGTTCCTGGTTTGGTCACTGGGCACTTTTTCAGTTTTTTATATAGCCCCATCAATGCGGTTGGGATTTTTCTTTCTTTCTTTTTTTTTCCCCAGCATTTCCTTAATTTCAGGGACTACACAATACTCCAGTTTCATTTTTATAATTCCTACCCAGTCCCAGAATCAGTCATTTCTCTAAGAAGCCCTGATTCCTTGTATTATTGGAGAATAGTGTTAGAAACCAAGATCTGGGGTCTAGGAGTGCTCATTGTTCTGGGCCCTCTCAGCTGACAGAGCAAGGTAATATATGTGCATGTACTCACTCATGTATAGATACATATCATTGAATATTTCTATATATGATCAACTGTATCTATGTTAAGCTTAACATGAATTCATGCTAATGTCTCTAACGCTAATCCACTACCGGAAGGATCATTCTAACTTCCCCCTCGTTCTCTATATGTTCCCACCCTCAAATTGCTCAACAGGAGAAAATCGGACTCCTATCATCCACCATCTACTTCCTTGTCAAATTCTGGTATCCATGTATAGCAGTATCAGAATTGTTAACCCAGGGAAATAACTTTATTAACTAGAATATAGTGCTTATGTGCAGTTCCTTTTGTTTTTGGTCTTACAGACTCCATGTATTTCCAAAGTTATTTAGGTAACTTAGCACTTAAGTTAAACATACACCTATCATACAACCCAGTCATTCTACTTTTAAGTATTTACCCAAAGGAAATGAAATCATACAAAGTCCATACAAAGACTTAAACACAAGTTTCATAGCACGTTTATTTGTAATAGCTCAAACTGAAAACAACCCAAAATGTTTAACAGGTGAGTGGATAAACAAATTTGATTGTTTCAAACAGTTAAATGCAATTCAGCAATAAAAAGGAATGAACAATTAACTATTAATTAATGTGCAACAATATAGATGAATCTCAAAAAAAAAAAAAAAAGGCCAGACAGAAAAGAGTATATACTGGGGGAAAAAAAAACACTGGGAATTTTGGAAATTCCAGGTACTTTGTACTCAGTGATGAGGATTCCATAGACATGAGGTGGAGACCAGAAATGCACTTTTTATTAAGATCCTCAGTCCAAGCACAATGACTCATGCCTGTAATCCCAGCACTTTGGAAGGCCAAAGTGAGAGGACTACTTGAACCCAGGAGTTCGAGACCAGTCTGGGCAACATAGTGAGAACTTGTCTCTACAAAAAAAAAAAATCCAAAACTTATCTGGGAGTGGTGGTGCACACCTGTAGTCCCAGCCACGCGGGAGGGTAAGGTAGAAGGATTGTCTGAGCCCAGGAGGTGGAGGCTGCAGTGAGCTGTGATTGTGCCACTGCACTCCAGCCTTGGTGACAGAGTGAGATCCTAACTAAAAAAAAACTCAAAGACTCTGATGTTCAGATTTTTACTGACCTACTAACCACAACTTGGAAAACATTAATCAAAGGTTTGCAAACCAACTTGACAATAATTTCTAACATATTCAATAATTTGTACCAGATTTCCAGACACCATTTGAAAATGTCTAAGTCTTCCTTCTAAGTTTGTATTACTCATCTTTAGTTTATATAAAATAAACAAGGTTGGCCAACCCCCACCACTACACAATACGTCCATGTAACGAATACACGTGTATACCCCCAAATGTAAAATTTAAAAACTAAAAAAAAAAACTTGGAGTCCCAGACAAAATCGATAAAATTTTAACAGGAATATGCAAAGAGTGAAGCTGGAATCAGTTAGCAGGTATACGTCCAGAAACCATGCTACCAGGAAGAAGGAAGGCGATTGAACACCTGGAGACAAAGTCCACCTGTAGCTAGGACAGACTTGCTGCTCCTCAGATAGCTGTTGAAAGAGGACTCCTAGCCAGCCTCGGTGGCTCAGCCTGTAATCCCACGCCTTTGGGAGGCTGAGGTGAGTGGATTGCCTGAGCCTGCGGGTTCGAGACCCGCCTGGGCAGCGAGACCTCATCTCTGCAATAAATCAAAAAATCAGCCGGGCGTGGTTGCGCATGCGTGCAATTCCGGCTACTCGGAAGGCTGAGGGGGAAGGATCGCTGGAGCCCAGCGGGTCGAGGCTGCGGTGGCGGGTAGCGGCCACTGCACTCCAGTCTGGGCGACTGAGTGAGACTGCAACTTCAAGAAAGGAAGGAAGGAAGGAAGGAGGGAGGGAGGGAGGGAAGGAAGGAAGGAAGGAAGGCTCCTTTTTTTTTCTTCACTTTAATCTGGGCAAGGATAAAGAAAGAGCTCATGTTGAAGTTAGGCTACCTGAGATTTTCAGCTCTTCTGCAAATAGCACTCTTTTTTTTTTTTTTTTTGAGTTGGAGTCTCACTCTGTCACCCAGACTGGAGTGCGGTGGCCGGGAGTCCGGCGATCCTTCCGCCTCAGCCTTCCGAGCAGCTGGAACTACAGGCGCGCGCTACCACGCCCGGCTAATTTTTGATTTATTGTAGAAATGAGGTCTCACCAAGTTGCCCAGGTGGGTCTCGAACCCGCGGGCTCAGGCAATCCACTCACCTCAGCCTCCCAAGGCACGGGATTACAGGCTGAGCCACCAAGCCCGGCTGCAAATAGCATTCTAATTTTAAAAAATTTTCTTGATCTCTTGAGCTTTTATTTCTTTATCTGCTAAATGGAAATAATACCTATTTTTCAAGGTTATCGTTCAATTTGGAAATAATGCAAAGGAAGACCAAGGAGCAACCCCTCTTAAGTAAGCAGAGCATAAGAATACATCGTTCACAAAAAGAAAACACAAATGGATTTTAAGCATATAAAATAAACTTCAATTTGATTCACAATAAGAGAAATGCTTGTAATAAGTATGTATGTTTTTCACTCATCACATTGGCCAAGATCACTTTATGTACCGTGTTGATAGAAGTGTGAAGAATAGGCACTCTTTTATGCTGATGGTAGGAATACAAATTTGGCCATATTAATAAAAAACTAATAAAATTTGGCCATGTTAATAAAAATTAATATATTTTATATAGTTTGAGCCAACTATTTCATCTCTAGCAGTTTGTACTACTCATATATATACAGGAAATGAAGCATTTATTGCAGTTGTTATCTGTAATAGCAAAATCACTGGGAGCTTTTGGACAAAACATCACACTCAAGATGACTGAAGTTTAAATATGTAAGAATAAATTCACAATTTTAAAAAGTCACATTAATTACAAACTAAATATTTTAGTTAATTTACAAACTAAATTAACATATGTAATATGTAATCCATATAATGAAGCCATTAAAAGAATGAGATATAACTTTTATGGGTGGCTTTCTAATACATATATGCATCAACATATTGATAAATATACTTGTATTTATTTACATAGAAAATCTCTGAAAGGATATAGGAGAAACTCTAAGAGTAGCTCTCTCTTGAGAAGAAAAGAGATTCCTGGAAAATATGTTGGCTGGAACATCTAATCCCCCTTTTAAAATTTATTATTATTATTATTACTGTTTACTTTTCAACTTTTCAGTTTGAAATTTTCAAACTTAGGAATACGTTGCAAAAAAAAAATCAAAGATCATTTTCTAAAAAAGAGTTTTTTAGGGATAAGGTCTCTTTATGCTGCCCAAGCTGGACTTGAACTCTGGGCTCAAGTGATCATCCCACCTCAGCCTCCTAAGTAGCTGGGACTTCAGGCATGCACCACCACATCCTATTCAAATAATTCTTAGATCTTCCTTTTCAAATGTTAACAATTTATATAACCACATTATAGGAAATTAATCTTAATATAATACTGTTAACTACATAGAGACCTTCTAATTATACCACTAATGTCCTTTTCTGTCCCGGGATCAAGTTTTCATATCACCTTAGTATCCTTCAATCTAGGATAGTTCCTCAAGTTTTTTTTTTTGTCATTCATGACCTTGATGAGTCTTGCCATTTATTGTATAGAATGTATTCGTGCAGGTTTGTCCATTGTTTCTTCCTGATGAAATTTAGGCTACACATTTGGTAAGAATATCACAAAATCAGCATTATGTCTTCTCAGGGCATCATATCAGAAGGCATATGATGTCAATATGCCTTCTTATTAGTGATTTAATTTTGACCACATGGTTAAGACAGAGTTTCTCACCCGCAAAATTATCCTTGTTCTCTCTTTCACGGGGAATATACTTTGAGGCTATGTAATTTTTTTTTCTCGGCACATTAACTTCAGCAATTTTAGCATCTACCAATAATTCTTGCCTACAGTAAATACTGTAGTGTTTGTCGATTAGTGATTTCTATTTTCATCATTTCTTCTACACTTGTGAACTGGAATTCTGTGAGAAAGAGCTTTTCCTCCTCACTTTTATTACTTATTTATTTATATCAGTAGCAACTCATGGATATTTATTTTCTTTTGTTTGTTATAATCTATTAGTATTCACATTTATTTTGTTGTCCAAATTGTCCCACATTGGGCCATTGGGAGCCCCTTGAATTTAGCCGGTATGCCCTATCATATTTTGAGCACTTTCTCACTTTCTGGCACCACAAGATATTCCAGGTTCATCTTATACTTTCCCTGCCCAGAGCTGGAATCAAGTAGTTCTCCAAGAATTCTTGTCTCTTTTTGTAAGAGAATTGCATTTAGAAACCAACATCTGGTTCCTGAATGTGCTGATTGGTCCTGGAATGTCATGTTCCTAGTCCCTATAACATAAATATAGCTAAGAACATAGATGCATACTCACAGCACAAGCACGCACACACATACATCAAGATAGATATTTGTTTTCATATTTATTACAAGTTCATATTGATATCTCTAATTGCAATCCAACAACACAGTTTATTCTGTTATTTTCTCTAGTCTCATTTGTAATTCACTTAGGTTTATTTGTTGCTGTTTGTATTTCATTTTGGGGATTTTCCCCATAACATTTTGATGAATTTGCATTTTGATATCAATTGTTTATCGATTTCTTTGTATTTGTGTATATGAAATGTTATTGTGATTCTGAAAGTCAGAATTTTACAGAAAAGTAAACTCAGAGGTATAACTCCCTTATGCCCTATCAGATGTGTAACCTCTTATCCCTTATGCTGTATTCCCGTTCCTCCTTTGTGTCTACTGTGTTCCCATCTACCCTCTGAAGGTAACCAATCTTCATTTCAGGCTTCTTCTCCCTGTATTTATGTTTGCATACCTGAGTAAATACATGCATGTGTTCTGGTTTCTCCTTCCCAGTATAGACCCTCTTTTGCTCTTTTCCTTTTTCCACTTATTGAACTCTGTAACTCTCTCCATGTTAGATCACTGAGATGCCCCACATTTATTTATACAGCTGGATGGTACGACTTTGTATAGATCTTTTTTAGTGTGTTACACCAATCTTCTAGGCATGCGAATTTCTCAATATTTTGTCATTTAAAATACTGTTGAGATAAACTTGTACAGATGTACTTTTCTTTTCTTGGAAATGTATCTGTAGGATAGGTTCCTAGTAGAAGGATTTTGGGGTCAAGGCAAATACATTCATAGTTTTGCTCCATCTTGCCAAATCCTCCTCTTTATGGGTTCTACCAATTTGTCACTACAGTATATGAAAATACCTGTTTCCCTATAGTCTCCTCAAGGGATTTTTTTGTCTTGCTGTCTAAATTTTCACCAATTTGATAGGTGAGAAGCGGCATAACATTTCTTTTTTTTTTTTTTTTTGAGTTGGAGTCTCACTCTGTCGCCCAGACTGGAGTGCAGTGGCCACTTCCGGCCACCGCAGCCTCGACCTGCTGGACTCCGGCGATCCTTTCGCCTCAGCCTTCCTAGTAGTTGGAATTACAGGCATGCGCTACCATGCCCGGCTGGTTTTTTTGATTTATTGTAGAGATGAGGTCTCACTGCCCAGGCGGGTCTCGAACCAGCGGGCTCAGGCAATCCGCTCACCTCAGCCTCCCAAAGGCGCAGGATTACAGGCTGAGCCACCGAGCCCGGCGGCATAACACTTCTTAAAGGTGGTAGTATAAATTGTATTTGTCTGATAATGAGAAAACTTGAAACTTTTTCATATGTTTAAAGGCATATTACATGTTTCTGAATTGTTTGTTTACATCTTTTGCCCATTTTCTTGCAAAGTTTTTTGGTCCTTTGTTCCTCAATGTTAAAGGGTTTATTAAAATACAAGTTGAGCATCCCTGACCCAAAAATCCAAAATTCAAAATGCTCCAAAATCTGAAACTGTTTAAACACTGACATGACACCACAAGTAGAAAATTCCTATCTATCCCCATGCACCAAAATTAACTCCAAATGGATCAGAGACCTAAATGTAAAATCTCAAACCATAAGAACCTTAGAAAATGAAGGACATACCCTCATGGAAATTGGAACTGGCATCCAATTCCTGAACAAAACCCGAAACCCACAGTCCATAAGAGATAAGATAGACAAGTAGGACCTCATTAAACTGACAAGCTTCTGCAAAGCCAAAGAAACCATCAAGAGAGCAGGGAGACAGCCTACAGACTGGGAAGAAGTATTTGCCAACTCCAGGTCCGACAAAGGCTTAACATCTTGGATCTACAAGGAACTCAAACGTGCTGAAAAGAAAAAAACAAACAACCCCATTATAAAATGGGCAAAAGATATGAACAGACACTTCACAAAGGATGACATCCGAGCAGCCAACAGACACATGAAGAAATGTTCAACCTCACTAATCATCAGGGAGATGCAAATCAAAACCACACTGAGATACCACCTAACCCCAGTCAGAATGGCAATTATCAACAAGTCAAAAAATAACAGCTGCTGGAAAGGGTGGCAAAAAGGGAACACTTCTACACTGTTGGTGGGAGTGTAAACTAGTGCAACCTCTGTGGAAAGCAGTGTTGGCAATTCCTAAAAGCTCTAAATATCAACCTCCCATATGACCCCGCAATCCCCCTACTGGGAATATACCCTGAAGAACTCAAATCACTCTATAAAAAAAATACCTGCACACGTATGTTTATCGCAGCATTGTTCACAATACCAAGAACCTGGAAGCAACCATGCTGTCCTTCAAACGAGGACTGGACTTAAAAAATGTGGTACATATACATGATGGAATACTACACAGTCATAAAAAAGAACAAAATCATGAATTTCGCAGCAACCTGGATGGAAGTAGAGTCTATAATACTGAGTGACCTCTCACAAAAACAAAGATCTGAGTATCATATGTTCTCACTCATATAGTGGACATTGATCATCCAACGTATTACCATAAGAAAAAGACTGACAGTGGTGGGAAACTATGGGGGGGGAGGGGAAGGGAGATGGGATTAATGGTAGTAAACATCTGTCCAGGAATAGGGAGACACCTCTTATCAACAAGGGTGCCTGAAGGAAGCATATTTGTATACCTAACCCTTAACTGTACCCCACAATATCATAATAAAAAATATTGTTTATTAAAAAAAAGGAAAATTCCAAGCCTGACTTCATGAGATATGTCCATAACATTACTAAAAATAGCGTGCAAAATTGCCTTCAGGCTATTTGTATAAGGTGTATATGAGACATAAATGATTTTTGTGTTTAGACTTGGATTCCATCCCCAAGATATTTTATTATATATATGAAATATCCCCAAATTCAAAACATAAAATATTTCTGGTCCCAAGTATTTTGTGTAAG
The DNA here is from genome assembly GCA_027257055.1 of Cephalopachus bancanus. Lineage (NCBI taxonomy): Eukaryota > Metazoa > Chordata > Mammalia > Primates > Tarsiidae > Cephalopachus > Cephalopachus bancanus. Next base: position 3,874,293 of record JAPVLO010000124.1, read on the forward strand.
AAATACTCAGCCTGCATTAGAAATATTAGCCCTTTGCTTATGATATATGCTACAAATTATTCCTTTTGCATTTTATACTATATGCATATATTACTTATTTTTTTAATTTCTTAAGTGCCCAGGAACACGTTTTGTAGAAACTGAAAGGAAAAGAAAGAAAAATGTGTCAGGTTGCAGACTGGGAGTTATTTTACTTCATTTCTTAGTGAGCATTTTTCTTGGTTCTCGCAATTTTCTACTTGCCCTTTCTCTTAGGAACCTCTGAGTCAGGCAGCAGATGTGTGCCAACTAACTGGCCTTGGTGGACGGGCAGATCTAAGCAACTGAAGGTCAGCCCTGACCCTTGCTCTTTCCTTATATCTTTTTGGTATGCGCCTGTGCAGTGTCATCGGCTCCAGGAAATAAATGAGTAGTTACATGCATGCCCCATTTTCCCTCCTCGTGGCCTCCTCATGCTCCAACAAAAATTGTAGGAATGATGCTCGTGGAAACATGTCAGATCTTCCCTTCTAAATATAAATACAGAGACACTAAAAATAAACAGTGCTAAAGGTGAGTTTCGTTGGTTCATGAAATGTCAGAACACCAAGCGCATAAACTGATCTCTCAAAGACCCAGGAAGGAACAGGTGGCTATGCACTTCTAACTGGGCTTTTGAAACAAAAAGAGAAACTGTCTGAGGCTTGTTGAATAGCTGCCATATCTTGATTTTTTAAGATGTGCTAAGGCAGGACACCAGGGAACTAGATAGTCTACTATCTGATATATTTGGAGCTGAAGGCCGATGTCAAATGTTGTAAGAGTTCAGATGAGAAAGGCAAGGCAGAGAGTGAAGGGCAACGAGACTCCTAAACAGATTCTTGGAGGTAGGCAGAATTAGGAGTATAGCTAGTGGGTAAGACTTAGGATAGTATCCGTAATACCAAACCTCACAAAACCAACAGGCGCTAATAGCAGCACATATCCAAGCTTATCAAGGCAAACCTGGAATGCAAGCGCCTCTACCTATAAACAAGGTCAGACCTCACCAACACCCATCCCAACTACCTAATGGAAGAGAAAACACGCAATGCAGCCAATGGCAGACACTCAAGAACCCAAGTTATATAACCAGTTACTAGGCAAAGGCAATGCTATCTTCTAATATAAAGAAGGTATCTAGAATACTTACATAGCCTCTGTATTACTGTAAGGTACATTTTCTCCAGCCACCCCCTGACTCCTCACCCTTCCAAACAAATGCATCCTGTATAACAGATATTCTCTGAACAGGCCATATTTTCATATTCTTTCATGCCTTTGTTTATACTGTTCATTTTGCCTGTAATAGCATTCATTCATTTTTTTCCATTCAGGAATATATTTTTTATTTGCTTGTTAATTATGATTGATTTTTTAATTTGGCAATGTATTGATTGACAATTATGTCCCAGGCACTGTACTAGGTGCTATGGATATTGTTATTCACATATCTGTGAACAAAACAGATATGGTCCCTGCCCTCATGGAAGAGAAAGAGAGACAATAAACAAAGAGAAATAAATATTTACTTACACATTGCTGTAAGTGCTAAGAAGAAAATGACTATAAGAGAAAATAACATGGAATTGACTGCAGCGGGTATGGTTAGGATGCTCTGTTACCTACTCTGTGGAACAATTCTTGACCAGCCCACACACTCACCCCAACTGAATCGATCACTGTTCTCTGTGCTCCAGAGTCGTAGCTTCTGTTTTACAGTTGTTTATATATCCAAGTCTCTGTGCACGCAGACTATTTGTCCTTTCAATACAAGAAGGATAAAGAGAAAAGCATACGGAATTTGGAGTCAGAAAACCTGAATATAAATCTCAGCATTCCATTTAAACTCTGGGATATTTGGTGAATCATTTACCTTCATTATTTTATTCTGGGTTACCTGGAAGGAGAGTCTGAAGTATAAAAGCTGTGTGCAACGAGTTTATTTGGGAAGAGACCCCAAGGAATAGGAGTGAGGAATGGGAAGTGGAGCAAGAAAAGAGAAACAGCCAACACAAAGGATGAACTATGGAGTTGACCACCACTACAGGCAAACGGTCCACTGTCCTTGGGAGGAGCCTTGTGGGTCTCAGTGGCTGAGAGAAGCATTTACGTGTTGGTCCATCCTCTACTGACTAAGGGAGCCCACATGGCATGCATGACTCTTCTCCATTTCTTTTTTTTTCTTTTTGAGTTGGAGTCTCGCTCTGTCACCCAGACTGGAGTGCAGTGGCCGCTCCTGGCCACCGCAGCCTCGACCTGCTGGGCTCTGGCGATCCTTCCGCCTCAGCCTTCCAAGTAGCTGGAACTACAGGCACGTGCTACCACGCCCGGCTCATTTTGATTTATTGTAGAGATGAGGTCTCGCCAAGTTGCCCAGGCGGGTCTCGAACCCGTGGGCTCAGGTAATCCACTCACCTCAGCCTCCCAAAGTGCTAGGATTACAGGCTGAGCCACCGAGCCCGGCCCCTCCATTTCTAAATTGTGCAATGGATGAGCTTCTAGTGGATACAGCAGGTCCTGCATATAAAGTGACAAAGACACCTTGGGGTAGGGGCAGGAGTGTGGGCCCAATGCCAGACACTGCCCCAGAGTGAAGCTGGGCAATCCTGCGTGGAACAAATGCATGAGGCAGCAACTGGAGTAAGAGTTATGTGGATACCTAAGTAAGAAGATGTGGAGCCCATATGGAGGTATCCCAAGCTCTCTACCCAAAGTTCCTACCAATGTAAAATTTATTTTATTTTTTTAACTTTATTTTATTATAGGACAGCGAGGTACAAGTGAGGATGGTCTACATAAGTAGGCTACATAAGTGAAGTCTAGGCTTCTGACTGGCCCTCACTCCCCCTGGTAATGAACCAAGTACCCTTGTGTTGTAATGTGTCCCCAACCCTCTTCCTTCACTCCCTCCCCTAGCAGTGCCCAGTAACTGCTGATCCCTCCCTTGTGCCACTGTGAGCAATGTTCAGGGCTCACTTATGAGTGAGAACATGCAGTATTTAATTATTTGTTTCTGTGATAGTTCACTTAGTATGATGGTCTCCAACTCCACCCAATTTGCCACAAAGTCCATGATTTTGTTCTTCTTTATGGCTTGGGTCTTTGCCAGGTTTAGTATCAGTATGATGTTAGCTTCATAAAATGAGTTGGGGAGAATTCTGTTGTTCTCAATTACCTGGAACACTTTAGTTTCAGCTCCTCCTTGTATGTCTTATAGAATTCCACAGGGAGGTCATATGGTCCCAGGCTTTTTCTGGCAGAGAGATTTCTTATGACTAGGTCAATTTCCTGGATCATTATTGGTCTGTCTAGAGTTTGTCTCTTCTTGTTTCAAGCTTGAGATATGTGATATCAGAAAGTCTTCCATTTCCTTTAAGTTTTCTAGTTTGTTTGCATACAAGTGTTCATAGAAATCCCTGATGATCTTTTGAATTTCTTCAGAGTCAGTTGTGACTTCACCTTTTGTGTTTCTAATTGTGTATATCTGAATTTTTCTCTCTCTTTTTTTTAGTCAATCTGGCCATGGATCTGTCAATCTTATTTATCCTTTCAGAGAACCAGCTTTTTGTCTTGTTGATCCTTCCGATGATATTTTTTCCTTCTATATCCTGCAATTGTGATTTTATCTTGGTGATCTGGATTCTTCTTCTGAAGTTAGAATTTAGATGATCTTGCTTTTACAGCTCCCTTAGGTGTGACTTTAGGCTGTTTACTTGTGATCTTTCTGTTTTTTTGATGTGTGCATGCAATGCTATGAATTTTCCTCTTAACACTGTTTTCAAGATATTCCAAAGATTCTGATAGGATGTGTTTTGGGTTTTGTTTCCAGAAACTTTTTATTTCTGTCTTGACTTCCGTGTCAACCCCAGAAGTCATTCAGCAGCATATTGCTTAGTGTCCGTGTCTTTGTGTGTTTTGGAAGAATCTTGTTGGTGGCAATATTTATGTTTATTTCACTGTGGTCTGAGAAGATGCATGGTACTATTTGAATCTTTTGAAATTTGTACATGCTTGATTTATGTCCAAGAATGTGATCGATCTTGGAGTATTTCATGTGCTGATGAGTAGAATGTATACTCTATAGATGTTGGATGGGGTGTTCTGTAGATGTCTGTTGAATTCATTTGATCAAGCATTGAGTTAAGATTCTGGATCTCCTTGTTGGTTTTTTGCCTCGATGATCTATCTAGATCTGTTAATGGAATACTTAGGTCTCCAACTAAGTGATTGTGTGAGAATCAATGTCCTCTCTTAGTTTACTTGGTAGTTGTTTTATAAAACTTGGTGCTCCTGTGTTGAATGCATATATGTTTAAGATAGATATTTCTTGCTGTTAGATTGAGCCTTTTACCATTATGTAATGTCCTTCCATGTCCTTTTTAAATTTTGATGGTTTGAAGTATGTTTTGTCTGATATCAGAATAGCTGCTTCAGCTTTCTTCTGTTTTCTATTTTCCTGAAAGACCATTTTCCAGGCCCCAACTGTGAGCTTGTGGGTGTATTTTGCAGTGAGATGAGTTTCCGGGAGGCAGCAGACTGTTGGATCATGTCTCTTTTATCCAGTTTGCCACTCTATGTCTCTTCAGTGACACATTTATTCCATTCATGTTTAAACTGATTATTGGAATGTGAAAGTTTATCCCTGTCATAGGGATCTTAGGGGGGTGCTTTGTTTCCTTTTTACTTTTTATTTACATATGTGTGCATTTTCATTTTTGTGAGTGCTCTGGTGACTCTGTGCTTGTCTGTACTTTTGTGATGGGTATGTCTTCTTTTTTTTCTGTGTTGAACACCTTCTTAAGCCTATCCAGAAGAGCTGGTCTGAAGGCAGCATATTCTCTTAGGAAACAGATGTCCAGGAAGGATTTTAATTCTCCATCACTGATGAAGCTTAGCTTGGCAGGGTAGAAAATTCTGGCTGGAATTGTGTATCTTTAAGAATATTAGAGCTTGGACTCCAATCCCTTCTGGCTTGTAGCATTTCTGCAGATAAATCTGGAATGATTCTAATGGGTCTTCCCCAGTAGGTAATCTGATTGTTCTCTTTCTGCCTTTAGGATTTTTCCTTTCATGCTTACTTTGTAGTGGCAGATTACTATGTGTCTTGGGATGATCGTCTCATGTGATGCCTTGCAGGGGTCCTCTGAATCTCTTGTACTTGAATGGTCACCTCTCTAGCAAGATGTGGGAAGTTTTCTTGGATGACCTCATGGAATGTTTGTTCCATGGTGTTCTCAGTTTCCTTTTCTGCTTCAGGCATACCATTCAGACATAGATTTGGCTTATTGACATAGTCTCACATCTCTTGGAGGCTTTACTACGTCTAACTGAGTTTTTATTTTCTGTTTTTAACAGACTGGGTTAATTCCATATTTTGGTCCTCAAGCTCTAAGATTTTTTCCTCTGCTTGGCTAATCCTGTTCCTTGTGCTTGTTACTTTGTTTTTATTTCCAGGATAGCGTTCTTAATTTCCATTATTTCAGAATTGGCCAACTCTGCTTTTACTTCTGTATGACTTTGGTGACTTTCACTTCTAGTTTCTCTTGGGTCTGTCTGTTCATTTCAGCCATCCAATTTGATTCCTGTGACTGTCATCTGAGGCAGTTCATTGCCTGTTTGTGTTATGATATCGGTTTGTTCAAGCACTAATTCTATAGTACTCTAAGGGTTGCTTTGTTGTTGTTGTTGTTGATTTTTCCTCATTTGTGACAGTCCTCTCTTCCTCTCTTCCTCTCTGTAATTCCTTTTGGTTTTGTTGCTCTAAAGCTCATCACTGACCCTCTGTTCTAGGACCCTTTCTGTGGCTCAATATAGGCCATTCAGTCAGAAAGGAAAGGTCATTCACTTCTGTTCCTTGCTCCATCCTATGCCAGGTTTCTGAACTGTAGCAGCCCCTGCTGCTGGCACTCTACAGCAAGTACGTGGGGGGGGGGTTTGCCCCCATCTGCTGTCTGCAGTTTGTAGCCCAAAATTCTTCCCACAGAGAAAGCCTTTGGGTGTCTTTCGTGTCACTTCCTCCCTGTTCAAATCCATACTTTGCTCTGGATAAAGTAACTTCCCTTCCATGTGTGGGTGGGGAGAGAGTTCACCCTGTAGGCACACAGAGCTTGGAGGTGATTCTTCCTGATCTGGCTGGGAAGATGGGCCAGGTGCCAGCAAGATTCACTCTTCAGGTGGGCTTTCCCTGTCTGGGAGCTGGTCGCATGCTTATGGCTGCTGATCCAGCTCAGGCATTTTGTTGTTGTTGTTGTTGTTGTTTTACCCCCATTCCACTTGGGGTCTGGTTGCCCACTGCTATGCCTTCTTCCCACATGGGACCAATGACTCATGCACAGCTGGGAGAGGGTGAATGGACCCAACCTGTCTTTGGTATACTCACTCTTGTTTACCAGGCAGGGCTTCAGTTCCTGTGCGAGCCTGGTGCACAATGGGGGATGGGGTGCCCAAATTCCCACATCTGTCATCATTTTCTGGTCTCTAGGTGTTGAAAGAGACCTTTGCTGGGTGCAGAGTATTTCATCCATCCAAAAGTGTTCAGGGTGTTTCTATCAGTGGCCTGGTCTCTACTCTCTGCCTTGCTTGGTGAGAGCAGCACTGGTTTGCTGCTCCATGGTGATCACCTCGGATCCCTTCTACCCAATAAGATTTAACAAATGTGTTTCACACAGTCCAAGTCCCTTCCACATTCAACTATATTTGAATAAAGTAAATGGTGGCAGAAGAAATATATTTTTTTTTTGAGTTGGACTCTGTCACCCAGACTGGAGTGCAATGGCCGCTCCCGGCCACCGCAGCCTCAACCGGCTGGGCTTCGGCAATCCTTCCGCCTCAGCCTTCCGAGCAGCCGGAATTACAGGTGCGCACTACCACGCCCGGCTAATTTTTTTATTTATTGTAGAGATGAGGTCTCGCTGCCCAGGCGGGTCTCGAACCCGCGGGCTCTGGCAATCCACTCACCTCAGCCTCCCAAAGGCGCGGGATTACAGGCTGAGCCACTGAGCCCGGCTAGAAGAAATATTTTTAAAGTCGCTTAACTGAAGAATTTTTTGAGGTCATGCCCTTGAGACAAGAGAGTTAGGAGAAGTTTTATCTGCCTAGGAAATGTAACCCCATTAATGGTCTTAGTTTCAACTTTTTCCAGCATCTGACAAAATAGTCAAACAAAAGTTGGGTGAAAAATCATTAGGAACTAGAAAATAAAGTTCTTTTTTCTTAAAAAAAAACATATAAAATATGTGGGAAGCAGATTGAGGCAAATTACATTCTATCATAATCAAGCAGGCCTCATGTGCTAACAGAGGCAACAGTCATCCATGATCATAGATTATAGATTAACTGAATTGAAGTCAGGCAGACCCAATAAAGGAATGTTTCATTACATTATGACTTATTTCATTTCAAGAAACACGTACAGATCATGTGATAAACAGAGGCAGCACGTGCTAGGCAGTGGGGTATAGGTGTGGTAAGGGTAACAGACAAGAAATTAACAGTGAGAACACAGTGATATAAATTCTATGAAGAGAAGTACACAAGGGTATTTATGGAGTGTAGAGGACAGGTGCAAATGAAGGGTCATCTTGTGAGGATAGAAAGGAAGTGCCAAGACAGTTTTCCAAAATGAAGAGATGCTTCACCACGGGCTTGATGGATAAGTAGGCATTAATTAGATGGTGTGAAGGGGAGGAGGCATCTCTGACAGAGAGAATCACCTGGGCACAAGTCAGAGAGGAATTCAAGGTCAATTTAGAGAGCAAGGGGCTCATACAGGGATGTGGTGAGCGACTAGGCTGCAGTTGCAGAACCTAGGGGGCAGGACCATAAGGATCATTCTGTGTTGGGGGAAAGCATTTGTACTTGACTAAGAGAAAAAGACAAGCCACAAAAGAATATTAAGCAGTGGGGTGATATGATCTGATCAACTCTCTATTTAGGATACCTTTGGCCAAGGTGTGAGAGAACAGAAGACCAAGTAGAGTTGGCTATGTGCAGGCGCTCAGTTTGGAAGTGATTATAGTGCTCAGCCCAGGAGACCAGACAATGGTTTGTGCATTGCAGAAGGGATAAAGAGGAGGTGATGGATTTCCAACAAAAAAGCATGCTGGCAACCATTTATTTGAATGAGGGAGGAAATGGTCAAGACGGGTTTCTGCCTCAGGTAACCATGTGGATGGTTGTGTCATTTGCTGAAGAGAAGAAAAAGGTTCATAGAGAAAGTGGAGCCAAGCTGGAAAAAGCCAAATCGGAAGAAGAGTCAAACTGGAAGCATGGTTGGTGGAGACATCTGCTTGGAATATTTTATTTTATTTTTATCTATTTACTCTTGGGACATGGAATCCTTTTGTAACATTTTTGCACATGGAAAGGGATGTAGTTCTCAAAGGCTCTCAGGACGGTCACATATGGCTGTGTAGGTGTTGCCCTGCAAAAGAGCATCTGGCCCAGGAGCGTGAGTGAGGTTAACCTGCAGCCCACACAAGGCTCCTAAGGAGCATCTGCCAGGGCTGTATCTGCCTGGGGGAAGGGGCACCTGTGCCCGATGCTCTCCATCACCTCTCTGGAGCCACTATCCACCCTTCACCCTCCTCTGTGCCCTGTATGGCGGGCCTCTATGGACTGCATTCCTTCCCTTCCAGCTCCTGGTTGGGTTCCACTGTGAGTGGAGAGCAAAGGGAAGAGTGTTTCTTTCTCTTGGCTTCCTCCCTACTGGGACCATTGATTGTCTCCCTCAATTTACTGAAGGTCACAGCTCCCACAGCTGCAATTCCTGTTGGGTTCTGAGTACAGGGCTCTCTCCCTGTTTCTCAAGGATGGGTTGTAATGGCTCCCACCAGGATGTTGTACCACTCCCTGTGGGTTTCCCTAAATCCCACCCATGCCTTGGTAAATGGTGCTTTCCCCTTATACGTTCCTTAAATATCCAGTTTGAGCGTGTCAACTGTTTCCTGCCAGGATCAGAACTGATGCAGAAGATTTTTCTAATTAACACAAAGCAACATCTTCATTGACTTACCCACACACGTGTGGAGTTGTGACTACCAGAAGAAGGACCCCTATTGGTAATTCTGACAAAGGTGCTATATTAGCAAGGGGGCTGATGGGTTCAGAAACTCAGGTAGCCTTGATCCATCCAGAAAGTGGGAGCCAGACTGGCTTTCAGTCTGATCCAAACGTTGGGCTAAAGAGAAGAGGGAAGAGAGTGGGAAAGAGAAAGACACTCAGAATCAGCAGATGCTGGGAAGAAACACTGCGGATTATAAGCATCAAGTATTAACATTGATCCATCAAGCCTCCATTAGGGATTGGGAATTGATACCTGAGAATGTTTGAGAAAAGGTAGAAAGGCAGGTCAACCCCCTACTCCACCAGAATAAACTTCCACCCTTCTTTGAGTTTTTCCCTTCCCCACCCAATCATCCCCCTTCCCCCACCCTGGCCATATAAAACTTCTTCTAATTTTCTTTAATTTAACATTGGAATCAGGTAAAAAAGAATATGTTCCTTAAACTCTCAGGTTTAACATTATATTGTGAAAGACATTTATCTCCACTCCCTCATAGCTATAGAGGTAGAGACATTATGGTTTTAAAATGTGCATGTCTGTCTATTTAGATCCAGTTGTTTGTTCATTCCTTCATTATTTATGCTTCTATTATTTATTCATTCATTAAATAGCTATCAAGTGCTATCTAAAACTTGATAGCTGTGTCTGTCCTCAGCTGGCCCTTCCTAAAGGAAGAGGGAGGAGGCATGCAAGTGACACAGGGGGGTAGAGGAAAGGTGAGGGGGCACCTGCAACTGACCTCTCCCCTAACCAACTCCAACCAGGCTGGAACCAGTCAGGTGAGAAGACACAGGTAGGTGCACACTCTCGCTCACATTCACACTCATGTTGTACTCTTACGTTGACAACTCTACAGGTGTGGAGTGGCCATGCCAGTTGCCTACGTGCTTCCAGATACTTGACTCAAACCACAAATGTAAAAGCCTTAGATCTTGGCAAATGTGAAGCAAAGGTCAGCAAGCGGGTACTGAGCTGTGCTCTTGTTCCTCAGTTCTTTCAATACTCAGTAATGAGAAGATGACTCAACTCAGCACCAAGCGTGAGAGTGAGGGACCCGTTGATTTGTCTTTTTCTTCAACCCTTCCCAGGCTTTGGCTATGCGGCACTGTGCTCATTTGGAGTTGCTAAGCTACAGAGCGGTGTTAATAGAGGCTCTCGCATCTCATATCTATTGCTTGATATCTGAAGTCCTTATTACAGGGTAATACACAGCTTCCAAATAGCATATATGAAACAAAGCTTTAAAAAATCGCTGTTTTAGGGAAATCACAAGTATCATGCTCTTTTACCAGAATGACAATATGACGAGGGGTCAGGGAAGCCGGTATCTTGGTGTAAGCCTCTGCCTGTGTTCCTGCCTTCCCTCTGTGTTCTCTAACTTCTCAAGAGCCAAGAGAGAGAAGTGAGCCTTTACCCCTGGAGAGCTTTAGCTCTTGAATTTTGCTTATGTTTCTTCTACACCTAGTTATTGGCACTTTTGTTGAAGTGGTAGGATCACCTCTGACATATTCCTCTGTCTTCCCCACCCCACCATGAACACATGAACAAGAGAGAGAGAGTTTGAAATTGGAATTAGAATCTGCTTTACAAAATCTTTTATTTTCTTCTTTTCACTTACCTGTCTTCCTTTCCTCCTTTTTTCTTTCCATTTCTTTCTCCCCTTTTCATCCCGTGATTTATCCAATTACTCATTCATTATGTTGTGGCCGGGGTCCAAGTCTAAGGTAGCTGTGTCCTCTTCCTCTCCCCTATTAGGATTTAGATTTGAGTCTGAGAATGCCTGGATGCTTTGTAGGCTCGATCTACCATGGGTCTATACTTCTAGGAAAGACTCACTCCGCAAGAGGAAAAAATAGAAGCACCTAATGGGTTCAATTGTACTGGACCGGGATTGGGATGAAGGAACAGCATCCTGTCTGTCACTCTGAGATTTGTGCCCGGGTCCTAAGGTGAGAGTGTTGGAATAAGAAAACAAATGTAAACTAAAATAGCTTATCACTAAAGCATCTCTGGGTTACAGAAAGCAGTGGGCAACAACAGTACCAACCAGCCCCAGAAGGCAGGCTGATGTTGGTGTCCTTGACCCTGTGCAGGCAGAGCTTTGGCACAGATGGTGGTGGGTACCAGCATGGAGGTGGTGCCTTCGAAGGCTGTTTTGGGAATCAGCAGCAATGGAGACCTCCACCTCACACACAGAAGCAGATGAGGAAGAAAGTAAACATGGAGCAGAGGGGCCACTGTGTTCAGTATAGTCCCAAGTTAGATGAAACTGATGACTATTAGGCAACTGGCAGCTAAATGTGGTTGCAAGATAAGAAAAAGAAGACATGGTCCCTGAACAGGGAGCATACAGCATGATGATGAATCAAGGTAGATATTTTTAAAATCATTATTTTTGCTTAAATCCTTTCATTGTTATAGATATAGAAAATTGCTAGAGAATCCCAGACTTTGAAGGAGAAGTTTGGTTTATGAGGATTTGTGTGGCTAGAGCAGCCACAGAGTGGATTTGGGTAAATCCAGAGAATGCTATTTTCGGTTTCTCACTAAGATCCTGTTTCACTCCAGGCAGCCGGATTTGGGAAACACAGGTTGTTACACGTGCCTTAAATCCAAAAAGCATTTGCAGAAGCTTTACATGAAAGTCTCAGGTATAAAAGGGGCAGTTTTTAATAAAGAGGACTGGAAGAAATAAGGACTGGAAGGAAAGGAAGAAGAGAGATGTTTTACAAGAAAACCTCGTCAAAAAAGTGTTCTTCTTGACTTGAAACCCTGATCTCTTCTGGGCTTAATTCCTGAGAATACAAACTCTATGTCTAATCAAGATCTGAACAAAAATGAAGTTTGGTTATTTAGATGGAGATTCCATTTTGTTTTCCAAATATGTTACCCAAACAGGAAGCTTTTAGAGCTCTTCATGGCTAGAGAGCTACTGGAGTTATCAGACTTTACTTGAGTCCATTGTTGGAAAACTCTGATCATTAGTTCTCTGTCCCCAAGGGCACAAACAACCCTAAGATGTAGCAAGCTAGGTGCCAAACTGGGGATCACACAAATGGCCGAGGGAGTTGGAAATGTCCTATATTCATGATCGGCGCTCTCACCTCTCTTCGTTTCATCCTCACAGAGATGCAGGGATGGGAGGGCAGGTACAATTATAACCACTCCACAGGTGAAAAAAAAACACAAATCAGAGGGCGCTATAACTTGTCCAAGGCCATACTTAGGTGCAGGGCTGGTGCTGGAACAGAGGTTTCCAACTCTAAATAATCTGAGCTGCATCGGCCCCAGCCTAACTATTAGATCCGGAACAGTAGGTAACTCACCCTGATTTTTTTTTCTTTTTTTTTACAAGCACCAGAAGATTCTGATTCTCATTCAAATATGGGCTCTTCTTACCCCTCAATACCATCTGTCTCAGTGTAAAGACTCAACGGGTGAATCATGATGAATACTGGGCAAATGTTGGCTAAATATGATTGGAAGACAAGAAAAAGAAGACATGTTCCCTGAACATGGAACATACAACATGATGGTGAATCAAGGCACATATCAAAGAAACAGTAGTTATTTTTGGTTAAATTCTTTAGTTGCTTTATAAGAACAAAGTAGAGTCAAAATTTTTCTTCAGACTTTACGAAGAGAGGCACTGGTGCTAGATGATCCCTCAATTGCAGCCAGAATTTGGATGGCCAGAGTGCACAGAGCAGAACACAGTCCATGCCTGTCTGAGAGGACCCACACCTCCCAGCACCCACTCACCACCACCCCCCACCACACACACACAAAGTTCTATCTTCCTCTCAGTGTGAAAAACACTGAGAAAATGCCAAGTGACTTGTGGTCCCCTTTGGCTCTTTAGAAATTAAAAACTGCTGTAATTAAACATTTTTTAAATTTTCCTGGGTCTCCAGAGTATTATAGAGAGTTAGCACTAGAAGGTTCCCGAGGTAACAGAACAAAGAACAATGAGGGGAATGGAACCCAGCAGAGCTTTGTAGGCAAGTCAGTGGCAACAGCTTGAGGGCAGAAATTAGCTTATGCATTTACAAGACTACCAGGAGAGACCTACTAAGGAATAGAGAAGAAATAACATCTATTAGGCATCTCATATATGCCTGATTCTGTGCTTTCATATACGAAGGGGGACTCAAAAAAGTCCAGAGTTATCTTTTGGGGCGGGCCTCTTGTAATGCAGGCTTCCCCTGATAGAAAGTGTTCTAGGAACACATTAGCATCAGTGTACCAGCTAGCATTGTTGTGAGATGCTGTGTTTGGCTTCAGTGAAATTTTTTTTTTTTAAGATTCTTTCAGCACACTTGCCCATTTCATAATGAGTGATTAACAAGCACACCTGCCCACACCATGCAGAGTGTTCAGCAGTTTTGACCAAAAAACAGCATGACTCCATGCCCCACCCTCTCTATTCACCTGATCGCACCCCAAGCGTTTTTTTTTTTTTTTTCCAGATGAAAAAATTTCTCAAAGGGAAATGTTTTGCCGATATGGAAGAGGTGAAACAAAAAATGACAGAAGCACTAAAAGGCATTAAAATTAATGAGCTTAAAAACTGTTTTGAGCAATAGGAAAAGTGTCTCAATAAGTGTGTTGCGTCAAACAGAGAGTACTTTGAAGGTAACCGATGTTTAAACATATAAGAATAAATACACAATTTTTAAATAAATAATTCCAGGTTTGCGGAGTTTCCCTTGTATATCTTATTTAATTCTCAAATAGTTCTATAAACAGATCTTTTTATTCTATTTCACAGGAAACTGAGATTTAGACAGGGTAGGTGATTTCTCCAAGGTGACCCATTAAAAAAAAAAGCAATCAGGATTTGAATCCTATTTCTTTGAGGGCACAAAAGTCCATGCCTACTCCATTGTATTCTTATGCACGTGTACCTGTATATATTTTAACAAATACAGTATCTAGTAAGTTCCAGCTTCTGTTCTAAGTGCTTTATAAATATTAACTCATTAAATATTCACAACAACCCTAGTACCAATAATGGAAATAAGTACCATTATTCTTCCCAGTTAGCATATGAGGAAACTAAAGAACAGGAAGATTGTGTAGCTTGCCAAGATCACATATCTGGTGGCAGTGCCAGCTGCCTGGGTAAGAGTCCCTTCTTCCCATTTTTGTTCTATGGTGCCTCTACGTGAATAGAAGTGCTTGTTTCTTGGGTTGAAGCTGACTCATCTCTCCAGCTTAAAATAAGATGACCAAATCTGAGCTACTTATCAAGGTAAGGAGTTCCTGGCAGTTCATCAATGCTTTACTTGCTATCTGACACAGCAAGAAATAATATATAACTGTGGTACCAAGATGGCTGCCCAGCCTCAAGCCCGAGGACTATGCTCACTGGCACCCTGGAGGTAGGAGGCCCAAGGAAAGTGAGGAGGATAAGTAGAGGCTAATGTACCAGGGTCACAACCTTGTCAGGGAAGAGGTCACCGCCTGCATTTAGAAAGTGCTTAGGCCTAGTCCACGGTAGGGGCTTCCCAAAAGAGACAAAGCAGAACCAGGAATTCACCTGGTGGGATCAGAAGTAAAACCCAGGGGTTCAGAACGTGTGGGCCAGCACTGTTCCATAGGAGATGGGTCCTCAGCCCCAGAAGAGATGGCTGCTCAGCCCGGGATATGTACTGAGACAAGGAATCACACGGAACTGAAGAATGAGGCTGAAGTTACTGTGACTGGCTCCATACTCCATGTTCCTCATATCCTCGGGCTTCCTTCCTCTGTCCCACGCACGCACTGAGCTTTTGCGGACAGGTCATGTTATCCTCATCCTGTAGATAAAGAACTGTGGCCCAGAGATGTTGAATAAATTGCCCAGGATGACATCTCAAGAAACAGATCTGAAAGGGCAACTGAAGATGTGGGGAGGGCTAGAGTGTGCAGGAATTGATCAGTTTTGTCTTTAAACCAGAGCTATTGAAGGGTTGTAAGCATGGGCAGGGCAAAGTCATACTTGTGTTTTAAAGAGGACACTCTGACTGCTAAGTGAGAAATGAATTAAATAAAGGGAACCGGGTTTTTAATCTAATGCGGTGGCTCAGGTGAGAGGCGGTGGTGGTGATGGAATAAGTGAGTGAATTCCAGAGATATTTAAAAGGCAAGGGTCTGATTGCATTTAAAGGGGCCCTGACAAGTAAGTGCATCTCCTTTACATCAAACTTTCAGAGGAGATGCTTTCAAAAGCCGCACAGCCAAGACAAAGAAAGGGGCCCCAAGGCCTGTACTGACCAAAGAACAAATCTTGAAGCTCCCTAAGAATTATTTGAAAAGGTTTTGTGCTTTTGCAGACTTTTTAGGAATATAGTCTACACAGTGAGCAACTGAAGACTACTGTACAACTTGAAACTCTTGGAATGAGATTAGGTTGGAAGCTATGAGAGCCTCAACACCTTCCTGATCTCATTCCCGTTCAGTAGTCCAGTATCCTTATAGTGGAGTGAGTATCAGGGGACCTGACCACCGAAGTCATATGTCTCATGAAAGAAAATACCAACTCCTCCCCCAATTTGGAAGGCCTGTTCCTTAATACCTTCCATTACCAGCACTTAATATAATCTACGTCAAAATAAAATGAACTGGCAGTAATTATAGATTTATGAGGAAAGAGCAAGAAAGGGAAATGGAGAGCTTGGCTGAGTTTCCAGCAAGTGGGCAACCCAACAGCCAAGTGGTAGCGGGTGTTAAAGTGTGTAAAGAGAGTCCTTCTTGGAAAGCAGGAGGGATGAAGAGTCGCTGAGCCAAGCAAGTTCTAATTATGTAGAACTTTCCTGTTGAGGAACGGGGAGAATCCAGGTGGAGAAGTCCGTATGACCACAGACATTTTATGACTAGAACTTGGGGGGTTAGAAGAGAAGGACTCTATATTTCCACAGAGAGGATCAGACTCTAGGACAGGGGCTTGAGCCCCTTGGCTGTGCTCTGAATAAATGAATACATGAATGAATTAAGCCACTAAACCTCCATCGAAGGCTTGATTCAACCACACTCTTTCCTGCCTCAGGCACATGACCCTCTGCTTGTTCACTCACCTGGAATTCTGCTCTCACAGGTCTTCACGTGACTGAGCTCCTGAATTAGCCTACCAGGAACTCTCTACTACATCACCTCACTTCATTTCCATTTTCTTTTCTATTTTTTGTTCTGAGTCAGGATCTCACTTTGTCACGTGCAGTGGCACGATTACACTTCACTGCAGCCCCAGACTCTTGGGCTCATATGATTCTTCTGCCTCCGTCTCCTGAGTAGCTGGGACTACAGGTGTGAGCCACCATGCCTGGCTAATTTGATTTTTTTTTGTAGAGATAAGGTCTCGCTATGTTGCCTAGACTCGTCTTGAACTCCTGGACTCAAGCAATCCTCTCGCCTCCCAAAGTGCTGGGATTATAGGTGTGAGCTACTGCACCCAGTCACCTTACTTCGTTTTCCCTGGAGCATTTACCATTATTTGAAATATTCTTTTTTTATTTACTAGTTTATCGTTGGTCTCATGTTCCTGAGAGCAGAGACTGTTCTGTTTATGCAAAGCAACATCCCAGTGCCTATCACAGTGCCTGACCTAGCAGGTACTCAGTTTTGTTGAAGTAATGCCATAAGCGGGTAAATCAGGAAACTGAAGTTTTGTAAATATGATGCAACAGTCAACATTTGGAAGATGGGAGATTCAGGCAAACAGTTCGTTCAATATTTATAGTGAGAAGTAACTAGACAGATTTTTTTGGACACTTAATTATCTTGGAATTCCTCAGGGACTGAAGCACGTGTATATTTATAAAACAAATGTAAGACACAATATATTAATGTCAATGAAGTAATGTGTGCACATAAGTTCACTGCCAAAATAAGCAGTATTAGAATAGTTTTCCAGGAACATATTTGCAAAAAGTAGTTCTAATATAAAATTTCAACCAAAAGTGTGAAATAAATCAACGAATCATTTATTTCATTTTTAAAAATATAAATTTCTGCTTCTCCCTCCTGGTTTTTCTAAGTTTCCAAACAACCACTTGAAGTTTTGCAGCAGCCTGAATAATTTAAATAGAGCATTTTTTGAGTGTGCAATCATTGTGAGATGTCAGAGTTATAGCTAAGATTCAGTCCCAGTCTCCTAAAAAAGAAAACCACAGCAGGAAAAGTATTCCAATTAGTTACACCCAGGGAATAAGCCAAACAACCAACATCATGGAAAAGAGATTAGGCCCCAGGATATCTCAGGTCATTTTTCCTTCTCTATTCATGGGTCTATTATACAGACACATCCCCAGAGACTTCAAGCTGCAGGCTATCAGGGCCAGCGTGAGCTTTGCCTCATCTAAACTGTCCTCAGCAGAGGCCCAAGAGCATGTGGTGCTAACTAAATGCTGTTTGATCAAAGATGCTGAGAGGACTGGCAGGTGCTTTGTGTTAGCCATGTTGTGATTCAGTCAAGATTGACTTATTAGGAAGAGCTTGGCAAAATTGATAACTCAGCAACCTCCCATCCTCAATCTTTGCAACTACACCAAGGTCTCTGAGTTAATTTGCTCGAAGGACACCTGATTAAGCATGTCTGAATAGAATTTCAAAGTGCTAATCTGTGTTTTCTAAATTTCTCATTAGCAATTTGCACTTACCCCAAGGCTAGTATGGATAAAACCGAAAATCAAAAGAGACAGAGGCTTGTAGCTATCTCAATCTTTTATTGATTTCCCTACCTCCTGCCATTTTCCATTGCAAAAAGTTTCTTGCAAATGAAAGAAGATCTAGAAAACCCTGGGGTCTTTGGATGAGAAAGCAACATGCTTGATCTTCATGTCAAGTTGGAGCTAAAGTTATCTAGGGAGTTAACCCAACCTCGGGTGCCTAGTCTAAGCTTTTGTCCACTCTACTACTGGATGTGGCTCCAAAGTGAAGCAGAGCTATCTGACCTTCCACCAACCCTGAGGTGCTAGCTTTCTTATCTACCTGTGGGATATCCTTCTACCTTCTCTCACTTGGGGACCCAGACTTGGCAGATGAGCCTTCTAGGTTATTAGGGATAATTTTTCTGAATATATTTTAGCCTTAAGTTACACTCAAGTTCAGATCTTTCAGAATATTGTTTTGCTAAAGCTGTCTCTGTTAACTGGGAAGATTTATGATTAACTTATATTCACACAAATATATAAAGTAGTACAAATATTTATAAACTTTATAATTTTCCCAAACAACAATAGCTCTGAGCATGAAGAGATTACCAAATACCACAGATTGGTAGGATTGTGCAAGTGTGGATTTCAGTCATAAAATCTTTTCCTATCACAGCTGATGACTTTGGGACTGACACAGGAATCAAAGATTATTAATTAGTGGTTGTTATATTTTAATCCAGAGCAGACAATAAAGGAACAAATAGCCAGAGGTTCCTTTAGAGTAATTGATAGGAGACTAGATTCTGGAAATGGTAGATTGAATTTTGGGGGCAAACCTTCTTAAAGAATCTGGACAAAGTATTTTTTAAACTATTTAAAGGAAGTGGAAAGTGACCAAAAGCAGATGGAAACCAGAGGAGATTTACTCCTGATATATCACAAGTGCAATGAATAAAAATAGCAGATTTGTAGCTTTTTTGCCTGAAGGCACTACCCAATTACCACTGTTCCAGAGACAGAAAACCATAGTTGTATTGGGTTGAGGTAACAGAGAAATAAGTTCAGAGCTTACAAAGCAGCTAGAAATTTAGGGTAGGAGGGAGAGAAATCCCAAAATTTCAATGTGCCACTGAAATGGTACATGAAGTGGTGAAAATGGTACCACCCAAAATCTGACTGCTAAGATACTCATGCATAAGGAAAACCCCAGAAACAGGCAGACAAAACCCAGCAAACCCCCCCAAAAAGGCAGACAAAACCCAGCAAAAAGTTGCACTGAGTAGGTCTGTGAGTGTGCTGCTTTTTTGATTGAGTGCATTCTCCAGCACACTTCCAATATCAAAGGATAGAGTCAGGGCCAACAGGCAAACAGAACAGCAAGAAAACTGCAAGTTCTAAACCCTTCCCAAACCCTTGACTGACCACTAAGCCACACAGGTTGAGGGGAGATCCCGGAAAGCAGGCTAAAAATCAGTGGCTAAAAGCTAAAAGAACTGAACAGAGGTATCAGCTGCTGCACAGTGTAGGGTGAGATAGTTTGCCCTCAGGCAACAACAACAAAGAGAACAACAATAAAACTGGTCCTCAGAAGAGCATAATAAATTATAGAGTTGCTACAAAGTATCATCCAATCATCCAGTTTTCAACCAGAATTTGTCAGGCCTACAAATAACAAGAGAGTTTAATCTGTACTCAGAAAAAAGAAAAGTAAAAATTAGAAACTGACTCAAAGTAGACCCAGATATTGGATTTAGTAGACAAAATGTCAAAGCAGCTACCATAAATATGTTCAAAGCAGTAAAGAAAAATTGATCTCAATTAGTGAACAGATAGGAAATCTCAACATAGAAGCTGTAAAAAGTAATTGAGAGGAAGTCTAGAGTTGAAAAATACAATATCTGTAATGAAATATTTACAAATAAGCTCATTAGCAGATTGTAACTGACAAAAGAATTAGTGAACTTTACGATTGATCAATAAAAATTACCCAATCTAAACTACAGAAAGTACAAAGACTGAAGAAAAATAATAGGGTCTCAGAGACTTATAGAACAATATCATGTGGTCCAACATAGCTGAAACTGGGTTATTAGAAGACTAGAGCAAAACAAGGGGAAAAAATTTAAAGAAATAATAGATAAAACTCCCCAAGTTTGGTGGAAAATGTTAACTTTCAGATCCAAGAATGTCAGCAAAATCCAGTCAGGATAAAGACCACACCTAAGGCAAATTCCTAAAAGCAAAGATAGATATAAAAATCTCAAAAGCATAAAAATAAACAAATCAATAGCCTATGCTTCTACCTTACAAAATATTTAAAAAGAAGTGAAAATTAGTTCTAAAGAAAGCAGAAAAAAAGAAATAATAAAAATAGAGTAGAAAAAAATGCCGGACTCGGTGGCTCAGCCTGTAATCCCGCACCTTTGGGAGGCTGAGGAGAGTGGATTGACTGAACCCGAGGGTTCGAGACCCGCCTGGGCAGCGAGACCTCATCTCTACAATAAATCAAAAAATTAGCCGGGCGTGGTAGCGCATGCCTGTAGTTCCGGCTACTTGGAAGGCTGAGGCGGAAGGATCGCCGGAGCCCAGCAGGTCGAGGCTGCGGTGGCCAGGAGTGGCCACTGCACTCCAGTCTGGGCAACAGAGTAAGACTCCAACTCAAAAAAAAAAAAGAAAACAATGAAATTAAAAGCTAAATAACAATAGAAAAAATCAACAAAATGTGGTTCTGCAGAAAGATTAATAAAATTGACAAATATCTAGGCAGGGTAACCACCAAAAAAAGAAAGAGGGAAGACACAAATTACCAGTATCACAAATAAAATACATGAAGCTAAAACCAACAGAGGAACTAAAGGGAGAAATATACAAATCCAAAAACAAGAGTTGGAGATTTTAACATACTTCTTCCAGCAGCTGATATAACAATTAAACAAGAAAATTCGAAAAAATGTAAAATATCTGAATGGCACAGTCATTCACATTAACCTAAGTCCTACAGAACACTATATTCATCAACTGAAGAATACATTTTCTTTTCAAGGGCACACATAAGGTTCACCAAGAAAGAACATATGCTGGTTTGTAAGAATCAGTTGATGGATTTTAACACACACAGATTGTGAAAGTTGTTACAGATCTGCAATAGAGTCACTTGTGTCAAACCTTGACAAATGGAGTCAGGGAAGTCCATGAAGGAAGGCCTCTCATGCACAATTTGCCTGATAACAGAACTATCATAAGAAATGTTTTCAAACCACAGCTTACTACAAGCCACATAAGGACAGCTAGCAACACAAGGACAGCTAGCTACTTATACAAGAACA
Organism: Cephalopachus bancanus; assembly: GCA_027257055.1. Lineage (NCBI taxonomy): Eukaryota > Metazoa > Chordata > Mammalia > Primates > Tarsiidae > Cephalopachus > Cephalopachus bancanus. The sequence continues at coordinate 3,895,340 of JAPVLO010000124.1, forward strand.
CTTGCCTGATACGCTGTCTCACAAGACCAATCCAAAACTGCAAGGGCCTGACCATAATTCCAAGATTAAACTCCTACCTAACAACTACTGACACCCGCCGATCAGAACTTGTCAGCTCTTGTAAGATGCTGCCAGCACCAGTGAGCTTTCTTTTGAAACAATTTGCATAACCTCCTGTTTCTCCAGTAAATTCTAATCTTTCCTTTGTTCTACAGGTATACTACAGGTCACCCTGATCTGTATGTATGTTCTGAATTGCAACCCTACTTTCTGTGCATTATTTACAAATAAAATATATTTTTTTAATTTTTTAATTTTTTTTTTAAATTTTTTATTTTTGAGTTGGAGCCTCACTCTGTCATCCAGGCTGGAGTGCAGTGGCACGCTCACAGCCACCTCAGCCTCAACCTGCTGGACTCACATGATCCTTCAGCCTCAGCCTTTCAAGTAGCTGGAACTACAGGCACGTGCCACCACGCCCAGCTAACTTTTTGATGTGTTATAGAGATGAGGTCTTGCCAAGTTGCCCAGGCTGGTCTTGAACCCATGGGCTCAGGCAATCCTCTCACCTAGGCCTCCCAAAGTGCTGGGATTATAGATGTGGGTCACCGCACCCGGCTGCAAATAAAATATTTTTACTTTTATTTATCTTTCTATATATTTTTATGTTGACAAAAATTAGTAACAATGAGATATCTATAAAAGCCCCAAATATTTGGAAATGAAACAGCTCTCTCATAAATAACTCATGAGTCACATAAAAATCAAAAGGAAAATTAGGAAAAAAATCAAACTAATAATAAAAACATGTTATATCAAAATCTGTGGTCTGTAGCTAAAGTAATAATTAGAGAGAAATGTATTGCTCTAACCACATATATTAGGAAAGAAGAAAGGTATAAAAAGAAATAACCTAAGTTTTCTCCTTAAGAGGCTCAAAAGGAGAGCAAATTAAGCCCAAAGTAAAGTAAATGATAAAGATAGGAATGAAAATCAGGCCAGGTGCCATGGCTCACATCTGTTATCATAGCACTTTGAGAGCCAGAGACAAGAGGGTTGCCTGAGCCCAGATTGAGCAACTTGGCAAGAGTTCATCTCTACAATAAATTAAAAAATTAGCTATGTGTGGTGGCACACACCTGTGGTTCCAGCTACTTGGAAGGCTGAGACAGAAGAATCGCCTGAGCCCAGCAGTTTGAGGCTGCAGCCTTGAGCATGCCCCTATACTCCAGCCTAGTTGTTGGAGTAAGACTCTGACTTAAAAAAAAAAAGAAAAGAAAAGAAAGGGGAAAAAAAACACAAAAGAAATCAATGAAACAGAAAACAGACAAGCCATAGGAGAAAAAAAAATCAATGGAACTAAAAGATCGATAAAGTTTATAAATCTCTTCCTAGACTTAGTGAGGAAAAAGGAAAATGAGAGAAAACATAAATTACCCTATTAGGAATGAAAGAAGAGACACCTTTACAGTTTCTATTGATATGACAAAGATGACAGAATATTACAAACATTTTATGCCAAAAAATCAACAAGTTTAATAAAATAAAGCCTTGAAAGAAAATTTCCAAAACAGATTCAAGAAGAAATATAAAGCCTGAGCAGCCTAGAGCAAGGTTGACACATTTTTTTTTTTTGCAAAAGACCAAATAACAAACACATATGTGCCTACAAGCAGGTGCGCACACGTGAGCGGGCGCGTACACACACACACACACACACACACACACGGTGCCAAAAAATACATTTTAAGTATGACATTTGCTCAAAGGATGGTGTTAAATGACTGCTAGTGTCACCATGCAACAGACAGGCCAGTCAAAGAAAATGGCGGAAGCATGGTTGAGCGAACATCACATTACCACATTGCTACCATAATTTAATTCAACTTCAAAAAGTAACACATAATAGTATCTCTTAAAATGTGTATACGTTTTTTGGCACCCGTTACACACACACACACACACACACACACACACACACACACACACACTGGAGTCTCACTTTGTCACCCAGACTGGAGTGTAGCGGCATGCTTATGGCCAGCACAGCACCGACCTGCTGGGCAACCTGCTATGATGATTCTACTGCCTCAGACTTCCAAGTAGCTGGGACTACAGGTGCTGGACTAATTTTTTGATTTATTATAAAGACAAGGTCTGACCAAGTTGCGCAGGCTGGTCTCAAACCCCCAAGCAACCCTCTCACCTTAGCCTCCCAAATTTCTGGGATTACAGTAGTGAGCCACCACACTTGGCTCGAATAACAAATATTTTAAGTTTTGAGGTAATATGATCTGGCAAGTCTGCTGTTATAGCATGAAAGCACTCATAGACAATACATAAAGTTGACATGACTGTATTCTAGCAATACTTTATTTACAAAAACAGGTATAGGTTGGATTTGGTCCTTGGGCCATAGTTTGCTGACTTCTGGCCAAGCATTACAAATAGTTTTTCCTCGAACTATTAACAATGGCTAGACAAGGTACAATACTCAACAGACTTCCAGATGAACTTTCAATCCCTGTCACTAAATATGGGATGAGAAAATAATCTTTCCAATCACTTAAGTGAGTGAAGGATTTTAAAACCTATCCTGCTGGAAGCATGTGAATTTGGGCTATGCTGGACATTTACTGTTTGAATTGAAAGCAATTCTCTTGATCTCTGGCAAAACTCCTGCCCTCTCTCTTAGGCTGGGGATTTTTCTTTGCTTTACAAAACAAATAAAGAATCAACTCTTTAGTTTACTTTTATATTAATATGGATTTTCATATGTTGGCTTTTCTAAGGTAGTATCCACCATTGCAGGGTTAATAATCTTAATCTTGAAAAACAACTCAATCAGTAAAAATGCTAACTTTGTCATTAGCAACCAAGGGAAGGGGGTTACATAAGAGCTAGTAAACATTTAGAAAATGTTCATTCTCATTAGAAAACAAAGAAATGCACATCAAACAATTGAGGTTTTGCCTATAACATTGCAAAATATTTTTTAAAATCACAATATTCACTGTGTAAAGGAAGAGAGACCTGTACCACCCCTTTTGGTTGGATGGACATTGATAGACTCTTTCTGAAAATTATTTCACAGTATTTGTCAAGAGTCTTGTCTTAGTTAGGGTAAGTTAACTTATATATAAAAAAAGAAAGACCCCCCCAAATGGATAACAATGCAAATGGTAGCGTTCATTTCTCACACATGTAATAAATACTGGATGGAAGAACAGCTGCTGCTGGCTGTGCCTCTTTAATATGTGACTTACAAGTTTGCACGGGGCACATCTCCATTCTGAGCAACTAGAAAGGATACAAACATGGAGGCTTTCTAGGGTCAGTCCAGGAAGTGGCACAGACACTTCTGCTCAAATCCCATTGACCAAAATTCAGTCATTGGCCATACTTCATTGTAAGGGAGACTTGGAAATAGAGTGTCTGTCCCCAGAAAGAAAAGAGAATGCCAACTTTGAGTGGCTAGCCATTTCAGCCATATGCTCTAAGTATACACACAAACACACGCCCACATACACACAAAATTCAACTTGGTAATCTAGGAATCTGTTTTAAATAAATATTTAGAAGTTCAGTCTGTGGCAGATATACTGGTTGTCCTCCAAAATTCATTTTTCTTCTTCCTTAGTAATAGGAACTACATTTTTGTCAGCATGTGGCCATCTAGAAAAACAACTATCTTTCTTGGCACTTCGTACAGCAAGGCATGGCTTGTGAATGAAATTCCAGCTAATGAAACTCGTGTGACAGCTTCCAGAAGCTTTTGCTTTTTTCTTTTTTGAACTCTTCCTCCATACTTCTGTCTAGAATATAGACGTGAAAGCTGGCCTCTAGATGTCATTTTGAACCCCAAGGACAAAGGCCATAGGGTAGAGCTAGCTGGCAGAGTGATAAGCTGTATGAAGTTGGGGTCTTCGCAGAATTCAAAGAGCAGAGACCCCATGCTGGCCCTGGAATGCCCACTTCCACACTTGCAGGTGAGAGAAAAGTAAGCTTCCTTCAGGTTCAAGCCAGTTCTTTTAGTTATCTGTTATCCACATCCAAAGATAACCCTAATTTATGTAGGACAGAGAGTCTCCTTTCAAAACTTTAATCCGTATTTCTTCTTCTCTGTATGTGGTAAGGTGACAATTTTTTAAAAAATATATTTATTATATTTCATGGGGAAATAGTTTTAGATAATGAAATGGGAGATTTGAAATGGCAGCTGTCTTCTAAGTGTTGCAAGCAATGTCCTTCTTTATTTTATCCTTTCACAAGAAATTTTTAAATTTTTATTTTAGTTTAGTTTAGCTTATTTTAGAATCAAGGGTACATGTGAAGATTGGTTACCTAGGTATATTGTGTGATGGTGAGGTCTGGGCTTCTAATGAACCCATTCCTCCCACGCCCACCCCCCCCACACCCCTCATCCCCACCCCGGTGGTAAACATGGTACTCGATGAGTGGTTTTGCAACTCTTACCCTTCCCTCCCTCCCCACTTAGTAGTGTCCAGTGTCTGTCCTTGTGCCCATTTATGAGTGAGACCACATGGTATTCAGTTTTCTGTTTTTGTGATAATTCACTTAGAAGGCTGGCCTCCAACTACATTCATGTTGCTGCAAATGACATAATTTCATTCCTTTGTATGGCTGTGTAGTATTTCGTGGTGTATATGTGCCACATTTTCTTTATCCAATCCACAGTTGTTGGGCACCTGGGTTGGGGTCATGTTTTTGCTAGTGTGAATAATGCTGTAACAAAATTATGAGTGCAGGTGTCTTTTCGGTAGAATGATTTATGCTCCTTTGGGTATGTAGCCAGTAGCGGGATTTCTAGGTCGAACAGTAGATCTATTTTTAGGTCTTTGAGAAATCTACAAACTGCTTTCTACAGGGTTTGGACTAGCTTACATTTCCACCAACATTCCCTTTTCTCCATTCCCTTTTCTTCTGATTGGTGTAAGATGATATCTCATTGAAGTTTTGATTTGCCTTTCTCTGATAATTATGATGTTCAGCATTTTTTCATGTTTGTTGACCGCTTATATGTCTTCCTTCCTTTGAGAAGTGTCTGTCTGTCCCTCTTTAATGATTGCAATTTCAACTCACTTTTGTGAAAAACCATTACTTTGACCAAAAAAAAAGATCATCTGAAAAGGTCCTTAAGATGCACAAAAGTAAAAATCAAAACCCACCATTTGTTTGGGTGAAAACTGTGAAATGATCTAGTTTGGGAATAAAATGTGTTGTATACAGTTGAACCAATATCTCCAGACTCCTATTTTTGGTTTATGGTCATCGATGTGGTTTTAGGTGGTAGTGGGAATGAAAATGGGTCTGTGTCTGTATTATGGCTCATTTCTATGCAAGGTGGTATTTATAGGTGGCTCAGTTTAGTTGGTTGATTAAACATGAGGTGAAAGGAAAGAAAAACAGAGAGGAATGATATTGTGAGGACCTTGGAGATGAGCCTGTGTTATGGATGTTACGGAAGTGTTAGAAAAGAATGTAGTGTGATGGTGAAGTATAAAGAGGAATAGGGAACATGTTGGACAGAGTGGGTTCCAATGATTTGAGCTTGGGGAGAGGGTTCAGGCCGAGGGAATAGCACATGCAAATTTCCACAGGATCTGGACCCTTGTCATCAGCTGCCGATTGGTGTTTCCACACAGATACTCGAGAGGTCTGCCAACTCACATGGCTGCCCAGACCACTTATCTGTGTGCAACCCTTAAATTTTGTCCCTCTCTCCTCCCATGCAGTCAACAAGTCCTGATAATCCTTCCACTTACATCTCATCAAGTCACCCAATCCTTTCCATTTCACTGACACGTTTCAATGTCTCCTTTTTAGACCACCATTATCTCTTCTAGGAATTTAAGTGACAAGTTCCTGCTTGATTTCCTCCTTACTTCCAGTTTTGTTTTTCTTGCTTTGATCCATTCTCTGTATTTCACCAGAATCGCCTTATTTTTTAAAAATCTGATTAACAGTGGGAGAAAATGGATGCATTTTATTTTCCAGAAAAAACTTTCAAATTATAGAAAAGCATTGCCAGAATACGTTTAAATTCTTAAATTGATGGATGCGCCATTATTCCTAATTACCCTTGTACTGAATTACAGTTAATGCTCTACTCTCTAAGGCACCAACTCAATATTATAAAAATGGTTTCAAGCCTAATTCTTAGTCTCCCCTGTAAGTCTTTAAAATATATGGCACAAAGTACACATATTATTCTAAACACATTTCATAGAATTGATTGATTGATTGCAGTTTCCACTAGCCAGTCTGGCCTACTCTTGTGCAATAAAACCATCTTTACGAAAAATAGACTCTTAAAACCTTTGCCTTATCCACCTCTTGAGCATTGCGTTGTTTTGTTTCTTTCAGTTCATCTAGCACTTCCTGTCTCCTGAATTTCTGGACTACTAATTACTTGACTCATTTCCTGTTTCAACTTCTCAGACTTGATGCATCGACCCTTTATTGACTTGGCTTTCCTCCTCAAGTACACCACACAGTCACCTCCTTTGTACTGTTCTGCCTCTGGCCACCCTGCTGAACTAGCTGCCTGCTCTAGGCCAACCCAGTGACTGCTCACAGACTTAGTGAAGCTCGTGTCCCTACCAGATTTTTTTGGCTCTCACATCTGTGATCCACAATTCGTTTATATCTAAGATATTTTTCTGCTCTAAAATTCTTTAATGCCATGACTTATAAGAATTTGTGTGAAGCCACTAGGGAGGCTTGGGGGGGGTGTCTCTTCAGCCCAGGAGTTTAAGGCCATGATGAGCCATGATCGTGCTACTGCACTCCAGCCTGGGTGACAGAGTAAGACCCCTGACTCAAAAATAGATTAGATAGATAGATTAGATAGATAGATAATAAAAAAGAAATTGTGTGACTATAACTCTATTATTTTGACCATTGACTTCTAAGTTCTTGAAGAAGCTCCTAATTTATTCAATAAATGGTTTTCTGGCACTTGGCCATGTCTTGCAGTATGACTCGATGGCTTTCTCAGCTTTTTCTGGGTCTCCTTTTTTTCCCTTTCATGTAGGCATTTTCCCTACTTAATTCTTTGCCTCTCTATCATGTTCCATTGATCCATATGTTTATCTTTACACCAGTAACATCCTGTCTTGGTTACTGAAGTTTTACAGTAAATTTTGAAACCTGGTGGAGTAAGTCCTTTTACTTTATTCATTTTTTCAAAATATTTTGACTAATTTAAGTCCTTTGCTTTGTATATAATTTTTTAGCATCTGTCAGTTTATTTTTTAAAACTTGCTTATGTTTTAATTCAGATGGCATAAAATCTATAGATCAGTTTAGAGGATATTATCTTAAATATCAAGTTTTCCTACCCATGAACATGATATGCTTATTTAGATCTTCTTTTTTAATCCTTTGTGATGTTTTATAGTCTTCAGTGTATGTGTCCTACATATCTTTTGAAAATTTTGCTTCTAAGTATATTGTTTTTATGCTATTGTAAATAAAATTTTTAAATTTCATTTTCTAATTGTTCATTGCAGGTATATAGAAATACAGTTGATTCCTCTTCTATAATCTTGCTAAATTCACTTATTAGTTTTAGGAATTTGTTAACAATTCCTTAGAATTTCAATATGCATTATCATATCATCCACAAATAGTGACTTTTACTTTTTTATTTCTAATTTTTGTATACTTTATTTCTCTTTCTTGCTTTATTACACTGACTAGGACTTCTAATACACTGTTGAATAGAAGTGGTGAGAGTGGACATCCTTTCCTTCCTATGACTTTAAGTAGAAACTAATGAGACTTTCAATGCTGTATGAACTTAGGTATACGTTTTTTTGGTTTTGAAATATTGCTAATTAGGTTCCACTTTAAGATAAATGAGAAGCCTTTTTTTCATAAATGGGTGTATTACAACTTCTTTCATTGGCTAGTGTATGGCCTATTTTGGTAAATTCACCATGTGAACTTGAAAATTGTGTATTTTTTCATTGTTTTGCGTACTATTCAGCAAATATCAATTAAGCCAATGACTCATAGTATTGCTTAGATCTTTGATGAGGAAGAAGTACTAAAATCTCCAACTATGTTTATCAAATTTGTCTATTTCTCCTTTTAATTTTGCCAAGTTTGAAGCTTTTATATTAGGTGCACACACATTTCCTTCCTAATGAATTGACATTTTTATCGTTAAAATATGTCCCTCTTTATATCTAGTAGTATATCTCGTAGTGTAGATATACTACTCTTGGTAGCATATCTTGTAGTGTCTTGGTAGTATATCTTGTAGTATAACTATACTACTCTTGGTAGTATATCTTGTAGTATCTTGGTAGTATCTTTGTAGTATATCTTGTAGTATTTTGGTAGTAATCTTCTAGTATAGCTATACTACTCTTGGTAGTATATCTTGTAGTATCTTGGTAGTATCTTTGTAGTACATCTTGTAGTATTTTGGTAGTATATCTTCTAGTATAGCTATACTACTCTTGGTAGTATATCTTGTAGTATCTTGGTAGTATATCTTGTAGTATAGCTATACTACTCTTGACAGTATATCTTGTAATATAGAAGTCTACTTTGTCTGATATTAATATAGCCAATCAGTCTTTTTATGCTTGCTGATAGCATGGTTTGTCTTTTTTTCATTCACTTACCTTCAGTTTATTTGAATCTTTATACTTAAAGTGCATTTCTTACATTATAGCATATAATTGGATCACATATTTTTATTTATTCTGCCAATTTCTACCTTATAGTTGGAGTGCTTAGTTTGTTATTAGACAATTATTGACAAAATTCATTTGGGGTCTAACATCTTATTGTTAGTATTCATCTCCTATGTTTTCTATTCTATTCTCCCTTTCCTGTCCTTTTGGATTATTAGAATGATTTTTTAATTCATTTTAATTTTCCTGCTGGTTTTTTGCAATACTTCCCTGCATTGTATTTTTTAAAGACTTCTCTGGAAATTACAGTATACATCTTTTATTTTTCATTGTTCACTAATAGTTAATGTTGTACCACTTCATGTAATATATATAGAAATCTTTAAATCACATAAGTCTACCTATCCCCCCCACCCCAATCTTTTATGCCATGGCTATTATAGGTGCTACATCTGTGTAGTTTAAACTCCATAACATTGTTTTGGGAGTTCGTGTGTGTGTGTGTGTGTTTTCTTTTTGTTTTTGTTTTTGCTTTGCTTTAAACAGTTATATTTATCACAGAAAAATTAAGAGGAAGAAAGTAAAAAGCAAACCAAATAGTCCTTAGTACTTATCCAGAGAGTTACTATATCTCATATTCTTTATTCCTTTCTTAGAATCTGAGTTTTTACCTGATATTGGTTTCTTCAGCCTGAGATAGTTCCTCTAAGATTTCATTTAATGAAGGTCTGCATGCAACAAATTATCTTATCTTTGTTTTATTTTTAAAATGTTTTACTTCTTCCACAATCTTGGAGGCTGTTCTCGCTGGATGTAGAATTCTGGCTGTATAGGGGTGTGTGTGTGTGTGTGTGTGTGTGTGTGTGTGTGTGTTTCAGACCTTTAAAGTTATTCCAGTTTCTTCTAGTCTCCACAATTTCTCCAGAATATAAGCCTTGAAATACTCTCAGCCTCCTGATTTCTTCCATAAAAACTCATCATTATAACACACCTCTTACAGAAACATCGATTGATTTGACCAACTTTCTTTTGCTAAAGAGTTGGTAGAATTTGAGGAGAATTTTTTATTCTTTTTCTTTCCTGTCTACATAGTTCTAGTTATTTAGAAAAAAGGTACATATTAAATCCAAATGTCTTCAATTTGACCTTGAATGACTAATCAATGTCCCCCTAGGGGGGAAAAAAAGAAAGAAATGGCATCCTTTTCTAGCCTCAGGATGTATGCTTTCTGAATGACTCTGGAACTCACATGAGAGAGATATGTTTGCTTTGATGGCAAGCTTTTACTCCCAGGGGTATGGGAAAGCTGGTGTTGTGCATGGCTAACCTGGGGCTGGAATTAAGCCTTTAATTAAATCAAGAGTAAAACTTAAGGGGCTAAGCACTCTTTCCAGAAGCACTCTTGTCTCTATACTTGGATGAAAAGGCAAAGAAATAGCAAGCCCACAGGCCTAAGTGGCATGGGTAACAAGAGGAGATGAACCTCAGATAAAACAAAACAAAAAAAATTAAAATTAAAGACACAAAATAGATTGTGGTTCTGCTCTTTTATACCTGTCCCTCCCATTGTCCTTCCAAAATACACACTGCATTTAGGGTTCAACTAAATTTGGTTTTGGTTTTCTTTAATAGGCTTTTAAAGGGAATGTGTCCTGTTCCGGCATGCAAAACTTGCCTTGGGCTATTAAGAGTCTAAAAAGGCATACTAGTTTCTCTTGGGTGTATTGCAGTTTCAGAAGCTGGTGGTATCCTTCAGACTACAAGCTTTGGGGTCAGGTGAATATGAGTTCATATCCTTGCTGTGCCACTTAGCTGGGTGACTTTAGGAATGTTCCTTAAATGCTTGCCCGCGATCTCTTGGAAAGAAGGGTGAAAATCAACAATAAATCTTTAACCTCTCACTTGTCACTTCTGTAGTAGAAACTTCAAATACTCAGCAAAATGTAGGTTGGATCTTCCTCTGGGCACATAGTTTATATACATTTCCAACTCACCCTTGAATCTGGTTGGGTACATGAAACTGAGTTCCAGCCTGCTGACTCTGAGTACAAATTATATATAGAAACACTTCATTTTATTGTGCTTTAATTGCACTTTACAGATATTGCTTTTAAAAAAATGTGAAGGTTTGTGGCAACCCTAGATTGAGCAAGTCAATCTCAAAGTGAGCAATGTGTTCACTTTGTGTCTCTGTGTCACATTTCGGTAATTCTCAAAATATTTCAAACTTTTTTATTATTTGTATATTTATCAGGGTGATCTATGATCAGTGATCTTTGATTTTACTATTGTAATTATTTGGGGGCATGAGTAAACATGCCCATATAGAACAATGAACTTAACTGATAAATGCTGTGTGTGTTCTGACTGCTCCACAAACCAGCAGTTCCCCCACCTCTCTTCTTTGCCCCAGGACACAATGATATTAAAATTAGGCCAATTAATAACCCTATAATGACCTCTACATGTTCAGGTGAAAGGAAGAGTTTCATGTCTCTCACTTCAAATCAGAAACTGGAAAGAATTAAGCTTAGTGAGGAAGCCATATCAAAAACCAAGTAGGCAGAAAACTAGGCCTCTTGCACCAAACTGCCAAGTTTTGAGTGCAAAGGAAAAATTCTTGAAGGAAATTAAAATTGCTACTCTAGTGAACACATGACTGATAATAAAGTAAAAAAGTCTTATTGCTGATGTGGAGAAATTTTGAGTGGTCAGGATAGAACAAATTAGCTAAAACCTAATCCAAAGCATGGCCCTAACTCTCTTCAATTCTGTGAAGGCTGAGAAAGGTGAGAAAGCTACAGAAGAAAAGTTTGAAGCTACCAGAGATTGGTTTATAAGGCTTAAGGAAAGAAGTCACTCTGAAACATAAAAACACAAAGTGAAACAGCAAGTGCTGATGGAGAAACTGCAGTAAGTTATCCAGAAAATCTAGCTAAGATAGTTATCAAAGGTGGCTACACCAAACAGCAGATTTTCAATGTAGACAAAACAGTCTTTTATTTGAAGATGCTGTTATCCAGGACTTTTATAGCTAGAGAGGAGAAATTGATACCTACCTTCAAAGCTTCAAAGAAGAAGCTGACTCTCTTGTTAGGGGCTAATGCTACTGGTGACTTTGACTTAAAGCCAGTGTCCATTTACCATTCTAAAAACCCCAGGGTCTTTCAGAATTATGCTAAATCTATAAATGCCTATTCTCTATAAATGGATCAAAAAAGCCTGGATAACAGTATATCTGTTTATAGCATAGTGTACTGAATATTTTAAGCCCACTGTTGAGATCTACTGCTCAGAAAAAAAAGATTCCTTTCAAAATGTTATTGCTCAGCCGGGCTCGGTGGCTCAGCCTGTAATCCCACTCCTTTGGGAGGCTGAGGTGAGTGGATTGCCTGAGCCCGCAGGTTCGAGACCTGCCTGGGCAGCGAGACCTCATCTCTACAATAAATCAAAAAATCAGCCAGGCATGGTAGCGCATGCCTGTAATTCCGGCTACTTGGAAGGCTGAAGCGGAAGGATCGCTGGAGCCCAGCAGGTCGAGTCTGCGGTGGCCGGGAACGGCCACTGCACTCCAGTCTGGGCGACAGAGTGAGACTCCAACTCAATAAAAAAAGAAAAGAAAAGAAAAGAAAATGCCTCCTGACTACCCAAGAGCTATAATGGAGATGTATAGGTTAATGCTGTTTACATGCCTGCTAGAACACTATCCGTTCTGCACCTCATGGATCAAGGAGTAATTTTGACTTTCAAGTTTTATTATTTTGTAAAGGAACTTCAAGTTCAATCTATACTCCAAAGCACACCAGTTTCTGCAGGCTAAAAGTTGGGAAAACCCATTCCCCATTTTCAGGCCACATAATGACATCTAGCTGCATGACTGGAGCACTTTTCTGAGATCCAAGTGATCACTGGGATCATCATTAGGCCTCTGGCAAAAGGAACACCCCAAAGCAGCATGACTCCTTATTTTCTGTTACCAAACCTGTGAGAAGTTCAGAGACCCCGTATGTTAAGCAAATGATTCTTTTCCTGAATGTATTCTATCCCTCTTTCCAAAAATTATGAAATGGGAATAGTCAAAGCAAATTCAAAATATTTTCCAGTATGTTCCCAAAACATAAGAAACTATCCACCATAAAGGACAACCTCAGATATTAATGTAAGGTAGAAAGATTTGGGGGAATAGTCTTTCTCATTTAAATCCTTATTCTTTTGTAGCCAAAGTAACCCTATTTTGTATAGGAATGGAATGCCCTGCTTTTGTCATAAGTAATGCTTAACCACGCACTCCCCTAAGAATTCCAGGTACTAGCTTCATACAAACCAAACAAGATCAGAATTGTAGAATGTCCTTCTCTGGGAAGGAGAATGCTGAACACAGTCTTCAATCTGGTTAAGGTTCAGTTGATAACACCCAGTCCACCAGATGGCCCATTACTCAGGGCCGCTATCAGAGCAAGGCATGCAGAATGGCAAGAACCAGAAGGAGCAAGCTTCCAGTACCTTTGGCCCATTTACATGTCATTATAATACTAAAAGACCCACCTCCATGAAAAAATGTCTGCCATTTTGAGAATATGTATGAAAACGTATGTACAGAATTAAGCTTGTGCATTTGGAACTCCGTCTTCTAGCATGAGCTAGCATTCCTTTTGCATGTAGATTCACTCTAGCCTATTCCCTTTATAAATCTCCTGGGTAGCATGAGGAAGGTAAAGTAGTCTTTGTGACTTTAGTCTGCCATATCCTCAGGTTGCCAGCTCCTGAATAAACCTGCTTTTCCTTTCACCAATTCTTGTCTCTTGAGTTTGGTTTTCAAGCATTGAGCAACCAAACCTGAATTTGGTTACACTTTGATACTTCACAAATTTTCCTTGATTCAGATGTGCCTTGAATATTGAATGTTGTGCACAATTGTTAAAAAGTAGAAAGTTATTTGCATTATTCTTACTCACTATTCTTACATATAATATTATGTTATTAATTCTCAGAACACCACCTTAGTTGATGGCAGATAAGGGGATAGCTTTAAATGTTAAGTACGAGGTTGGGGATTAAGAAAATACCCAGAAGAAAATTATCTGTGATACTAAATAAAAACCATCTATCAAAGAAGGAAAGTACAAAGAAGACGGATAGGATATCCTCTTAGGCATGTAGAGTGGATAGAAATCACATCCCAACCATAACTTCCAGCCCAGTTGAGTATGTAAGATAGTGCAGACTTACAGTTATCCCAGTTATCTTGCTACAATTAGACCTAAGAAACTGAACAAAGGTGTCTAGCAAGCCACCCCAGGATGGCAAAGCCTAGCAGACAGCTTTCAGTCTGAAGATCTTCAAGGAGTACCCATATTCCCAAGAGTCCTGACCTCTGCTGGAAAGTCCTGCCGTATAGATATGGTGGGATCTACTTCCTTCCCCGACACTAAGTGGGCTCCTGGTGAGTAAAATATGTGGTCACGCAGACACATCCTACCTTTTGACTTTTGTCCTCAAGTCTAGAAGGATTGTGTTAAAGGAGAATGGCAATTAAGCCAGTACTTGGAAAAGCCAAACACCTTTGTCCTCATCCTTTGTTTCTATCCAGTCTTGGGGTAAAACTGCTCTCAGAAAAGTTAATAGAGGATTTTAAAATTCAAATCTGATGCAGAATTGCAATTGTAACTGCCTTTTCTCACTACCCCATCTCCACTGTTAGAGTTTTTTCAACATATTTCTACCTATTTTATTTTATTTATTTTTATTTTTCTACCTATCTCAGATCTACCAGGTTTTCCTAGCACACACACTCTGTTGCAACTATCAGACCAGGGAGGGGACTCTTGATGTGTGAATCTGTAGTCATTATTATTTAGGTGCTAATAGATCCCTTAAGAACTAAGAGGCAATTTTTAAAATTAATTTAATTTAAAAACACAAAAACAAAGAAATGGAGCACTTACCATAATGAATTTCTTATTCTAATAAAAACTCCAAAGTCATCTCCAGTCTCTACCTCTTCCCCCACCTGCCCTTTCTCTTTCTCCATTTCTTTCTTTTTTTTTTTTCCTTTTCCATTTTTTTTTTTTTGAAGTGGGTGGGGTTGGACTCTGTTTGGTGGGTGTTATCTTAGACTAAACCATTCTAATTCTTAATCTAAAGTACTTGGGGGTTGGTGTAGGTTTTTTGTTGTTGTTGTTGTTGATTCACCCAGCTTCAAGGATTCTGCCCATGGACTGAGATCTTTAGGTGCCATTAGGCTCTGACCTGTCCTAGCTTCAGGGACCTCAAAGTAGACCTTAAGTACTCTTGTCAGGTTTTACTCTTCTGCAAATCTCATCCCTTCAACTATTGTTCTAAACTGTGTGCCAAACTTTTTGTTTTGTTTTTGGGTTTTTTTGAGTTGGAGTCACTCTGTCCCCCAGACCGAGTGCAGTGGCATACTCCCAGACAGGTAGCAACCCACTGGGCTCTTGCGATCCTTCCACCTCAGCCTTCCAAGTAGCTGGAACTACAGGCACGCGCTACCACGCCCAGCTAATTTTTTGATTTATTGTAGAGACAAGGTCTCACCCAGTTGCCCGAGCGGGTCTTGAACCCGTGTGCTCAGGCAATCCATTCGCCTCAGCCTCCCAAAGTGCTGGGATTACAGGCTGAGCCACTGAGCTTGGCCTGTGACAAACTTTTTAGAATATGATTTTAGCTCATTTCAGATTTTATTATTGTTAATGTTTAAAATTAGGTTTTCAAATTATTAATTTATTTTAAATTATATCGATTTGTTTTGATATAATAAAAACATATAGCACAAAACTCACAAGGTACAAAAGAATTTGTAGTCAAAAGTAAGTTTCCCTTCTAGCCCTACCTCCTAGCCAGTGGATTTTGCTCCCCAGAGTCAAAAACTCCTACCTTCTTGAATTTTTTTTCAAAGTTGTTCTATGTGTGTACTAGTATATGACATGCATACACATGTGCATGAACATTCTTTAAGTTGATTAATTTTATAAATGATGGATGGACATTATTTCCTTATACAAATTAAAGCAATACATGAAAGGCTATGTCCCTTGATCATCTCTCCAACTCCAATCTCTTTCCAAATGTAATCAGTTAGTAATCTGGCATCAACGTAGAATAAACCCTTCCAAAATGTTCCTTTTGTACTTGCCACAAATATATGTACCTAAAAAAATATGCAACTTTTAATAACTAAAATATATACTATAAAAATCATTCTGCAGTTTGCTCAGGGTCAAATCTTTAAAGCACCCCCCGGCTTTGATAATAGAACCCTCTTTGCTATTGTACTTGGTTTCTCTAAAAGCCAGATGATGTCTTCATTTCCCCTTGATCCCAAGTTCCTGCCTCCCATTGGTCTACCCACAAAGTTCCAGTATCTTCTCTGAGAAAGCTCTAGAAGCTGAGATGAAAAAGAGAGGGTCTGAGTTCAATGATCTGATCATGAAACAAAACTTGACACAGACACTAACAAGATGATTGTCCTCTTACCTGGTCATTAACTGGAGAGTTCAACACCAGGAAAAGTTGTGATATGGAACTGCCTTTTACCACAAACCTCAGGGGCAGAGGGCACAATTATTCCACTGTAATAAGAACTCTTGACACTTTTTCTAAAGAAAAAAGGCAAAATCTGACATGTTTAAATGATCAGATTCTGTGCAGAGTCAGCTACTTGACAATAACGTCTATGTCACTTTGACAATGTATCTCATGCTAATGATCACACAATCCTCTGGAGGGAAGAGGCTACTTCTGAGAAATTATCAAATCTTTGCCATAGATTTGTTTGACCAAAAGACAATTTCTACTTTTTATACAGAATACCTGAAGATTTCAAGGAACAAGGAACTCACTACATAAAGAAAAGCCACCTGCTGCAATGTGAGGCAACTTAATCAGCTGAGTTCTTTTATTATTGAAACTTTGGATCCTACTCTGACCTCTGTGGTGACACTGAATAAATTTAAGTCCTCTTACATATGATCAGAGTCAATTTTTCCTTTAAAAATCTATTTAATCTGAGAAAGTCTGTGCCTACATATAAAACATGGCCTGGAATCCAACACAGCTTGTTTTTACCCAAATACTGTCCATTTACAGATGTCTCTATCATTAGCAAACTTCTAAGAATGCTACTGTTATTACCTATTATAAGGTTTCTCTGTTTGACAGGACATTTTTAGAATAAGTCTCCTTTTCTTTTGTCACATTTTCTCTGGAAATGAGTGTGAAAGTTCTCCTTGGGTCGTGTGATGTTTACCAAAGTGAGAGTCCAAGAACTAGCCAATCCTGACTTGGTCCTTTCTTTCCCATAACATTTAATGTTAGCATTGCTATCCTCATTTCACTTACTTTAATTCCATTGGATTTGTGGTTGATGAAATGGAATTTTGAAATATTAGCCCATATTCTTTCCACAATATAGCCCATTCATATAGTCAAAAAGTTTGCATGTATAATGCTTTTTCTTTTTGGCCTGATGTATGGATGCTTATATTTGCCGTGCCTAAAATTGACTTGCCACACTCTGTGTTTATTATATAAGATGAAGAACGAGGTTTTTTTTTTTTTAAGAAAGCCAAAATGTTGGGTTCTATCTTTAAGATGAAATGCACATTATTCTTTTGGAGGCAAAATCTTCAACCAAGAATTTGAATAAAATAATGCCTTATAAAATCATATCATCTGGTTAACTTTAGAGAGATAAAAACTCATTTAAGATTCTTCTTTGACAAAATCATGAATTTCGCAGCAACCTGGATGGAACTAGAGCCTATAATACTGAGTGACCTCTCACAGAAACAAAGATCAGAATATCACATGTTCTCACTCATATAATGGACCTTGAACATCCAATGTAATACTATAAGAAAATGACTGACCGTACTGGGAAATTATGGGGGGGAGGGGGATGGGATTAACAGTAGCTAATATCTATCTGGGACTGGGAAAACACCTCTTATCAACAGGGTGTCTGTATGAAACGTAATTGTACACCTAACCCTTAACTGTACCCCACAAAACGATAATAAAAAATACTGATTAATTATATAAAAAAAAAGATTCTTCTTTGACTTTTGTCCCATGTCATTTTCACTTGATTATAAATTGGGTGAAACTTCACTCATATTGAGCTGATTTTCGCCAATGTTTTATTTCTCTTAGCTATACAAACAATTCTGATGGCCTACTTGGCTTCAGTGAGGCTGATTTGTCAACTTGAGACTTGATTATTTCCAACTCAAAGGATGGCTTAGGTCTTGTCAGCATGCATCCAGGGAAGGCTAGAAATGTTTCCTTCATTCTTTTGTGTCTTAGAGTTAACTATGTCCTTTCCTCTCTCTTTTATAGCCAGTCTAAAGTCCCCTAAAGATCCAGAGGACTTCAGAAGGAGTCATAGAGGAACCTTCTAGCCTGATTTAGTTTGTAACATTTTTCTTCTTCAAAGACATCAAAAGGTTGACTGTAAATTTCTCCTTCTGGCACTTGGTTGGGATTTATCAGAGGTTTTTATAAAGACCTCTTCAAAAAGTAGGGGATGAAAGAAAGAAGATACTTCTGCTGACATAGTCCTACCTCACTCTTCTTCCCTTATCCTCCTGCCTCATCTTCCTCTGCGCTTTTCTCACCAAAGTGTCTTGTACAGAGCAAATGATCAATAGACATATACCAAAAGCCTACCCTCTAAGTTGTTGTGCCCCTACTATACCACCTCAGCCCAACCTTTTCCTCAAGATCAGGAGGGAGATAATTCTGAATCAATTTATTTACTGGGTATAGCAGGGTCTAAATGCACTTCAAATCAAATGTGAAAAATAATGTATCTTTCTTTATGTTCTTGAACTGATCTAGAACTCCGAAGACTCCTAGTAACCGGTTATCACTTATAAGTTAAAACAATGAAGTTATCACATCTTGCTCTGAAGCTTTGCCTGGTGCTGGCAGACAGTGGAAGTAGGATGATTAAGGATTGCCCATTCAAGGTAACTTGGTCTTTTCTAGCTTTAGCGTTTATTTCAGGTTAATTTAATTTCATTAAGATAATTGCTCACTCTTTCGGGGTATCCGCCTTCTCTCCACTCTGCTTCTCCCCAGATGGAATGTGGGCACAGAAGAAATTTACGTGTATTCATAGTGAAAGAATGAGGGGCTTCTTGTCCTCTTGTGGTGCTTCTTAGCGGGTTCCTGCTGATCTCATTGAAATATAGCTTATCTCTCCCAGTATTTGGACTTCAATTTCTGTCCTGCCCATACCCTCTCCTGAAATTTCAGCTGCTGTCCAATTTTTGGTTTACTCTTGTGACATGAGCCATAAATTGTTCTCACCCTGCTGAGAACACCCCAAATCATTGCATAGAAAGATAGATAGATAGATAGATAGATAGATAGATAGATAGATAGATAGATAGTCTTACTAGACCTTTGAATGGAAGGATAAAGAAGTTGTGAACTGGAAGAGTCAGCAGATCACAGACCCCATGGGAAAGGAGAAGGGGTCTAGTACATTTTCCTCACTCCAAAGATAAGAAAGCTTAGAGATGAGATGAGCAGATTCTACATGCACACAGTTCTTAACATGAAAGTGCTGTGTGACCAATGGTCTATAAACACTTTTCAGACAGAAACCCAACTGTAATGCTTCCTCTGTAACATCACTCCACCAGACTCGGGCCTATTTGCAGTGGCTCAAAGTTTTCTTACATAAGGTCATGACTACCTTTCTGTGGTTCAAGTGCCTTCAGGAAATAACACTGATTTTATTTAACCCCTAGTTTTCTTATACATAAAATGTGATGGCAGTATCCTCTTTGTAAGGTTGTTGTCATTATAAGACAAAATATAAGAAAAGTAACTTGTCTGGTACCTGGCACTTAGGGAATACTTAATAAGAAGTAATGCTACTCTGTTTCTCTCTTCTCTAGATCACACTCTTTCTCTAAAATTATTCCTTCTTTAAATACTCCTTACCCCCAAGAAAAAAAATAAGGAAGAAAAAAGAGGATTATGTTCTCTAGAGCTCCTCTTGTTCTAAGATTTCATGTTAGGTATCTCAGACTTCAGGCCAGAACTGATTCAATAATTATTCAGGCTGACCATTCAAATGCAATCCTAACTATAGAAATTTATTGCATGTATGCCAGTCTGCCATTTTTCATAATAATTATGCATAGCAGCTGGGCTTGGTGGCACAGCCTGTAATCCCAGCACTTTGGGAGGCTGAGGTGAGCGGATTGCCTGAGCCCGCGGGTTTGAGACCTGCCTGGGCAACTTGGCGAGACCTTATCTCTACAATAAATCAAAAATTAGCTGGGCATGGTAGTGCACTCCTGTAGTTCCAGCTACTTGGAAGGCTGAGACTGAGGTGGAAGGATCCAGCAGTCGAGGCTGCGGTGGCCGGGAGCGGCCACTGCACTCCAGTCTGGGTGACAGAGTGAGACTCTGACTCCAAAAAAAAACAAAAACAAACTATGCATAGCACAAAATAAGTTGAAATTTTTAGGGTACGTATCTTTGGATTATTGAATTAATCTCTGTTCACACATGCTCATTCTTCACCATTTGTTACTTGTACTGTTTAGGAAAGAATGAAATTCTAGTCATTCACTATACTGAGCTATCTAGGAAGAAGAAGATCAGATCCCACAGTCTCTCAGCATTTCTACTCAGAGATGTCTTCTTTTCACTCAGGCCTGGTTGACTCAGTACTGACTCTCACTGTAGAAGAGGGTAAAGGACTGGCATTTCATCTGGACTTGAGGATATGGGAACTGCGTTACGAGGAAATAGTAAAGATTCAGCTGGGAGTGGCTAAAGAGTAGCATTTTATTTGTTTTGTTTTTTCTTATCACAGCTAAAGTGATACCCTGTTGTCAAAGTAACATTAGGAAGCTTCATCTTCATCACTGATGTCACCCATTACCCTGTAGCTGAGGTCAAAAGCTAGGAGTCATAGGTGACTGTCATCTTTCCTTCCTATCTCAAATTCAATGTATCAGCAATTTCTATGAATGCTACATTCAAACTATGTCCCAAATCTGAGGCCAAATAAAAAACAACACAAACTGCCACCCCAACAGTAGTAACCATTTCTAATTAAAGAGATAACAAAAGAATAAAAGAAGATAAGAGTGGCCCACACAGATAAGGAAGAACAAGCAAAAAACTAGCAGAAATCCCCAAAGCCTGAACAGGTTAACACCCACAAAGGGGCATCCCAGATCCCAAGCAATGAAACTCATGCAGAACAATCTGTCCCTGATGACAGACATAGAATAGAGACCATAGATGTCAAAGACACTCAATGAAATTCATGAGAAAGTGAATATACAAATCATGCAGGCCATGAAAATAGTATAGGAAATGAAAGCTGACCTGGCTAGTTGAAAGAAAAAACCAAACTGAACTCTTAGAAATGAAGAATTATTTCCTAGAATTTCAAAACACAGTAGTAGCCTTAACAATTAGAATTGGCCAGGCAGAGAAAAGAATCTCAAAGCTTGAGGATCAAATTATTGAACTAACCCAAACTGACCAAAAAAACAAGGATAAAAGACTTACAAAGAATGAGCAAAGCCTATGAGAGACTTGGGATTATGTAAAGAGACCAAATCTACAGTTGATTGGTGACCCTGAAAGAGAAGGGGAAACTGAGAACACTCTAGAACAAGCCTTCCAGGATGTCATCCAAAAAAACTTCCCCTAGAGAGATGATCATGTAGACACAAGAAATTCACAGAACTCTTGAAAGGTATTACATGAAAGGGGAAACTGAGAACACTCTAGAACAAACCTTCCAGGATGTCATCCGAAAAAACTTCCCCTATCTTGCTAGAGAGATGATCATGTAGACACAAGAAATTCATAGAACTCTGAAAGGTATTACATGAAAAGACCATCCCCAAGGCGCATAATAATCTGTCTCAACAAGGTGAGCATGAAAGCAAAAGTCCTCAAGGCAGCTAGAAAGAAAAGACAGACCATCTACCAAGGAAGAGCCATCAGAATTGCAGCAGACTTCTCAGCAGAAACCCTACAAGCCAGAAAGCACTGGGATCTCATATTTAAAATTCTTAAAGAAAAGCAATTCTAGCCAAGAATTTCCTACCCCACCAAGTTAAGCTTCATTAATGAAGGATAATTAAAATCCTTCCTAGACATACAAACTCTCAGAGAATATACCACCTCCAGACCAGTCTTTCAGATGCTTGACAAAGTTCTAAGCACAGAAACAAAAGAATGGTTCACATCCATTGCAAAAGCACAAAGTGTACAGACCACGCAAATCAACCACAAAGCCTAAAATGCAAAGCAGCCACTTAATATCAAAATACAAATCAATCACTTAGTAGCAACAAATCCTCACGTATTAATAATGAATTTAAACATGAATGGACTGAGTGTACTACTCAAAAGACAAAGAGTGGCAAACTGGATAAAGAAGTTAGTCATCTTTCTGCTAACTTTGGGAAACCCATCTCACTGCAAAGGACACCCACAGGCTCACGGTAAAGGGCTAGGAGAAAGATTTTCCAGACAAATGGAAAACATGTGGAGCAGGGGTAGCTATTCTTATATCAGACAAAATAGAATGTAAACCAATAAAAGTTAAAAAGGACAGTGAAGGACGCTGCATAATGATAAAAGGTTAAATCTACCAGTAAGAAGTATCTATCTTGAATATATATGCACTCAACATAGAAGCACCCAGATTTATAAGACAACTGCTAATTAAACTAAGAGAGGTCATAGTAACCATACAATTATAGTTGGAACTTTAAAATTTTTCTAACAGCCTTAGACAGATTATTGAGGCAAAAAACTAACAAGGAAATATGGAACCTTAACTCATCAATCAACCAATTGGATATAATAGACATCTACAAAACACTTTACCCAGCAACCACAGAATTTATATTCTTATCAGCACACGGAACATACTCCAAGGTCAACCACATACTCAGACATAAATCAAGGATGAACAAATTTCAAAAAATCACACCAAGCATCTTCTCAGACCTTCACAGAATAAAAATAAATTTTTATCACCAATAACAACCCCCTAAACCACACAAACACATGGTAATTAAGCAACACACTTCTGAATTACTTTTGAATTAACACAGAAATCAAGATAGAAATGAAAATATTCCTAGAAACAAATGAAAACAAAGACAAAACATACCAAAACCTTTGGAATACCATGAAAGTGATGCTGAGAGGGAAGTTTATAACATTGCATGCACGAATCAAGAAAATGAAGAGATCTCAAGTAAACAGTCTAACATTGCACTTTAGGGAGCTGGAGAGACAAAAGAAATCCAATCCCAGATTTAGTATAACAATGGAAATAATTAAAGTCACAGCTAAATAAAACAGAGAACAAAAAAATCATACAAAGGATCAATGAGATGAAAAGCTGGTTCTTTGAAGGGATAAATAAGATTGACAGACCTCTGGCCAGAGAGAGAGAGGAGAGAGAGAGAGAGAGAGAGAGAGTGAGAAAATTCAAATAAACACATTTAGAAATGAAAAAGGTGATATTATAGCTGACCTTAAAGAAATACAAAAGATTATCAGAGATTACTATGAACGTCTGTATGCAAGTAAGCTAGAAAAATCTAGAAGAAATGAAGGAATTCCTGGCATCACACAATCTCCCAAGATGGAGACAGAAAGAAATACAAACCCTAAACAGACCAATAACAATCTAAAAAATCAACCTAATAGTAAGAAACCTCCCCATCAAAAATAGCCCTGGGCCAGGTGGTTTCTCACCTGAATTCTATCAATCCTGTTGATATCAATCCTATTGAAAGTATTCCAAGCAATCAAGAAGGAAGGAATATTTTTCTCATTATATAAAGCCAATATTCTAATATCCAAAAATAACGAAGACCCAACAAGGAAAAAAAACTCAAGACCAATTTCCCTGATGAACATAGATGAAAAAAATTCTCAATAAGATTCTTGCAAAATGCATCTAGCAGCACATTCAAGGATCATTCATCATGACCAGGATGCAAGCCTGGTTCAACATATGCAAATTAATAAATGTAAAACACATCACATAAACAGATTAAAAACAAGAGCCACATGACTATCTCAATAGACTTTTTAAAAAGTCTTCAATAAAATACAACATCCCTTCTTAACAAAAACCATCAAACATCTAGGCATCAGAGGAACATTCCTCAAAATAGTAAGAGCTCTCTATGGCTCAGCCTATAATACCGCGCCTTTGGGAGGCTGAGGTGAGTGGATTGCCTAAACCCACGGGTTCGAGACCCACCTGGGCAACTTGGCAAGACTTCATCTCTACAATAAATCAAAAAAATTAGCCGGGTGTGGTAGCACGTGCCTGTAGTTCCAGCTACTTGGAAGGCTGAGATGGAAGGATCGCCGGAGCCCAGCAGGTGGAGGCTGCGGTGGCCGGGAGCGGCCACTGCACTCCAATCTGGGTGACAGAGTGAGACTCCAACTCAAAAAAAATATACAAATAAATAAATAAATAAATAAAAATGGGCAAAGGATATGGACAGACACTTCTCAAAGGAAGACATACAAATATATGAAGAAATGCTTGGCTGCACTGATCATCAGAAATACAAATCAAAACTATAGCGAGATACCAGTTCATACCAGTCAGGATAGCTATCACTAAAAATTAACAAAAAAACAGGTGTTGGCAAGATCGCAGAGAAAAGGGAAAGCTTCTACACTGTTCAACCAAGTACAACCTTTGTGGAAAGCAGTGTGGCATTTTCTCAAAGAACTAAAATTTGAGCTATCATTCAACCCAGCAATCCCACTTCTGGGACTATACCCAGGGGAACACAAATCACTCTACCAAAGAGACACCTGCACATATATGTTTATTGCAGCACTATTCACAATAACAAAACATGGAACTAACCCAGATGCCCATCAAAAGTGGACCGGATAAAGAAAATGTGGTACATATACACAATGAAATACTACACAGACATAAAGGAGGACACAATTACATCCTTTGCAATAACATGGATGCATCTGGAGACCATTGTTCTAAGTGAACTATCATAGAAACAAAAAATTGAATACTGCATGTTCTCACTCATAAGTGGACACAAGACCACTATCTGGTTTTATAATTTGTTTGAGTTCTTATCACACCTTCAAATTACATATATGGTATGTATTTTATGTATGTATTTGTTTGTTTTTCATCTTCCCATCTTGAAAATGAGTACAAGAAAGCCAAGACTGTCTTGTTCACTGTTATGTTCTCAAGATTTAGAAGAATACCATAATAGGTACTCAAAAATAGTTGTCAAATAAAGGGATAATTAAATGATACCTTTAAAAGACCTTGTACTTTATCTTTCACTCTTACTCCCCAGCTTCCAACTCTCCATGTCTTCAAATAAATCATAAGTTGGGGGTAGGGAGTGCTATAGGGACTCAGCCTTCAAGATGTTTTAAAAACTCTTCATGTGATTCCAATGGACAGACAAGGTTGAGGACCACTGAGATAAATCAGGAATTTTCAAAATTTAATGTCCATATAAGTCACTTGGAGATCTTGTTAAAATGCAGATTCTCTTTCAGAAGTAGTAGTAATCAGTGTGAGCCTTGTAAGCCTCCTTTCTATACACCTCTATCCACCTCAACCTCTGTGCCACTATCCACTCAACCTCTGTGCCAAGGAGCCTATTAGTTTCTCCCAACCCGGGCGGGGTGGGGAGGGACTCTGGATTGAGCACTGTGATACTCTTCAGAAGAAGAGTCAACAAAGACACAATATTACTTGTTTTAGTTAAGTAATTTTTAAAATTTTTTAACTTTTGATTTAAAAGTCATTTTAGGCTTACAAAAAAGTTGTACGAATAGTACAAAGAATTACTGTGTATTCTTCACCAAGGTTCCCCAAATGTTACATCTTATTTACCCATAGTACAATGATCTGAAACAGAAAATTAATATTTAAAAACTACCATTAATTTATCTACAGATATTATTCAAATTTTACCAATTGCCTCAACAATATTATTTTTCTGATCATTAATCCAGCATCATGGCGGCATTTAGTTCTCATGTCTCCTCAATTTCTTTAATCTAGAAAAATTCCTATCTTTCTTTGTCCTGCATAACCTTGAAACATTTGAAGAATAATGGCCAATAATTTTTAAAATACATAATAGTCTTGATTCTCTCTCTTGACCCATAAAACCTAAAATATATACTAGCTGACTCTTTACAAAAAATGTTTACCAAACTCTGGTCTAGGGAGGGTATTATGTCATGAACTTTATTCCATATAAATATGCACATTCAGGGGAGGGAGAAGGGAGTGGGGAGAGATCCATGGTGCAAAAATATTTTTTTGTTTGTTTGCTTTTCACTTTTTAAATTGTGTTTGTTTTAGATTTGGGGGTACCAACAATTTTTTAGACTGTCCCTCAGATTTGAATTTGTCTAATATTTCCTCATGATTAAATTCAGGTGGTAAATTTGAGACAAGAATATTACAGAAGTGATGTATCCATCACAATTCATCTATGGTGAGGCACAAACTTTGAATTTATCATATTAACAAGGTTAACTTTGGCCTCTTAGTTAAGGTGGTGTCTTCCAGCACTTTTTTCCCCCTTTGTGATTAAATATGTTGTAGGGAGACATTTTGAGACCATAGATATCCTGCATCTCATCTCATATTCACCCACTAAGTTTAGCATTCTTTGATAGTTCTTATTCAAAACAACTATTAATGTAGCATTTGGCCAATGGCACTTTTTTCTCCATTGTTCCCTCTACATTTATCAGTTGGAATTCTGCTTTAAGGAAGAGTTTTCCCATATTTGCCATTTATTTTTAAAATTATTAATTTATGTAAGCATAGACTTGTAGATTCTTATTATTTTTATCTTATACTATGGGTTATAATCAGTTACTCCCTTTGTCTTCTTTTTTGCCCCAACTGTCCTAAATTTAGCCAGTGAAAGCCCATTCGTGCTTCTGCACCCCCTGATATATCACCATCATTTTTAGCACTTTATCATTATTATTATTACTGTTTGGAGCCACCAGATGTCTTAGGCTTATCTTGCACTTTCCATGCCCTAGCACAGAATCAGTCATTTTTTAAAAAAAGTATTGGCTCTATTTGTTTGTTTATTTATTTATTTATTTATTTATTTATTTATTTATTTATTTATTTATTTATTTTGAGTTGGAGTCTCACTCTGTAACCCAGACTGGAGTGCAGTGACTGCTTCCGGCCACCGCAGCCTCGACCTGCTGGGCTCCAGCGATCCTTCCGCCTCAGCCTTCCGAGTAGCCGGAATTACAGGCACGCGCTACCTCGCCTGGCTGATTTTTTGATTTATTGTAGAGATGAGGTCTCTTCAAGTTGCCCGGGCGGGTCTCGAACCCGCGGGCTCGGGCAATCCACTCACCTCAGCCTCCCAAAGGTGCGGGATTACAGACTGAGCCACCAAGCCCGGCATGTTGGGGCTCCTTTTATTGGAAAATATATTTAGATATCAAGAGCTGGACATGTGATGTGTTCATCATTATTGGGGAGTCATTGATTCTAATATGATTTAGAATATATATGTGTATGTTTGACACATATCTGTATCTATTTCTGTATCTATCTTAAACCTGTATTAAAAGTCGTGAGTTTACAATCATTTGTTTCTGTTTGTTATTACATTTTGAAATTCCTCTCCTATCTTTATTGATACTAATAATCGTTCTTTTTCCACTTTCTTCCTCCTTTTCTCCCTCCCTCCCTCCCTTCCTCCCCCTTTCTTTCCTTCTTTCCTTCCTTCCTTCCATCCCTCCTTTTCTCTCTCTTTTTCTTTTCTTCTTCTCTGCCTCCTGTCTACCTCATCCTTTCTTGTGGTCCTTGACTCTCAAGAGCTCATTATATGTAAGAATTCATTATGTGGCCATCTGGTAAAATGAAAGCAGCTCTGGGGACTCAAGGATTTCAGCTGAATTCCTGACTCCATCACTTTCCAGCCATGTGACTCTGGGCAAGCCATCTTTCACAACAGACCCTCAGCAAAATTCTTGCCAGTTTCAATCCTTGGAATCAGACCGAACTGCTTTCCTTTGAAATTCTCAGACCTATTGTCTGGTTTATCTCTCTTTCCTGACTTAGTTCTGGTCTTTCTTTTATAAAGACACCGAGGCAAGCTACCTTCCTTAAGATGTTCTTCTCAGAGCTTCTAATTGAGAGATTTAATTACTATTTATTCTTTTAATTCTTCACTTTCACACAAGTGCATCCACCTTCAGTTGCCTACCTGCTATGGTTGTGAGTGATGTCCATTTCTGCTCCAGTTTTATTTATCTCTTGTATCCATTATATAATTATCTATCAATCTATCCATCATCTATTACCTATCGATCTATCTATCTATCTATCATTTATCTATCTTTTAGAGGACAAAAGGATTGCTTCTCTAAAGCACACATTTGGAAAGGGCACTTTCCATCAGGATTGGTGGTATTTTTCTCTTGAAAGCCATAGTGACAGCATCATGGACAAAAAAAGTTTGATTCTCTAAGCATTATTTTTTTTTAATTCCAAGAGTATCTATAACTTCCCAAAAAGCAATTATATTTAAGATTGCTTGAGAACAACTGTGGCAAACCTGTGGTAGCAGGGAGCTATGTTCTTTTGGGGTCATTTGCATTTTAATGACCTGAGAAACAAATTCACTTTTTAAACGGAAAACTATTTGCCATCTGCAGTTTATGAATGTCTGAAGCAGGAAAAATATGTCATTCACACACCCATTTGTGATGATGTTGGCAGATTCAATTCTCCTGGAGGATTTATCAGCAGTGACTAGGATAGAAGCACCCTGCTTCTGAAACCTGCTTGGTGCAATGTGGTGAGGCTATTCAGCTTCTTCTTGTGACAAAAATCTGAGTACCTTGAGAGAAGTATCTTTTCTTCTCTTTTTTTTCTATTGTGGTAAAAATTTGAACATTCTTTTTATTTAATTGTTTTTTAAAATAAATTTATTTGTTATAAAGATGTGGGGTACAATTCAGGGTTAGGTATATAAACATTGATCATGCAGGTATCCTTGTTGATGAGGTATGCCCCTCCCTCCACTAGCAGTTTCCTTCAACTGCCAGTCCCACCTCCCCTCCCCTGGCAGTTTTCCACTACTGCCAATCTCTTTCTTATAGCATTATAATTGTTCAAGGTCATCTTATGAGTGGTAACATATGGAACTCAGTTCTTTGTTTCTGTGATAAATCACTGAGTATGATCGACTCCAAATCCATCCAAGTTGCTGCAAAGTCCATATATTTGTCCTTCTTTATGGCTGCATAATATTCCATTGTGTATATGTACCAAATTTTTTATTTATCCAGTCCAGCCTTGATGGGCAATATTGTTGATTCCATGTGTTTGCTATTGTGAATAGAGCTGCAACAAACATTGTGTGCAGATATCTTTTTTGTAGTATAATTTGAGTTCCTCCAGGTATATTCCCAATAGGGGAATTGCTGGGTCATATGGAAGGTCAATTTCAAGTTCTTTCAGAAATCGCCACACTGTCTTCCAAAGAGGTTGTACTAGTCTGCATTCCCACCAGCAATGTAGAAGCGTTCCTTTTTCTCCACATCCTCACCAGCATCTGTTGTTTGTTTTATCAATGATGGCCATTCTTACAGGGGTTGGGTGGTATCTCAATGTGGTTTTGATTTGCATTTCTCTGATGATGAGTGAGACTGAGCACTTTTTCATGTGTCTGTTGGCAGCCCATATATCTTCTTTTGAGAAGTGTCTATTCATGTCTTTTGCCCAATTTTTAATAGGGTTGCTTGTTTTTTTCCCTTTCGGCACATTTAAGTTCCCTGTACATCCTGGATGTTAGGCCTTTGTCGGATAAACAGTTGGCAAATATATTTCCCCATTCTGTGGGCTGTCTCCCTGCTCTCTTGATGGTTTCTTTTAATTTGATGAGGTCCCACTCGTCTATTTTATTTCTTAAGGTATTGGCCTTAGGGTTCTGAATAGGAATTGGTTCCCAGTTCCAATTTTCATAAGGGTGTCTCCTGCACTTTCTAAGATTCTTATAGTTTGAGTATTACATTCAGGTCTTTGATCCATTTAGAGTTAATTTTTGTGTGTGGTGATAGGGAGGGGTCCTGTTTCAATCTTCTGCATGTGGTCAACCAGTTTTCCCAGCACCATTTACTGAATAGGTTCTCCTCTCCCCAGTGGTTGTTGTTGGAGGCTTTGTCAAAGATGAGTTGGTTGAGGACTTGAGGCTTTGCTTCCAGAATCTCTATCCTGTTCCATTGGTCTATATGCCTGTTCTTGTACCAAAACCAGGCTGTTTTGATTACTGTAGCCTTATAGTAAAATTTGAAGTCTGGAAGTGTGATACCTCCTGCTTTATTTCTTTTTCTAAGGATTGTTTTTGCTATTCATGGTCGTTTATGTTTCCATATGAATTTCTGTATTGTCATTTCTAGGTCTGAGAAGAATGATGTTGGTAGTTTAATGGGTATTGCGCTGAATCTGTAGATTACCTTTGGTAGGATGGACATCTAAACAATGTTGATTCTTCCTATCCATGAGCATGGAATATTTTTCCATTTGCTTGTGTCTTCTTGGCTTTCTTTAAGCAGTGTTTTGTAATTTTCATTGTAAAGGTCTTTCACTTCTCTGGTAAGGAAGATGCTGAGCTGAGCTCGGTGGCTCAGCCTGTAATCCCGCACCTTTGGAAGGCTGAGGTGAGTGGATTGCCTGAGCCCGTGGGTTCAAGACCCACCTGGGCAACTTGGCGACACCTCATCTCTACAATAAATCAAAAATCAGCCAGGTGTGGTAGCGCACGCCTGTAATTCCAGCTACTCGGAAGGCTGAGGTGGAAGAATCGCTGGAGCCCAGTGGGTCGAGGCGGTGGTGGCCAGGAGCGGCCATTGCACTCCAGTCTGAGAGACAGAGTGAGACTCCAACTCAAAAAAAAAAAAAAAAGGAAGATGCCGAGGTATTTCATTTTGTGTGTGGTTATTGTGAATGGGATTGTGCTTTTTATTTGGTTCTCTACCTGCTTGTTGTTGGTATAGAGGAATGCAACTGTCTTTTGCACATTTATCTTGTACCCTGAGACCTTCCCAAAGTCCTTTATCAGTGCAAGCAGGTTTTTGGCAGATTCTCTTGGATTTTCAAGGTATAGGATCATATCATCAGCAAAGAGGGATAACTTGACTTCCTCTTTTCCTATTTGGAAACCCCTGATTTCCTTCTCTTATCTAATTGCCTGAGCTAGGACATCCAACACAATATTGAAAAAGAGGGGTGAGAGTGACAACCTTGCCTTGTTCCAGTTTTCAGGGGAAATGATTCTAGTTTCCGACCATTTAGCAATATGCTAGCTGTGTGTTTGTTGTAGATGGCACTTACTATTTTGAGGTATGTTCCTTCTATACCTAGATGTTTGAGGGTTTTTATCAAGAAGTATGCTGGATTTTATCAAAAGTTTTTTCTGCATCTAATGAGATAATAACGTGGTTTTTGCTTTTACATTTGTTGATATATTTAATGACATTTATGGTCTTGCAAATGTTGAACCAGCCCTGCATCCTGGGGATGAAGCCTACTTGGTCATGGTGGATGATATTTGAGATGTGATTTTGGATCCGATTTGCTAGAATCTTGTTGAGGATTTTTGCATCTATATTCATAAGGGATATTGGCCTGTAGTTCTCTTTCTTTGTTGGATCTTTACCCTGTTTGGGTATCAGTGTAATGTTAGCTTCGTAAAATGATTTGGGGAGAATTCCCTCTTTCTCAATTGCCTGGAATACTTTCGATAGGACTGGTATCAGCTCCTCCTTGTACATTTTGTAGAATTCTGCTGGAAAGTCATCTGGTCCAGGGCTTTTTTTTGGTAGATAGTTTTAATATGACAGAGTTAACTTCCTGGGTTGTTATTGGCCTATTTATTCTCAATATCTTCTTGGTTTAACCTGGGGAGGTTGTGTGATGTCAGAAAGTCCTCCATTTCATTTAGATTTTCAAGTTTGTTTCCATATAGTCGTACATAGTAATCTCTGATAATCTTTTGTATTTCTTCGGGGTCAGTTGTGATTTGATCTTTTATATTGCTGATTGTGTTTATTTGTGCTTTTTCTCTCTTTTTCTTGGTCATTCTGGCTAGGGGCCCATCAATCTTGTTAATTCTTTCAAAGAACCAACTTTTTGTTTTGTTGATGTTTTCTATGATATTTTTGTCATCTGTGTCCTGTGTTTGGGCTGTTATTTTCATGATTTGGAGTCTTCTGCTCAAGTTGGGGTTTTGTTGGTCTTCCCTTTCTAGTTCCTTTAGGTGATTTGTTAGGTTCTCCACTTAGGATCTTTCCATTTTCTTGATGTGTGCTCATAGAGATATAAAAATTCCCCTCTTAAAACTGATTTCATGGTATACCAGAGATTTTGGTAAGATGTTTCATTTTCATTTGTTTCCAGGAATCTTTCAATTTCTTCTTTTTTTTTTTTTTTTGAGTTGGAATCTCGCTCCGTCGCCCAGACTGGAGTGCAGTGGCCGCTCCCGGCTACCGCAGCCTTGACCTGCTGGGCTCCGGCAATCCTTCCGCCTCAGCCTTCTGAGTAACCGGAACTACAAGCATGCACTACCATGCCCGGCTGATTTTTTTATTTATTGTAGAGATGAGGTCTCGCCAAGTTGCCCAGGCGGGTCTTGAACCCGCCGGCTCAGGCAATCCACTCACCTCAGCCTCCCAAAGCACTGGGATTACAGGCTGAGCCACCGAGCCTAGCTTCAATTTCTTCTTTGATTTCAATGTTGACCCAGTCGTTGTTCAGCATCATGCTATTTAGTGACCATGTCTTTGTGGGTTTTGGGGAAATGTTTTTGGTTTTAATATTTATTTTTATTCCACCATGATCTGAGAATGTGCATGGCAAGATTTCAACCTTGTGGAATTTATTTATGCTTGATTTATGACCAAGATGTGATAAATCTTGGAGTATGTTCCATGTGGTGATAGGTAGAATGTATATTCTGTGGTTGTGGGGTGGAATAATAAATTTGAGCATTCTTGATGAGGGAGTTGATATGGTCTTAGATAAAATTGTGAGTGATGAATATACTCACCAGATTTCCAGGTACTGTTAAAGTAGTCCAAGTGGGATCAGGGTATATCTTCCAAGAGGCCTTGTGCAGCAGGGAGGGCCATGTGTAAAGTGTACAGAGAGTGAAGAGGCTAGGCAGAGAAAGAATGTGAACTAAAAAAGCCACCTCATAGAAGGTGGACTCTGTGGGGACAGAAAAAGAGAAAGAGAATATTTTGGCCATTGCCATGTCTGAAAGTCTAGATGGGGAAAAGATGTTTACAGAGGGTGCATAGAAAGGTTCAGGTAATACACGAAGCAAGCCTTCTTGGCTACATTTTTAAGAAACTCATTGTTTTTTTCAGGTTGTTTGATTTGGACTGGTATTTCTTAAAAAACAAAAACAGGCTGGGCTTGGTGGCTCAGCCTGTAGTCCCATGCTTTGGGAAGCCAAGATGAGTGAACTGCCTGAGTCCATGGGTTCGAGACCTGCCTGGGCAACTTGGCGAGACCTCATCTCTACAATAAGTCAAAAAATTAGCCGGGCATGGTAGCGCGCGCCTGTAGTTCCAGCTACTCGGAAGGCTGAGGCGGAAGGATCGCCGGAGCCCAGCAGGTCGAGGCTGCGGTGGCCAGGAGCGGCCACTGCACTCCAGTCTGGGCGACAGAGTGAGACTCCAACTCAAAAAAAAAAAAAAAAAAACACTAAGCAGCAGCAGGATCTAGCAGTAATTTGTTATACAGTCTTGTGTTGCTTAGTGACGGAGAGCCATTCTAAGAAATGTGTTGTTCGACAACATTCTCATTGTGTGAACATCATAGCGTGAACTTATACAGACCTAGATGGTGTAGCCTACTACAACACACCTAGGCTGTGTGCTATAGCCTATTGCTCCTAGGCTACCTACCTGTACAGCACGTGACCGTACTGAATACTGTAGGCAATTGTGATACAATGGTAAGTATTTTTATATCTAAACATAAAAAAAATACAGTGAAAATATGGTATAAGAGATAACTAACAGTACACTGGTTTAGAACAGTTACTATAAATGGAGGTTGGAGGACTGAAAGTTGCTCTGGGTAAGTCAGTGAGAGAGTGGGAAAAAATGTAAGGGCTAGGACATTACTGTACACTACTGTGGGCTATAATCAGCGTACACTCAGGCTTCTTAAGTTTTTTTTGTTTTGTTTTGTTTTGTTTTTGAGTTGGAGTCTCACTCTGTCGCCCAGACTGGAGTGCAGTGGCCGCTCCCGGCCACCGCAGCCTCGCCTGCTGGGCTCCGGGGATCCTTACGCCTCAGCCTTCTGAGTAGCCGGAATTACAGGTGCGTGCTACCACGCCCAGCTGATTTTTTTGATTTTTGTAGAGATGAGATCTCACTGCCCAGGCGGGTCTCGAACCCATGGGCTCGGGCAATCCACTCACCTCAGCTTCCCAAAGGCGCGGGATTACAGGTTGAGCCACCGAGCCTGGCTAAGTTTATTTTTTAAAAGTCTTTCTTCAATAATAAATTAACCTCCGCTTACTGTAAATATTTTACTTTATAATTTTTGTGACTTTTTGACTCGTAATAGCAGATTAAAACCCACATTGTATAGTTGTACAAAAATATTTTTTCTTTGTATCTTTATTCTATAAGCTTTTTTCTATTTAAAAATTTTGGTCTTGACTTTTTAAACTTTTGTGTTAAAAGCTAAGATGCATACATACAAAACGGCCTATGACTATACAATGTCAGGGTCATCAGTAACACTGTCTTCCACCTCCACATCTTGTCTCACTGAAGGGTCTTCAGGAGCAATAATAGAAATGGAGCTGTCATCTCCTATGATAACAGTGCTACCTTCTGGAATATCTCCTGAAGACTTGCCTAAGGCTGTTTTACAGTTAATTTTTTAAATATGTTTTTTAAAATAGCTTTAGTGGGTACAAATAGTTTTTGGTTACATAGACACACTGTATAGTGGCAAAGAAGTTTGAGTTTTAAATGTAACCCCTACCCCCACCTATGCACATGGTACCCAATAAGTGATTTCTTATCCTTTCATTCCTTCCTACCCTCCCCCTTCTGAGTCTCCAATGTTCATTACACCATCCTATATGCCTTTACAGATCCCTAGTTTAGTTCCCACTTATAAGTGAGAATACACGGTGTTTCATTTTCTGTTCATGCATTAGTTCACTTAAGACGATGTTCTCCAACTTCAACCAAGATGCTGCAGAAGACATTGTTTTATTCTTTTTTATGACTGAACAGTATTCCATGGTGTGTGTGTGTGTGTGTGTGTGTGTGTGTGTGTGTGTGTGTGTGTACATATATATCACGTTTTCATTGTCCACTGATCAGTTGATGGGCATTTAGGTTGATTCCACATCTTTGCAATTGTGATTAAACACCCAAGTGCAAGTGTCTCTTTTGTACGAAAGGGACCTCCCCCCTCAAGAAACCAAAGTTATTTTTTGGAGGGTGGGCTGCTTGCAGAACAGGTTTCCCTGCTAGTTAAGTTTTCTATGAACCCATCAGCATCAGTGTACCAGCTAGTGTTGTTGTGAGAGGCTGCCTTTGGCTTCAGTGAAACTTTTTGGATATTCTTTCAATGCTTTTGCCCATTTCATGAGGAGTGATTTACAAGTGCTCTTGCCCCACCACAGTGAGTGTTCAGCAGTTTTTGACCAAAAATGGCATAACCCTGGTGTTCCTCCCTCCCTATTCATCTGATCTCACCCAGAGTGACCTTTTCTTTTCTGTTTCCCCAGATGAAAAAAGTCCTCAAAGCGAAACATTTTGCTGATATGGAAAAGTGCAACAAAAAATGGCAGAAACACTAAAAGGTTTCAACAATGATGAGTTCAAAAACAGTTTTGAGCAGTGGAAAAAGCATCTTGATAGGTGTAGCACATCAAACAGTACTTTGAAGGTGGCTGAAATTTAAGCATGTAAGAATAAGTACACAATTTTGTATAAATAAATTCCAAGTTTTTTGGTATCCTTCCTCATATAATGAACTCCATTCCTTTGGATAGATATCTAGTAGTGAAATGGTAGATCTACTCAGTTTTTTGAGAACTCTCCTTTCCAATTTTCATAACAATTGTACTAATTTGCTCTCCCACCAATGTGTATAAGCATTCTCTTTTCGCCATATCTACACCAGCATCTACTGTTTTTTAATTTTTTCATAATGGCCATTCTGACTGGTATAAGATGGTATCTTATTGTGGTTTTAATTTGCATTTCCCTGATGACGAGTATTGTTGAGCTTTTTTTCTTTTTTCTTTTTTGGCCATTTGTATATCTTCTTTTGAGTGTTGTCTATTCATGTCATTTGCCCACTTTTTAATGGGGTGATTTGCTTGTTGCCTGCTGATTTATTTGAGTTCTTTATAGATTCTGGATATTAGTCCTTTGCCAGATGTGCAGTTTGTGAATATCTTCTCCAAAGCTGTGGGTTGCCTATTTACTCTGTTGATTATTTATTTTGCCTTGCAGTAGTTTTTAGCTTCAGTAAGCCACAATTATTTATTTTTGTTTTTGTTGCATTTGTTTTGGGGATTTAGCCATAAATTCTTTGCCTAGGCCAATGTCCATAAGAGTTTTTCCTAGATTTTCCTCTAGTATTTTGATGGTTTCTGGTCTGATATTTAAGTCTTTAATCCATCTTGAGTTAGATTTTATATATGGTGAGAGACAGGGATCAAGTTTCATTTTTTTCTGCATGTAGCTATTCAATTTTCCCAGCACCATTTGTTGAATGGTGTGTCCTTTCCCCAGTATATGTTTTTGTCTACTTTGTCATAGATCAGGCGGTTGTAAGTATTTGGATTTATTTCTGAGTTCTTCACTCTGTTTCATTGGTCCATGTGTTTGTTCTTTTACCATGCTGTTTTGGCTTACTATAGCTTTGTAGTATAATTTGAAGTCAGGTAATGGGATGCTTCCCACTTTGCTCTTTATGCTTAGGATTGCTTTGGTTATTTTGGATCATTTTTGTTTCCATATGAATTTTAGGATTGTTTTTATTAATTCTGTGAAAATGATACTGGTAGTTTGATAGAAATTGTGTTGAATCTGTAGATTACTTTGGGTAATATGGTCATTTTTAACATTGTTGATTCTTCCAATCCATGAGCATGGGATGTTTCTCCATTTGTTTGTGTCCAATGAATTTCTTTCATTGATGTTTTATAGTTCTCCTTGTAGAGATCTTTCACCTCTTTAGTTAAATAAATTCTTAGGTATTTTAGTTTTTTGGCTGCTATTATAAATGGAATTGAGTTCTTGATTTGATTCTTAGCTTGGTTGCTATTGGTGTATAGCAGTGCAACTGCCTTGTGTGTGCTGATTCTGTATCCTGAAACTTTATCAAGTCCAGGAGTCTTTTGGATTCTCTAGGTATATGATCATATCATCAGAACACAGTGATAGTCTGATTTCTTCTTTTCCAGTTTGGATAGCCTTCACTTTTTTCACTTGCCTGATTACTCTAGACAGGATTTCTAGTACTATGTTGAGTAGGATAACTTATTTTTATATATAAGTAAAAGGAATGCATTCTAAAATGATTAAAAATATAGTAAATACATAAAGCAGTAACATAGTCTTATTATTGTCAAGTGTTAGGTACTGTACACAATTGTATATGCCAAGCTTTTATATGACCGAGAACACAGTAGGTTTGTTTCTATCAGCATCACCACAAGCATATGAGTAACATGTTACACTATGATGTTATGATGACCACAACAACATTACAAGGTGGCAGAGATTGTTCAGCTTTATTATAATCTTATGGGAGCACTGTCATATATGTGGGGTCTGTCATTGAATTGACCAAAATGTCACTATGTGACATATGACTATATTTTAATTATAAACAAAGGTGATAGTCAATGCAATTGGTAATCAAAAGACCTGGGCACTGGCCCATTAGAATGGATATTCAACCAATCAGAACGGCTATCAGCTATAAGTAGCAGGACACCACACTGTTGTGTTCCAGTGTAATGTCATCTCTGGTGAGCAGTGCTTTCTAGGTCTGAAGGTGATTCACAGTGATTTATAGGTATGGAGGGGAACTGTATGAGCTCAATAGCATTAGTATAGCTCCTACAGTATCAGTTCTTCCAGAGCCTCATGGGCAACTGTGTGGGGAGGGAAGAGGAGGAGCCAATGAAGATTCTCAGGTAGTCTGATTCCTACCTGTGCATTACTAGACAATACCACTATCTGAAATATATTTACTTATTCTATTTCAAGTATAAAGAACAAGAGAAAGGGCAACCTTGTTCCTTTTTTGACTATATATTGGAATAACAAAGTACAGGGTAACATTGAGAGTGTTCACCAAATATCCTTTTTTTTTTTTAACTTTTTATTTCCTAGCATCCTTCTGCCATGTGAGTAATTCTGGACAATGGGCTATAAGGAAAATTGACATGGGTCACTTCTAAGCCTATGTGATTAAAAGTCAATGTGCTTCTTCCATCCTTCTCTTGCCATTTTACCTTACATATCAACTTTTGAGGCCACGTGTCTCAAATGGTGTGGTTATAAAATAGAGGACAAGTACTCAATCTGAATCAAACTTTACATGATAAATAAACCTTCTGTGTTAGATCATTGAGATTTCCACAGATAGTATAGCTTACCCTGACCAGAAATTGGTCCCCTATGGACATTGCACTACAAAAACCTGAGGTGTTTTCATAGCTTTTTATTTACTGGAAAGCTGTGAAGACACAGAGATTGGACATTGGAACTGATCAACTTTTTTAGCTCCCACATATGAGTGAGAACATGCAAAGAACCCTGTCTTTCTTTGCCTAACTTATTTCACTTAACATAATGACCTCCAATTTCATCCATGTTGCTGCATATGACACAATTTCATTCTTTTTATAGCTGAATAGTATTCCATTGTGTATATACATTTTCTTTATCCTTTCCTTCATTGATGAAAACTAAGGTTGATTTCATAACTTTGCTATTGTGAATAGTGCTGCAATAAATATGAGAATAAGTATCCCTTTGATATACTGACCAAATGATTACTTTGTTGTTGTTGTTGAGAAAGCAGGATTTATTAAGAGGACAGAAAAGCTCCCAGAATGGGAGAGGACCTGAAGGGGTTGCCAAAATGATTACTTTTTTTAAGATTGCATCTTTGGCTTTAGTGTGTATTTTATTTGGAATAAATATCTACAAATATCTAATTATACCTGAATCTACTAAGCACCTCCACATAAGTGTTGGCTCTGAGGGTTTTTTGTTTTGTTTTGTTTTAAATAAATTTTAGAACTTTTAAGTTTGGAAAGTACTAATTCAAGGTTTGGGACTTGAACTATTTATTGTCATTAAGTTCTATATCAGGTAGAAGGGAAGAATTAAAGCTTCACAAATGAAATGCAAAGTGGGAGTATTACACTGTTGATAGAATAATGCAAAATTGCAAATTCTTTGTTTTTCAAGCCTCTACTAGGCTTATTTCAATTTAAGAACTCCTAAAAACAAGAATAGTGAGGGCTTAACAGTACCACCTTCCCACAACAAAATATTTTCTATGTTTCAAAGGTATTGTTTGTTTTTACTTATAAACACATTTTTATTATAGAAATAAATAAATAAATAAAATAAATAAAACCCATAATCCCATCATCTAAGTATAACCACTATTGACAATTTAGTATATACCCTTCCAGACTTCTTTTCCATGCAATTGAATGAGCATATTTTTAAAGGATTTCTGATCCTTTACATAAATTCACACTCTTTTATCACCTTTGATAATGTTTAGTTGCACTGCCTATTATGAGAATACCTTAAGCTTGGAGTGGGAATTTGGTCCAATGGGCACCAAATGCTTCCAACCACAATCTAACCCTGAAAATCAAGTAGAGGCAATTATTACATATTTAAATTTTAAAATT
Organism: Cephalopachus bancanus; assembly: GCA_027257055.1. Taxonomy (NCBI): domain Eukaryota; kingdom Metazoa; phylum Chordata; class Mammalia; order Primates; family Tarsiidae; genus Cephalopachus; species Cephalopachus bancanus. The sequence goes on from JAPVLO010000124.1 coordinate 3,935,043, forward strand.
AGTGCTTTCATCTTCGAAATCCAAGTAAAATATAGCTTTATCCTGAGGAATTTTACCTTGGTATCTTTAAGCATTTAGTCATAGACTAGGGATTATAACTTCAAAATATAAACTATTTAAGAAAACATATATTTGAAAATCCATATTTTTGGAACAGTTTAAAAAATAGGTCACTACAAGCTACTGAGCACAATGCTTTCAAAGACTCTGCTGTAAAATATTTGAGAAAAGTAAAAACAGCTCTATTGGCAAAGGAATCTAAGTTTGATCCACTTAGAAGAGCAATTGAGCTTTTTAATTTTTTTCAAGTTTTGATGTTCAAACCTGAGACGCCAGAGAAAGACATGCCACTGGGATGGGAAGAAGGTCTCCCTCCATTTTTTCTGTGAAAATTAAACAACGTCCTCTATATTCTTAGTTTTCTCAACATAAAATGAATGGTCAGTTCTACTTGAATTATAGTGACAATATCCCTAGCACATAGATCTATAACTATCAGTGGCTTAGGAGTGTTATTTGCTTGTCACCTTTTAAATATCTCCAGGCAGCAGTCCCCAGCCTGAAAGCCAGTGATTAAATGATTGACCTCAATACTGAGGGGCATTTCTGCTTCACTTATGTATAGAAACATACCAAAAACAGATTCAACATTTGCATTTTAAGAGAGAACATTTTTTTAAAAGAGAGAGAACAAAAGAGAGGATAATTCTTTTTTGAAAGAACACCACAGTGATCATAATGAAAGAGATAGATTATCTCCAATTAATCATATATAATTAAAGTCCCTTAAATTTGTATATAATAAATTGCTGAAAACATTTGAAAGTCAAGCAGCAAGCATACAGAAGCTTCTGCTTCCAGAGAGCTCAAAATTTTATGAAATTTATAATTGTGACTAAATATATAATTTGGGTTTGCATATACAATGTGTGCATGATTATTTAATACATTAAAAACAAACATTAGGCATAGAAAACAAAAATATGTGTTTTGAGATCATTTTTTACTTCAATTGCCAGTTGTCTCAGTCTAGAGAATGAGCTTATTTAAAGCTAGGGGAAGGACTAAATACAGATTCTATTTAATGATATCAGATCAGTTTTCTTAAAATTGTTCTCATGAGAAAGTTGAATGCCAGCCATATTTTTCTATGAGAAAGGGTCTGTGAGAACTGTCTGTGGAGTGTCTCTACAGACTGTGCATATCTCCCTGCATTTGGATCCTTGCTAATTCTCAATTTAGACTTATGCAGGCACCTTAATTCCTTCATCAACACACTTTGCCTTTAATGACATTTCAGAATGGTATCTGTCATCTTTCACTGGTTCTTTTCCTCTGCAGCTAAACTCACAGACAAGCATTTAGGCCATTGAACACCTGACTAAAGGTAAACACCTGTCTTAACATACCTAAATGCATTATCACTGGTATTGGCACTTTCATTTAACCATCTTCCATTCTTATAAGATGATGAAAGCAAAATATGTAGATACTGAAACAATTGGATAACAACACACAAATGATGATTGCTTAAAATAGAACACTGAAGGCAGACAGAACCACAATAAAAGTTTAACATTTGCTTGACAGTTGGAGTACAAATGTCCTGATGTGCAGAGACGAGGAGATCCAGTATATGAGAGTAGGGAGACCATGTAAAAGTTGTGTGCAAGTCAAGGAACTGCCTCACTTTCTTAAAGGAATAGTCACTGCTGAAATCAGGATTAACTAAGAAATAAAACATGACAGATAGTGTAGCATTAGTTCCATGGAAAAATACTTATATTAAGAAAATTAAGGGTATCTGATCCCAAACCAAGTGAGGTGAGGACCAGTACAAGGCCCAGACTTCACCCATACGATGACTACTTACATACCTAATTCTGAATTGTACCCTACATCTTTAAAATAAAAATAAATAAATAAAAACCCAGGAAATTGACTTCATCATAAGAAAACTACCCACCAAAAAAAACCCCGGACCAGATGGTTTTCCAGCAGAATTCTACAAAACATATGAGGAGAAGTTGATACCAATCCTTATTGAAAGCATTCCAGCCAAGTGAGAAAGATAGAACTCTCCCCAAACCATTTTATGAAGCTAACATTACATTGATAACCAAACCAGGTAAAGATCCAACAAAGAACACTACAGGTCAATATCCTTGATGAACATAGATGCAAAAATTCTCAACAGGATTCTAAGCAAACCAGATCCAACAACACATCTTAAAAATCATCCACTATGACCAAATAGGTTTCATATCCGGGATGCAGGTCTGGTTCAATATCTACAAGACCATAAACATAATTAAATACATTAACAGATGTAAAAGCAAGGATCATATGATTATATCATTCGATGTGGGAAAAGCCTTTGATAAAATCCAGCGTCCCTTCTTGATAAAAACCCTTGAACACTTAGGCATAGATGGAGCATACATCAAAACAGTAAGAGCCATCTTTAGTAAACCACAGGTGACATACTGCTGAACAGACAGAAATTGGAAGCATTTCCCCTGAAAACCAGAACAAGACAAGGCTGCCTTCTTTCAGAACTCCTGTTCAACACTGTGTTGGAAGTCCTAGCTAGAGCAATCAGACAAGAGAAGGAAAGCAAGGGTATTCAAATAGGAAAAGAGGAAGTTAAGTTACCCCTCCTTGTGGATGTCATGATCCTACACCTTGAAAACCCAAGAGAATCTGCCAAAAATCTCCCTGCACTGATAAAAGACTTTGGCAAGGTCTCAGGGTGTAAAATAAAATGTGCAAAAGTCAGTCACATTCCTATACACCAACAATAAACAGACAGAAACCCAAATAAAAAGCACAATCTCATTCCTAATAGCCTCAAAAAAAAAGAAAGAAAAGAAAAACCTTGCCATCTTTCTACCCAAAGAAGTAAAAGAGCTTTATAATAAAAACTACAAAACACTGCTCAAAGAAATCCAAGAAGACACAAATGGAAAAATATTCCATCCTCATGGATTGGAAGAATTAACATTGCTAAGATGTCCATCCTACCAAAGGCAATCTACAGATGTAATGCAATACCTATTAAATTACCAACATCATTCTTCTCAGACCTGGAAAGGACAGTACAGAAATTCATATGGAAACATAAAAGACCACGAATAGACACATGAAAAAGTGCTCAGCCTTACTCATCATCAAAGAAATGCAAATCAAAACCACATTGAGATACCACATAACTCCTGTAAGAATGGCCATCATTAATAAAACAAACAACAACAGATGTTGGCGAGGATGCGGAGAAAAAGGAACATTTCTACACTGTTGGTGGGAATGCAAACTAGTACAACCTCTTTGGAAGACAGTGTGACGACTTCTGAAAGAACTAGAAATTGACCTTCCATATGATCCAGGAATTCCCCTATTGGGAATATACCTGGAGGAACTCAAATCATTCTACAAAAAAGATACCTGCACACATATGCTTGTTGCAGCTCTATTCACAATAACAAAAACATGGAACCAACCATGTTGCCCATCGAAGCCTGACTGGATAAAAAAAGTGGTACATATACACAATGGAATATATGCAGCCATAAAGGACAAATATATGGACTTTGCAGCAACTTGGATGGATTTGGAGTCGATCATACTCAGTGATTTATCACAGAAACAAAGAACAGAGTTCCATATATTCTCACTCATAAGCGAAACTTGAACAATTATAATGCTATAGGAAACTGATTGGCAGTAGTGGGAAACTGTCAGGGGAGGGAAGGTGGGACTGGCAGTCGAGAGAAACTGCTAGGGGAGGGAGGAGCATATCTCATCAACAAGAGTACCTGCATGATCAAGATTTACATATCTAACCCTGAATTGTACCCCACATCTTTATAATAAAAATTTTAAAAATAAATAAATAACAACAACAAAAAAAAGACCACATATAGCCAAAACAATCCTTAGTAAAAGAAACAAAGTGAGAGTTATCACACTTTCAGACTTCAAACTCTACTACAAAGATACAATAATCAAAGCAGCTGGTATCATCTTTCTACCCACTATATGCCTGGTACAAGAACAGGCATATAGACCAATGGAACAAGATAGAGATTCTGGAAGCAAAACCTCAATTCCTCAACCAACTCATCTTTGACAAAGCCTCCACAACCAATGAAAAGAGGAGAACCCATTTAGTAAATGGTGCTGGGAAAACCGATTGACCACATGCAGGACTCCTACTGTCACCATACATAAAAGTCAATTCTAAGTGAATCAAAGACCTAAATGTAAAACCTCAAACTATAAGAATCCTAGAAGAAAATGTGGGAAACACCCTTACGGAAATTGGAATAGGCAACCAATTCCTGATCAACTTTCCAAAAGTGAACGACATAAAAGATAAGGTAGACAAATAGGACCTCATCAAACTGAAAAGCTTCTACAAAGCAAAAGAAACCATCAAGAGATCAGGGAGACAGCCCACAGAATGGGAAAAGATATTTACCAACTATAAATCTGACAAAGGCCTAACATCCAGGATCTACAAGGAACTCAAACGTACCAAAAGGAAAAAAACAAACAATCCTGTTAAAGAATGGGCAAAAGATATGAATAAACACTTCTCAGAAGAAGACATACGAGCAGCCAACAGAGATGTGAAAAAATGTTCAGCCTCACTAATCATCAAATAAAGGCAAATTAAACCCACACTGAGATACCACCTAACTCCAGTCAGGATGGCCCTCATCAGTAACTCAAAAACAACAGATGCTGGAAAGGAAATGGGGAAGAGGGAAAACTTCTACACTGTTGGTGGGAATGTAAACTAGTACAGCCTCTGTGGAATACACTGTGGTGATTTCTAAAAAATTCTGAAAATCGACCTTCCATACAACCCAGCAATCCCCCTCCTGGGAATATACCCAGAGGAACTCAAATCACTCTATAATAAGGATACCTGTACATGCATGTTTATTGCATCATTATTTACAATAGCAAAAACATGGACCCAACCGTGCCGCCCATCAAAAGTAAACTAGATAAAGAAAATGTGGTACATTTACATGATGGAATGTTATGCAACCATAAAGAAAAACAAAATTATGAACTTTGCAGCAACCTAGATGGAATTAGAGTCTAGAATACTCAGTGACTTATCACAGAAACAAAGATCTGAATACTACATGTACTCACTCATAAGTGGACCCTGAACATTTATCATAATACTATAAGAAAGGGGTTGGCAGTAGTGGGACACTGCTGGGGGTGGGGCACATAATATCAATAAGTGTACCCACACATTACCTGTTTGATAACCACGTATGTACCTAACCCTCATTTGCACCCCACATTTTTTAAATAAAATAATTATTAAAAAATTTAAATTAAAAAAAGAAAATTAATTTTTCACAAAACTTGCTAAATATACTTTCTTTCCCTAAAAGCGTACACTTAGACTCTGCCCAGGCAGAGAACAACTGGAGTGGCATGAAAGTGGGAGAGAAGCAAAACACAGGTGGTCCCCAACTTATGATGGTTTGTCTTAATTTTTCCACTTTGTGATGATGTGAAAGCAAGACACATTCAGCAGAAACCTTACTTCAAGTACCACACAACCATTCTGTTGGTCACTTCCAGTGCAATATTTAATAAATTACATGAGATATTCAACACTTCATAATAAGATAGTCTTCGTGTGAGATGACTGCCCAACTGTGGGTGAATATAAGTGAACATATTTAAGGCAGGCTAAGCTAAACTCTGCTGTTCGGTAGGTTAGGTGTATTCAGTGCATTCTGACTTACGATATTTACAACTTAGTATGGGTTTATAGGCATGTAGCTCCATCATAAGTCAAGAAGCATCTGTACAAGGTACTAGCCCATGAAGTAGCCCCAAATTTTCTAAAGTAGAAAAGCTACTCCTGGCCGGGCTTGGTGACTCAACCTGTAATCCGCGCTTTGGGAGGCCAAGGTGAGTGGATTGCCTGAGTCCGCGGGTTCGAGACCTGCCTGGGCAACTTGGCAAGACCTCATCTCTACAATAAATCAAAAATTAGCCGGGTAAGGTAGCATGCGCCTGTAGTTCCAGCTGCTTGGAAGGCTGAGGCAGAAGGATCGCCGGAGCCCTGCAGGTCGAGGCTGCAGTGGCGGGGAGCGGTCACTGCACTCCAGTCTGGGTGACAGAGTGAGACTCAAACTCAAAAAAAAGAGAAAGAAAGAAAATAAAAGCTACTCCTAGTAGAGAGAATGCTCAGGGAGAGCTCCCTGGTGTTTCGGAATTGGGTGTGGCAGGGGTGAAGTGGGGATTGAGTTCACTCCTACCTCCTTACCAGTAGATTCTAGCACTGACAAGAGACAAGAGCACACAAATGTGCCTTGTGTATCCTAGGTGACCTGTAGAAGATCTACATTATTTTGTTTGTTTGTTTGTTTGTTTTTGTTTTTTTGGCTTTTTTTTTGAGTTGGAGTCTCACTCTGTCACCCAGACTGGAGTGCAGTGGCCGCTCCCGGCCACCGCAGCCTCGACCTGCTGGGCACCGGCGATCCGTCCGTCTCAGCCTTCCAAGTAGCTGGAACTACAGGTGCGTGCTACCACGCCTGGCTAATTTTTGATTTATTGTAGAGATGAGATCTCGCCAAGTTGCCCAGGCAGGTCTCGAACGCGCGGGCTCAGGCAATCCACTCACCTCGGCCTCCCAAAGTGCTGGGATTACAGGCTAAGCCACCGAGCCTGGCCAAAGATCTACATTCTAACCCATGAAAAAGAATTGTGTAAGTAAGCTCTTACTTTGGGAAAGGAAATACAAGTTTCTTTTTAGAAAGAGAATTGGTTGTAAATAAAAGAAAATGCAAAGTAAATCACTTGAATTTAAAAAGAACTTTGTTTAGCTGAGTACTTCGCCGTTAATACCCTCTTTATATTGATGAATACCAGAAGATACAGAACCCAGGAACCAAACAAAGGTTTGATTTGCTGACTAATAAATTTGAGGAAAAGATCTTAAGTAAAATTAAATTTTATTTTGCTAGATTCCAAGCTGTGATGCCAGACAGTGCCACCCTTAGACCTGGGCAAGTACAGAGGGAGGAGAGAAGAGAGAGAGAAAGGGTGGGCACACTTTGGAATACAAGTCTGCCCATGGTGGGCATCTGGGTGAGGTCCCTGAGACCCAACTGAGACCATGTGGTGCAGGCCCAATTTGTGTTTCTCCTCTTTAGTAGCTCTCCAGTCCTCTGAGATCCCCTCCTGTTTGGGATCAACCAGATGCCCTGAGTAGTTCAAAGGTTTTCACCTCTGGGGCATCTAGGGCCCCACTACCTAGATTTGTCCCCAGGAAGGTAGTCAGGTAAGTTGATCATTTTCCACTGACCAGAGAGCATTTATTTTAAGATTGGGCCACCACACTTGTATTGACAAGTGTGAGTGGTTTTCATTTATGGTGAATAGAGGATAAATTCAGGGCTCCAGGCTACTGACTACCCATGTTGAAGCCATGGGCTTGAGCTGCCCATGTGATCCTATGGGTCATAGCTTGTGCATTTATGTCCTGACTACAACACTGCTTCCAGTCTGTGGTACCTGAGGCAACACAGCTGCCAGCAGCCATCCTTTACACTGTGTCACTAGCACCCAGGATCACCCAACAGTCTCTGAAGGTCTTACCCCCCATGTGTGGCAGGACAGTTCTAGGGGTGGCCACACCAATCTCCTCAAGGGCTTTTGAAACCATTTCTAAGCAACCAACAGATCCTTCTCACTAAAGTCCACTCTTGCCTCCTATTGATATCATGACCTTGTGATCTCCCAGATCTATCTTAAATCCTGTGGGATAGAAATAGGAAATTCCTTGCATTGGCTAATAGAACTACTCTGATTCCTCTGACCGGGGATCACTGCCCACATCTCCTCACTGATCACCATTGGAGGGCAAAGTACAATCAGTATTGAAAGAAATCACATTCTAGGAATGCAGTGATCATCGTCTGAAGAGTTCAAGAGAACTTGCATAAGATGTGTTTTTCTATGTGTGCATGACCAAATTCCAAACAATAAACTCAACAGGACAAAGAAGCAAATTATCATTGATTTTTCTGCACATTCTGGTTAAGGTTTTCATTTGTGTTCATCATCGATGACGCACTATGAGAGTCTCCTCGAGCCAGTATTGATGAATGGCATGGTGGATGGTGCCACATCGTGATTATGATGTAGCCTACATTAAATCGATGGCATCAAGGAACTGCAGAGCCAAGAAGATTTATACTTTTTCAATATAAACAGATTCTGAAGGATCATGGCATTTTGAGCAATAACAGCATTACTACCTTTTTCTCATGGTGAAAGATATGAAATTAGCCAAGAAGGGCACATTTGACAAGAAAGAAGATGAAGAACATGGTTCCTGGACCCGAACAGGAAGAACCAGTTCCTAGACACAATGAAGAATCATCACATGCTCCGGTTGGAAAATTAGACATGCTCCAGTTGGAAAAGTACCACTTCCTGCCCATTATTTCAAATCTTTATACATAAATTACTATACCTCCTATGGACCAGTGATTTTTGTGAACATTTTAAAATCAAATTGTTTATAGAAACAGGGGCCCAGCATAACATATTTTCCTGGAACCCCACAAAAGCCAAGAAGTGACTGGTGGGAAAGGCACTGGAAGAGCATGGCTTGCTCCAGTTTTGCCTTCATTCTCTGCCACCACTTGACAGTCTCATCATCACAACCTACTGTGATGACCACCAGAAATAATCCTGTAATACCCTATATCCTTGATTATTTAAGTCACCACAAGCAGCCCAGAAATTCCAAGTCATTGTCATCACCCTAACTAATTGTCATATGGCTCTACAAGTTCTCTAGTCTGATCCAATATCACATCCAACCCCAATCCACCAAATCCTTGTCTTCTGGTCAAGAGCTATCATTAGTAAAATTATTCTCAACTTCTTACTGAGCCTAGGAGTCATTTCTCTGTTGCAACCCCCTTCCAATCCTCCACAAACCTATAGACTCTATTCAAAATAAATTTTAAAATCCCCCTACATCTAACTTACTACCAGTCTAGTCCAAGCCATCAGGGTTTCCTGATCTTCCTACAAATATTATAGCACCTTTATTTCTCTCTACTCCCCTCACCTTGCTTTATTTTTCTTCCTAGTGCACATCCCACTTGGAATATTATTTGTTTACTTGTTAGGTAGTGTATACTCATAATCTGTCTCCCAAGAAGAATACCTGACAGCAGATAATTGGACACTGCTATATCCCAAGTGCCTAGAATGCTGTCTGGTACATAGTAGGTGCACAAAAAATATTTATTGGATACTTATTTGTCCTGACATTCAATATAAACATAAAGGAATTGCTTAGCAAGTTTTATTACAGGACTTATCTTTATCTATAAAAATGCAAATATATCTAGGAGCAAAATTTGGAAAAACATGTTTTAGGTAATTTTAGAAAGTGAAAACATCTAGTGAAAGAGATAGTAAAATTTCATAAATTATACCTATTGTTAATCACTTAGAAGTACAAGTATTTCAGCCGGGCACGGTGACTCAAGTCTGCAATCTCAGCACTTTGGGAGGCCAAGGTGAGGGAATTGCCTGAGCCCACGGGTTCAAGAACAGCCTGGGCAACTTGGCAAGGCCACATCTCTACAATAAATCAAAAAATTAGCCTGGCATGGTAGCATGTGCCTGTAGTTCCGGCTAATTGGAAGGCAGAGATAGAAGGATCGCCTGAGCCCAGCGGTTGATGGGATGGCTGTGAGCATGCCACTGTATTCCAGCCTGGGTAATGGAGTGAGACTCCAACTCAAAAAAAAAATTTTTTTAAAAGAATGTCGATGACATCACAGCAGTTTATCATTAATTTTTTTATTATTTTATAAACTATATATATAATTATTTTAAAGAGCTGGGAAGCTCTTTCCTGCCCAGAGCTCATTCCTTTCTTCTACAAAATATAGAAACCTTACTGCAAATACTCCTGGTATTTAATAGAGTTCTTCCTAATAGCACGCTCTCTGTCACCGTGGTTTACAATAAGCTTGAGCCCAGCAAAATTGCTTTTCACAAGTTTCAGGGCTAAATACAATCAGGTCCCATCCCTTGACAAGACAGCTCTGTAATTATGCAACAACTATGACACTCAACCAGGCCCTTCTCTCTGCCTAAGGGCCATCCTCTCCTTTCTAACACTTGCCTATGTGCTAGTTCCTCTGCCTGGAGTTCTCTTCTCCCTCTCCTCCCTGCTTGCCTAGGTTCCTCTTTCTCCTCCTCCTGCACCTTCTCCCTAGGCCTGTTACACTTCCATTTATGTGTCTCAAAGAACCTTGTGCTCCTCTCATCATAGGACTCTCCACACTGCATTGTTACCACTTCCTCTACTATGAAACTGTACTGTGAGGGCAGAGATCAGATCTGATACTGTTGTAAACAGATAGTAGGTGAACAACAGTCATTAAATGAGAGATTTTCCTCATCAGTGAGGCCAGGATTCGACTAAATCAAGCCTAAATGAATCCACTCTTAAGTGATATGATTTGCTCACTGTATCACTCCATCGAGTTGGTATGAGGATTAAATGACTGAAAACAACATGGGATCTGTTGAGGGCCACATGATGTAGCCTGTTCATTTGAGGACATCGTTTGTCTTTAGAGTCATCTGATTTGTATATTGTTTGTTTAATCTGAGGTGTGGGAGCCGGCCGGTTGTGGAATGAACAGATTAGAGGCATGAAACTAGCCCTTTGTATTCCCTGAGTGTTCTTTGGGAAAGCAGAAACCTCTAAGTCAGTGTAAGCTCTTTTACTTCTCTTTGGCTTGGTTTCCTACAGGCATGAATGCTGTCCCCTCTGGTGACCTTCTGCCACTACTGATAGTTGGGCAGACTCTGAGCAGGGTAGCTGTGATGGCATGGTCACAGGTGCCCTGTGCTGTTCCTTTGAAGACTCAGGTGCCTACAGTATACTGCCTGGTTTTTCTAGTATTGATTTTTCTTTTTAATCTGATCCCAAGCATTTTGATATATCTAATTTTGTTTAACTGAAGATATTCTTAATAACTATGATTAGACAATTCATTTGATAATACCCTGACTTTTATGTTAAGAATGAACCTAATTTGAAATTTTGCCATTTACTTTCAGTAATTTTTATTGCTGCTTTTTCCCTTGCTGAGATAATAGAATAAGCTACCTAAAACAAGATACTGAAGTGGATGATCTAATCATTATTTGAGGAAATTTCTTTTTAATCTCTAAATACATGAGAGGATTTCAGCTCAAGTTCTTGATAGCTCATCTTCATCTGATGTCCAATTTATAAGAGAGAGTTTATTTTCTGTCTGTGAACTTCAGGGGCTTTGGAGGACATATGACACTAAAACAATTGGATGCTCTTAGTAATTTTGCCTAGCAACCTTTATAAGTTAGGTGAGGCATCCATCAAGCTGCATGCAGTGGCTCACCTATTCAAGATCAAGGCACTACAAAGTAAAGATCTGTCGACTTTTTACTAGAGCAAGAACTATTGAACCTGGAATGGTCCTCAACTCCAATCATAGTGGAAGCCACTCAAATATGGAACCCTCAGTGGGAATGGAGAATGTTGTCAGATTGGGGAGTGACATTAGAGCCCATCATGTGCCAAGCTTCTTGGTCCCACAGATGATCATCTTGGGTGCTAGTAGACACTTTTCTGGCTGAACTCCTTAATGAGGCACAAAAACTTTTAAGAACTAGGTTGACTTCTTAGGTACCCCGAAAACAGCCATCAATTTACTTTACTCCCCGTAAGAGCTAAGGCATTGAGTGGGAGCAATCATGTACTAGAATCATGTAAATATCCTGGAAAAGCACAGGACTGCCTAGAACAATAACAGCGGGCACTTCCACATCATACTCAAGAACTGTTTTAATAATTTTTTGTTACAATAATATCTCAAAATAGCTCTATGAGGTAGATGTTTTACAGATGAGGAAACCAAACATTAGGAGGCTTGGGGAACCTCCCTAAAGGCTACTGGTTTTTGTATGGCTAGAATTCACAGCCAGGCCATCAAATTGAAGTTCACGCTCTTTACCAAAACAGCCTACCCTGCCTCCCTAACTCTTACCCCACCTGGTCTGCTTACATTTGCCAGATGACAACTAATCTATGTAAGGTGTGTAAAGAAAGGTGAGATGCACTTTTTATTTACCATAGTGAAACAATTTTTCAGGCCCTGTTCACCAGGGCTCAAATATTTGCCACAGCAGTGCTCCAGCCACCAAACTGATATAAATACTCTTTCAGACTCCCATGTTACTAGATTTTGGAAACAAACGTTTGTTTTCTGCAGATTCTCCAGGCTTCCCTGGAAAGATGCTTATGTCCCACAAAGTACTGAAGACAGAGACAAAGAAAATTTGAGCTTGATGCTAGGTCAGAGCACACGGTTAGGTTTCTGACTGGGACAGAACATTTCACTGTTGCAAGATCTCCAAAGGACATTTGTAGGGATTCAAATTGACATGGTGAGGCCCAAGCAAATTCTCCCTCTTCCTTTTCCTTCAAAGAAAAACCATAGACAATTAAAGAGAATCACAAGCAGAATAAGAACAAGGAGAATGCCTTTCAGATCCACTAAGGGAAAAAAGCCAGGAGGGATGCCAGGAAAGTCCAGGGCCTGGACCAGTGCTAGAAAAGTAAAGTGACCAGCAGATGGGTTATGCATGGCCTGAAGAGGAGTAAAGTTACCAGTCTTTGAGGAAAGAGTTCAAGAGGAAAACAGAGAGCCCAGAGGATAACGTTTACTTACTTCAGGTTTTTACCTGGATGGTAAAAGATGGTAATAAAATGTTTATGGGCAGGGAGAACATTACAGTACTGTGAGGTTATTATACATCTTCTATTTTTTTAAAGGATGCTCTTTATTTGTAAAATTTTGCTGAACATCAGAAATCTCCAAGATGTCTCCAAATTTCAATATTTCAGCATCTAAGTGACATCTCCCAAACTGCTTCTAACATCTTGAAGTAGTACAAAAATCCTTTGTGGACAATATGCCCTGATGACTGCCTTTGAAAATGATCCCTGGGCAACTCCCTCCAGTCCCCTCCCACTGTGGGAGCTTTACCATTCTCTCAATAAATTCTACTTTCTCACTTAAAAAAAAAGAAAGAAAATGATTCCTGTTACTTTATACATGCCATGAACTCATTTGTCTGATACACATATACGGGCGGGGGGCTGGAATCTACTCATAAAAAATTGTATATTGGCCATTGCTTTGTTAAACTCTGGTGTGTCCACATGCTCTTTGAGTTATGGCTGCCATGTTTCCTAGAATTGACCCCCCTCTACCTTGGGAAGGTAAATCCCTTTTCTGTCTCTCTCTCTCTCTCTCTCTCTCTCTCTTTCTCATTTACTTTCTAAATAAGTTATATTTTCCAAACTAAAAAAATTTTTATATTTCTTCTTACATGTTTAAACTTCAGTCAACTTCAAAGGACTCTTTGTTTGATACAATACATCTATGGAAACTCTTTTCCCACTGCTCAGAACAGTTTTTGAACTTGTATTAGAGCTTCTGTCGTTTTGTGTTTCACCTCTTCCACATCAACAAAATGTTTCCCTTTGAGGACTTTTTTCATCCAGGGAAACAAAAAAAGTCACTCAGGGCAAGAATGGGTGAATAGGGAGGGCGGGACATGGGGGTTTTGCCATTTTTGGTCAAAAACTGCTGAACACTCAGCACAGTGTGGGCAGGTGCACTTGTAAATTACCTGTCATGAAATGGGCAAACGCATTGAAAGAATCTCCAAAAAAATTTTCACTGAAGCAGAAAGCAGTGAAAACTCTCACAATAATACTGGCTGGTACACTGACACCAATGGGTTCCTAGAACACTTACCTAGCAGAGAAAGCCTGTACTATAAGGGGCTCACCCTCCAAAAATTAATTTAGGGTTTTTTTGGGTCCCCCCTTGCAAGTGCCTATGTGTGTCTGGTTAACACTACCACTGAAGATACAAGAATAGGGCCCACAACTTACAAATTAGTAGTTCCAGATACGTCTGTAGCAACTAAATGAAATTCTAATACACAAAATTGGAAAAGTCTTTTAGAACAACAAAGTTCACCGTTCCCACTACTGTACTGTTGAGACATATCACAGTAAATATCTCTGAGCTCCTTTCTCCCTGAGCTCCTTTCTCCCTAAGCCATCAAACTTAGGTTTGAGGAATCAGACCAAGGAGTGTTACAAACTGACAAGATTCTTGTGCCTACGATCCAGAAAAACCAAGACTGATGGAACCATTACAATGGAGAGTTTAATACCGCAAAGCAGCTGAACAAGGAGAATGGGAGATATTTCTCAAATCCACCTCCTCGAAAATTCAGACATCAGGATTTTTAAACAGAATTTGGAAGGCTGAGAGCTAGAGACTGTTGACTGTTTGATGGTTTCATGGGAGGTGTCAAAACTCTTCATGTCCCAGAGCCACTTTTTGGGAAGGGGCATAACAGGGCCGGTGGGCCACCTTCCTGGTATGTCTTCTGAGCCCAGGTGGGATCTTGGATCCATCAGAGTAAAGTCTAAAAAATATCTCAAATGTCATTCTTAGGTTTTCAATAGATGCTCCCTATAAAGCAATTCCCATGACCATCAGCTACTGACCCCTGGGCAGTGAACCATTATAGAGGTAGTTTAGAAGGAAGGTATGGGGAGGTGGGTCCCTGGAGACTGGAGCCACTTCTGTTCTTCAACCTCTGCTTTTGTATCTACACAGTCTTGGGCCCATTGTTTAAGGGAGAATATGTTTATCAGCCTTGCAAGGAAGCTTCCTTACCTTCCCAAGGGTCAAGACATAAAGATAATCAATCGCCCTCTATTAGAGTGAAAGTAAACCTAAAGCAACAGATTTGTTTAATTCTAACCATAACTGCAGCTTTTCAGGGCTTGGGTCTCTTCTACAACTTTTACCCCATGGTCCCATATTAATTCTATATAGGCAGTTTCAGGAGCACAGCTTGAAGCACTTGCCTATTCTGACCATCAAGTGCTGTGATCAGAATTGTTAAAAGGAGAGATTCTGTGAAGATCTGAGAAGAAAGCGAAGACTAGAAGGGAGGGATGTCAAACAGGTGCTTGGTGGTGGCAGATTTGCTTATGGAGGGAACACAGAGCAGGACACCAGAAACATCTCAAGAAAGATAAGTGGCAGAACTCACACAAAAAACAATTTTTATTTCCTTTCTCCACACACGCATCACTATTGCTGTCCCATCTTGCCCTTGTGTACTTATCACGGCCCTCAGAGTCCCCTTCTTCCCACCAAGGATTGGGCCCTGCAAGTCTTTGCCCTTTTTCATTCTAGGCAAAGGAAAAACTTTACGAAATATAACTCTTTTGTTTGCTGAATCAGCATCCCCCAGCAGTATAAGTATATAGTAGGTGCTGGCTTCTCTTTGAAGATCCTATCTCCTCTAGCATACTTGGAGACGGGGGTCTCTTGTGACAGTGGCCTCAATCTGCAATCACAGTGGGGCTTCAACGTTCACTCCATTCATATCTTTATCCTGGGCTCCCCCTTGGGCTCTATCCATTTTGCTGCCAATCCCTCCTGACACTGCCATATAAACTGGTGTTGTGATCACCTGGGCGTTTAATTTCCCCAACAGCCTGGCTGAATCCAAGCTTAAATAAGAAGACTTTAATGAAGTTTTGGAACTAGCACACAGGAATGACCACTCTGAGACAGTGGTACTAGAAATTAAGAATCATGATGTTCAGAGGTCAGACCTCCCCTCACACAGCATTGTACCTAGCACCACCCAGCCCAGTTCCCAGCAAACCTTGCTATCCTAGACTCTGCGTTTCCTCTCAGCAGACAGAGAGAGAACGAGGCCTCCATTTCGCCTCCTCCTGTCGGTGGAGTCCTCGCCTGCAATCCTTGTCTTGATATTTCCCAAGTTCTCCCTGTTTTCTTCCCATTGGGCATGTCCCAGCCGAAGTAACAGCTGAAATGTCCTCCTCACTTTGGGAAGGTTGGGCTTACCTCAGACAGTAACCTAGAAGGCAATAAATGAAGCATCAAAGTCTGGGTTAGTTAGTCTGGAATATTGCAAATAGTGGAATTTCAAACAAACCCCACTTTAAATCTGCCCCACCCCAGTGATCCCTTGCCCAGCCTGAGTGAGGATATTTCTCCAGTGCCAACATCTACACCCCCAAGAGTTTCCAGCCTCTACTCCAAAAAGAACATTCACATATTTTCTAAGCACCAGGGACAATTTTCATAGATTCTGCGGAATAAATCTTTTTTAAAGGTGAAATGTCTTTCTATAGAAAATAATCTACAGAGCTGTTACACCATCCATGATGAAAACAGTTTTTTATGTTATTGTGCATGACACTGGAACCTCCGCATTTGAGAATATTTGCTTTTTCTTTCAACAACCAAACATACATCGTCTTCCCAGAACAAAAGGAATATTTACCCCAGAGGAGAAGATTTGTCGCCTCGTTTTATAAGACGTCAAACAAGGAAAGCTTTGAAAGCACTAATCTCTCTTTTTTTTCCCCCAAGATTTCAAAGATCCCAAGACAAATTTTTTGTTAAGTTTCAAGATCAAAGAGTTATGCCTTTCCTTTCCCCTGGGAGGCTCTGCAAGAAAGATGTTTTTCCCAAGCATCTGGCTTAGAGTGGGGAGCCTGCGTCATGTTTTGTCAGCAGGATTACACAGATTAGTGGTGGGGGAGGTGTGGGGAGCTCCCAGAAAGGTCTCTAATGTGGGCATCCTGGCAGCAGGGCTTTGGTATGAAGGCAGGTGCTATGACCATAAGGCAGGGACCCTAATTATAGTTCTGCCTCCCCAAGGACTTGGAAAGCTATTAACCCCCAGTCCCCAGCCCCTTTTCAGAGAGAACCCAGGTTCATGTGTCTGTGTTATCAATCCAGATAAGGCAAGAACTATATTCCTATAACCCCCTCACTCTGCAGAGTATCTCAGTCTACATGGACTCCTAGGATGTGAAACTTAGACGGGACCTTAGAGTTTCTCTAATCCACCCTGGTCATTCATTCAGATAAATAAATTGAGGTCCAGAAGTAAACTTGTATTGCCAAGGTTGTAGAACTGGTTCATCCCAGAGGTGGGAAATACCCACAAAACTCCTGCATTCTTATCAGGTATTCTTCTCATATAGCAAGGTTTTTTGATGATGGAACCATGATGGAGAAATCCTACAGGTTTTATCAAGCAGTTCCTAAGTGATTTCTATGTTCCCGGCACTGCACTAAGTGATATCTATGTTCCAGGCACTGCACTAGGTACTGGGAACACACACACAAAGTAAGGTGTTGCTCTTAAAGGACTCACAGTATAGCCTTTG
Organism: Cephalopachus bancanus; assembly: GCA_027257055.1. Classification (NCBI taxonomy): domain Eukaryota; kingdom Metazoa; phylum Chordata; class Mammalia; order Primates; family Tarsiidae; genus Cephalopachus; species Cephalopachus bancanus. The sequence continues at coordinate 3,952,420 of JAPVLO010000124.1, forward strand.
AGAAAAATGCTATGACAGGACATCTCGTTACCTTAGGGGCGCCAAGGAGAGGGACCTTGCCAATCTGAAAACTACACTCTTATTCTGAATTTGACTACTCCATATAGCTGAAGACTTCCTGAAAGGAGTAACTTTGCTTTAGGGATGTTTAAACATCATCTGCTTGTCCAGGTTAAGATGGAGGTGAGTGTGCTGGAGGTGGGGAATGGGCCCCACTGCCCTGACTCCCTAGAGTGCTAAGTTAGTATGTGTCCCAGCAGCCTCAGAGTGGACTAGGTGTGCCCACACCTGGCGACCCGCCCCCGGGCACTATGCCAAGCCTTCGAGTGAGCCTATAGACTTTTCCTGATGAAAGAACCTGTTTGTTTAGCTCTGTTGGGGCAGTGTCCCATAATAGCAAGAGCCTGTCAGTGCTTAGTAAGGTGACATTGCATTTTTGAATCCCAGCCTTGGCACAAGGACTCGGGTAAATGAGGACAGCCTGGGTGCCTCTGCAGAAGGAAGGCTGAGGGGTACTGTTGGGCATGGTTTCCCAGGAAGAGCACTTATGAGCTGAGACCAACAGAGGAACAGGAGTCCCAGAGAGCAGCGCAGGTCAAACCAGAAGCCAGGTGTACCTGCAAAAGAGACTCTACCTCCCACACTCAGTCAGCCAACCTCAAAGCTGTTCTTATAGCTCACCTCCCAAGTAGTTCTTGATCCCTGAAACACCCCCTGAGAATGAGGGCCAACAGGGGTGGGAGTGGAGGATACAAGAAGTGTATCATAGTGAGGTTATGAGCATAGTGGTTAAGAACACAGGTTCTGGGACCAGATCACCTGGGTTCAAGCCCTGGCTGCACTTACTGCCCCTGTAACTCTGTACAAGTTGATCGGTATCTGGGCTGTAATAAAATGGGGATAATAAAAGTAGCTAACCTTTGGTATTGTTGTGAGTATTAAGTGGATGATACATGTAAAATTCACGGTTCATAAGTATTTAATAACGTTAGCCGTTATTGAAGCATAAGACTTGGTCCTTGTTTCCAAATTATTTACAGTATAATGAGAGAGGTAAAAAACATCACACAGGAAACAACAGCAAAAACGAGATAATATGTAATATGGTTTCAGACTGTGTGGTTCAAACTCTAAGATCAGTGAGAATCAGCAGAGAATCTGTCTTCAATTGAAACCGCCTATATAAAATTAATATCAGGCCACAGTATAAAAACTGGAGAAGAGATGAGTCCCAAAAAGCTACAGTTATAGTTACAAATTAACAAATTTGTGTTTCTAAGTTTGCTTTCATCCCAATACAGGGCAATTAATTACCTTCACGTTCTAACCCCGGGGAGGTGGGAAATTGCCCGGCAAGACTAATCAAAATATTCTGTCTTAAACAATGAACCTAAGACAGCTTGAGGACAAAAGCAGTGGTCGAAGGACAAAAGTGACTTCCATCTCCAGGACCCCCATCTGCCCATCGCCTTCTTCCTAGACTACCTCATAATGACTCAGGGCCCAGGGGTGGAGGCAGGGTACCTGATCATGGTCATGGCAATTGCTTTATAGATAGCCATTTATTGTAAAGCCTATGAATGGTATTTGAGATCATTTTCAGACTATGTTGTTCAGACCCCAAACCCTACCCAGGCTCAAAACACCAGGAAGTCCTCTACCAAGCCTGTGACCACCAGAAAGACCATCTCAACACACAGCACACTCCCCCCGACCCCACACCCAAGATATTATGAACCAATCAACAGCCCCTATACCTATACCCCTGCCTACCAAGTTCCCTTTTTAAAAAACCCTATCCTCTGAGTTTTCAGGGAGGTGACTTTGAGTAATTTCTCCTACCCACCTCACTCAGTTGCTTTGCAATATTAAAGATTTTCTCCATTGTAATGGCTGCATCAGTTTTGGTTTTTGGGGGGCAACAGGCATAGGAACCTAGTCAGACTGTAACAAGACTATCTCTGGATGACGTCCACCCATAAAAAGAGAGATATCGGGAGTTATTGTGGCAGTCAGGTCAAGAGTTTGAACTTCAGAGTCAGATAGCCCAGGGTTTGAATTCTGCCTCCCCCAGTTTCCAGCTGTGGGATCTTGGAGAAAAAGCTGTGATGGTTAATTTTATCTGTCGCCTTGACTGGGAAACAGGTTGCACAGATATTTGGTCAAACATTATTATGGGAGGGTGTCTTGCATAAAATTAACATTTAAATTGAGAAATGAGTAACACATATGACCTTTCTGGTGTGGATGGGCCTCGTCCAATCAAAGGCCTGACTACAACATAAGGGCTGATTAAGGGAGAATTTTTTCTCTCTGCCTGACTCTCTTCTAGCTGGAACATTGTTTTATTCTTCCTGCCTTTTGATTCAAACTGAAACATAAGTTCTCTCTGAGTCTCGAGCCTGCCAGCTTTCAGACCTGAACTACATACACCATCAGCACCCATGATTCTCAGGCCTTCAGACTCAGAACGAAGTCAATGGCGGTCCTGCATTTCCAGCTTACCATCTCAGCCTGCAGATCTTGAGACTTGCCAGACTCCATACTCACATGAACCAATTCCTTACAATAAATATACGTATGTGTGTATATATATATGTGTGTGTGTGTGTGTATGTGTGCTACTGGTTCTTTGGAGAATCCTCACATAGCCACCGTATTTCTAAGCCTCAATTTTCTCACCTGTAAAATGAGGATGGATAATATTTATTCATAAGATTGTTACTGAACCCGCCTATATAAAATTAATATCAGGCCACAAGGTAAAATTTGTAGAAGAGATCCAAGTCCCGAAAAGCTGCAGCTATGGTTAGAATTAAGAAAGTGAGGCTTTGGTTTGGATTGGATACTGCCAGGAAGCTAGGGCAATTCAATGGTTACATAGCTTTAGTGAGTTGAATTGTGACTCTCAAAACGATATGTACAACTTCTAACCTCCAGTAGCTGTAAATGTGATCTTATTTGGGGAAAGTGTTTCTGTAGATATAATTAAATAAAATATCTCAAGATGGGATTACCCTGAATTAATCAGGTGGATCCTAAGTCCAATGAAAAGTATAGTTATAGGGGAAGACACAGAGCTAAAGAGAAGGAGATGTGAAGAAGAAGACAAAGATTGGAGTGATATATCTACAAGTCAAGGAACACCAAGGATTGCTGGCAATCATCAGAAGCTAGTAGAAAGGCATGAAATAGACCTTCCTTCGGAAAAAATCCTGCCAACCACTTTAATTTTGGATTTCTGGACTCTAGAGCCATCAGAGAATAAGTGTTTATTGTTTTAAGCCACCCTGTTTGTGTTGATTTGTTATGGAAGGCCTGGGATACTAATACAGGATCTCAATAAATCTTACCTATAGGGAGAACAGACTAGAGTGAGGCTAAAACTGTATTTGGTAAAGAAGCAGCAGTCTTTCCTCTTAGGCGATGAGGATGCTTGGTATTTTGTGACTTAAATAATGTTCATATTTTATCTGTGTTCAGACATGCTTATGATGTGGTTTTGTTTCCCTCTTAATCCATAAGGATCACAGAGTGACCTTGTCTGACATTTGTTAACCAAAAGTAAAATGTCAAGCCCCTCCACCAACTGAGTGAACCCTCTCTGGGACAAGGGAAACCTGAAAAACTGAATTCCAGGCCTTGACAGAAGAGGGGGTCAGATATGCTTCAGGATACCGCCTCTCATTTGGAGTTTTAGGCACAACTGACTAGCATTAATATCAAACTAGAGGTCACAAGACAGACAAAACAGACTCTGTGGCAATAAGATATCAAATTTCAACCTGACTCTGGTACAGCATCACATGACAGATAGCAAACTCCGAAGGAAATAAGAATATTTTACCTAAAAATATGTTTCTTTGACCTATTTAGAAGTGACCCTGCAAAGCCATCTCTTAGGGGAATGTGTATCTGCAGAGAATCTTCTTCCCTAGGAAGAGTCTTACTTAAGGCATTTGACACCTATTCTCTCTGAAGCTTGGTACTTAGAGCCTTCATTTATGTAACAAGAATCTTGACTTCTAACTCCCCTTACCTTGACTGAAGCATTTCTTTTACTGATTTTAAATTATTTAGACAGAGCTTCATTCTTTCTATCAACTGTCAGTTAGAAAATCTTTGAATCAACATATGATCCATAAGCCCCTCTCCTTTCAAGATGTCCTGCCTTTCTGAGCCCAACTAATATAAACCTCACATGTATTGATTTATGTTTTTTGCTTGTAAATTCTGTCTCCCTAAAATGTACACAACCAAGTTACAATTCAACCACCTTTGGCACATGTTCTCAGGTCCTTTTGGTACTGTGTCTCAGACCTTGATCACTCTCATATTTGACTCAGAATAAACGTCTTCAAATATATTTATTTATTTTTTTTAATTTATTTATTGGTAAAGATGTGGAGCACAGCTTAGGATTAGGTATATAAATGATCATTGTACAGGTAAAGTTTGGGCCTGGAATTTTTTTTTTTTTTTTTTTGAGTTGGAGTCTCACTCTGTCACCCAGGCTAAAGTGCAGTGGCTCATGGCTAACACATCCTTGACCTGCTGGGCTCAGGTGATCCTTCCACCTCAGTCTTCTAAGTATCTAGAACCACAGGCACACATCACCATGCCTGGTTAGTTTCCTTTAGTTTCCTTCAAATATTTTACAGTTTGTCTTTTTTGTCAACAGGTCGATGTCATATGAAATTATTCATGTTCAACAAAAGAAGACCAGACCCAGCTGTGAGTACCAAGCCAGATCCTGGATATCAAGGGTTATCTTTTTCTTTCTCAGAATCTTCTAAGAATGATCAAGTGAAGCCCTCCACTGTACCCAAATTACATTTTAAGGGGTCATGAGAAGTAATCTTCCATTTTAGCCTTTTTTTGCTGCCATTGTCTGTTAGATTAGAAAATGTAGGTTTCAGCCAGGCTCGGTAGCTCAGCCTGCAATCCCACGCTTTGGGAGGCAGAGGTGAGTGAATTGCCTGAGCCCACGGATTCGAGACCTACCTGGGCAACTTGGCGAGACCTCATCTCTACAATAAATCAAAAAACTTAGCCGGGCGTGATAGCGCGTGCATGCCTGTAGTTCCAGCTACTTGGAAGGCTGAGGCGGAAGGATCGCGGGAGCCCAGCAGGTCGAGGCTGCCGTAGCCGAGAGCGGCCACTGCACTCCAGTCTGGGTGACAGAGTGAGACTCCAACTCAAAAAATAAAAAATAAAATAAAATAAATAAATAAAAAGTAAATGTATGTTTCTTTCACCCCAAGAAATATATCAAGATTTGGCTCAGAGCACACAGGCAACACATTTATCCTGTGACAAATGAATTAAAATATGTCAGTTCCAAGTGTCAAGAGGATTTTCATCACTCTGGGAGTTGTCAAAGGAGTTGATGGCAGTGTGTGTGTATCTTAGACACAAGCCAGGTTGTTTGTGCATGACCAAGAGGCCTGGAGCATGTGACAAGTCTCTGAGGGCAGCCAGCTGGAGACAGCTCTGTCTGTCATCCAGAGCTGTGCTGCAAATAATTTTTTTTTACTGTCTCATAGATGAATCATGGTAAATAAGCCTTCACTTTGGGACACCATGACTAGGTGCTGCAATAATTGAAACTCTACTTTCCTCATTTTATTATCTCCTTGCCTAGGTTCACCCTTGTGTCTTCTTCAGATACTATGACAACTTCATCTAGCTTTGCAGATCTTTTGGACACTGCATTTTCCTCATGGCCTAAGGAAGTCTTAGAGAAACACTGCATAACAGTGGGTGTTTGCTCTTGACTCCCTTATTCTGAGGTTTTCAAAACTGAGATCAGTTCTGGTGTACTACAGGGCTTCCTTTGCTGTTCCAATCAATCTTATCATTGTGGATCTCCCCAAAGGTAACTCACAACCCAGCATGTGTCCCTGTAGCCTCACCTATCTAAAAGCATGCAATATCTTGCCTCTCTGACGCCAAAGGTGGCTTTTTTCCTCTAGTGCATAAATAATCATTTGTTATTTATTATTCTTAATTACTGTATCAGCATGCTATCAACTGCAAGTAACACAAAACCCAACTGAGAGTGGCTTAAACAAGGAGAAAAATTTATTCTTTCACATAACAAGAAGTCCTAAGTTAAGACAGCTCTAAAATAGGACAGTTCAGCAGCTCTATAACACGATTAAGGGCAGAGAGGTTTTTCCCTCTCTCTACTCTGTTTAGCATTTTGACTTTTCCTCTTGGGCTGGCTCCCCTCACGGTGGCCAAAATGGTGATTCTAAGCCTCATACCCTCACATAGTAGCCAAATGACAGAAGAGGGAACAGAGACTATCCTTTCTTTGGGTGCCTGTTTAAAAGATAACTTTCCCCATACTTCCACACTCACTTCCCATCATGTCTCACGAACCAGAATTGTGTCACATGTCCATTCCTGGATCAAAGCCTGACAAAAGGGATCGAATTTGGGTCATTGACTTAATTCATTTCCTTGGGCTAAGGAACGCCCTGACCTCCCCATAAAGAAGATAGACACTAAATATATTTTTAAAATCAGAGTCTGTTAACAAAGAAGTTGAGGAATGACTCCTAGGTAGGCAGCAGACAGAACCTACCATTCCCAGATACCTTCGGAAGAAAACTCAGGCCCAATAATGCCTGCACATGCCACAGAGCCACAAGCCTCTTTCCAAGTTAACTGCTTCCAGGTTAAATTAGAAGCTTTCATACCTCACCTGGGAGCTGCTATGAATGCCAACATAAAGAAGGCCATAGATAAGACAAAATAAAATGACAAACATTTTTTAAAGTACAGGCTACAGAATGTGTTTCTGGGAGAAATATAAGTAGGGCACAAGGTACACAAGATTATTTGAATTGTACTTTCTTGAGATTCTAACATACGAATGCTATATAGCACTTTAACTTTCTTTTTTTTTTTTTTTTTTGAGTTGGAGTCTCACTCAGTCGCCCAGACTGGAGTGCAGTGGCAGCTCCCGGCCACTGCAGCCTTGACCTACTGGGCTCCAGTGATCCTTCTGCCTCAGCCTTCCAAGTAGCTGGAACTACAGGCACGTACTACCACGCCCGGCTGATTTTTTATTTATTGTGGAGATGAGGTCTCGCCAAGTTGCCCAGGCAGGTCTCGAACCCGCGGGCTCAGGCAATCCACTCACCTCAGCCTCCCAAAGTACTGGGATTACAGGCTGAGCCACCAAGCCCGGCTTAACTTTCTTATATAACATGTATCGTAATGTGTGTGCTTGTTATAAGTGATGTTTGATTGCAGTGTGACTTTCCCAAGTTTAAGATAAATACAATTTGGGAGGGCAAAATCTCCTTGGTTACTCCACAGCCAAGAAGTAGAAGGAGTCCTGGAACTGATTTAATTAATTAGGTGTAGGGGCCTGAGAGCTGATGAGCATTAGCTGTGCCTCTCCTGATGGTGAAGGGCTTTTAAATTTGTTTTGATAATGATGCTAGATCTTCTTTCTCCATGCCAGGCATCCTCTAGTGATGCTAAAAATTGCTAACATCCAACTGTGAGATGATTTTCAATCTTGAATAGGTACTACTTTGCTTTTATTTGGAGGCTAGCTTTTCCAAAGTGTACTGAGTACACTTTGGATGACTGAAGTAACCTCTCTGGTGTTCTTATCACTTAAGACTATTTCCACACTTTACATCAAACACTCTACACAGCTGCAGCCAAGTGCTTAGAAGCATTATGTGTATTTGGGTCCTTGTTCTTTGGTCTAGTTATCTATTGCTACATAAAAAAGCTTAAAACAACCAATGGCTTAAAACAACCATTTCATTTTACTCAGTTATGCAGGCCAGGAATTCAGGAAGGGCTGGGGAATGACTTCTGGATAGGCAACAGACAGAACCTACTAGTACTTAGTCTATGGGCCACATGGCATCACCTGGGTGGGCAGGGCTAGGGGATCCACCTTCAATATGACTTCCTCTCTCATGAGTCTGGCATCTTGACCCCTCTCCACACAGTACCTTCTCCTCCAGGGCCTCCCCACATGGGCCCTGAAATTCTCACAGCACAGTGGTCTCAGTGAGTCTTATTTTGTACACGGCAACTGGTCATATAAGAAAGAGTCAGGAAACAGAAGTTGTCAAGCCAGTTAAGGGCTATACCTGGAGCTGGTACAGATCTCTTACATTCTTTTGGTCAAAGCAGCCACTGGACTTGCCCAGATTAAAGATAGTAGAGAGAAAGAGTCCAATCCTTGATGGGATTTGGCAAGGGGACATTGCAGAACAGCATATAGAAGGTATTGTTGTGACCATCTTTGGGAAGTACAATCTACCACATCCTTTTATCTTATTTAATTGCATGACATTTCTCTCTTCCTTTACATTATAGAGGTTCCCTGAAGATAAACCACATGTGTTGCTCTTATGAGAAGCCCTAAATACTCCATATGGGATGTTACAAATAGTGGTTTCTCAGTAAGTCTTGTCCAACTCAAAGGCTTAAAATTCAACTCATTAATTGATGAGACACAGAAGTGCGAGCAACTAACTCTGATCCACACAATGTTCTTCAGTCTTTCTCATCCTTAGAGAAAGGCAGTTCAACAGAGGCCTTCCTCCCTTGCAAGCCAAGGCTAAATGCCAAGACTTAAGGGAACCACTAATGAGTATAAAATCTAGTCAAGGAGAAGGACATGAAGATGACTTCAGGGACTTGAAAAAATCAAGGGGAGTAATGAGACAGAAGGTGAGAAAGACAAGAGAAGAGGGAAAAGCAAGAGTACTTCCAGTACCAGAAACCACTCTGAGTTAAGCAGACAGACTGTTACAAAAAGACTATCTGGAAGCTCAGAGTCACTGGGAGGCTGGAGAACAGGACTCAGAAGAGGGCAAGAGTGCAGAAAATTTGGTACAACCAGAACAAAGCCAAAATGATACCATAAGATCAACCAGTAAGGACACTGCCACTGCCTCTGTTCATTGAATGTCATGGCATCCAGTTTTGCTATCCTAGAACCTAAAAGAGCCTGCTGCTGCCACCACCAGCCATCACCATGATGATCACCTGCTAGGCCTACTCCCTAGGGCTATTTTCAGGAAGGTGCATCTGACTGGCTGAAGGGGTCACGGGTCCATGCCTTAATGCAAAAGGATACTGGGAGAGTATCATTGTCAATTCTTTCTCCCACCAAAACTCATAAAGTGGTGTACCCTAAAATAGAAAGGAGGTTCATATGATGGACAGCCAGATCGTGGACAAATGTCTACTGTATAACCATTATGAATGGTTTATTCCATGACCATATTCAGAGACCCCATGTGTACCAGGTCCTATTCTAGCCACTGAGAATACAAACGTGAGCAGGAAAGACTAGAGCTTATATTTGTGGCAGTGGAGGGAGAAGATAAATAACAATAAGTAAAATGGAGAAAATAAACTTGTGTGCTAGGATACAAGGTCACTTGGGAATGTATGGATATGTGTGTGGTATAGGGAGAAGGATGGGTGACTTTAATGCGATAGTCAAGAAAAACCTTCCCTTAAAAAAAAATAGGTCATGAAAACATGGAAAGGAAAGACTTTCTGAGGAGGTAGGAGTAGTTGGGTGGAGATCTGAGAGATGAGATGGAGTCTATCTCTATTAAGACCTGGTGAAGAATCTTCCAGGTGAAGAGAAAGCAAATGCAAAGGCCCTGGGGTGGCCACATGTGAGCAACTGTGAAGAAAGAAACAGGAGCTACTGTGCTTAGAACAAGACAAGGAGCAGGGAGGACTGAGATGACATTGGAATGCAGCCTAACAGTGTCCAGGTCTCCTTGGTGGGCCAAGCGCAGGCATAATGAAGGAAAACTTACATTTGGTGGTACAGTACCCAGAAGTAGGATTAAGAATGGTTTTGTGGACTCACAGAACCTTTCAGTTTTCTTGGTTACAACCAAGGATTAGGATAGGAAATATATTTTATTCCACTACCCAGTACACACACACATGTATATACATATATATACATATACATATATGTATATGTGCCTCTGTGTGTGTGTGCCTCTGTGTGTGTGTGTGTGTGTGTGTGTGTGTGTGTGTGTGTGTGTGTGTGGTGGTTAATTTTATTTGTCAACTTGGGTAGGCTACAGAACCCAGATATTTGGTCAAACATCAGTCTGGTTGTTGCTGTAAAGGCATTTTGAGATGAAGTTAACATTTACATCAGTAGACTTTGAGTAAAGCAGATCACCCTCCATAATGTAATTGGGCCTCATTCAATTAGTCGAAGGCTTTAAGAGAAAGCAGATTGAGGTCTCATAAAAGGAAATTCTATCTCAGATTGTCTTCACATTCAAGCTACAATATTAACTCTTCCCTGGGTCTTCAGTCTGCCTGTTGTGTGTGTGTGTGTGTGTGTGTGTGTGTGTGTGTGTGTGTGTATGTATGTGTGTGTAAATATAGATATAGATAGATATATAGATATGTAGATATATGATATATAACTACTGTATTTGTTGGGCTTCTCCAGAGAAACAGAACATATACAAATATATACATAAATGTATTAAATATATGTATTAATAGAATACATAAATAATATACAATGATTATATAAAATATATAAATAAAATATATTTATTAATAAACAGTATTACTTTATTTATATTTACATATGTTGTTTCTTTGGAAAAGTCCAAAAAATACAATTGGTATATATTGTATCTACATATCTGTATCTATGCCTATATCTGTATATAAAACAATCAAAGAGCAATACATATCCTTATTACATATAATGTTTTGACATTCCCTATTGTCTTCATTATAGAAAACAAATGCTGATCACCAACTTATTTCATGCCTGTAAGGTCTAGTCTTTCCTTTCCCCTGAACTACCAATGCCTTCATACTGTCTCAGTTCTGAAAGTGGTAATGAATCACAGAGTGGGAACATAACTTTAAATGTATATATTTCATTTCTTGTCATTTTGCAAGCAAGGAAACAGAGGAATGAGATTAAATGATTTGTCTTTGATTCCTTTTATCCCAAGATATTGTCATTTGATAACAGCCATGTGAAGGCTATAGTGTCAAAGGCATATTCTCTTCCCCTTACGTGTGTACCTTTAAAAAAAAAAAGATGAGGCCAGGCTCGGTGGCTCAGCCTATAATCCCACGCTTTGGGAAGCTGAGATGAGTGGATTGCCTGAGCCCACGGGTTCGAGACCCACCTGGGCAACTTGGTGAGACCTCATCTCTACAATAAAAAACAAAAAATTAGCTGGGCGTGGTAGCGTGCACCTGTAGTTCCAGCTACTTGGAAGGCTAAGGTGGAAGGATCGCCAGAGTCCAGCAGGTCGAGGCTGCGGTGGCCGGGAGCGGCCACTGCATTCCAGTCTGGGCGACGGAGTGAGACTCCAACTCAAAAAAATAAATAAATAAAAATAAATAAAAACATTTTCAGTCATTGAATTGAACATGAATATACCTAGTTTTGCACATAACTTACTCATTTCCAGGTAAAGTCTAGCAAAGCAGAAGTAATGGAGAACACCTCCTTTTATCCTTAGGGCCATTTGCCATCTTTACATTATTGGGGAATAGAAATTCTGTTGACGGTTTTAGCCTAAAATGAAGCTATCTGCCGGGCTTGGTGGCTCAGCCTGTAATCCCAGAGTTTTGGGAGGCCGAAGTGAGTGGATTGCCTGAGCCCGCGGGTTCGAGACCCGCCTGGGCAACTTGGCGAGACCTCATCTCTACAATAAATTAAAAATCAGCCGGGTGTGGTAGCGCACGCCTGTAGTTCGAGCTACTCGGAAGGCTGAGGCGGAAGGATCACCGAAGCCCAGCAGGTTGAGGCTGCGGTGGCTGGGAGCGGCCACTGCATTCCAGTCTGGGTGACGGAGTGAGACTCCAACTCAAAAAAAAAAAAAAAAAAAAAAGACGAGGAGGAGGGTTAAAATGACCAGTGTGACGCAGCTAGAGTGTATTTCTCCTACAGAATAAACCAAGAGAGAGTTTCCTCCACACCCAGAGAGGAATAAGACCAGCAGCACACCCCAAGACTCATCAAAAAAAGTGATAACAACCACACAGTACAAAGAAGAGAAAAATTCATTGACCTGGGATGGAACTAGCTACACTCTCATGTGGATTACAGACCACCAGCAGCCTCCAGACACAGTGGGGAAGGTGAATGAGGGGAATTCGGGAGTTCTGTGCTCCTGCCACACACTTGGTGGGCCACCTGAGTCTTGCAGGACTCCAGTCCCTCCCAGGAAATTGCCTGACCCACAGCTGTGCTCTGTTGAAACCCTGTGGAGTAGTGAAGTGCCAGCTGCTATATCCCAGGAAATCAACTAGCCAGCTTGGGAGGGGATACGCCCCACAGGCTGAGGCAGGCTACTGTAAGAACACCTGAGGCTCTAAGGCCAGCTGCACTTTGACATTCAAAAGGCAAACAACCAACCTGAGGCTAAGACGGGAAGCTGGGCGCCATTGCAACCTCTCACTCTCCATGTAAACTCTTCTGTGCCTGCCCTGCACAACAGCATTACTCCAGTTGCCTGGGACTCCCTCCTAATTCCCACTGAGGTAGCCAAGAGGGCACACCTGTGGGCTGCTTGAGCTCCTCTGCCCCCTCACATTCCTGTCAAAGGCTCAAAACAAACAAAGAACTTGAGTAATCACCAAAGTCTCACCCTTCACCTAGTTTGGCTTGGCACTTTCTTGGAGCAACACTTGCCAAGGAGAAAACCCACCCCACCATCACAGCTACCTTTCTCCCACAAGCACCGCCATAGAAGGTCAACAGCACACCCCACAGCATCAGCTATAATACCTCATCTTTGGGGAAGTCCTGATTCCAGATCCCAGCTAATACTGCTTTCCAAGCTTCTCTGGCCACTCAGGATGCTGTGAACCAGTGCAGGTACCCAGCCCAGGACTGCTACAGCTGGCAATTGAAAAACCCACCATGCCAAGGCTACACATAACCAAAGAAACTGTTCGGTACCTATATCAGTCTCCTGCCAACATCAGATAAGAGGAAACAGTCTACCCAAATAAGAAAAATAATTCTGACAATATGAAAAAACAAAGTTCTCCAACACCCCCAAAAGACCACATTAACTCTTCAGCAACAGACCCTAACAAAAATGAAATCTTTGAAATTCCAGACATAGAATTCAAAGGGTTTATTATAAAATTGATCAATGAGCTTCAGGAGAAAATTAAAAACAAAAATAAAGAAATGTTTAAAATTATTCAGGACATGGATAAGAAAAAAAAAAAAAAATCACCAAAAAGATAGATACCAAAAAAAAGAAAAAAATCCAAGCCAAAATTTTAGAAATGAAGAATCATTCTGGGAAATACAAAATGCAGTGAAAAGTTTTAATAGTAGACTAGACCAAGCAGAAGAAAGGATTTCAGAACTTGAATATAAGGCTTTTGAATTAACCTAAGCAGACAACAATAAAGAAAAGAAACAAAATCTCCAAGAAATGTGGGATTATGTAAAATGTCCAAACCTAAGAATCATAGGTGTTCCTGAGCAAGAAGAGAAAGCAGCAGGTTTGGAAAACTTATTTGAGAAAATAATGGAGGATAACTTCCCTGGTTTTGCCAGAGAGTTAAACATCCAGATATAAGAAACCCAAAGAACCCCCAGAAGATTTATTGCAAAAAGGTCATCTCTGAGGTCTATAATCTTTTGATTATGCAAAGTTAATATGAAGGAAAGAATTTAAGAGCAGAGGGACAAAAGCATGAAATAACTTACAAAGGTAAACCTATCAGATTAATCACAGACTTTCAGAAGAAACCCTATAAGCTAGAATGGTTTAGGGTCCCATCTTCAATCTCCTCAAACAGAAAAACAGTCAAGGATTTTGTATCCCTCAAAACTAAGTTTCAAAAATGAAAGTGAAATGAAGTTTTTCTCAGATAAGCAAACACTGAGGGCATTTGTCACCACTAGACAAGCTCTACAAAAAATACTCAGTATTTAGGAGTTCTACATACTGAAACGAAGGTCAAAATACACAAGTAGAAAAATGCTGGAAGCTCACAGGCCTCATGGAACACCAGCACAATAGAGAAAATAAATAAATAAATAAAACAACCATTATGATGAATGGAATAGTACTTTATATATCATTAACTCTGAACATAAGTGGTCTCAATGCCCACTAAAAGAATATAGACTGAGCCGGGCTCGGTGGCTCAGCCTGTAATCCCGCGCTTTGGGAGGCTGAGGTGAGTGGATTGCCTGAGTCCGTGGGTTCGAGACCCGCCTGGGCAACTTGGCGAGGCCTCATCTCTACAATAAATTAAAAAATTAGCCGGGCGTGGTAGCACGCACCTGTAATTCCAGCTACTTGGAAGGCTGAGGCGGAAGGATCGCCGGAGCCCAGCAGGACGAGGCTGCGGTGGCCAGGAGCGGCCATTGCACTCCATTCTGGGTGGCAGAGTGAGACTCCAACTCAAAAAAAAAAAAAAAAAGAATATAGACTGGCAGAATGGATTCACACACGCACACACGCACACACACACACACACACACACACACACACACACACACCACACAACCCAAATCTGCTGTCTTCAAGAGATCCACTTAACAGACAAAGACTGCTATAGACTCAAGGTAAAGGAGTGGGGAAAAATACTTCATACAAATGGAAACCAAGAACAAGCAGGAGTAACCACTCTTATATCAGATCATACAGACTTTTTTTTTTTTTTTGAGTTGGAGTCCAGTCTCCCAGACTGGAGTGCAGTGGCCACTCCCGGCCACCACAGCCTCGACCTGCTGGGCTCCGGCTATTCTTCTGCCTCAGCCTTCCAAGTGGCTGGAACTACAGGCGTGCACTACCACGCCTGGCTAATTTTTGATTTATTGTAGAGATGCGATCTCGCCAAGTTGCCCGGGCAGGTCTTGAACCCGCGGGCTCAGGCAATCCTCTCGCCTTGGCTTCCCAAAGTACTGAGATTACAGGCTGAGCCACCGAGCCCGGCCAGATCATACAGACTTTAAATTAACAAGAGTAAAAAAGACAAAGGTGGATATTATATAATAGGAAAGGGAACAATCCAAAGAGAAGACATAATAATTTTAAATATATATGTGCTTGACACCAGAGCCTCCAGTTTTATAAAACAAATTCTACTAGACCTAAAAAGAAAGAAAGAAAGAGAGAAAGAGAGAGAGAGAGAGAGAGAGAGAGAGAGAGAGAGAGAGAGAGGGACAGCAATACAATAATAGTGGGAGATTCAACACTCAACTTATAGCAGAAGAAAGATCATCAGGCAGAAAGTCAAAAAAGAAGCATTGGCGTTAAACTGGACCCTAGAACAAATGGAACTAACAGGTGTCTACAGAACATTCCACCCCAAAACTGCAGAATATATATTTTTCTCATCAGTGCATGAAACATTCTCCAAGATAGAACACATGACAGACCACTAGTCAAGTCTCAATAAATTCAAGAAAACTGAAATAATATCAAGCACCTTGTCAGACCACAATAGCATAAAACTAGAAATTAACTCCAACAAGAATTCATGAAACCAAACAAAAACATGGAAGTTAAGCAACCTACTCCTGAATGATCCTTGGGTCAACAAAAAATCAAGATGGAAATTTTAAAATTCCTTCAAATGACTGACAGCAATGAAACAAGTTATCAAAACCTCTGGGACACAGTCAAAGCTGTGTTCAGAAGAAATGTATAGTGCTTAAGGCCTACATTAATAAGATTGAAAGATCACATATTGGCAACCTAACATCACACCTCAAGGAACTAGAAAAACATGAACAAACCAAACCCAAGGCTAGTACTAACTAACTAACAGAACTAAATGAAATTGAAACTTAAAAAATACTAAGGTTCAGCCGGGCTCAGTGACTCAGTCTATAATCCCGCGCCTTTGGGAGGCTGAGGTGAGTGGATTGCCTGAGCCCGTGGGTTCAAGACCTGCCTGGGGAGCGAGACCTCATCTCTACAATAAATAAAAAAATCAGCCGGGCGTGGTAGCACATGCCTGTAATTCCGGCTACTTGGAAGGCTGAGGCGGAAGGATTGCCGGAGCCCAGCAGGTCGAGGCTGCGGTGGCTGGGAGTGGCCACTGCACTCCAGTCTGGGTGACAGAGTGAGACTCCAACTCAAAAAAAAAAAAAAAAAATACAAAGGTTCAATGAAACAAAGAGTTGGTTCTTTGAAAAGATAAAATTGATAGACCATGAGCTAGATTGTTTAAGACAGTGGTTCCCGACCTATTTGGCGTCAGGGAACAGTTTCATGGAAGACAATTCTTTCACAGACAAGAGGGGCATATCATCAGGCATAAGATGCTCATAAGGAACACACAACCTGGATCCCTTGCGTGCGTGTGCAGTTCACAATAGTGTTCACATTCCTTTGAGAATCTAATGCTGCTGCTGATCTGAAAGGAGGTGGAGCTCTGCTAGCCTCCACTCACCTCCTGCTGCATAGCCCAGTTCCTAACAAGCTGTGGACTGGTACTGATCCATGGCCCAGGGTTTGGGGATCCCTGATTTAGGAAACAAAGAGAGAATATTCAAACTAGCTCAACCAGAAATGATAAAGGAGGCATTACAACTGATACGCAGAAATTCAAAAGATCATCTGAGACCATTATAAACACCTCTGTGCAAACAAACTAGATAATCTAGAGGAATTGAACAAATTATTGGAAACATACAACTCCCTCAACCATAAAGGGAAAGAAGAAATAGAAACCCTGAACAGACCAATAACAATTAGCAAGACTGAAATAGTAATTAGAAGTCTCCCCAAAACAACAACAACAACAAAGTTCAGGACTTGATGAACTCACAGCTGAATTCTATCAGACATTCAAAGAAGAATTGGTACCAATTTAATAAATCTATTTCACAAAATTGAATAGGGAATCCTCCCTAATTTATTCTACAAGGCCAGTATTGTTCTGATACCAAAGCCAGGAAAAGACATAACAAAAAAAGAAAACTACAGACCAATGTCCTTTATGACCATAGACATGAAAATCCTCAACAAAATATTAGCAAACCAAATACAATAGCACATAAAAATAAATAAATAAACCACGACCAAATGAGTTTTATCCCAGAGATGCAAGGGTGGTTCAACATACTCAAGTCAATAAATGTAATACACTACATATACAGAATTAGAAACAAAACTCATATAATCATTTCAATAGATACAGAGAAAGCATTTGATAAATCCAGCATCCCTTCATGATTAAAAAAAAACTCAGGAAAATAAACCCTGGAACAAAACAAGAATGCCCACTTTCACCACTTCTATTCAGCATAGTACTGAAAGTCCTAGCCAGAGAAATCAGGTAAGAAAAAGAAATAAAGCGTATCCAAACAGGAAAAGAAGAAATCAAACCATCTCTGTATGCTGACAATATGATCTTATACCTAGAGAATCCTAAAGACTAATTCTAAAGACTAATCCAAAAGACTCCTGGACTTGATAACTGATTAGGTAGTTTCAGAATACAAAATCAACACGCACAAATCATTAGCACTTTTATACACCAACAGTAACCAAGCTGAGAATCAAATAAAGAACTCAATTCATTTACAATAGCAGCCAAAGTAATCACATGCCTTTGGGAGGCTGAGGTGGGTGGATTGCTTGAGCCCGCAGGTTCGAGACCTGCCTGGGCAACTTGGTGAGACCTCATCTCTACAATAAATCAAAATGAGCCGGGCGTGGTAGCACGTACCTGTAGTTCCGGCTACTCGGAAGGCTGAGGCAGAAGGATCGCCGCAGCCCATCAGGTCGAGGCTACGGTGGCCGGGAGCGGCCACTGCACTCCAGTCTGGGCGACAGAGTGAGACTCCAACTCAAAAAAAAAAAAAAAAACAATAGCAGCCAAAAAGCTAAAATATCTAGGGATTTACTTAACCAAAGAGGTGAAAGATCTCTATAGGAACTACAAAACACTGATGAAAGAAATAGTAGAGAACACCAAAAAATGGAGAAACATCCCAATTTCATGGATTGGAAGAAACAACAGTGATAAAATAACCATATAACCCAAAGTAATCTACAAATTCAAAGCAATTCCTATCAAACTACCAATGTCACTTTTCACAGAATTAGAAAAAACAATCCTAAAATTTATATGAAACCAAAAAAAAGCCAGGATGGTCAAAGCAATCCTAAGCAAAAATAACAGAGCTGGAAGCATCATATTTCTTGACTTCAAATTATATTACAAGACTGTAATAACCAAAACAGTGTGGTACTGGTACAACAGCAGACACATTGACCAATGGAAAAGGATAGAGAATCCAGAAATAAACACAAATACCTACAACTAACTGATCTTTGACAAAGCAAGCAAAAACATACACTGGGCAAAGAACATCCTACTCAACAAACAAGGCTGGGAAAATTAGATAGCTACATGTGGAAATATGAAACTTGATCCCTATCTCTCACCATATACAAAAGGAGTTGACTCATGATGGATTAGAAATTTAAATGTTAGACCTAAAACCATAAAAATTCTAGAAGAAAACCTAGGAAAAACTCTTTTGAACATTGGCCTAGGCAAAGGATTTATGACTAAAACTCCAAAAGCAAATTCAACAAAAATAAAAGTGGGGTTTGATTAAGCTAAAATCTTCTGTACTTCAGAAGAAATAATCAACAGAGCAAATAGGCAACCTATAGTAAGAGAGAAGATATTCGCAAACTGTACATCTGACAAAGAACTAATATCCCAGAAGCTACAAAGAACTCAAACTAACAAGAAAAAAGCAAATAGCCGCATTAAAAAGTGGGCAAAGCACATGAACAGACATCTCTCAAAAGAAGATATACAAAGTGTCCACAAAAATATGAAAAAACACTTAACATCACTAATCATCAGGGAAATGCAAATTAAAACCATAATGAGATACCACCTTACACCAGTCAGGATGGCCATTATTTACAAAATCAAAAAACAGTAGATGCTGGCACAGATGTGGAGAAAAGGAAACGCTTATACACTGTTGATAGGAATGTAAATTAGTGCAACCTCTATGAAAAGAAGTATGGAGTTTTTTAAAAGAACTAAAAGTAGATCCACCATTTGATCCCACAATCCCACTACTGGTTGTCTACCCAAAGGAACAGAGGTCATCATGTAAAAAAGACACCTGCATCCACATGTTCATCACAGCACAATCTACAATTGCAAAGATGTGGAAACAGCCCAGATGTCCATCAACTGATCAGTGGATAATGAAAATGTGGTATATATACACCACGGAATAGTATTCAGTTATCAAAAAGAATGAAATGATGTTTTTTGCAGCAACTTGCATGGAACTGGAAAGCATCATCCTATATGAACTCAGGAACAGAAAACCAAACATCGTGTTCTCGCAAGTGGGAGCTAACTAAGGATAGGCAAAGACAGAAAATAGTATAATGGATTCTGGGGGCTCGGAAGGGGGAGGGGAGGAAAGGGTGGTGGGACAGAAAATCACCTCACCTGTCAGGTACAATGAGCACAGGTGTGGGTGATGGGTATACTTAAAGCCCAGATCAAAAACCATCTGTACCCCCTAAAGCTATTGAAATAAAGGGAAAAAAAGATGACTTTTGGATAAGCACTACTTAAGCAAGGAGAAAACGCCTGCCTGGGGGTAGATTTCTGGCACGGCATCTGAGTGAGGGAGCTGAGCAGGGGAAGACCTAGGGCACCATCTTCTCAAACCTCTCAGGTTGCACTAAACTGCCTACCTGCTATAAAATCACTTCTCTTCACAAAAATTGACAGGCTGGCTACTCATTGCCAGTTTGGGGCTTCTTCTGGATGCTTGTGCCTGGGACAAACCCATCTCTGTTTTTGTCTTCTTGTATTATCCATAACTAGAAGCTACAGGCATGCTCTAGAAGGACGAGTCCTTTAGCCAGGAATGACTCTGTCCAAAAGGCAAGCATGAGGCCGTGGATGGTACCACAGATCTTGCCCTCACTCCTCTGCCAGGCCCTAACATCTGCCAAGACCAAGTAGATAGAGTGGGTTCACCCAACCCTTCCATTCCTGCCTGCAGATGCTGCCCTCAGGGACCCCTGGAACCATGGTGACGAGATGTTGCAATGGGCAAAGATCAGTAAGCGAGATGGCAGTTCATGGGCAGTATCACGCAGGCTGATGTTCTGCCAAGAAACCTGATTCACAGGACTTTTCCACTCTTAAAGCCAGCGTGGCACTTCAGTGAAATGCCGGAAATGAACGACTTCCTTTTTTTTTTTTTTAATTATTTTCAGTTTTGTCTCTTTAGTTTAATTTGATGCATCTTTTGTAAATAGCAGAAATGCTGAGGGAGCTTTTCCTACTTTGAAGTCTTTAGAATTAGAATTATTTCAGTGCATGTCTTTCTTACTTTTGATACCAGACTCTCAACTCTAAAAGGCACCATGTCTCAAACACTTAGTATCCCCCACCAAGGCAACCTTGCCCCTAACAAAGACCTAATTAAAACTTGGGAAGTGAGTGAACATAGAAAGGACTAATTATGTCAACTGTGCCACAAAGGTGGGGCGACAGCAGGCAAGGAGATGGTAGTTAGAAAAACCATCAGGCAACATTTCCTAAATTCTGAGGAAGGCTACCTTATAAAATACTCTTCTCAAAAGAATTTCATGGTCAAGTCAACTTAGGAGACAATACAATATATTGTTCCATAAAGAAGAAACAAATATATATTGGTACAATAAAGGCACTGAAAAGACCTGCTGTAAAGAAACCTGTATTTCTCAAAGCCACTTGAACACCAGTCCCTTATGCTGTTGAACTCTACAAACATTCTGTAGAACTCCATAGAAGTCATGTTTTGCAGAACACATTGTGGGAAAATGCTGCTTTCAAAATATATGGTCCAATCCAACACGCAAGGAGCTTGGAAACCAACACGCAAGGAGCTTGGAAACCATCCCTCCAGTACTCGAAACAACAACAAAGAAGCTTAACAAACTAAAAATCAACCACTTTACCCAGATCTAATAGAGAATTGAGGTCATGGGGCAAACAATTGCTCCCGAAATTAGACAGAGACAGACAGGTTGATACAGAGGATCACAGTTCACCAGAGCAGAGCCCTCTGTGGGAGCCAGTGACTAGTACTAAGCCATAACTGATATATTCGTGGTGACTGAGTGTGGACAAGTTTGAGAGGTGAGAACTCCAGGGAGAGTCAGCCTTAAGGGGGGGGGGAATCCCCCACATTTTGTGTTGCCTCCAGGATCACTACTGGATTTCATAGTGAAGATCAGAGCAAAAACCCAACTCCTGCGTCTGGAGAAAAGTCGCCATTTTGAAACACACCAAAGCATTCTGTTCTTCTTAATAAGGCCTGCCCTCCCAGGACCCAGCGGATCCTGCCTGTGATGGAGCAGCCTTCCAGCTGAGCCCTTCACCAGTGTCTTTTGCTGAGAGATATTTTGTGTACACAGAAGCCATTCCAAGCCTGACCCCAGCCAAAGACTGAGCTGCCAGGCCTCCTAGAGGCCCTAGGCCACCACCAGAGGCCCCATCTGAAGCCCAAGTCCCCTGAGGCCAGTGGCAAGAGAAAGAGGAAACTTTCTGTTCATTTCCCCTCAGCCCCACCTTGGTGCTTCTGGTGTCTCTCTTCATGCTTTCTCTCTCCTTCTTATTCTTGGATAAATAAACAACCTGTGAGCACAAATAAACAAATAAGGCCAGTCCTCTAGGGAAGATATTTTTCAGAACCTAATCAAATGGGGTTTTGCTAGAGCCTAATCGACCTAGGGGAAAGGAAATTCCCAACTCTTGCTCCCTTTAGCCATCCTGTATTAAGGGTGGGAGGGGGTACTGAGAAGCACCTGTGAAGATTACAGCCCTGATGCACAGACTCATTAACAGACTGAGACCTAATCACAGCACTATAGGCTGCTTTCCCTCCCCACACAACAAGCTACCACATCATTAGGGCTTCTGTATAAAGACAAGGAAATACAACGGAACCTTGTGGAGAGACCCAATGCAAATGGTTATGACTAAGGAGGACTTGGGGAAAGAAAACAGCAGTAATGCTGAGAGAGATGCTGTTTCCTCCACCTAACATGATGTCCTCGGCCCTCCACTCCCTGCATTTGCTGACCTCACCTGCCATGCCTCCCCACCTACCCTCAATTTATCCACCTCCTTTTGCACGAAGAGTCCTGAGGACTCTAGCCCACAGTGCTCCCTGCTGCACTAGTGGGTCTTTACCATACAAGTTTATGCTTATATCCTCAGATTCAAACACTAACTGGATTTTTTTTCCTGATGGTTTTATGATATTCTTATTAGAATACCAGTTTCTTAAGACCAAGGAAGCATGAATCGTTTGATGCCCTCACCTTCTTCTGGAGTGTGGCATCCTGCTTCTTATCCACTAGTCGAAGCAATACAGCCCCAGCTGCCAGCAGGGCTCAGGCAAGTGTTACATAGGAGAAGAAACGTTTAAAAAAAGGTTTTGCCCTCCAGGGAGTACCTATTGATAGACCAGGGTTGGAAGAAGGTGGGGGCTGGTTGGTGGATGAGTTGACTCTTTTTCCACAAGGTGAAGGGAAAGACTGTGTAGTTCCAGGAATTACTCACGATGAGGAGCAGACTCTCCTTGGAGCTTCCCTCAACCAGACCCATCACTGCAAGGTCAGAGTGAACTGGGTGCCACTCTCAACAGCATTTTCTCAAAACCTGCTCACAAATGGCAGGTACTTCCATACCTGACCTGTTCTGACTGCACTAAAGCAAGGAGGGGGAAATACCAAAAAATGTAAAAACACAGAACTTTGACCCTTAAAGGACGTGAGGTTTCACCTTTAAAATGCCTGTCATTTGGCAAAGAGTTGGGTCAAGTTTCTAATGAAGGTTTGGGTCTGATCTGAATAACTTAAACCAGAGGACCCCTTCATGTGAGGATCATGCCCTTTCTTTAGGGAAAGACGCCAGGGTATAATGAAAAGGGTTAAAGAGTTGGTGTTTTGAGGAAGCAGACTGTCTTCACCCTGCCCCTCCCTTCCCAGCCAAAGTAACCTCCCTGAACCCAGATTTCCTCATCTCTGTAATGGAGAAATAATGTTTAGCTTGCAGGTCTGTTGTGAAAGATAATGTATTCAAAATGTCAAGGACAATACCTTATGTGAATAGTAGCAATTCTCATTACTAAGATAGAAATCTACCTGTTCAACAAGACTCTTTCCACTAAAACTGCAAAAGCAAACTTGTGTAAAATGAAGTTAATTATGTTCTTGTTATGAGTCTTAAATTGTCTCTCTTTTTCATGTAATTTTAAAATAGCATTATCCTAATAAATTAATTTCCCTAACCCCAAAACACCCAAAATTTTAGTTTATATGCCAGAAGTATGGATCGATCCAGTCTCAAAGCCAGTTTCACCTGAGCAAGAGGACTCAAGAGAGTAGAGAGATTGTGTATTTTACAGAACTGATGAGTTCTTTCCACCCAGATCTCATGTGTGAGTGTCCTGTGATTATCCTAACAGTTCAGAATGAAAAATGAATGGAATGTTTGTGCTGAAAACTTGGGTAAATTTTTAGTTTGTTTTTGCATTAGTCTGTCACAGAAGGATATTTCTTTTCCGGCTGGAAGGCTGATCTGTATCTTTTTTGGCCCTGGGTTCTTCCTTCTTTTAGGAAATTTAGAACAGCTCTGTTATGCAAACTGTTTATTGTGGGTGAAAGTGCTACATGAAGCTTCTCTTAGCTGTGGGCATCGGGAAAGGCTCTTGGGAGAAGCTCCCACATTGATGACCTGATACAGAACTGAAGACCCTTCAGGAAACTCCAGGAGATTTGTGAGTTCTGTAGGTTCCACTGATCCACATAGATCTAGACCCAGGACTCTCCTAAGCATGAGCTGATGGAGTTGGAAACACCAGCGGTCCCTAAGCACATGCTTCTCACTTGCATCCAGCTAAACATGTTCCAGGGTCTCCCTAAGTCAGAATAGAGTTGGTCTTCCACACCCTATGCCCTAAGTTGGACCATACCCAGCTCTCTAAGTATCTCTGCCTTTTTCTGGGAGAAGGAGGGACTGGCAAGGAGTCAAGCCCTGGGTGAGATGGCAAAGCTCTTATTATGTAAGAAACCTGTTTGACTCGCTCATGCTAGAGTGGAGGTTTCATAATGCTGTGTCATTCCCCTGGTAGAAGTGACTTGTGATTTGGCAGTTTCCAAAAGTGAAATCAGAATGTGCAGAAAACATGGTCTCCATCAGATCTGCAGCAATCATATTCTCAATTTCTGATCAATTTGATCAATATCTGATCAGCTGTCTTCATCTGGGCACTGCACAATCTCATCTGTGATGAGTACCTGTAAGTAACCACACAGGTTGATTTACATTTCTATGTTATGGAGAGTATGACAAGTAGATCCTACCTGCTAAAGACCACTCTGGGTTTTTTAGATCAACATTGTTCTAGATATAGAAGACCCCCAAACTCATTTAACTAACTGGATTTATAACAGCTGACAACAGTAACACTGTTTGAGCAATTAGTACAATCAGGCACCATTCCAAGTGCATTACATATATACACTCATTCAACATGACAACCACCTTTTGAGATAGATACTATTACTACCCCAATTTTACAAATGAGGAAGAGAAATTGAGTGGTTAAGTCACACATTCAAAATCATATAGCTGGGAAGGGGTCAGCTAGGAGTTTAACTCAAGAAGACTGTATTCAGAGTCTCTTACACCACAAAGTCAGTACTAGACTTAGGAGACCTAGGATCCAACCCCATTCCTCCCACTGACTGCAGGACAGGTAAGGGAGATGTTACCATGCACTGCCCACCACGTGGTATTTTTGTGAAGATCAACAACAGAGCCAACCACCTAGTCACCTTAGTCAGAAACCTGAGAATGGTCCTAGATTCTATCCTCCTCTCTTATACACATACTTCACATCTAATAAAGCATCAAGCTCCGTGATCCTGGGTCCAAAAGAGACTTCCAATCAGTCCCCACCTAGTCCCACATCACTGGACTCCATCAACCATGCAGGTTTCTAAGATACACATGGATCATGTAACTGGCAGACTGGCATACAGAGCAGGAGCTGCCAGTTACAATATTATCTGTGAACAACAGGGAGAAAGAGTCCATTGAAGACATGGCTTTGGGGAAACTAAATTGCTGCCACCATAAAACAGTTTGAAGGACATGAGAAATTTGAGGCTGTTGGAATTCTTTCTTTAAGGACCAAACAGCTTAAAGAAAGGGAATGACAATCTGAAATGACGAACCTATGAGCTCGTGACTTGGACTGCAACTAGGAAATTTCTATGACTGTGCAAAAAGTCTTATCTCTTACAACCACAGAGCGAGCGAGCTGAAAAGTAAAAAGCACAACTTGATCCTGTGAACTGCCAAATTACCCTGCCAGTTGAACTCACAGCCTTGCCATAACTTTTGTGTAAAATTTAAGGCACTGACTCTCATTTCTATATCTAAAACACTTAGCAAAGAGCCTGGCCCTTGTCCAATAAATCCTTGTGAAATGAACAAATAAAGCATCAAATTAAAAAAAAAACTTATGTTACATTCTTCTTTCTTCTATAATAGCAAAGCAGCAATACGGCAATGACTGTTATGATCACAAACTGTGTGATTTTGCCTTCGGTGGCATTAAAAATAGGGACTCTTCTAATCCTATCACAGCCATCTCAAAGACAGAAAAAAAATGTTAGGGGAAGTCAGCTCGGTGGCTCAGCCTGTAATCCTGCGCCTTTGGGAGGCTGAGGTGAGTGGATTGCCTGAGCCCGTGGGTTCGAGACCTGCCTGGGCAGGTGGGACCTCATCTCTACAATAAATCAAAAAAATTAGCCGGGCATGGTAGCGCACGCCTGTGGTTCCAGCTACTTGGAAGGCTGAGGCGGAAGGATCGCCGCAGCCCAGCAGGTCGAGGCTGCGGTGGCCGGGAGCGGCCACTGCACTCCAGTCTGGGCGACCGAGTGAGACTCCAACTCAAAAAAAAAAAGAAAAAAAAGTTAGGGGATGTGCCTTTTATCAGAGTATGAAAGCAGAGCTCCATCCTGCAACAAATGTCTCCTCTTTGGGAATGATCTTTGACATTTGTCTCTTCTTTGGAAATTGTAAGCATTTAGTAAATTGTCCCAAAATGATTTGGCATATACCTTACTCTTAAGAAATCAACAATAGGAGCTGAAGCATTTCAAAAGGCAGTGGGGTCTTTCTTGTCAACACACAGAGAGGTTGTCCCAGTAATCCCCAGAGATCTAATCATGAGCCCTTCAGAATGTTTGCCCTCCAGGATCTAGGTGGGCAAAGCCACCGAGGAAAGGTCAACCAAAGAACAAACTCTCTCTTTTAACTGATGAAAAAGTAAGCCTGGTCTCTTCACTGGACCCTCAGTCCTGACAGGTGACATTGAGTTTATGCAGTACCTTTCCAGACTTCAAGTATCTGGACAGGTATGACACAGACACCTTTCTTACTCTGTGAATACTAGGTAAGGATCTCTACCTGTCCCCACCAAGTTTCTGTAGTGTACTCCAATCCTGTCACACTGTCAAAGTTCTTACTCTATCCCAATCTGCAAGTCTCAGCATCTCATTCAGAAGAACTTACTAACTGCCTTCTAAATGCCAGGTCTGGATGTGAGTCCCAGATTCCCTGTTTCCTAGCTGTGTGATTATAGGCAAGTCATTTAACTCTTCTGTTCCTCTGGTCCCTCATATATAAAAGAGGCATAATACCTCCTACTGGAGGTGTGGTGAGAGTTAAATATTATCATTTACATAAAAAACATATCCCACTCTCTGACCATGGTTAGACCTCACTATTATTTTGCAACCAGTCAGTCAGACTCCACATCTCCCATGACCGGCTTTGCTCAGTGGTTGGACTAACTTCTACTACCTTTGTTCTCCTACCTCCACACTTCTCAGACCTTCCATATGCAGAAAAAGCCTGTGTGATACTGAAGTCTTTCAAGAGAATGTAAGCTATCCCACTGGCAGACAGCACAAATCATCTGCACTTCAGCACTTGGCTCGGGCTCTTTCCAGAAAACTGCCACTGATGTTCTAGAAAAATAGGAAAGGAGTCAGATCCACTCTCAAAATGTTGAGCTCTGCTTTTCTATGATGCTTATTCCACTGGTTCTGCCCAGTGACAGATTTTACTTTCAAAGTCTCTCCTTCAGGACATGGTAAATCATATAAACAATTTGATTTCCTTCTTTGCTGTGGCTACTAGAAAAGACAAGGCCCTCTCTGGAAAACAGTCAGAACTTGAGGACTATCTGCCTTATGCTTAGAGATGTTGCCCTTACCTCATTTCTTATTGAACCAGCAATTTCACTTCTAAAATTTATTCTGCAGAAATACACACACAGTTATAAAAATATGTATGGGCAGGGCACAGTGGCTCATACTTGTAACCCCAGCACTTTGGAAAGCCAAGGTGAGAGGATTGCCTGAGCCCAGGGGTTGGAGACCAGCCTGGACAACTTGGTAAGACCTCGTCTCTATAATAAATCAAAAAATTAGTCGATCATGGTGGCAGCACCGTAGTTCCAGCTACTTGGAAGACTGAGGTAGAAGGATCACGTGAGTCCAGCAGGTTGAGGCTGCAGGGACATGCTCACTCCAGCCTGGATGACAGAGTGAGACTCCAATTCAATAAATACATACATATCATATATGCACACATATATACATACAAACATACGTAAGTGTGTATGTGTAAGAATGTTTCATTGGAGCACAGTTAATAATAGAAAAATAAGAAAACTATCCAAATGCTCATCAACAGGGATAGTTTAAGCAAATTGTGGATCGTTTATACAAAATATTAGTAACCAACCATTAAAATAATGTATTGAATCTTCATATACCGCCATGGAAAGCCAAGGATACGTTTCAAGCCAGTAACAGTGACTTCTCAAGAAAGCAGACTTAAAAAGGGAAATGTCACCTATTACTTGACATAGTTTGATGACATTTGAATTTTTATAATACATGTGTATTACTTTTGCAAGATTGTCAAAAAAAAACTTAAGACACCACAACCTTTCACTTTTTTTTTTTTTTTTTTTTTTTTGAGTTGGAGTCTCACTCTGTCACCCAGACTGGAGTGCAGTGGCATACTCCCGGCCACTGCAGCCTCAACCTGCTGGGCTCTGGCGATCCTTCTGCCTCAGCCTTCCAAGTAGCTGGAACTATAGGCATGCACTACCACACCCAGCTAATTTTTTCATTTATTGTAGAGATGAGGTCTCGCCAAGTTGCCCAGGCGGATCTCGAACCCACGGGCTCAGGCAATCCACTCACCTCAGCCTCCCAAGGTGCGGGATTACAAACTGAGCCACCAAGCCCAGCTACCTTTCACTTTTTTAATGTAGTTTTATTATGTTTGAACTCATAATAAATGTGTTTTGCTTTGGGACTAATTTTCAAAACAAATCTTTAGATCTCTCAATTATAGTTCAACAAAATTTCTTGTTCTCCACTGCCTCCAGCCCTGCCTCCAAATCAGAGGCTAGCTTTGAAAAACTCTCTTGCCACAAGGACTTACCTTGTGAGATACATGTGAAACAATGGGGAGACAAGTTTTCGATGGATGGCTGAAGCTCAACAAATCTTCATCTTATTAACTTAAAGGACAATCACTCATTCATTCACTCAAAGAAAAATTCGTGACCCCTTATTCTAGACACTGTTCTGGGGACCAGAACTATATCTACAAGACTGACCACAACAAGCCTCAGTGAAACATTCTTTCCAGTGAAAATCATTCTAATTAAATAAAATTATTTCTCTTTCTCTGCATTTCTTAATTACTGCACTGGTCATGTTTTGAACTTGGTCTTCTTAGATCAGCCTTTTGGAGCTGATCAGATGTCATAGATGTCCTCCATAATATTTTGTCAGTAACTTTCATTGCCCGAGAGAATGAGAGTGTCTGTGCTATACCCAGTGGAGGAATTTGGAAATCACCCCAATTATAAAATGCTCTAAAATTATAAAATCCTCTAATCATATGAAAGAATTTAATAATATTTCTGTGGAGAGTTCATGTTGTTATTTATCTATCCATTGATTCATTTGTTCAGCACATACTTAGTGTTTGCTGTGGTCTAGGCACTAGTCTCAATTTGGTGAGGGAAATAAAGGCAAAGACAAGAATTTATCCTCATGGAAGTGCAATAAGCTGAGACATATAAATATTACCTAGAAGTGTTCAAGTTCTTCTTTAGGTCTTATACTTTTTTTAGCACCCAGTTAACAATAGTCTGAATCCTCATCCTGCTCGACCACATGAAGTTCTGGTACTTAGCAGGTCCCCCTCCCAAATTCAAGTTTCTTCTGGGAAACTCCAAAGAAAGCTCACACATTTCTCAATTCCACTTCAACCATAGATATAGCCTCCACCCACAGCATAGTGCTCAATTCTTTCCAGGACACTGTTGCAGCCTCATGGCCTGATCTAGAACCTCCAATAATATGTTGACTAGCAGTAGTGAGAGTGGGTATCCTTGCCCTGATCCTGATTTTCGGGAAAAGCACCCAGGCTTTTTCACTATTAAGTATGATTTTAGCTGTAGTTTTGCATAGATGCTCTTTATCATGTTGGAAAATCCCCTCCTAATACTTACTTTGCTGAGAGTTTATAAGAAGTAGATTTTTAATTGTGTCAAATGCTTATTCCTCATTCTGATGATCATACCTTTTCCTTTTTAATCTGTTAATGTAGTTAATGATGCTGATTAATTTTTTAAAGTTAAGCCAACTTTTCATTCCTGGGATTAAGTCCCACTTCTCATGACCTATTACACTGCTTAATAGATTACTGAATTTATAAAATTTTGTTTAGATGTTTTGCATCTATTCCCATTAGAGCTATCGGTCTATAGTTTCCTTTTCTAGTGATGTCTATGTCTCATTTTATTATGAGGGCAATACTAGTCTCATAGAATAAGTTGAGAATTATTCCTTTCTCACTTTTTTGGAAATGTTTTTGTACAATTGCTTTATTTCCTCCTTAAATGTTTGATGGAAATCACCAGTGATTCCATGTGGCCTTGGAAATTTTTTTGTTGGAATATTTTAACTAAAAATTATATTTATTTAATAGATATAAGGGCATTCAAGATATTTGTTGTTAAGTTAACTTTGGTAGTTTGTATCCATAAAACAATTTGTCTATTTCACCTAACTTGTCAAATGTGTTGACATAATGGACAATATTTCCTAATTTAAAAAAATAGGATCTACAGTTATATCACCTCTTTCATTCCTGATATTGTTAATTTGTGTCTTTTTTTTCCTGACTGACCTAGCTAGACATTTGTCAGTTTTATTGATATTCTCTAAGAACACATTTTTTTTGTTTATTTATATCTCTATAGCTTTTCTGTTTTCTAAGTCATTGATTTACATTCTGATCTTTATTATTTCCTTTCTTCTCTTTAGGCTTAATTTGCTCCTTTTTTTCTAGTTTTTTTTTTTCTTTTTTTTTTGAGTTGGAGTCTCACTCTGTCGCCCAGACTGGAGTGCAGTGGCCACTCCCGGCCACCGCAGCCTTGACCTGCTGGGCTCCGGCGATCCTTCCACCTCAGCCTTCCAAGTAGCTGGAACTACAGGCGCACGCTACCATGCCAGGCTAATTTTTTTATTTATTGTAGAGATGAGGGCTCACCAAGTCGCCCAGGCGGGCCTCGAACCCGCGGGCTCAGGCAATCCACTCACCTCAGCCTCCCAAGGTGCGGTATTACAGGCTGAACCACCGAGCCTGGCTTTTTCTAGTTTCTTAAGGTGCAAACTGAGATTACTGATTTGATCCCTTTCTTCTTTTCTAATATAGGTGTTTAGTCCTGTAACTTTCACTTTAAATTTTGCTTTCAATGCATCTCACAAATTTTAATATATTGTATTTTCATTTTTATTCATTTCAAAACTGTAATCAAAACTTGTAAATTTCCCTTTGATTCCTCCTTTGCCCATGAGTTATTTAGATGTGAGTTATTTAGTTTTCAAATATTTGGGAATTTTCCTAAGAGAGTTCTGTTAATTTCTAATTTAATTTCAGTATGATAATGATATATATTTAGTATAATTTTAATTATTTTAAACTTGTGAAAACTTTTTAAATTCTATCCAGTGCACTTTCTCTCTAAACCATTGTAGTTTCCATCCCTAAAACTACATTTGTGTCTTTTTATGTCTTCCCTGTCTCTACTTAACATGCTCAATCTTTTCTTTTTATACTCTAGGTTTTTACATTTACAGAATACAGCTAGAATAATGGTTTTAATTTCCCAGGCTGTTAATTCTACCATCTGTGTCACTTCTAGGTTGATTTCTGCCCACTGATTTTTCTCATAATAACCCAAAAATGTGGATTTTTTTTTTTTTTTTTTGAGTTGGAGTCTCACTCTGTCACCCAGACTGGAGTGCAGTGGCCACTCCCGGCCACTGCAGCCTCGACTTGCTGGGCTCCGGCGATCTTCCACCTCAGTCTTCCAAGTAGCTGGAACTACAGGCGCGCTGGCTACCACGCCCGGCTAAATATTTTTTCTCTTCTTTACATGTCTAGTGTGGTAGGCAAAATTCTAAGATGATCTCAGTGACTGATGTTTTTTTATAATCCTCTAGTCTTGATGAGGGGATATCACTTTTATAATAATATTGCATTATATGTCAAAAGAGAAGATAAATTTTTGCAAGAATTTAAAAGAAATTAAAGTGCCAGACCATTTGAACTAATCATGAAATTGTGATGGTCCTAGCATAATCAGGTGATTTCTTAACGAGAAAACTAGAAGATGGAAACAGAGAAAGTCAGAGAATGTGTTTCTCATGACTTCAAAGATGATGCAAATTCTATGAGTTCTACAGAGGCAAGGAAATTAATTGTTAACAATCACATGACCTCGGAAGAGGACTCTGTGGCTCAGATGAGACCACTGCCCCCAGCTGACCCCTTGGTTACAGCCTTGTGAGACCGTGAACAGAAAAGCTAATTAAGCCTTGTCCTGACTGAGATGATAAATGTGTGTTGTCTTAAGCCCCTGTGTCTGTGGTTGCCTTAATCAGTATGGGATGCTATAACAAAGTACCATAGACTGGTGGCAAAAATTTATTTCTCACAATTCTAGAGGCTGCAAGTCCAGGATCAGGGTGCCAGCATGAAGGCCCACACTTCCAAGTTTTATCTCATTATATCTTTACATAGTGGAAAGAGAGTGAGAGAGCTCTCTGGAGTCCTTTTAATAAGGCCACTAGTTCCATTCATGAGAGCTCCACCCTCATGATCTAATTGCTTCTCAATGGTTTCACCTCCTAATACCATCACATGAGGGCTAGGATTTCAACATACGGATTTTGGAGGGACACATTTAGTCCATAACAGTGGCAATTTGTTAAGCAACAATAGAAAATGAACATACCTGGGCTCGATGGCTCAGCCTGTAATCCCGCGCCTTTGGGAGGCTGAGGTGAGTGGATTGCCTGAGTCTGCGGGTTCGAGACCCACCTGGGCAACTTGGCGAGACCTCATCTCTACAATAAATCAAAAAATCAGCCGGGTGTGGTGGCGCATGCCTTAATTCCGGCCACTCGGAAGGCTGAGGCAGCAGGATCGCCGCAGCCCAACAGGTCAAGGCTGCGGTGGCTGGGAGCGGCCAACTGCACTCCAGTCTGGGCGACAGAGTGAGATTCCAACTCAAAAAAAAAAAAATTTGATCTTAGTTTTGACATTTAGGTTACTTTATAACAGTTTAATCTCTTTTGGGGTTGCTTTTAAGTTTTCTTATCAGAATAATGTTTAGTATAGGATGAACTTTCCCTGACTACTGAGTCAAACATCTTCTGAATGCGTTACCTGATTCTCCATAAATAATGAGGTTCTCCACTCTGGCTGTTAGGAACAGAAACTTTTCCGGCTCCCGTATGAGTATTATTCTCTAATTCTTTGAGTAGTCCTTTCCTCAGTCTTGGTCGATTTTCTCATACATATGCACTGAACAGTATCCAACAGAAGATTCGAGATACCTTTGCTGAGCTCCAAAGTTCTCTTCTCTCTGGTGCTCTGTCCTGAAAACCCTAGCTGCCTTGGCTTTTCTGCTTTCCCAGCTCTGAGTCCTCAACTCAGGGAGGCCTCTGGGTTCTGCCTGGCTTCCCTTCCCTGTTTTCAGTACCTGAAACTCCGTCTAGGAAGCAAACTGGGGCAATTATAGGGCTTATTTTCATTTGTTTCCCATCTCTTAGAAATCATTTTACAGCCTGTAATCCCGTACATTTGGGAGGCTAAGATGAGTGGATTGCTGAGCCCACGGGTTTAAGACCCGCCTGGGCAACTTGGCGAGACCTCATCTCTACAATAAATAAAAAAAGTAGACAGGCGTGGTAGCACGCGCCTGTAGTTCCAGCTACTTGGAAGGCTGAAGCGGAAGGATCACCGGAGCCCAGCAGGTCGAGGCTGCAGTGGCCGGGAGCGGCCAATGCACTCCAGTCTGGGTGACAGAGTGAGACTCCAACTCAAAAAAAAAATAAAAAAAATAAAAAAAGAAATCACTTTACTTTGCAGGGCATGGCGGCTCAAGCCTGTAATCCCAGCACTTTGGGAGGCTGAGGTGAGAGGATTGCCTGAGCCTAGGGGTTCGAGACCAACCTAGGCAACATGGTGAGATCTCGTCTCTACAATAAATCAAAAAAATTAGCTGGATGTGATAGTGCATGCCTATAGTTCCAGTTACTTGGAAGGCTGAGGTGGAAAGATCTCCTGAGCCCAACTGGTCGAGGCTGCGGTGGTCGTGAGCAGGCCAGTGCGCTCCAGCCTGGGTGACAGAGTGAGACTCCTACTCCAAAAAAAAAAGAAAGAAGGAAATCACTTTACTTTACTGCCTGTCTTGAAGTTAATATATTTTTTCTTTTCAGGTAATTGTTTCAGGTTAGAGGATATATCCAGTTCTGTTACTCCATCTTAACAGAATTGACTATATTCCTTTGTATTATTAATTTAGTAATTGCTCTAGGAGTACAATATACATTTCACAGTCCACTTACATTTACTATTGTACCACTCGAGTAAATTATAGAAAACTTGAAGCCACACCTGTAATCCTAGCACTTTGGGAGCCCAAGGCAGGTGGATTGCTTGAGCCCAGAAGTTTGAGACCAGCTTGGACAATATAGCGAAACCACGTCTCTATGAAAAATAAAAAAATTACATGCCTGTAGTCCCAGGTACTCTGGAGTTTGAAGTGGAAGGATCACCTGAGCCCAGGAGATCAAGGCTATGGTAAACCATGATCATACCACTGCACTCCAACCTGGGTGACAGAGTGACATCGTGACTCAAAAAAGAAAGAAGGAAAGAAACAAGGAAGGAAGAAAGAAAGGAGGGAGGGAGGGAGGAAAGGAGGAAGGAAGGAAGGAAGGAAAAGAAAGGAAACCTTGAAACTACTGATTCCGTATGTCCCCCCATGAGTCATGTTATGATTTTTACTCATATATGTATTACATCTACGTTTAATATAAATCACAGAAGACTTCGTTATAATTTTTATTTAAAAAGTTATATGATTCACATAAAGAAATTAAGAGAAAAAATCAAATATAAAAATTATTATGTTGCATTTACAACTTTAATGTTATTCATCCTTTTATGGAGATACAAATATCATCTGGTATCATTTACCTCTAGCCTGAGGAACTTCCCTTAGCATCTCGTATAGTTCAGGTCTGCTTGTGATGAATACTTTTAGTATTCTTTAATCTGAAATTGTCTTTATTTTGGCTTCATTCTTGAAGAATATTTTCTCTAAATATAGAATCTAGATTGATTTTTTTTTTCTTTCAGCACTTTTTAAAAATGCTTTTTCAGCTGCATGCAGTGGCTCACACTTCTAATCCCAGCACTTTGGGAGGCCAAGGCAGGAGGATTGCTTGAGCCAAGGAGTTTGAGACAAGCCTGGGCAACATAGCAAGCCCTGGACTCCACAAAAAAGGTAAAAATTAGCCAGCATGATGGTGCATGACTGTAGTCTCAGCTACTCAGGTGGCTCAGGTGGAAGGATTGCCTGAGCCCAGGAGGTCGAGACTGCAGTGAGCCATGATTGTGCCACTGCACTCCAGCCTGGGCAACATAGTGAGGCCTTGACTCATATAATTAATTAATCAATCAACTAGTTAATTTATTAATTAAAAATAAAAATGTTTTTTCATTCTCTTCCATCCTTCATAGTTTCTAATGAAAACTCAGCAATTAATTAAAGTATTGTGCTCTTACATATAGTGTGTTGTTTTTCTCTTGGTGCTTTGAAGACATTCTCCATCTTTGGCTTTCAACAGTTTGACCGTGATGTGCCTTGATGTGAGATTGTTTGTGCTCATTTTTTTTTTTTGGGTTGGAGTCTCACTCGGTTGCCCAGACTGGAGTGCAGTGGCCGTTCCCAGCCACTGCAGCCTCACCTGCTGGGCTCCGGCGATCCTTCCGCCTCAGCCTTCCGAGTAGCCGGAATTACAGGCATGCGCTACCACGCCCGGCTGATTTTTTGATTTATTGTAGAGATGAGGTCTCGCTGCCCAGACGGGTCTCAAACCCGCGAGCTCAGGCAATCCACTCACCTCAGCCTCCCAAAGGCGCGGGATTACAGGCTGAGCCACCGAGCCCGGCTGTTTGTGCTCATTTTACTTGATGTCCTTTGACTATGCTGTACCTGTGAATTTCTGTCTTTTATCAAGTTTTGGATATTTTATTGCCATTTTTTTCATCAAACTTTTTTTCTATTCCCTTTTTTCTTTTTCTTATGGAATTCTAATTACATTTATGTTAGAACACTTAATAGTTATGTAACAGGTCCCTGCAACCTTGCTCCTTTTTCTCAACCTTTTTTCTCTCTGTTCTTCACGTGGTATAATTACTATTGATCTCTTTGAGTTCATTTACTCTTTCCTCTGTCATTTCCCTGCAGCAGTTAAATCCATTCAGCGAATTTTTTAGTTCAGATATTATATTTTTTTGTCCTAAAATTTCAATATAGTTTTGGCTCTCTGTTACATTTTCTATTTTTCTTTATTCATTAAATTCCTACCTTATTTCATTGAATGTCATTATAAAAGTTGTTTAAAAATCCTTGTCTACTACTTCTAACATTCTGTATATCTCAACGTATCATTCCATTTATTATTTTGTTTTCTCTTGAGGATGTGTTCTAGTTATCTTTTCTTGTTTTGGGGGGGCAGATTTCTAATTTATCCTGGGATTTATTAATACTAAGCTGTATAAATTGATTTTGTTGTTTCTCTAACAGGTGGTTTCCTTTTCTCATGCAAGTTTGTTTCTTGCATGACAACTCCAACCTCAGTTCAGATCACGTGTCTTTTATTGAGCCACCTTGAGTCTGTTCATGCATATGTGGTTGAGGGTTCAGTCAGAGAAGTCAGTAGACAGAATTTGGTGATGCACTCCCTACCTCTTCCATCTTGAGTATTCACCAAGTCTCTCCATCAGCTACGGATTTCACTACCAAAGAGATGGTGGAATTTCTACTGACACCCTACCACACTGGCACCATGCAATGGATTACACTGAGACCCAAGGTAAAAGCCATAGCCACAGGGAAATTACTTTATACTGCTTCCTTTCTTCAAATCTTTCTTTCTCACCTGTGTCTGTCTGCTTCTGTTCTTTCTCTTTAGTGCCTTAAGGTGGTTGTTTTTTGCTTTATGTCCAAGTTTGATGATAGTTGTTTACTACAGGGAAATTCTTCAGAAGGGTCTTATTCCATCATCACCTGAAACAGAAGTCCCTCTCAGTTATCTTTTAAATTCAAGAACCTTGTCACTTGAAGTCAAAACATTTTCTCTAAGGCCCTACAGAAACTTGTCCAACTTGTTCACGCAGTGAAAAAATGTCTGCAGAGAAGGCAGATTTCTGCAGCCATTGTTCAGCATCAAAGCATTTAGAAAGCCAATATTACTTTGAAAGTACTCCTAAATTTCACTTTTCAGGTCAAACACTCTGTTGATAACTCTTTCTCTGCCAAGCCACCAAATTTCTGTGTAAAACAAGAAAACAAGATATCGATGTTTTCCCACAGTTTTAAAAATATTCTCAAGCCAGTCTTTGTATATCAAAGTTAGCCATTTTGCAACATTATCTAAAACATTATTTCATTTCCTCTCCAAGAGTGTTTGACCAGTGTTCTCCAATCTTTTTGGCATTGGAATGTTGTGGCAGGAAGGTTGGGGAGGTTGGGGAGGGGATCATCAGTCTTACTAGGCATTAGGTTCTTATAAGGAGTGTGCAACCTAGATCCCTTGCATGCGCAGTTCTCAATAGGGTTCACACTCCTATGAGAATCTAATGCCACTGTTGATCCAACAGAAAGCATAGCTCTGTTCCCTGCTGCTCACCTCCTGCTGTGTGGCCCAGTTCCTAGCAGATCATGCCCGGTACCAAGCATGGCCCGGGGTTGGGGACCCCTATGTTGGACAATGGTACCTCTTTTTGAAGAAAGCAGTGTGTTGTGACAACGTAAACAACTTTTTCTTTTAACAAGGTGCAAACACTCCCATGGACCCAAACTTTGACAAGGCACTATAAGTATGAAAGTCAAAATAGTTCTCACAAGGCAGATCATTTGTTTACAGATATGAAAGCCAGACAATAAATATCTCTTGGCTTTTCCTTGTTATGAGCAATTCTTTTTGTTTTCTTGAATTTCACAATTACTTGCAAATCTTAAAAATGCAACAGAAAGACATTCATTGAAATCCCCTAACTCATCAACCTAGAAAAAGAAACTGTCATTTTTCAGTGTATGTCAAAACTTCTTCAAAATCATGTGACGTGTCACACTGTTGGAGAGTGTGGAACATTTTTAGTTTCTTGTACTGCATCTTTTCCTAGCATTTGATTCACAGTAATTTTACAGGATAGCATTGTTAGTGTCTTACTGTGTGACTTTTCCTGTTTAAGACGATAAGTAATAGGTTCTCTCTTTTTTTTTAATTTCCAACTTTATTCTGCCGGGTAAGAATGTAGGCTGGACATGGTGGTTCATGCCTATAATCCCAGCACTTTGGGAGACTGAGGAAGGAGAATCGCTTGAGCCCAGGAGTTTAAGACCAGCCTGGGCAGCATAGCAAGACCTCATCTCTACAAAAATTACAAAATTTAGCCAGGTGTGGTGGCTCACATAGTCCTAGCTACTCCAGAGTCTAAGACAGAAAGATTGCTTTCATCCAGAGGTGGAGGCTGTGGTAAGCTGGAATCACTGCACTGCACTCCAGTCTGGGCAACAGAATGAGACGCTGTCTCAAAAAAAAAAAAAGAAAAAGAAAGAAAAAAAATACGCGCACACACACACACACACACACACACACACACACACACACACACTTGAGCAAACACATGATATGATTCCTATTATATTATAAACAAAAGGGTACTTTAAGCCCCAGAAAGGTAGAAGAAATTTTTAAT
Source organism: Cephalopachus bancanus (assembly GCA_027257055.1). Lineage (NCBI taxonomy): Eukaryota > Metazoa > Chordata > Mammalia > Primates > Tarsiidae > Cephalopachus > Cephalopachus bancanus. Next base: position 3,990,916 of record JAPVLO010000124.1, read on the forward strand.
AAAGAGCAGTACTAGCCAGGCTCGGTGACAGCCTATAATCCCACGCCTTGGGAGGCTGAAGTGAGTGGATTGCCTGAGCCCGTGGGTTCGAGACCCGCCCGGGCAACTTGGCAAGACCTCATCTCTACAATAAATCAAAAAATTAGCCGGGTGTGGTAGCGTGTGCCTGTAGTTCCAGCTACTTGGAAGGTTGAGACAGAGGGATCACGGGAGCCCAGCAGGTCAAGGCTGCGGTGGCCAGGAGTGTGGCACTGCACTCCAGTCTGGGCAATAGAGTGAGAATCCAACTCAAAAAGAAAAGAAAAGAAAAGAAAGTACTTTCTCTTGTACTTTCCCCCTTTATTTCACCAAGAAGCAGTTAAAGTTTGAGCATGAAGCAACTCTGGCATTCTGATATTTACCTCTTCTGAGTAGAGTTCTTTTTAAGTACATATATATTTTTTAAATTTCAATAGCTTCAAGGGGGTATAAATGGTTTTGGTTACATGGATGCATTTTAAAGTGACAAAGAAGTCTTGGACTTAAGTGTATCCACCACCCCAGTCTGTGCACATTGTAACTGATACATGAATTCCCATCCTCCCTCCTCCTCACCTTCCCCCTTCCTGTCTCCAGTGTCCCTTATACCAATCTTGAGACAATAAGTTCTGCTATTAAACAACTTGTTCCCTAGTCCTTTTCACTGAATGTGCCTGTTTTTTTTGGCAAGACTTACTGTTTGTGTTGAGAGTTCAATAGTTGTTTAAAATAATCAGCACCTTAACTTCTCAAATGGTAGTAACTTGTGTTTAAGAATTTTTTTGTTTTTGGTTTGTTGGGTTTTTGTTTTGTTTTGTTTTTCAATTTCATTGGAGTCTTTGCCACATCTGTAAGTTTTTGACATAGCAGTGGTTGGCAAGCTACAGTGAGCTAAATCTTACCAGAGGCCTGTTTTTGTAATTGGAACTCAGGCTGGCTTTTACTTTTTTTTTTTTTTTTTGAGTTGGAGTCTCACTCTGTCGCCCAGACTGGAGTGCAGTGGCCGCTCCCGGCCACCGCAGCCTCGACCTGCTGGGCTCCGGCGATCCTTCCACCTCAGCCTTCCCAGTAGCCGGAATTACAGGCATGCGCTACCATGCCCGGCTGATTTTTTTGATTTATTGTAGAGATGAGGTCTCGCTGCCCAGGCGGGTCTCGAACCCGCGGGCTCAGGCAATCCACTCACCTCAGCCTCCCAAAGGCGCGGGATTACAGGCTGAGCCACGGAGCCCGGCTTGGCTTTTACATTTTTAAAGAGCTGTAAACAAACTAGCAAAGACAAAGAATACATGATAGAGACTACATGTGACCTGAAAAGCCTAAAATATTTACTAGCTGTCTCTTTATAGAAAATGTTTGCTGACCCCCTCACATAAATGTGCATCCACAGAGTAAGATTTGGGTACACTAAAAAAAAAAAAAAATTGCGTAACCAGCCCATGTAGACCCCTTAATAAATGTCTTTCATCATAAAGATGAACTTTTTCTGTGTCCTTTGTTTGGACAGTGCAGTAAAATGACACAGAAGTCATCATCACTAACCTTAACAAGGTTATTCTTAGGCCTAAAACTTTCCCTTTCCATCTCATGCCTTACCTTCAAAATTGGCCACATTGGATTGTCTGACATGTCTATAAAACAAACACTAATTAAGTGTAAAACATAAGGGCATCATACAATTTTTAAAAATCACCAACAACTCATAGTTCACTATAGAATTCACTCTTAGCTTTTGCAGTCTACATTTTGCAACATTTATAACAACAGCAAAACTGGGGATGAAGAGGCAGGAGCAAGGAGCAGTTGAGTCTTTAGAACAAAAATTTAATTTCCCTTCAACTTTTTATTGCACCAGCAGAGCTTGTTTGGCAGCCTGTGGTACATAAAGGAAAATTTGAGAGAATAACTAGAGAGGGAAAAACCAGTACCATCCATCTACCATTCTCTTCTCCATGCAATACAGAACTCATTAGTTACCCTTGACTCCCTATCTTACATCAAAAGCCACAACTGGAGGCAACCAAATGAATACTTTCCCACTGCACATTGCCATATGGAGACCAAAAGACCTCTAACGAACTTGCTAACGGGTCTGCTTAGTCACTATCTATCCTCATAGTGTACAAAGTTCAAAAATTGATGTTTAAGCCGGGCTCGGTGGCTCAGCCTGTAATCCCGCGCCTTTGGGAGGCTGAGGTGAGTGGATTGCCTGAGCCCGCGGGTTCGAGACCCACCTGGGCAGCGAGACGTCATCTCTACAATAAATCAAAAAATCAGCCGGTGTGGTAGCGCGCACCTGTAGTTCCGGCTACTCAGAAGGCGGAGGCGGAAGGATCGCCGGAGCCCAGCAGGCCGAGGCTGCGGTGGCCGGGAGTGGCCACTGCACTCCAGTCTGGGCGACAGAGTGAAACTCCAACTCAAAAAAAAAAAAAATTGATGTTTAAGTTGTGGGGGTTTTTTGTTTGTTTTTGTCTCACTCTGTCGCCCAGGTTAGAGTGCAGTAGCATACTCACCTCCACCACAGCCTTGACCTGCTGGACTCAGCAGGCGCGAGCTACCATATCCAGCTAATTTTTTTGATTTACTGTAGAGACGAGGTCTTGCCAAGTTGTCCAGGCTGGTCTTGAACCCCTGAGCTCAGGCAATCCTCTCACCTCAGCCTCCCAAAGTGCTGGGATTACAAGCTTGAGTCACTGAGCCTGACCGACGTTTAAGTTTTTAAATCCAAACCTCTCACAGAACCCCTGTATCATATCAAAACCTCGAATTTCATGGAATCCAAACTGAGAAGCCTTAGACCAGAATCTGTATTCCGGAATATTTTATCTCTCACTTGCATAATCCAAAAGCCCATTAAGTCTCATTCTTCTCCAACATCAGAGAACTTCCTTTCTCCAAAGATAATTTTAAGAATCACTAGTAGAATTAAAACTAGATTGTCTTCACTCTCAACCATCAGTTCTTTGGAAACCATCAGGTGCAGACCCAGCACTGTGACTTTGTTATATCAATAGCTCTAATATCTGTAAGAATGTGATAAGTCCATAAAGAGATTACCACTAAAGTACTCTCAGAGTCCACAGGACAGTGGAATCACACTACATAGAGGAAATCAGGGAGGGAGTCATGAATGAGTCAGGATTTACGATGAATCTCAGGCAAATGAAGCACTTCCAGACACATATGATGGGAGAACATTTAGATGGAGAGAACACAATTTTCAAATGCAAGGAGACAGAAAATTATGGAGTAGGCTAGGACAATAGTAAGTGATCCAAGGTGACTAAAGTATAGGCGACATGTAAGGACAATGGGGAAGGAATAATGTGGACAATGGGGAAAGGATAGCGTATTGATAAGGTGGTTTGAAACTTGAGTGACAGCTGGAAGGCCTAAAATGCTAGGACACAAAGTTTTAATTTTGTTTTATTAAGTCATGAGAGCTATTAGAGGTTTCTAAGCAGTAAGGCGACACAACCTCATGCAAAATATGAGATACGATTAAAATGAAATCATTTCCATGGTGTGCTCCTTTGCAGACCACTTGCAAAAAAATAATGTGAGTTGTTTCTGGTAGGAGATTTGTTTTATACTCTTTCATTTCCTCTGGTGAGTAAAAACAAAAACTTGTAAGACAGCTGGTGGGGTTAGGAGTATTGCCTATGTCAGTGGAACAAGTTTCTCTGTCTCAGAATAGATGAAAAGCATCACAGAAGTAGAAAGAGAACGAAGTCCACAGATGGTAGAGTGGCCAGGCTCAGCTAAATTCGCATTAATGTTTCAAACACCCATATGAAAAAGCACAGCCTTGTATAACCTGTGTGTGGTACTTCTGCCTTTACAATCAAAATGGAAAACACACACACACACACACACACACACACACACACACACACACACATCCCTCTATAAAATCTAAGCAATGAAGCAAAAAACATTCTTCTACAACACTGTAGGAGACAGCTCTAGGTCATAGTCTTGGTTTCTTCAGAGGTTGGACCCTTCTGGTGCCTGATTCCAGCTTTCTCCTACTAAGTTGCCTAATTTTGCAATTTCAACTCAGGCTCAAATACAGTCATGCTTCAGAATTATCACCATGGGGAAGGAGATTTTATTTTGAATCTTTATGACTGAGTAGATAAAGCACTGGAAAGGACTATAGAAGATCCAAGGAGAGAAAAGAAGGTGTGGAACAGAAAGTCAGATATGCTTTATAAATAAGGACTCTTCAGGATGAAATGTAAGGCTAGGAGTAAGCATAATAGAACATTATATAGCCGGGCTCGGTGGCTCAGCCTGTAATCCCGCGCCTTAGGAGACTGAGGTGAGTGGATTGCCTGAGCCCATGGGTTCGAGACCTACCTGGGCAACTTGGCAAGACCTCAACTCTACAATAAATCAAAAAATGAGCCGGGTGTGGTAGCACGCACCTGTAGTTCCAGCAACTTGGAAGGCTGAGGCGGAAGGATCGCCGGAGCCCAGCAGGTCAAGGCTGCGGTGGCCAGGAGTGTGCCACTGCACTCCAGTCTGGGTGACAGAGTGAGACTCCAACTCAAAAAAAAAAAAAAAAAAAAGAACATTATATAAACATGAAGATTAAGTGGTGAGGCACAGTGGCTCATGCCTATAATCCCAGCACTCTGGGAGGCCAAGGCAAGAGGATTGCTTGAGCCTGGGAATTCAAGACCAACCTGGGCAGCATAGTGAGACCTCATCTCTACAAAAAATTTAAAAAGTAGCCATGTGTGATGGCATGCTCTTATAGTCCCAACGACTTGGGAGGCTGAGGAAGAAGAACTGCCTGAGCCCAGGAGTTCAAGGCTGTGGTGAGTCATGAGTGTGCCACTGCATTCCAGCCTAGACAACAGAGTGAGGTTCCAACTCAAAAAAAAAAGAAAAAGATTAGAGATGAGAGTATGGGGTTGGCCACCTACTCCTGAAATGTTGGAATGAAGTGGGCAGTTCTGAAAGCTTAGAAACTGCTATACTTGAATTTTTTAAAAAAACTTTTGGTTTCACACCTATATGACTCAATTCATATTGAACTGAGTCCTGAGAAATAGCAAGAATACATATTGAATTAAGGGTAGAGAGGTAAGAAGTCATCATTCTTGCCAAACAGTCAGAGTAGGAAGGCAGAAAAATATTGAGGGAGGAATATAGGAATATAATACCCTGGGCAGCCAGCCTCCAAGATGGCCTCCATGATTCTCACCTCTTGCTATCCACAATCTTCTGCAGTTTCCTCCTACTTAGAATCAGAGCTGGTCTGTGCAGCCAACTGATGAAGATGACAGTGTTTAACTTCCAAGAACAGGTCTTAAAAGTCATTGTGGCTGTTGCCTTGTTCTCCTGGATTACTCTCTCTGGGAAGCCAGTTGCCATGCTGGAAGGACACACAAGCTGTCCTGTGGCAAGGACCCCATGGCATGTAGTGAAAGTCTTCCACTGATAACCAACCCCAACCTGCCAGTCATGGGACTAAGTCACCCTTGAGGTCACTCCATCCCTAAAGAAGCTTTCAAATGATTGAAGCCTTGGCCAACATCGGAATAAACCTCACCACCCAGAAGTGTATGAAAGTTTACCCTTTACCCAAGGAAAACTGCAGCCATTAATGGACTGATATAGAGATACACAAAGCCCCTGTAGCTTTGACATTTCCATGGTACGGTTTGACAATTCCATGGTACGGTTCTTACTCTAGAACTTTCCATGGGATCATACAGAGGCTACATTTCATCTAAAATTATATCTTGCTCAGCTTCCTCCGCTGTGCCATTGTACTTTCTTAATTCCCTGACAAAACTAACCTGAGATCATTCCCTCAATAAATGACTCATGTGAAAATCCCTACCTCAAACTTTGCTACTAGGAAACCCAATATAAGACAACATGTCTAAAGTGGTATGTCTATGGCAACCATTGTGCCACATCTTTCAGAAACTATGATTGACTCAGATAGGGTGCAAGAATGAGAACTCTATCAGCAACTGATATATCTCATTGATATTAACCCTAAAAGGAAAATGTAAGGGGAATTAAGAGAATTTGAGGACAAGTCAGAAGTCCAGGTCCATAAGAATTATTAAGAAAAAGGAGGAAAATTGTCTTCTAATTTTCATGGCTGGTTTCTGAAGAATTATAACAGACCATTTTCAGACAAGTACTAATCTCTTTGCAATACAAGTTTAATCCCCTGGGATAATTTTATGGTTTTAATTTATGTCCCAGTCTTCTCCACAGTCCTTTGAGGACAATGGTGCAAATGGTATAATAAGTTAGATACTGGCACCTATATTTGATGCTTCTATCATAGAAGAAAATACAAACAGGTTCATATGATGTTATATGACATGGGCTCACCAAAGAGTTCCCAGGAAGATATAATATGAAAGTTAAAAAGAATTTAAGAAATTCACACATCTAGGGGATACTTATCCCTGGAAGAAAATGTAATAAACTTGGCATTGTAGCTTTTAAATCCTTTGCCCAAGCCAATAGCCAAGGAAAAATAATCAATATAAGACAGCTTCCGAGCCGGGCTCGGTGGCTCAGCCTGTAATCCCACGCCTTTGGGAGGCTGAGGTGAGTGGACCGCCTGAGCCTGCAGGTTCGAGACCCACCTGGGCAACGTGGCGAGACCTCATCTCTACAATAAATCAAAAATTAGCCGGGCGTGGTAGCACATGCCTGTAGTTCCAGCTACTTGGAAGGCTGAGGCGGAAGGATCGCCGAGCCCAGTAGGTCGAGGCTGCGGTGACTGGGCACGGCCACTGTACTCCAGTCTGGGTGACAAAGTGAGACTCCAACTCAAAAAAAAAGACAGCTTCCTCTTTGACTGACATACCATCATCAATTAATAATCTTTCTTTTGATTTTTTTTCAAGTACCATTGTCATCTTCAAGATAGAGTCAATGGAACCAACTGCCTCAAGCCCCAAAATTGGTTCACTCAACCCCTTCTCCCACAACCCCTTGCTGGGAAACGAGCTGCTACTCAGAGAAATTGAACACAAGAAACAAAGGAGCTGTCTCTACCATCTGATAATCTACACACACAACCATTATCAAAGCCAGGGGGACTGCCACTCCTACCATGTACCACCTCCTCATTAATCAGACCTAGCTTCAGCTATACAGAAGTGCTAGAGAGATACAGAACCCATCACTGCTGCCTGCCCCCAGGTCAGATACCTCCCTAAAAATGGTCTAATTTTTTCCCCACTTGAGCTTTTTATATTTTGCTTTTGAAAAGAACAAAAGAGTCAGTAAACTTTAGTCTGGAACTGCCACCAAATCACTGTGATCCAGGGCCCTTCCCCTCTCTTTGTTTTGTCAGTTGAAAAATAGAGAGATTTATTTGAATCAGTGTGTGTGCATCAAAAAATGCTGGTTCAGAGAGATGACTTATACAAAAAAATTATCTGCATATTAAAATCAGGGATCATTGTAAACTATCCCCAACGATATACTTGGGGATTCCAAGTATATTGAGCATAGTAAAGGCTTTCTATAATAAATAAATGTGTTTGACATGGTTTAAACCAAAAATTTTTGGCCACAAAAACTTTCTGGGTTGAAATTCCTAGAATTCCAAGCAATCTGTCTTTGGAGGACCTTGAACTGAAAGAGGCTTTCAAGCTTCATGGGTCAGTGATTATAGTTGGCCTAGAAAACACCAATCTACATGTTGCTGTGAAGTATCTTTTAGATGAGATTAACATTTAAACCAGTAGATTTTTAATAAAGCAGATTACCCTCTAATCAGTTGAAGGCCTTAAGAGTAAAGTCTGAGGTTTCCCAGAGAAGGGATTACAACATAGGGACCCTGCCTGAGTGTCCAGGCCTCAAGACATATTTCTTTCTATAATATATGAGAAAGAGCCGGGCTCGGTGGCTCAGCCTGTAATCCCGCGCCTTTGGGAGGCTGAGGTGAGTGGATTGCCTGAGCCCGCGGGTTCGAGACCCGCCTGGGCAGCGAGACCTCATCTCTACAATAAATCAAAAAATCAGCCGGGTGTGGTAGCGCGTGCCTGTAATTCCAGCTACTTGGAAGGCTGAGGCGGAAGGATCGCCGGAGCCCAGTGGGTCGAGGCTGCGGTGGCCGGGAGCGGCCACTGCACTCCAGTCTGGGCGACAGAGTGAGACTCCAACTCAAAAAAAAAAAATATATATATATATATGAGAAAGAGAGAAATAGATATAGATATCAATAAGATACCTATTGGTCAGAATAACTCTGACTAATACACTGATATTGTGTTGTAATTTTATCCAACTACTCATCTAGAATAGTATAATGCTGTGATTCTTCATTTTTGCTTTTCATCATCTCAAGGAATCTAGACTCCTTCAAGAGTTTTCTATAACATAAATAATTCTCTTCTGGAGGAAATGAGGGACAATATAGTACTGTGGAAAGAGTATATATTGAATGACAAGATAATTAGTTCCCATTTCACTCCTTGATCACTCAATCAAGGGCCTTGATGGTACCTCCAATAGAAGAAGGATTGTGGTGACCTGCTTATCTGAGGTAATAGCTTGCTGAATTGACGTTTGATGGTCCTTTTCAGTTATGAAACCTGTGGTTTTCTGACTTAATAGCAATGTGCTTGAGAAATTAAACCTAAATTGTTATTACACTTAATAACATCAACAAGCCTCTTAATAACATTGCTATGACTAGGTTTGTTGAAGGAAATAAAGCCATTATTAACTCAGTGTCCAGTTCAAATTGGCCCTCAGTAAAGGTCTTTCAACACTAATGAACAATTTCTAAAGATATTTAATGATATCTTGGCTTTGAATTCTACGTAGTTACTTTGGAATCCCAAGAGAACTTTTATTCTGGCGTAGATATTCCACCTAAATAGTCCCTTGAAAGAAACATACATCAGAAGTAGAATGAAATCCTTTATGATGCCTGTTATGGGCAAATTTTTTTATGCTCTTAATGACTCAGATTTCTCATCTAAAAAATATTGATAATAAGAATTTCTACCCTTTTATATTATTATAAATCATGAATGTGAAAATAAGTATAAAGTCTTTAGCACAATACTTGGCACAACGGGAGTGCTCATAGTTATTAGTTATTATGAACAGAACAAACAACAGTTTCTTAGATTATCATAACAGATTTTAGCTGAATATACTTGTGTTTGGGACACATTATTTGCCCTAAATATAAAGTGAACCAGTGTAATAACAAGTATTCACATATGAATCTTAGTCCAGATACTCAAGTGTGTACAAAATATAGCTTTATTGTTTATTTTTCCACTTAATGTCTCTTTCTGGCTTACATTCTACTAGGGTGGTGGAAACGTACTCTCATTCGATTGGGGTCTCCTCTTCCCATGGTTTGTCCTAGTTTCAGGAGGTCCGAAGTTAAGGCATTGGATAGAAGGTGGAGGGTGGAGATGGTGGCCTCCTGTCCTCCAGTTCTCTGTCTCCATATGTGTTCACTGGGACATCTATAGTTATGCCACTTGACCGTGGCCCTCACAAATCAGGGCTAAGATTTCCTGTCCTCACAGTCCCTTAATTTCAGCCTTCCTCTATTCTGCTTCCTGACATGAAGGGGGGCACAGGCATCCTTCTGCTGCTTCTTTGCCTTTCTGGAGCATACAAATATCACCAAAACTGTCTCTGGCAGCCTGTCTGCCCAGACACACCATGTCCACATTTTCTCCTGGGGTCTCACCACCTCCCAGAGCCTCCATAAATAAAGTTTCCTTTGCTCCTGGATCCCTGAGGGAGGAAGGGTATTTCGGCTTAACTGTGATGTATTTCCCTCAGAAAGATTTAGCATAATCTCTTTTCTGGGCTTCGGTGTTTGCACACACATTTCCAAAGACGCAGTAGCTTTTCTCTGAACACTGCCAAGGGTTTGTTTGAATAGGAGAAAGGGGACATGCTTACAGAAAACAAATACAAGCTGAAACTCTCAAACATTCTTCCTGCCCCAAGCAAAGTATCAATGACCGTCTACTATAACTCAACACTTATAAAAGAAAATTTTCAGAGAAATATGTCCACTAGAGACATGATCTAAGTTAAGTTGTTAAAAGAGTACACATTTTTAAATGGCAGGGGGATAAAACCCTGTCAGGAGTCATGCTAGATCTCAGAGCCTTCCCCAGAAGATCACAGGGCTGCTGGTGCTGCCATGTCCTTCTGTATTTGTCAGACTCTGGGTGCAGGGAACAGAAAATCAACCTGAATTAGCTGACAGCAAAGGAAGACTGAAGGCGAGGACAGTGACAGACAGAGCCAGGGCCTAAACACTGTCAGCCCGCAGCCTCCGCTCAGATCCTCTTTTTTTCCTCTCTCAGACCATCTGCTTCTATTTCTCCCTTATAACAGCAAGCATAGCCCAAAGCTCCTGAATTTTACATTACTGGTAGGTTCAGCCAGCTGGAAAGAGACTGACTTGAGTCTCAGACCTAAGTCCAAATTCCTTGGGAAGGAACTCAGTTGACCTCGATTGGATCTGGTGTTCACCCCAGCATCAACAAATTGTGGCCAGGGTCTAACCCACATTTGAACTAAATGGTAGCTCCAAATTAATAAGCAAGGAGAAAGAACAGTTCTGAAAAAAGGAAAGACTACCCAGAAAAGGAAATGGGTGAATTCTGGGCACGTGAAATAATGAAATCCAGTCGACAACTCCATGTTAAAATGTTTGTCCAGCCGGGCTAGGTGACTCAGCCTGTAATCCCAGCACTTTGGGAGGCTGAGATGAGTGGTTTGCCTGAGCCTGCAGGTTCGAGACCCGCCTGGGCAGCTTGGCGAGACCTCATCTCTACAATAAATCAAAATGAGCTGGGCGTGGTAGCGAGCACCTGTAGTTGCAGCTACTTGGAAGGCTGAGGTGAAAGGATTGCCGGAGCCCAGCAGGTTGAGGCTGCGGTGGCAGGGAGCGGCCACTGCACTCCAGTCTGGGTGACAGAGTGAGATTCCAACTCAAAAAAAAAAATGTTTGTCCAAATCCAACTTGCCTCAAACCCACTTGGCGACTTTCCTCCAACACTAGTGTGGACAAAGTATGGGAAACATGAAAAATAGAAAATTATCTCCATAAAGAGGTCTAGGAGTCCTGAATTATTGCTTGGTAGTAAACTTTTAAAAAAAAATTCTTTCAGATTACAAAGAAGGGAAACAGTAAAAACACAAACCCCACTTACTTGAGCAAGGGAAAAGCTTAAATTTTCATCTCTTGTTATCAAGCCAGAGAAACCATTTGCCAAAATGACTGAAGATTAAGAATACTTGAGAAGCCGGGCTCGGTGGCTCAGCCTGTAATCCCGCGCCTTGGGAGGCTGAGGTGAGTGGATTGCCTGAGCCCGCGGGTTCGAGATCCACCTGGGGAACTTGGCAAGACAATAAATCAAATCTCTACAATAAATCAAAAAATTAGCTGGGTGTGGTAGCGCGCACCTGTAGTTCCAGCTATTTGGAAAGCAGAGGCGTAAGGATGGCCGGAGCCCAGCAGGTCGAGGCTGCGGTGGCCGGGAGCGACCACTGCACTCCAGTCTGGGCGACAGAGTGAAACTCCAACTCAAAAAAAAAAAAAAAATACTTGAGAGAGGGATGGAAAATAACACAAACAGGCCATGCCTCAGTACAGTAATATTTGCTTTACTGTGGCTTTATGAAAATACCTGGTTGCATTGCTAACTCTGCTGTTTGGGGACAGAGGGACAAAAAGTGCAGTGAGAATGAATCACTGGCAGCTCAAAGCTAATTTAACAAGCCTGAAGATGGGAGATCAAAACAGAAAACCCTAAGAAGGAACACAAGGCCAAGTCCCTATACCCTTCCCCCCACTCCCCACCCCCCACCACCTCCCAATGACCTTAGTAACAGCCCTATTCTTAGTCAAATGGAATGATTGAGATTTAATTATGCACGCAATCACAAAAGATTAAGAAAAGGTCAGAAATGAATAATACTGGTTGCCTGTGAGGAAACTGAATAGCTAGGCTTCAATGGTAAAAGAAACTTCGCTGTAAGCTCATTTTTTTTTTTAGATTTTTTACATTTTTGACTTATATGATATCTAATCAAGAAAATTAATTAAAGCAGCTTAAAATTATAGGATCACTAATAGTTGGAAAAAAGAATGAATGGGGAGCAAGTTACTGGTTAGACTTTATGTATGCATTTTATAATAGAAACAGGGCTATTTTAAATATGTAGCATCTGGATATGAGGATGGTGCAATTTTAAATGCTAGTCCAAATTTACATTCCCAGAAACACTTCTAGGGGATATATTGACAGTAGGTTCTGCCTTTCTTTGTGATGAGGACCATATAAAATGGAAAAAGTTATCCTTAGTACTGTCCCATGATTTCCTCCCAGCTTCCCCACCTGCCCAAGACTCTCACCTTGCCAGCACTGATCCCCAGTGAAGAAAGCCATTAGGTGTGTGGTAGCCAGGCTCAATCCCTCTGCCCCTACCTGAACATGGGGAACCATCTTTGCAAACCTGTGCCTGTAAAAGGGCCACCATTTCTCTCCAGACACAGAAACATCCACCACGGAATCAGCTTTCTGAATGCTAGCCACTCTGCTACAGACCAGCATAAGCGGGTGAATAAAACACAAGTGAATAAAATATATCCTTCCCTAAGAAGGTCATACTCTGTCAGGGCACATAATAAATACACACATTTTGGCATGGTGACATTATTTTGCTAGTGTCAGATGCTTATTGAAAAACAAAAGCCTTGGAAATAACCAAACAGTCATTTTCTTACAAAAAAGAGATCTGTTCCTCAACACTACTAATTTCAAAATTGCATAAGCATAATTCATTCTTTCGGGACTTTTTATGATACAAAAAAACTAAGGCTTATTTTCATTTCAGAAACCTGCTGTTTCTCTTTAATTTTTCTCTTGTATTTCATCCCAGGGTATCAGTCCTAATCATTCTATTTGCTTCTCATATTTGTTCCTTTCAGGTGATCTCTTATCTCATGAGAGGTTACCCTTTCATGTGAGCCTTTCTCTTTCCATGAATCAATAAAACAGGAGAATATTCGATTCATGAATTTATTAGGTTTCTTCCAGGGGCTGGAGGAACGGTGACTGTCTTCAACTATGCAAAACATTCTTATGTGGAAAGAAACTTATCGCACAAGATGCAGAGGACTATGATCAATAGGTACAGCTATAAAGAGGTAGATTCCAACACAGCATGAGAACACATTTTCCAACCATTTGGTCTGCCTAGGATTGACATAGGCTGCCTTGAAAAAGTGTCTAGTTCCTCTTAGCTCTTGGTCCACACAGAGACTGGATGACCACTTCTCAAGAACATGAGAAGGGAGAGATGATACTCAGAGGGTGAACAGAACAGGACCAGATGTATCACTTGTCAAGAGAGTGAAAGCAGAGCAGTAAACCAAGTGTGGGGCCTTCGGAGCATGAGGCCCTATGCGACTGCACAGGAAACACGCTCTTGAAACTGGTTCTGGTTAAGAACATTAACTGTGTAGCCGGGCTCGGTGGCTCAGCCTGTAATCCCGCGCCTTTGGGAGGCTGAGGTGAGTGGATTGCCTGAGCCTGCGGGTTCCAGACCCGCTGGGCAGACGAGACCTCATCTCTACAATAAAATCAAAAAATCAGCCAGGCGTGGTAGCGCGCGCCTGTAGTTCCAGCTACTCAGAAGACTGAGGCGGAAGGATCGCCAGAGCCCAGCAGGTCGAGGCTGCGGTGGCCGGGAGCGGCCACTGCACTCCAGTCTGGGCGACAGAGTGAGACTCCAATTAAAAAAAAAAAAAAAAAAATCTGGACTCAAGAAAGTCCCTCAATATCATATAGAAAATACTTTGTCTTTACATTTTCTCAGGGAAAAGGGTCCAAAGCTAACTCTGAAAGAAGTCTGACACCCTCCCCCTAAAAGCAAAGAACGTTTATTTCATCCAATTCCCTCATCTTTTCCATGAGGAATTTGAAGTTTATAGGGGGGAAAATTACTTTACTAAGTTGGAGAAGTAGGTTTTTTGTTTTATTTTAGACTTTGAATCTAAAAGAGTTTTAATTACTATAACTTAATCAATCTAATTGCTATTGCCTTATCCATAAATTCTGCATTAGTCTTGGCTTCTTTACCCATTTATGTACTATTTTAACCTTCAACAATATTCTGATTTACATTTAATATGAGTATACAACATTGGTTGTCACTTTGTAACTTTAATTTTATGGCATTCACTTCTGAAATTCTTATGTTGATTTCCCAAAAAGATATTAAAGGCACATTTTAGAAACATTGATGTTGGCACTCTGCTGTAGTCATGGGATTACTTTAATCATAAAATTTTTTTTTTTTTTTTGGAGCCGGAGTCTCACTCTGTCGCCCAGACTGGAGTGCAGTGGCCGCTCCCGGCCACCGCAGCCTCGACCTGCTGGGCTCCGGCGATCCTTCTGCCTCAGCCTTCCAAGTTGCCGGAATTACAGGCATGTGCTACCACGCCCGGCTGATTTTTTGATTTGTTGTAGAGATGAGGTCTCGCTGCCCAGGCGGGTCTCGAACCCGCGGGCTCAGGCAATCCACTCACCTCAGCCTCCCAAAGGCGCGGGATTACAGGCTGAGCCACCAAGCCCGGCAATCATAAAATTTTTAAACCAAAAGAAGAGGCTGGAGCCATGTCCAATTTCTGCTATTAGTCAAGCATGACTGCAAAAATAAGTACATACACAACTTTAATCAGAAATACTAGCATATATAGCAGCAACCGGTTTATAATATAAATGTCATTTTTGTGTTTCTCATCAAACTTTTGTGGTTTTGCCTTAAAGCTCAACATGCTAAAACTTGGGTAAGTCTTTTCTCCACTCAGCTTTCGCTTTGATCTCTCCTCACAAGCATTTTTCCTGACTTGGCCAAAGAATTATTTCCACTTCACAGTGTCCTTAAGATCCTTCAGCCCATTCAGGTCTTCAGGGCTATATGATATTTTTGTAGTACAGTCTTGACCAATTTCTCATTTAATCTTTACAAATACCCCATATTGTGTGGCTGATTGTATTTTTAACAATGGCCATGTCAATATATCCTAATCCACATGTTCTTATACTATGATGTTGATACTCCTCCATCAGGAGGTAGGGTCTGTGTTTGCTCCTTCTGAATCTAGGTAGGTTGGGACTATGGTGTATAGGATTCTTTATGACTTTGAGGCTAAAAAGACAATAGATCTTCTCTCTAGCTCTCTATCCCTTGGGACATGTGCCTTGGGCACCTTCAGCCGGCAGGTAAGAAATCCAGCTACTCTGGAGCTGCATGCTGGAGAGACCACATGGAGAGACTCTGGAGAGAAAGGCCTAAAGAGCTCTAGCTTCTCCAGCCCTAGGTGCTTGAGCTGTCCCAGCTCAGGCTCCAGACAGGTGAGTGATTAAGCCTCCAGATGATTTCAGCACCCAGGCTTCCAATCACAGCTGACACAATTAGAGCAGAAATAAGCTACTTCCTCCAATCCCTACCCAGACTGCTGAGTTGTAAGCAAAATAAGTGTTTTCTTGTTTTATTTATTTATTTATTTATTTTGAGTTGGAATCTCACTCTGTCACCCAGACTGGAGTGTAGTGGCCGCTCCCGGCCACCGCTCCTAGCCACCACTGCTGGGCTCTGGCGATCCTTCCGCCTCAGCCTTTCGAGTAGCTGGAACTACAGGTGCGCGCTACCACACTCAGCTAATTTTTGATTTATTGTAGAGATGCGGTCTCGCCAAGTTGCCCGGGTGGGTCTCGAACCCGCGGACTCAGGCAATTCACTCACCTCAGCCTCCCAAAGGCGCACGGGATTACAGGCTGAGCAACCGAGCACGGCTAATTTTTTGATTTATTGTTGAGATGAGGTCTCGCCAAGTTCCCCAGGCGGGTCTCGAACTCGCGGGCTCAGGCAATCCACTCACCTCGGCCTCCCAAAGCGCAGGATTACAGGCTGAGCCACGGAGCCTGGCTTGTTTTCTTGTTTTAAACCATGAAGTTCTGGGGTCATTTTGTTATAAGTTATAGTAACTGAAATATCAGGCAATGTTACTTTGGGATTCATTTGGGTACAGGTAATTGAAAAGTTAATTTATGCTTGTCTAAGCTTGAAAGCAAATGTATCAACTTGTATACCAAAAAGTCCAGGACTCAGGCTAGCATGATTCTCACAAGGGCCATATATGATATCCCCATGAATTAGCCCCTCTGCATCTCTCTACTCTATCACCTTCATGCTGGCCACATGCTCAGACTTCGTGTGGTGGGCAGAAGGTTGGGCATTTCCAGACATTTACCCTGTCAGATTCAAGTTCAGCCACAGCAGCGGAGGGAATTCCACTTCAGCAATCCAAAGGCCTTAAACTTAATCCCATTGGCTAAATTTGATTTGTCCCTATCCCTGAAGCATGGAATGTGCTGATCATCCAGGCTGGAAGCGCATATATAGGAAACTAGGAATGAATTCAAGTTCACCAAAAGTACAGGAACTCACCATAGAAGAAAGATATTCCCTCCCCCAACAAAATCAAAGGATACTAGTTAGACCAAAAAAAAAAAAAAAATTTCAATTACTCTCAGACTATGTATGAGAATGATTCCAACAGTTTTCCTCAGTCATTGCCCTACAGATAGCTGAGTAACTTTTTGTCATTTTTTGCCCCACAATACACTGAGTGAAGATTTGAATGCAAGTCTGTCTGATGCAGAAGTTCATTTTCTTCACCCAAATTATATGGAATAGTATTTCCACTCTCTTTTCTTCTATTTTTTTTTTGAGTTGGAGTCTCACTCTGTCACCCAGACTGGAGTGCAGTGGCCGCTCCCGGCCACTGCAGCCTCGACCTGCTGGGCTCTGCAATCCTTCTGCCTCAGGCTTCCGAATAGCCAGAATTACAGGCATACGCTACCACGCCCGGCTGATTTTTTTATTTATTGTAGAGATGATGTCTCGCCAAGTTGCCCAGGCGGGTCTCGAACCCGCGGGCCCAGGCAATCCACTCACCTCAGCCTCCCAAAGGCAGGGGATTACAGGCTGAGCCACCGAGCCCGGCTTGATTTTTTGATTTATTGTAGAGATGATGTCTCGCCAAGTTGCCCAGGCAGGTCTCGAACCCACGGGCCCAGGCAAGCCACTCACCTCAGCCTCCCAAAGCGCAGGATTACAGGCTAAGCCACCGAGCCCGGCTCTTCTAATTTCTTATACTTCATACAGCATGCCAAAAATAGAAATTTTATGTGAAATCAGATAAAAGTACTTTTCAATTATACTTTGTTTAATTATTCTACCTTTTTCCATGAGTTTTCTCCAGCATTCTTTCTTTTCTTTTTTTTTTTTTTTTTTTTTAGTTGGAATCTCTCTCTGTCACTTGGGCTGGAGAGCAGTGGCACACTCACAGTCACCATATCCTCGACTTGCTGGGCTCCGGTAATCCTTCCACCTCAGTCTTCCAAGGAGCTGGAACTACAGGCATGTGCCACCACACCCTGCTAATTTTTTTATTTATTGTAGATATGAGGGCTCACCAAGTTGCCTAGGTTGGTCTTGTACCCATGAGCTCAGGCAATCCTCTCGCCTTGGCCTCCCAAAGAGCTGGGATTTTAGGCATGAGCCACCATGCCCGGCCATCCAGCATTCTATTTTAATATACACTAGTACTCTACCATCAACCTGCCGTCACTAGCACTGGCTTAAGATTCTACGCAGAAAAAATGTCTTCAGAAGTAGTTTTTTTGTTTTTGTTTTTGTTTTTTTGAGTTGGAGTTTCACTCTGTTGCCCAGTTTAGAATGCAGAGGCATACTCACAGCCACCGCAGCCTTGACCGGCTGGGCTCAGGCAATCCTTCGGCCTCAGCCTTTCAAGCAGTTGGAACTATAGATACACGCACCATGCCTGACTAATTTTTGTGTTTATTGTAGAGACGAGGTCTCACCAAGTTGTCCAGGCTGGTCTTGAATCCCGGGCCTCAGGCAATCCTCTCGCCTCAGCCTCCCAAAGTGCTGGGATTACAGACTGAGCCACCACACCCGGCCCAAAACTAGTTTTTAAGGGACTTATTCCATATCAACAAAACAACAATTTTTAAAAAATTTTTGTAGCAGCTTTACTAAGATATAATTCATGTATGATATAATTTACCCATTTAAAGTATACAATTCAATTTTTTTTAGTATATAGACTTGTGCAAACATCACCACAATCGTGAATATTTTCATCACCACAAAAAAGAAACCAGGTCCACATTAGCAACCACTTTCTATTTCCTCTCTGCCCCTTCCCTCCTCCAGCCCCAGGTCTCTATGTCTTTTCTTATTCTGGACATTTCATACAAATGGAATCATACAATATGTGATCCTTTGTAAGTGGCTTCTTTCACTTAACATAATGCTTTCTTGCTGTAGCGTGTATCACTACTTCATCTCTTTTTATTGCCAAATAATATTCCATTATATGGATAGACCACACTTTAATTATCCATTCACTAGTTGATGAATGTTTGAGTTCCTTTCACTCTGACAATGCTGTTATGAACATAATTCTAATATGTTCATAACATATTAGATTAACATAAGGTAATATATGTTCATATGTTTGGACTTATGTTTTTATTTCTCTTATCTTTTTTTTTTTTTTTTTTTGAGTTGAAGTCTCACTCTGTTGTCCAGACTGGAGTGCAGTGGCCCCTTCCAGTCACTGCAGCCTCGACCTGCTGGGCTCCGGCGATCCTTCCGCCTCAGCCTTCCAAGTAGCTGGAACTACAGGTGCGCGCTACCACGCCCGGCTAATTTTTGATTTGTTGTAGAGATGAGGTCTCGCCAAGTTGCCCGGGTGGGTCTCGAACCCGCGGGCTCAGGCAATCCACTCACCTCAGCCTCCCAAAGTGCTGGGATTACAGGCTGAGCCACCGAGCCCGGCCTACTTCTCTTATCTAAGATTAGAATTGCTAGGTAGCTATGTTTAGGCTTCTGAGAAACCGCCAGAATATTTTACATTTTGCATTCCCACCACCAGGATATGAGGGTTTCAATTTCTCCCCATTCTTGTCAATACTTGTTAGTATCTGTCATTTTTATTATAACCATGCTAGTGGGTACTAGGTAGTGCAGTATCTCATTATGGTTTTTATTTGCATTTCCCTGGTGACTAATGATGTCAAGCATCTTTTCATATGCTTTTGGCCATTTGTAAATCTTTTTTTGAGAAATATCTACTCAGATTACTTGTTCATTTTTTAATTGAGTTGTCTTTTTATTACTGAGCTGTAAGAGTTCTTAATGCATTCCTTATCAGACATGATTTGCAAATATTTCTTCTCATTCTGTGAGTTGTCTTTTCACTTTCTTTTTTTCTGAGTTGGAGTCTCACTCTGTCGCCCAGACTGGAGTGCAGTGGCCACTCCCAGCCACCACAGCCTCGACCTGCTGAACTCCGGCGATTCTTCCACCTCAGCCTTCCAAGTAGCCGGAACTACAGGCGCGCGCTACCACGCCCGGCTAATTTTTTGATTTATTGTAGAGACGAGGGCTCACCAAGTTGCCCAGGCGGGTCTCAAACCCGCGAGGTCAGGCAATCCACTCACCTCAGCCTCCCAAAGCGCGGGATTACAGGCTGAGCCACCGAGCCCGACTTTTTCACTTTCTTGATGGTGTCTTTTAAAGTACAATATTTTATGACATCAAATCCATTTTTTCTTTTGTCACTAGTGCTTTTGGTGTTATAAAAGAAACAAATGCCTAATCCAAGTTCAAAAAGACATATACCTATGTTTTCTTAGAATAGTTTTAGGTTCTTACACTTAGGTGTTTGATTCATTTTGAGTTATTTTTTGTGTATTGTGTGAGGTAACAATTCAACTTTGTTCCTTTGCTTGTTGCTATCCAGTTGTCCAAAACCATTTGTTTAAAAGACTATAATATTCTTTCCACAATGAATAGTCTCAGGATCCTTGTAAA
Source organism: Cephalopachus bancanus (assembly GCA_027257055.1). Lineage (NCBI taxonomy): Eukaryota > Metazoa > Chordata > Mammalia > Primates > Tarsiidae > Cephalopachus > Cephalopachus bancanus. The sequence continues at coordinate 4,010,896 of JAPVLO010000124.1, forward strand.
TAATCAGTTGACTACATGGTTTATTTCTGGACCTTAATTCTGTTTCGCTAATCTGTATGTCTATATTTATGCCAGTACTATACTGTCTTGATTACTCTCTGTAGTAAATTTTAAAATTACAGAGTGTGAGTCCTTCAATTTTGTTCTTTCTCAATATTATTTTGGCTATTCTGGGTATCTTGGCTCTCCATATGATTTTTAGAACAGCTTATCACTTTCTTTATGGTTATGTGTTTGTTTTCACCCTCTTCCATCCATAAAATCCTACTCATAATGATATAGATCATCACTGATAACTTTAGCAAGTTCTGATGTAATAACCTGAGACTCATCCAGGAAGTTTTCCCAGGTAAGGCGGTGCCTGAGTTACAGTCAAAATCTTGCTTAAATGTTGCTCGTCAATTTTTTTTTTTTTTTTGAGTTGGAGTCTCACTCTGTTGCCCAGACTGGAGTGCAATGGCCGCTCCCGGCCACCGCAGCCTCAACCCGCTGGACTCCAGCGATCCTTCCGCCTCAGCCTTCCGAGTAGCTGGAATTACAGGTGCGTGCTACCACGCCTGGCTGATTTTTGATTTATTGTGGAGATGAGGTCTTGCCAAGTTGCCCAGGCGGGTCTCGAACCCGCAGGCTCAGGCAATCCACTCACCTCGACCCCCCAAAGCGCGGGATTACAGGCTGAGCCACCGAGCTCGGCCTGTTCGTCAATTTTATAATCTGAACTATATTCAGACCAATCACTAAATGTGACTCTGTCCTTCTATTTGTTGTTCTTCTTGTTTTTGTTCTTCTGGGACGTATAGTTAATTTGACGCCTCATCAGCTGCAGATGTTGAGTCCTTCAATTTCATTGGAGATGGTCAATATCTCTTTTTCACTTTTATCCAAGGTTTTGAATCCATGTCAGGCAAACTGGTAGATAAGCCTCTAGGGATTGCCTGAAGATTGCTTGTTTCAGTGGACAAGTAATCTTTGGACACAGTAGACTTCCAATTCTTGGAGAATTTTGGGCAGACTTGGATTACTATTGATTATTATAAAATATGTGAATCTTGGCTCAACCCTAAGTGAATATCCCTACTGCAGATGGAAAAGTGAATATCCCTACTGCAGATGGAATTTAGATTCCTTTCACTCACCACTCATATCTTGCTCCAGAAGCACTCCACTCACCACTTGCTAAACGGATAGCCCATTCACCGTCAGGATCCTGCTTTAAACAAATGTATCTATTTCTTAGCCAGCAAAGTGGGAGTTATTTCAGTGGAGAATCTCAGTCAATGGTAGGGCTGGAGGGGAGAAAGTCATAGGAGGAAAATGGCATGTGGAGCTTTGTCAAAAACCTTGTGTCTGCTGTCCACCCACTCTACCACCCACTCCCAGAATATCAGGATGGAGGTATAAGAAATGGGAAGATCACCCATGTTTATCAGGTAAAATTCTTCAGGTCAATCTGATAACCATTGTTCTACAATCACAAAGGAAGAAAGAAGGATACCATAAGCCAACAGAAGTCAATCCTCCAGAGCTGGGGGGAAAAGGAGATTGAGGGAAAGGGAATCAGGTTTAAAATTAATACTTTAATTTGGAACATACAGGAAACGAGAAGCAGAAATGGGCTGCTCAGTCTTACCAACCAAATGGGCAGAAGCAATGAAAGGGCCAGAAGAGTGGAACAGAAATGTTGAAAAAGACAAATGAACATATACAAAGACAACTGATGACATAAAAAATATAAAGAAAGGATAAAGAGAGAGAAAGAAGAAGATAAAAAGCTTGTTCAAGAAAGCTGGAGTCAGAATATGGAAACTTGCACAAGAGACTACTGACTCTAAAATGGGATTACACACACAGGATCAGGGAGGAACCCTTGGAGAACAACTCCAATTTTATTTTTGAGGAAGTGAATAAGGACTTGAGAAAAAGCAGAAAAAAAGAATTGAGAATTAAGTTTAAGGAACTGTATAAGAAGAGAAACGAAACTCTGGAGAAAGAGAAATTGAAAGAAAAGAACACTACAACTTTATAAAAGGCATGTTCAATGTAAGATATCCTATTTCTGAGTATGAGACAGACCTATCTTTGGTGTGAATGTCAAATGGAACAATGTATATAAAGTACCCAGCACAATGCTTGGCACACGACTGAGCAGCATACTTAATCAATGTCATTTCCTTCTCCCAACCCATCTTTTTTCAAATCTTCCTAAAACTTGAATCATGCAACACTGCAAGACTGTGGGAACTATTCATCTATGTTGGCTTTTTCAAGAATATTTCCATATAAACCACTGAGAAGTTGCACAGAAATTACCTCACACTATCAATTAAGAACTTTAAAAAATTCTAACTTAAGCTGTTTGTATAGACACAAACTATATCTTGCCTGCTAGTAATTAGCATGAAAGTTTTCTAGCAGTAATAATAAAAATGGCTTCATCCTTTAAAAATTTTCTGACCCTTAGCAGACTTTCCCAAGAAAGTAATATAGTCATTCAATGTTTATTATAAAATCAAGTTCTTCATCTTTTCCATACCATATTTACAACCATACTTTTACTTCAATGCTTATACAAAACCTTATAAATATTTAATCTTGCAAATACCTAACTCTGCAACTATATCTCTTTCCAAGTAGTTTCGTATGACACTTACCTCATTCACATTTTATTCAATCTTATGGAAAATCTTGCATTGATTCTGCCTATTTTAATCAGTTTCACTAAAAGTATCTTTATTTATTTCTGTGATTTTCTGCAAATGAAGAATTCTGAGCTGAAGAGGGATATTTGCATCATTTAATTCAAATCCTTCATTTTATTTAAAAAAAAAAAAAAAAAGAAGAAATATTTAGGCCGGGCTTGGTGGCTCAGGCTATAGTCCCAGCATTTTAGGAAGCCACAGAGAGTGGATTGCCTGCACTCGCGGGTTTGAGACCAGCCCAGGCAACTTGGCAAGACTTCATCTCTGCAATAAATCCTAAATTAGCCAGGCATGGTAGCGAGCACCTGTGGTTTTGGCTACTTGGAAGACTGAGGCAGAAGGATCACTGCCCCAGGTCGACGCTGGGGTGACTGTGAGTGTGCCACTGCACTTCAGCCTAGGCAACGAGTGAGACTCCAACTCAAAAAAAAAAAAAAAAAAAAAGAAACATTTAAGAGTCCTTAATTAAGCCAGGCTCGGTGGCTCAGCCTGTAATCCCGCGCCTTTGGGAGGCTGAGGTGAGTGGATTGCCTGAGCCTGCGGGTTCGAGACCCGCCTGGGCAGCGAGACCTCATTTCTACAATAAATCAAAAAATCAGCCGGGCGTGGTAGCGCATGCCTGTAATTCCAGCCACTTGGAAGGCTGAGGCAGAAGGATCGCCGGAGCCCAGCATGTTGAGGCTGCAGTGGCCGGGAGCAGCCACTGCACTCCAGTCTGGGTGACAGAGTGAGACTCCAACTCAAAAAAAAAAAAAAAAACAGAGTCACTAATTTAATTGCTCTACCTAGGTTACACCCTAAAAATAGACAAACTATATAGTCAATCCGATGGCATGATTTCTGTTTCATGCTCATCCCGGCTGTCAACAGATTTGTCTCCTGCCATTGTATCACAGTGCCTAAAATGTTCACTCTTATCTATTAAATTCTATTAAGGCATTAAAGTTCCCCAGCTGTTGTAAGTAATAATTACTATAGCTATTGTAAGTAATAATTATTAATTATACAAATTAATAAATGTAAAGCACTTAGATGAATTTTAGCTATTGTTCTGGCTTCACCTACTGGAAAAATAGAATTAAGGGTCAGAGACTAGGCCACAACACCAGAGTAGTGTGTTGGATAGAGATGGGTCCTTCAATTGCTCTAAACTGAAAAAGATAATGGTACTATGATGGCAACCAGTAGTGGAATCTGGGCCAAGAATGGAAAGTGTACAATAGCTCCATAACCACATCAAAGTCCCACAAAGAAAATGTTATGTATTTAATTAGAGGATTTATTCTTATTTGAATGGATCTTTATATCAAGTAAAATTACTGAAAAAAATCTTTTTAGAGATAAGTTTGCTTCCAAGCAAAAAGACCTTAGGGCAAAGGGGCCACCAAGGAAGGGGAAAAGGACACAGAATGAGGAGACTGGAAGTCCATGTTGTCTCCGTCACCACTAAGCCACAATTTAAATGGGTACTTGGAAACAGAACAAGGAGAAACTGAGGTGTGCAGTGTGGCTGCCCCTGTGCAACTGAGTGAGGCAGACAGAGAAGAGCCTTGGCACTAAGCACATAAAGGGAGAGAGGTCAAAATGGAAGTGGAATCTGATATGAAGAAGGGAAGGTGGTGTCTAAAACCCTGAAAGGTGTCTTCATGAAAACTGGAAAAACTCCCTCATCAGTCAAAGAGCATTATCCCTGAATTTGGGCTTTTGTTTAGATATGTCAGTATCACATAGAAACATCTAATAAGTCCCTTCTTATAACTCAACATGAAAAGACAAGAAGGATTTGGAAGGTTGGGCTGTGGTTTGAGGGCTATTGAAAGATCAACATATTATTTCATCAGCCTATAAAGCTCAAGACTGAATAGTTTCTCAGTAAGTCCAACATAACCAGTTTTCTCTCCCGTGCAGAGAGGCAGGGCTATTGCCCACACAAGAGCTCCAGGTTGGGGGTGAGTGGGGAGAGATTTAGACTGCTCTGTCCATCAAGATACAGGAGAGGAGGTTTTCAGTAATGCATACCACAGTTCTAAATGTGTCCATTGTGGCTATGGGAATTGATTTCTGTTTATTCACTTAAGTCCAAAGTAGCATGTTATGTTAAGGACCATTTGTACATGACAAACACACACACACTGGACTCATACTTGCCACAACAAGATGACTACACTACCAGAGGCATAAGGACCTGGGAACTGACTCACATCTCTCATCTCTCGTTGCCTAATGGCTTGCAATTATCACTGGGTGGAATTTAAAGTATTATCTCACTCTTTTTCTTTTGATATCAGCATACTGACAGATACTCTCAAAAAGGGTGATGAAGAGAGTTTAATGAAGGACGTTTTACAAAAGTGTGAGCAGGGTTAAGAGGAACAAACAAGGTATGGTTCCCATCATTGGATGGGAATGGTCATCTCATCATCTCGTTTAATTTGGATTTATTGCTTTCTAGGCCTGCTGAACAAATGTCATTCTGAAATTTCTTTTGCAAAAAATGATTCTAAGTTTTTTGTTGTTTTTTTTTTTGAGTTGGAGTCTCACTCTGTCGCCCAGACTGGAGTGCAGTGGCTGCTCCCGGCCACCGCAGCCTCAACCTGCTGGGCTCAGGGGATCCTTCCGCCTCAGCCTTCCAAGTAGCCGGAATTACAGGCATGTGCTACCATGCCCGGCTGATTTTTTGATTTATTGTAGAGATGAGGTCTCGCTGCCCAGGCGGGTCTCGAACCCGCGGGCTCAGGCAATCCACTCACCTCAGCCTCCCAAAGGCACGGGATTACAGTCTGAGCCACCAAGCCTGACTTGTTTTTTTTTTTTTAATGCTACATTTTTCTCCTTAATTCTAGAATGTGTTGTCTGATTAATGTCAAATGGGTCCTTGTATTTCTTGCTGGCTAATAGAAGATGGGAATACCAATCTTCAGTTGCAGATTTAGATGTACTATATTCCAAAAACCATGTCTTCAGTCATCTTAAGATAAACTCTTGACTGTCGTAAGTATTATTTCAACCACTCATATGCTGTTGGTTTTCACCATTTGTGCCTAGGCAGAAACCTCTTCCTGCAGGATAACAGAGAGGTACTGGTAGTGCCAGAAGAGCTAGCAGCAATGATAAAAAGTGAGAACTGCCTGTACCTCACCTTCCCCAATTATCTGCGACCTGAACCAGACTTTAGCCAAATCACTGAATCCCACAAAGAGAGCAAGGGGAGATATAAAACAACATTGGCAAAGAGCCCTTGACTTAAAGGACGTCATCTCCTAAAAAGCACATACCACAAATGTGTTTTAAAAAGAAAAAGGTCATGTACATAATGTTGGAATAATGACGTCAAGAGCAAATTACCTAAATGGTCCCTGCTCTGTTGCATTTTTATTCACTGAGCCAAAAAAATAAACAAAAAAAAAACAGTCACCAGTGTAGCTCCACTGAATGAGGTTTTGGAAATTTTTTGAGCATGGAAAGGAGACTGAGAGTGTGAGAGTTCAAGTGGCTCTCCAAGGAGGAAAGAATGGAAATGGCAGGTAGAGTTGACCGGGTTGGTGGAGTTGGACAAGTCCTTTTCAAAAGCATTTAGGAAGATCTAGTTAACAAATACTTACTAGTCACTACTCTAGGCCTAGCATTGTGTTAGGAGCTTTGAAACATGTAATAAACTAAAGGGGCTTGCTGATCACTGTCAGCCAATTTTCCCTCCTCAAAATGCTTACACTCAGGTAGCAGAGGGCTGCTGAAGAAAATCACTCAGCAAGGACACTAACATCACTACAAATGTATGACAACCGACTCTACCTGGGCCTTCAACACAGCCCCAAAGTCAACACATTCCTCTGGTCACCCTGCTTTCCTGTGCTCCACAACGACCACTTCAAATCTCCATTCTCCACATCTCCCTCCTCCCTCTCAGCGGACATCACCGATTCATACATCATCAAGAAAATGGAAGACACTAAGTCTGGAACTTTCTCCATTTCCTATCGCCACTGCAAACATAACTTGACCCATAGCATGTTTTTCTCTTCCTGGCATTTGCAAGACAGGGGCACCTCCTCTCAGCCACACTGAATTCTTAAACCCACACTCTCCTAATTCAGGAAACTTCAGGTTTTTTTGTTGTTTCTTTTCTAGGCAGGATCTTTTACTTTTTGGTCTTTTCTGAATCCTTCTATCCCCAATAAAATGAGAGCAGGAAAAGACAAGAAAAATAAAATATTTTAGGCTGGGCAAGGTGACTCTCACTTGTAATCTCAGCACTTTGGAAGGCCAAAGTGGGAGGATTGCTTGAGCCCAAGAGTTCAAGAAAAATAAAATATTTTAAGCTTACTTTGTTGTCTAGTAACTCCCCCTTCACCTCCAAACTCATCAAAGGGATTGGCTACATTTACTGACAACATTTCCTTACCTTCCACCATTTCCTCAACATATTCTCAACCAGATTCTGATTATTAAATCACTAATAATTTCTGTATCACCAAATATAATACCTATCTTGGTTCTCATCTGAACTCAGTACCACACTGATGGCCAATCTCTTCTTTAAACACTCATACCTCTTGGCTTCCACATTACAATGCTCTTCTGGTTTTATTCTTTTATTTGTGGCTGCTACTTCTTAGTCCTCTTTGTTGACTCCTTCTCTCCTATGCATCCTGTGAGTTCTTCAAGGCTCGGTTGTAGGCCTCTAGGCTACCTCCTTAGGCAATCTCAAACACCACAGCGTCAAATACCATATATCTTAAGGGCCCTGGACCAAGACAACAAGGTGGAATTTCCATTTGCATGTAGCAGAAACACTGTGCACTCAAATATTCCAAATCTAAGATAATTTAGTTCATCTATGATGTTCCTATTTCAGGAAATGTCTCCAAAATCCATTCAACTGAGCAAGCCAGAAAGTCACCCTTATCACCCACCACTTGCCATCCCCCATATTCAAACCATCACAAAGAGTTGTTTCTGTTACCTCCTGAATATCTTATGAATCAATTTCCTTTTGTCTCCTTTCTTGCCACCATAGTCCAATCTACTCCCAACTCTCACTTAGACCTAAAATAGTCTCTTAACTGGTTGCCTCATATCCGCCATTCAATTTTCTACTCTCCTAGCAAACTGATTTAATTTTTATTATTTAAATGCAATCATGCCATTTCCCAGCTTAAAAGCTTGTCAATGGATTACAATTGCTCTAAAAATTAGGACTAAAATTCACATCATGTATATTGTTCAGCCTTCTTTCTCCATTCTCTTCCCTTATAGAAGTGACAATCAGTACTCTGGTCATTTTGGCTTTCTTTCAGTTCCCAGAATGGGTCATGTCATGTCTTGCATCAGGACACTTGCATAAAATGCTCTTTCTCCCCCAAATACTCTTTCGTGCCCCTAAGTATATATAGTCAATTCCTAATCCTCTTGCAGATTTTGGCTCAAATATCAGGGAAGCATTCCTAGAACTATCAGCCCAGGTCAGGACCACCTTTTAGATGTTATTGCGTCTCTTGTATCTTTCTTTCACACTGCTCACCAAGGCTTGTAAGTATGTTTGATCAATGTTTGATCAATCTCTGCCTCCCCCATTGGACCATAAACTCCACGAGAGTAGGAACAGGGTCAGTTTTCTCATCACCATCATATTTCTGGCCCCTAGCACAGCACTTGGCACAAAGTAGATGCTGAATAAATAAACGAGTCAATCATGGTGATTTACTGAGCAAGGTAGCCAATACAAGGGAAAGAAAGATATTAATTCTATGCCTCAGGCAATAAATACAAAAGGACTCAGAGAAGAAAAAAATCAATATGAATAAAATTTCTAGTGACATATTTATGAACCTTTTAGGAACTGGATCAAAAGGCGGCTGGGAAAGGATATATAACTCTATGCCATGTCCTCTGCAGCACTGTCAGATTTGTTCTGAGAAGGTAAAACTTTCAATAATAGATTCCATAAGAAAATGGGAGGGAGAGGGAATGGAACAAAGGAAGAACAGCAGTTTATATTAAAATACTATCTTTCAGACTAAACTGTCATTAGATTTCTTTGTAAAATAGACCTACCACCCCTCCTACCCAAAACACCTAGAAAAACCTATATTTAAAAAAAACAATTAATCACAAAATATAAAGCATGCGTGATCAGATTGAAAGAGCTGAATATAGAAAACCATAGTCTATATCACATACAGATAAAAACTATCCCAGGAATACAAACAGTTTCAGAGATACTTTGAACTCATGCTAGGAAACAATTCCTGTTAAGGAGCACATAGTACTTTAGGCAAAGCAGGGATGACAAAGCAGGGCGAGGGAGTTTGTGAGCATGATTTAAGGTAGCACTTGTGCTCGAGGTCAAGCAAGTGCAGGGTCAGCCTTAAAAAGGAGTGCTTCTTCATATTACACCCTAGTTACCTCTCTTTCCTCACCCTAGCCCAGCCCTGTAGGCTCATGTAGTGTCTGTAGCAGTTACTCAACTCTGCCAAACAAGGGTGTGCTCCAATCAAACTTTCTTTACAAAAACAGGCAGCAGGGTAGGTTCGACCCAAAGGCCATATTTGCTGACCCCTGTTCCAAGCTCAGGGTCTAAAATAAAAGGAGCATGGTTGGACAACAAGATAAAAGACTGCTGTGAAAAGAACTGGACCAGCTGAGACCTTTGTCCTTTCATCATGGTTTTCCTTACTCCCTACTGAGCAGTGGGCTGTAGTAATCTGTTCAAAAATATTCATCCCCCACCCTCACATTTGAATGCAAGGATGGCTGACTATAGAATTCTAGCTTAAAGGTAATCTTCCCTCAGAAGTAGAGATACTTCTTGTCATCCTCCAGTATTCCGTGTCACTGATACAAAGTCCATTGGCATTCTGCTTCTTATTCTTTGGTAAGTAACCTACCTTTTTCCTCTGGGAACTTTTAGGATTTTCTCTTGATCATGAAAGGAAAGGGAAAAAAATCAACAAGAAAGAATAGTAGCCGGGCACAATGGCTCAACCCTGTAATCTCAACCATTTGGGAGGCTGAAGTGAAAGGATTGCCTGAGTCCAGGGGTTTGAGACCAACCTGAGCAACTTGGTGAGACCACGTCTCAACAATAAATCAAAAAATTAGCTGGGCATGGTGGCACATGCCTGTGGCTCCAGCTACTTGGAAGGCTGAGGAGGAAAGATCCCCTGAACCCAGCAGGTCAAGGTTGCATTGGCCATGAACATGCTACTGCACTCCAGCCTGGGCGACAAAGTGAGACTCTGACTCACAAATAAAAAAAGAAGAAAGAATAGTAAATGGGATAAGAAGCATGAAATAAAAAAATCAGGATGTGACCCAATAATTAGAATGGATTAAGATCGTCTATCAATAGACAAAAAGAAACTATGCATTTTTTAGTCCAGTCATATGCTTTTTATAAGAGACATATCTAAAACAATGCCCCAGAACAATTGAAATAAACCTTTGGGGAAAAAAATCTGAGGTAAATGCTAATAAAAAGAAAGCAAATATGGTGATATTAATTTCATATGCGTAAAATTCAAGATAAAAAATCATTAATAGAAAAAAGAAGGATGGACATAATGGCTCATGCCTATAATTCCAGCACTTTGGGAGGCCGAGGTGGGAGGATAGCTTGAGGCCAGAAGTTTAAAACAGCCTGGGGCAACATAGTGAGATCTTATCTCTATGAAAAATTAAAATTAAAAAAAATTAGCCAGACGTGGTGGTACACACCTGTGGTCTTAGCCCCTCAAGAGACTGAGTTGAAAGGATCACTTGGGCCCATAAGTTCAAGTCTGCAGTAAACTATGATCATATCACTGTATTCCAGCCTGGGCAACAAAGCAAGACTCAATATCTGGAAAGAAAAAAAAAAAAAAAACAGAAAGATGAAAAGGGGGAATATTCACATTGATGAAATTAATAATCTATGAAAATTAGCAGAACCTTCAACCTAACAATATAACATATAAAGCATGAAATTTTAAATGTTATTAATATGAAAAGAAACGGACAATTGCACCAACATAATGAGAAACTTTAACATATATGTATCAGAAATTGATACATCAAGAATTTAAGAACTAAAGAATTTAAATAATATCATTAGCAAACTTGATCTAACATATATTTACTCCCTTCAAAAAAAGAGAACATGCACATTATCTTCCAGTACTCATGGAATAGCTACAAAAAATTGAACATTAGTCAAGTCAAAGAGAAATATTACAAATTCCAATAAATTTTTGAAAGCAGAAATCATATAGTCTTGATTCACAGAATTCAATTAAGTAAAACTAGAAATTAACAAGAGAATAAAAAATATTTTTAAATGTTTCTACACAACTCAAAGTATTTAGAAATTAAAGCTAAAATTATAAAGTTATAAAATAAACTAAAAATAAGAAATAATTATCTAAAACCTAGGTGACATAATCGAAGTAATACTCAGGATAGTGTACCCACTTAAACAATATGTTTTAAAACAACAAAAACTAAAAACAAATTAATTCAAGGAACTAGAAAAGGAAATAATTAATAAAACATGAAAAGCAAAATGTCTTAAATAGAAATATGACTTATTCAGTAATGTTACAAGTTATTGTCTTGGAAAGAGCAATGAAATAGATAGATCTTTGGCAAGCCTGATTATGAGAGAAACAAGAAATAAACTACATTAGGAAGGAAGACAGTTATCAGGGTGGAGATTTGTTTTAACATTTTTGAGATTGCTAAAGGTTAATATTTCTATGAAATGAATGAGCTTGTTGGAAAATATACATAACGAAACAAAGAGACAAATAACCTGCTAAAAAGATTCTCTGAGGGAAGATGACAGAGGCCACATAATTTTAAATCTCCCCAAATACTTTTTAAATAACAGAAGGAGAAACTAGGATAAAAATCATCTTTCTTTCCCTTGTACTGGCTGACTTGAACAGCAAAGCACCATTACTGACCTGTTTATTTACTCAGCATCTGCTTTGTCACAAGCACTGTGCTAGGGGCTGGGGCTACTATGGTGATGAAAATATCAATACTGTTCCTGATCTCATGGTGTTTACAGTCTATGGAGGGAGGCAAGGATTGATCAAATATTGAATTACACGCCTTGGTGAGTGTTGTGAAAGAAAGATACAAAAGGCTGCAAGCAGGTCTAAAAGGTTGTCCTGATCTGGGCTGATAGTTCTAGGAATGCTTCCCTGAGAAAGCGATGTTTGAGCTGAAATCTGCAAGAGTAGTAGAAATTAACCAGGTAAACTTGGGGAGAAGAAAGAAGTATTTGGGGAAAAGGAATAAATTATGCAAATAGTCTGAGGGAGAAAAGAACATGGCACAGCCCAGGAATTGAAAGAAAGCCAAAGTGTCCTGTGTGATCCGCATTCCTTGAATGTGGGTGGAACCTGAGCTTGTTTCCAACTAATAGAATATGGCAACAGTGGCATGATGCTCATCAGTACATGTATCTGACCATGTTATGTAAGATGACAACCCATTGTGTTAGAAGATCCTCTCTCCCTTGGTGGCTTTGAAGAAGCGAGTAGCACTTTGGGACTGTCTATATAACAAGAAGTAAAGATAGCCTTCCACCAACAGTCAGCAAGAAACTGAGATTCTCGGTTTAACAGTCTATGAAAAGGGACTACATGAGCTTGAAATTGGATCCTACCTCCACTGAGTCCCCAACTCTGGCCACTACCTTCATTATAGCTCTGTGAGATCCTGAAGAAGAGGGCCTAGGTCTAGACTTCTGACCCACCAAAGTTGTGAGATAATAGATGTGTGTTATTTATTTATTTTTTTTTTTTGAGTTGGAGTCTCACTCTGTCACCCAGACTGGAGTGCAGTGGCTCCTCCCTGTCACTGCAGCCTCGACCTGCTGGGCTCCGGCGATCCTTCCGCCTCAGCCTTCTAAGTAGCTGGAACTACAGGCGCAGGCTACCACACCCGGCTAATTTTTTATTTATTGTAGAGATGAGGTCTCACCAAGTTGCCCAGGAGGGTCTCGAACCCACGGGCTCAGGTAATCCACTCACCTTGGCCTCCCAAAGTGCTAGGATTACAGGCTGAGCCACCGAGCCCGGCCTGATGTGTGTTATTTTAAGCTGCCAAAACTGTGGCAATATCATTATGCAGCAACAGAAACATCATACATGGCCAGAGGGCTAGTTGTCACTCTCCTAAGGGAGAGTATGGTAGAAGTGATGTTATGTGACTTGCAAGGCTGTGCTATAAGGTCAAGGCAATTTTCACCCGGCTCACTAAAATATTCACTCTTGAAATCTTCAACCACCATGCTGGCAATCTGGATACCCTTAGGCTCACATGTTGAGAAAGTTCAAACTAGCACATGTAAAGAGACCACATGAAAAGGCCCTGAGACTACAAGAAAAGAGATAAATGCCCAGTCAGCCTTCTGTTGCACCAACTCCCCCAACTCATTCAGCTCCAACAACCATCTGACTACAACAGTGACCCAAGCCAAAAGCACACTTCTAAGTCCTTCCTGAATTCCTGCTACTCAGAAACTGAGAGCTATTTTTTTTAATGTTCTGCGTGATATATATATATATATTTTTTTTTTTTTTTTTTTTTTTTTTTGGCGGATATCCTCTGACACCCAGGCTGGAGTGCAGTGGCGTGATCACAACTCACTAGCCTCAACCTCCTGGGCTCAGGTGATTCTTCCGCCTCAGTCTTCTGAGTAGCTGGGACTACAGGCATGTGCCATCACACCCAGCTAAATTTTTTTATTAATATTTTTTGTAGAAATGAGGTTTCACTGTGTTGCCCAGGTTACTCTTGAACTCCTAGGCTCAAGCAATCCTCTCACCTTGGTCTTCCAAAGTGCTGAGATTACAGGCATATAAGCTACTGTGCCTAGCCATGGGGTGATATTTTTATACAGCAATGGATAACTAAACAGATAACACTGAAATAAATCTATTAATTTAACTTGTATAATAATTTTTTAAAACTCATTTTGAAAAATTATAAATAAAAAGAAAAAATCAAGCATGTATTCTGCTTTTTTTGTATATCCAGATAGCCAAATAGAGTGTGACCTGAAGTTTCCCTTTGTAGACATATTTCTGCTAGTAGATGAAAAAAGTGATTGAATATCACCATTGTATAACCCAAACAAATCAATAAATTAAGACATCAAGCATCAACAGATGCCAACATTGCAAAAAAAGAGTGACAACTAGACACAATGAAAGAACCTACTACCTGTGAAGATGTCTTGCAACAAAACAAAACACCTAAGGATCAAGCCTCTAGATTTATAGGAACTGCATTTTATAGAAAATACAAAGGATTGTGAAAGATGTAAAACTACCTCTTAAGGATGCATTCAGCAAAATCCAGACTTGAAGAGTCCACCACTCTAGATGCTAGCCACGTGGCTAGTCGAAATTAAGATGTGTTGTCAGTATGAAATATACACTAGATGTGTAGCCAAAAAAAGAAGGTACAATATTTCATTAATAAGAACTATTTGATTACATGTTGAAATTATACTATCTTAGATATTTTAAGTTAAATAAAATACATTATTTAAATATATCTTATCTTTAAAGTTTATCCCTTTTTTATGTTCCTTATCGTAACTCCTGGAAATTTAAAAATTACATACACAACTCTCATTTTATTTCTATTGGATAGCATTGATCCAGACCATAGGAAACTGTATGATAATCTAATTTTCTCATCAAATAAATTGAAAGGGAAAATAATATAAAAGAACAACTAAAAATCAAAATAGACTTTAGAAATATGTCATCTGACCAGCACAATGGCTCATGTCTGTAAACTTTGGGTGGCTGAGGTAGGAAGATTGCTTGAGCACAGGAGTTCGAGACCAGCCTGGGTAACATAGTAAGACCTTTTCGCTACAAAAAATCAAAAGATTAGCCAAGTGTGGTGCATACCTGTAGTTCCAGCTACTCAGGAGGCTGAGGCAAGGAACTTGAGGCTGTAGTTAGCTATGACCATGTCACTGCATTCCAGTCTGGGAAATAGTAAGACTCTGACTCCAAAAAAAAAAAAAAGTCATCTGATTGCAATATTAAACCTCATTCATGATTCAAACAAACAAATTATAAGATGTAATTTATGAGACAATTGGAAAATTTTGTACGATTTGATTATATTAAGAAATGTTGACCAGGCTCAGTGGTTCAGCTTGTAATCCCACGATTTGGGAGGCCGAGGTGAGTGGATTACTTGAGCCCGCAGGTTAGAGACCCGCCTGGGCAACTTGGTGAGACATCATCTCTACAATAAATTTTAAAAAAATTAACCGGGCGTGGTAGCGCGCTCCTGTAGTTCCAGCTACTTGGAAGGCCAAGGCGGAAAAACCGCCAGAGCCCAGCAGGTCAAGGCTGCAGTGGCCAGGAGCGTGCCACTGCACTCCAGTCTGGGCGACAGAGTGAGACTTCAACTCAAAAAATAAAAATAAAAAAAATAAATGTTACAAACAGGCAGAGAACCAAATAAAAAGTACAATCCTATTCACAACAGCCACGAAAAAATAAAATACCTTGGCATCTTCCGAACGAGAAAATTGAAATACCTTTACAATGACAACTACAAAATTGCTCAAAAAAATCAAAGAAGACGCAAATGGAAAAATATTCCATGTACTTGGAATGGAAGAATCAGCATTGTTAAGACGTCCATCTTACTCAAGACAATCTACAGATTCAACACAATACCCATTAAATTACCATCATCATTCTTCGCAGACCTGTATGCAACACTACAGAAATTTATACGGAAACAGAAATGACCACAAATAGCCAAAATAATACTCAGCAAAAGAAACAAAGAGGGAGGTATCACACTCTCAGACCTTAAATTTTATTATAAGGCTACATTGATCAAAACAGCCTGGAAGTGGTACAAGAACAGGCATATGGACCAATGGAACAGGATAGAGATTGCGGAAACAAAACCTCAAATTCTCAACCAACTCATCTTTGACAAAGCCTCCAACAACTCAGGAGAGGAGAACCTATTCAGTAAATGGTGCTGGGAAAACTGGTTGATCACGTGCAGAAGATTGAAATAGGACCCCTACCGATCACTGTACACAAAAATCAGCTCCAAATGATCAAAGACCTAAACATAACACCTCAAACTATAAAAATCTGAGAAAATTCAGGAGACACCCTTACAGAAATTGGAATAGGCAACCAATTCCTGATCAAAATCCCAGATGCCCATGCTATGAGAGATATGATAGACAAGTGGAACCTTATCAAACTGAAAAGTATTTGCAAAGCAAAAGAAACCATCAAGGAAATGTGGAGATAGTCCACAGAATGGGGGAAAAAAATCATCAACTGTCTATCTGGCAAAGGCCTAACATCCAGTATTTACAAGGAATTCAAATATACCAAAAGAAAAAAACAAACAGCCTCATTAAAAAAGTGGGCAGGAGCCGGGCTCGGTGGCTCAGCCTGTAATCCCGCGCCTTTGGGAGGCTGAGGTGAGTGGATTGCCTGAGCCCGAGGGTTCGAGACCCGCCTGGGCAATTTGGCGAGACCTCATCTCTACAATAAATCAAAAAATCAGCCAGGTGTGGTAGTGCATGCCTGTAATTCTGGCTATTTGGAAGGCTGAGGCGGAAGGATCACCGGAGCCCAGCAGGGGCTGCGGTGGCCGGGAGCGGCCACTGCACTCCAGTCTGGGCAACAGAGTGAGACTCCGACTCAAAAAACAAACAAACAAAACAAAACAAAACAAAAAAGAGGGCAAAAGACATGATTAGACACTTCAAAAGAAGATATACAAGCAGCCAACAGACACGTGAAAAAGTGTTCAGCATCATAATCATAAAAAAAGGCAAATCAAATCACATTGAGATACCACCTAACTCCAGTAAGAATGGCCATCATTAATAAAACAAAAAACAGCAGATGCTGGTGAGGATGTGGAGAAAAGGGAACACTTCTACACCGTGGTGGGAGTGCAAACTAGTTCAACCTCTATGGAAAACATTGTGGCTATTTCTAAAAGAACTAGAAATTGACCTTCCATATGACCCAGCAATCCCTGTATTGGGAATATACCTGGAGGAACTCAAATCATTCTACAAAAAATATACCTGCACATGCATGCTTAGTGTAGCACTATTCACAAAAGCAAAAACATGGAACCAATCGTGCTGCCTGAACTGGATTTTTTTTTTTAAATGGTACATATGCGTGATGGAATATTACACAGCCATAAAGAAGGACAAAATTATGGACTTTGCAGCAACTTGGATGGATTTGGAGTCTATCATACTCAGTGATTTATTACAGAAACAAAGAACTGAGTACCGTATGTTCTCACTTATCAAGCAGACCCTGAACATTTCTCATAACACTCTAAGAAAGGGTTTGGCAGCAGTGGGATGCTGCCAGGGGAGGGAAGTGGAGGCACATAACATCAATAAGGGTGCCCGATCTTAATCCAGGTGAAGAGAGGTCCAATGGGAGGTCCCAAACTTCACCTGTACCTAAACCACTTATGCACCCAATCTTGACTTGTACCCCACAACTTTAAAAAATAAAAATTTAGCCGGGCTCGGTGGCTCAGCCTGTAATCCCGCGCCTTGGGAGGCTAAAGTGAGTGGATTGCCTGAGCCCGCGAGTTCGAGAGGCGCCTGGGCAGGCAAGACCTCATCTCTGCAATAAATCAAAAAATCAGCCGGGCGTGGTAGCACGCGCCTGTAGTTCCAGCTCCTTGGAAGGCTGAGGTGGAAGGATCGCCAGAGCCCAGCAGGTCAAGGCTGTGGTGGCCGGGAGCGGCCACGGCACTCCAGTCTGGGCGATTGAGTGAGACTCCAACACAAATAAATAAATAAATAAAAATAAATAAATAAAAATTTAAAAAGTAAAATAAAAAAGAAATGTTTGTGAATATTTGTTTGATAATGGTATTGTGGATATAATTTAATAAAGAATATTTCTCTTTTAGAGATCCATGATATATTTACAGTCATATATGTTTATTATTTATAGTAATAAATAGTATGTGGAAATTGCTTCAAAATAATATTTGAAATAATAGATTTAACAAGATTGTTCATGAGTTGGTAACCACTGAAGCTGATTGGTAAGTGTACAAAAGTTCATTATGTCATACTATACTTTTTGGTATGTTTGAAATTTTCAATATTAGGAAAGTTATTTAAAAGAAACAACTAAAAGAAGTGCACCAGGTTAAGTCTTGTTATGGAAGACAAGAAACTATTACATGCCGGGCTTGGTGGCTCAGCCTGTAATCCCGCGCCTTTGGGAGGCTGAGGTGAGTGGATTGCCTGAGCCCGCAGGTTTGAGACCCGCCTGGGCAGCGAGACCTCATCTCTACAATAAATCAAAAAATCAGCCGGGCTTGGTAGCGCATGCCTGTAATTCCGGCTACTTGGAAGGCTGAGGAGGAAGGATCGCCGGAGCCCAGCAGGTCGAGGTTGCGTTGGCCGGAAGCGGCCACTGCACTCCAGTCTGGGCGACAGAGTGAGACCCAACTCAAAAAAAAAAAAAAAAAAACTATTACATTATATAAACTTCTCCAGAATGTGGGAAAAGATGCAACTCATTCTTTGAAATTAGTATAACTCTAATATTAAAATCAGACAAGGATATAGTACAAAAAATATAGGCCAATATAATTCCTGAATATATCTATGAAAGTTCTAAGTATTATAATACAAGTAACATAATATTAACAAGTTGAATATAGCAATGTATTAAAAAATAATGTTACAACATGAGGAAATAGGGCTTATTCTATGTAAATAAGATTAGAAAACAATTGATCACTTCTGCACTGCTTGTTCTCAGAGAAAGAAGTACATTTAAATTTTATTTAGTCATTGTTTTTTGGGGGTTTGTGACAGTCAACTAAATCTAACTACATCTAATCACATATCTTTTTTTTTTTTTTGAGTTGAAGTCTCACTGTCGCCCAGACTGGGGTGCAGTGGTCGCTCCTGGCCACTGCAGCCTCGACCTGCTGGGCTCCGGTGATCCTTCCGCCTCAGCCTTCCAAGTAACTGGAATTACAGGCATGCGCTACCACACCCGGCTGATTTTTTTATTTATTGTAGAGATGAGGTCTCGCCAAATTGCCCAGGCGGGTCTCGAACCCGTGGGCTCAGGCAATCCACTCACCTCAGCCTCCCAAAGGCACAGGATTACAGGCTGAGCCACCGAGCCCGGCTTCATCACATATCTTATGTGAAGAAATGTATTCTAATGAGGGGCATGGCCTTAAAAGAGGTAAAGGTTGCCTGCTCCATCTTCCCCTGCTTTCTGTGGAGACCCTTGAAGACATCACATCATCACATCAAAGGGGATGCAGCTTATGCATCCTAAGCTACTAGGAGCAGCAAAGTGAGTAATGGTTCAAGGTGAGACTTCAACAGAGCAAGGCCAGAGTATACAATTTCTGGAGGGACATGAACTGTCCTTCAGAAGCAGGGAAACTGATTCTTGGGTAATATGTGTATGCTTCCCCTATAAGACTATTTGCTCCTGGAGGCAGAGAGTCTATCACATCAGTCCCTATAGGCCCAACAAAGTCTTGAGCATAGTAGGTGCTCAAGAAATGTTAATGAAAGTTGGGCATAATGGCCTGTATCTGTAATCTCAGCTACTCAGGAAGCTGACGTGGAAGGACAGCTTGAGCCCAGGAGTTTGAGGACAGACTATACAGCACAGCAAGATCTTAGTTTAAAAAGAAAAAATAAGCCGGGCTCTGTGGCTCAGCCTGTAATCCCGTGCTTTGGGAGGCTGAGGTGAGCCCGCGAGTTCGAGACCCGCCTGGGCAACTTGGCGAGACCTCATCTCTACAATAAATCAAAAAATCAGCTGGGCGTGGTCGCGCATGCCTGTAATTCCAGCTACTCAGAAGGCTGAGGCGGAAGGATCGCCAGAGCCCAGCGGGTCGAGGCTGCGGTGGCCAAGAGCGGCCACTGCGCTCCAGTCTGGGCGACAAAGTGAGACTCCAACTCAAAAAAGAAAGAAAGAAATGCTAATGGAATTAATTAAAGGTCTTCTTGAGATGTGTCATCCCTTTGAGCCCAGCCTGAGCTTGGTCTCCCTCTTCATCAGTGATAAGTATAAATGTTTAATTCAATCAATTACTATCCATCCATTTAATATTAAACCTCTAGGCAAAATGTGTTGTGCTGCTTTATTTGTCTACCAGCTACAACAGAAATACATGGCATTAAGTGCCTAATAAATGTTTTTGGATGACAGTGATAACAAAAGGAGTTCATCACGTTAATTTGTAAAGCCTAGACATCATATGTTAAAAGTATCTAAAATATACCTAACAACTGTTGCTGACAATATGAGAGCCAATTGTGTTAGATTGAGTATAATGATATTAAGAGCGCATGATGTAAGGTCATAAAGAAATTAAGTTAGTTCAATAAGTGTATATAATAGTAGTCATTATTTTGGTATTACTCCTCAGGGACATGAACTATCATTCTGAAAAAAGTAAAAACATTTTGGTGGCCCACACATATTTTTCTGAGCCTGCATAAGGAGTGGACATGGCCTTCTGTTGCTTTAACGTAGCAAAAATTGGGTGAGGAGGTGGGGGTGCTAAAAAGAAAAAGAAGTGGAACATTAACTATATATCCTGCTTAGGTTGGCTCTGGAGGACAAGGACAGCCAGTAGGAGTTTGGTTTGCATTAAGACTGCCTTGGGTTGTTGAAAGAAATTATTATCCTTGGGAAAGATGGAATTATTTGGAATGGTGAGATTTTTATTTTCTAACAAAGGAGACAGATGAGGCCAAGTCTAGAGGCAGATTCCTTCTTGTAGACAGAGAATTCACTCTGAGTCAGGAAACACCTGAGACATCTGGGCTCTTCGTTGGCAGTGTTGCAGTGATCACTGTTGTTGTCCATGCAGTGACCATTTCTAACCTCTTTCATCCTTGCTGACAGAGCTCTCTGCCCATTGCAGAGACTGGATATGCCAGTTTTCTCACTTTTTTAACCTTCCCTGCAGCTGTGTCATGAACATGCTTCCAATTCTGGTCAGTAGGGCCAAGGGAAGTAAAAGGTTTTCACATCTAATAAAGAGAGAGAGAAATGTAAAAATAAATAAATGAATCAGATAAAAAGCGCCACTTTTCTTTCTTGTTTATGTGCATTTTTGTGTGAGGCCGTGATACTTAGAGCTGTGGAGGCATCTTATGACCAAACACAGACAAATCTTCAATATGTTGGCAATAACAAAGGGGAAAAAAGGGAAAGAGCCAGGAATCTTGATATTTTGTGTTACTGAACTCATTCTAGAAAAGCCTACCTCAAGACTTCCTGCTGTGAATGGATTTAAACCCCTATTCCTTAAGCCAACTTTAATAGGCTACTGCGTTACTTGCAACCAAAAGCATCCCAACTTAGAAAAGTGAGGAAAGACCTTTTAATTAAAACAAGATGGTACCATTCAAATATCTTCTAGGTAAGCTCTTGGAAAGCTGTCCTAAGTATCTGAGGTGAGAGAATCTTGAAAACTAGAATTCTTTTGAAAGGTGTGTTAACAGTTATAATCACTGATAGGCCAAAAACCTTACCCAAAACTATAATTTACAAAGCACAAAGCCACCAGATGAGCACAACTCTAGGACAGGGGGCTGCAGAGGGATACAAGTTAGGCCAGATGAGGCCACCATGCATCAGAGTAAAAAGTAATGAGAATGACCTCCAGATCCCAAGCAATCAGTGTGTTGAAATTAGCCTCTCAGAGACAGTAAAGCGGGAGGAACTGGGATCATTTGGAAGGGAAGAGAGGACTTTAAGTCCTAAACCATTGTGTTTGTCTTCCAGGTTTTTTTTATTACCCTACAAAATTGGTGTGACCTGAGGAAACAAAAGAATGTATAGAATGATAATTTTGTGAGTGTCTATAGTATCATAGGGGTGTTTCAGCAGAAAGGAACATTTAAAAAGTGTTGGCAAGAGACTTTGCCTTTAATTATATTGGGTTATTTTATTTTATTATTATTATTTTTTTGAGTTGGAGTCTCACTCTTGGTGCCCAGGCTGGAGTGCAGTGGCATGCTCACAGCCACCGCAGCCTTGACCTGCTGAGCTCAGGCGATCCCTCAGCCTCAGCCTTCCAAGTAGCTGGAACTACAGACACATGCCACCACGCCCAGCTTATTTTTTGATTTGTTGTAGAGACGAGATCTCACCAAGTTGCGCAGACTGGTCTCAAACCCCCGAGTTCAGGCAATCCTCTCACCTCGCCCTCCCAAAGTGCTGCAATTACTGGCTGAGCCACCGCACCCAGCCTGGATTATTTTAATTAGACAGTATGTATAGACATGCCACTCAGTTTTCAGGGTAATGCTTATGTTCATTCTTATTGAGTTTGGATGAATTTGAAGAGCAAATCAATTTCCTTACATGCAGCTTATAGCATAAAGTATCTATGGGGCATCTGGTCCACGTGTTCAACTCCAAAATTCTAAATTTCAGAGCAGGTCACAGGATTATCCTTTGTATGATGCACTCCTCAGAATCCCATGAAAAATGGGGGGAAAAGTTGTGACTATAGGTGGCTCCAGTATGATTAACATCTCTGTACAAAGCTGGGATATACAATGGTCACTAGCCTCCGATTAACAGTATACTAAAGGTGAGTAGGAAACTAGTACCAGGAAAGAAAGTGGTATGTAGCCTAGGCCTAGAACTCCATCTTCTGAATATAGGGAAGATACATTTTTGAGGTAGATAACAGCGATTTCTTCTGGAGCCTACAGCCAACCTACATGGCAGAAGGAACTGTGAAATAATAGGCTATCTTCTTTTTGAAGAAAATGCACTCTTGGCCCAGTTTCAGAGGGGAAATGAGGGATAATGATTTAAAGAAGCAAAGACAACAAACGCTTTCTACCGGTGTTAGCAGCCAATATCTGTGAAATATAACCACTGCATCTAACAGCTAGTATGGCCAATGTGTCAGTGCCACAGCCACTCAGACTATAGTAGGTAAGTTAAGGAAAGAAAGTAGAGCTGGGAGATGGAAGTCCCTTTTTATTGGAAAGGAAGAGAGTTGTGAAAACTGGAAAAGAAAATGGGATCTAAGAAGAATTTGTTTTTGTTTTTGTTTTGTTTTGAGTTGAGGGTCTCACTCTGTCGCCCAGGCTAGAGTGCAATGGCACGATCACAACAAACATGGTTCATAGCAGCTATGACCTCCTGGGCTCAGGCAATCCTTCTGCCTTAGCCTCGTGAGTAGCTGGGACTACAGTCGCGTGCCACCACACCTCATTTTTTTATTTTTGGTAGAGACGAGGTTTTGTTATGTTGCTCAGGCTGATCTTGAATTCCTGGGCTCAAGCAATCCTTCCTTCTGCCTCAACCTCCCAAAGTGTTGGATTACAGACATGAGCCACCACACCTAACCTGGTTTTATTTTTTAAGATGGGAGAGTTCAAATGTTTATATACCAAAGAGAGGTTGACAGAAAGAGAGTGCTTGAAAGTTCAGAAGAAAGAAGGGGTGACAACTGAGGAAAGACCCCAAAAAGACTGGTGAGGGTGAGGGAGATTAATCTGGGGCAAAAGGAAGACTACCTCTTTCCCTGAGCCTGGAAGTAAAAAACAACAACACTGTGTGTAGAGGCCTGTATATGTCAAGGTTAGCCAGGTTACACAATCTTGGTGGCTTACAACAGGAAAAGTTTATGTCTCTCTCATACCCATGTCCACAGCCTGTTGGCTCTGACTCAGTTCTGTGTTGTACACATTTCTGGATTTTTGTGAATGGATCATCCCCTATCTGGAATACTGCAGTCTTGGTGACAGAAGGAAAAGAATGGCAAACCATGCACGAGCTCTTAAAGCTGCTTCTGGGAAAGGAGGCACATCAGGTCAGTTCACATTTTATGGCCAGAGCAATTCCGATGACCATGCCTGAGTTCAACAGAACAAGGATGTAGGGAGGGGCTATGAAGATGGCTGAACTACATAACAGAGAGGAGCTTGGACTATGTGCAAACAATACAATCCGCCACAGGGCTATCCTGCTTTTGTTGGTAATAAAGTTGCTCCTTCATTCATTCAACAAATATTTACTATGCCCCTACTTTTTGCCTGGCACTATACTTTGTTCTAAAAATAGACCTCTAGATAAGACAGACCTCTGTTCCCCTTGATATTACAGTTTAGGGAGTGCCCACCTCATGGCCTTGGTTTTTCTTACTGGCATAGGGGACCACATCATCTGCTGAGAGGGAATCATTTGGAGGTAAGGAGTTTTAGGAGAGAGGTAAATGTTTCAGATAACTACTGAGCAAAATGAAAAAAAAAGCTGAGTGGGGGAATAAAAGGATTGCCAGACAGCATTACATGTTTCGCTGTGGTTGGTAAAGTTATGGCTGTGTGATGTTCCCCATCAGTGCTCAGCATCCTGGATACACCAAGAGCAAAAATGGTAAGGACCTGGGGATGGAGGGTTAGGAGACAAGGGAGCCAGAGATGATGTGAAAATATGAAGGAATAGGGTCTAGGCTAGGTCATAAGGAAGAAAGTAAAGTCACATGGGCAAATGCTAGGCAAGAGACAAAGGTCTAGAGAGCTAAGGCTAGGTATGTCGGGAGGGAGGGGAGTGAGTGACCTAGAAAGGCAG
Organism: Cephalopachus bancanus; assembly: GCA_027257055.1. NCBI lineage: Eukaryota > Metazoa > Chordata > Mammalia > Primates > Tarsiidae > Cephalopachus > Cephalopachus bancanus. The sequence goes on from JAPVLO010000124.1 coordinate 4,035,230, forward strand.
ATGCATTGGAAGGAATGCATTGCTGCACTCTAAGGTTTCACAAGTGGAACAGCTTTTGATCTAGAAAAGTCCAGGGTGTGGAAACTGGGTGTGGACTGGTTGATCTTTATCCTGGCCTTAATTGTTTCTTGGACATTGTTCCTTGAGTTAAGGGTTATATTTACATGCAGATGTATATGGATTTCATAATCAAATGCTGAGCTTATTGAGAATAATGAATTAACTACCTATATTGTTCTGTCCCCCCCAACCCTCAATCAAGATCCCAATCATTTCATAGCTGCTTTAAAAAAAAAAAGAGCCAAGGATAACACATTTTTTTCTGAAGTCCTCTAGTGCTTGTTTGTGCAGTACTGTCTATATACTAAGTGTTTATACACTCCTCCTGAATTCAATCATATTGGGGTTGATTCCGTTTCCTATTTCCTACTCAATAGCAGGGATTTGCATACTGCTTCTGGCATCTATAAACCGTTCAGCAACTTGGAGAACAATCCTTTGTCTGAGGAGTGCAAAATGGTGCTCATCTCCAGGTCATGTGAAGCAAGAAGGAAACAACAGAAAGTGAAAACAGAAACAGAAGAAACACAATGGAAGACGAGGGGAAAATACTGAAATATTTTGATGATATTGATTTTATATTGATTTTGATATTGATTATAAGAAAACCAGTCTTTTTAGTTTAGTCTTATTGAGATATAGGTTATATACATTATGACTCACCAATTTAAAGTAAAAAATTCAGTAAATTTAGACAAATGTGTGCAGTGGTGTAACCACTACCACAAGAGTGTTTCTATCACCTCCAAAAGTTTCCTCATACCTCTTTGCCATCATTCTGCCTCCCTTAACTTCGGCCTCTGGCAAACCACTGCTCTGCTTTTCTTTCACTATAGCTTTGAGTTTCACATAAATGAAATCATACAGTATATAGCTTTTTACATTCAGCTTCTTCAAGAAAACCAGTCTTTAATGGAGGATATGAAAATAAATTAAGGAAAGGCAAGGAAAATAAAGTTCACCAGTCTGAGTGTCCACCTACTTTGGCTTTATCCTAAGTAATAATACCCAAGAAAACTCAGGTTTTATGTGCTAGTTACATTTTTCAATACCCATTAAACATAAATACGTAATTATTAAGAATAAAAATGTGTATCTGGGTACCACTGATACTCACTGGGTACCACTGATACTCACTTTATGTACATAAATGATAAGCAAACCTCTTAGGAAAACACAAAATTCAAAGATCCTGACGTTCTCTTATAATTCTAATAGTACACAGAATTCAAAGATCTTGGCATTCTTTTAGACTTCTAATAGTCTTCTCCCAGGCATCGATTTGGGCTAGTGAGTCTTAAACAAGTGGTCATCAGCAAAATTTATAAGTAATGATGACATCTGAATCCCCATAGATAGCATTACAACGAGCACATTTACCTACTTTCAAAGATGAATTTAAACCTTTTATTTTTGCTTTCTACCTTTATTTCCCATTTTATTTGGTTGTAGTTGGAAAAATGTGTGTTTGAATACAATGGAAAGCAAAACACAACAAATAAAGACAAGAAAATTGAGACTAGCCATGTAAGCATACATGGATTGGGAAGAAGTCCCGCAGGGTGTGAGATTTGAAGGGAGTCTAATATCAGATAGATGCTCAACTCAGTATTGCCCAGCAAATAGTCAGTTAGGAAACTGTAGTATAGTCAGACCACAGAGACACCACAGAAAGAGTACAAGAACATTTTGCAATGGAATGTTTGTGGACAATTCACATTTGTGCACTCATTCTTACTGTGTGGGGCTAAGTTGCTGTATTGCTTCTGTATGTTTGAACTAGGACTTCATAGTTTGCTTTGCGTCTCCGTGTGGTTGTGGAGCCTCAACAGACTGTCATTACAGATAAAATAATGACTCATAAATAATTGGTTCCATGAAGAAGCATGTCTTTCTGTAGATGAAGTCTTTTCCTAGAACTCTAGTAGGTTCCCAGAGGGCCTTGGAAGTTTGAAGTAAAACCAAAAAAAAAATCCAAGTTTAATTTTTCAAAGTTCCTCTTTTATATTTGTCTTTGTGATAATTGTTTCTAATTGCTCAGTTTAGAGGAAGTTATGAAGGGAGAGGGATAGGACCATTATCAGGGGTTGCAGATGGGTGCGTTCCATACCTACTTCTCCTGTGTTTTTTATGGAGGTGAAATCAGGTCAGATTGTATTATCTGAGGCAACTCTGAGATTTCAAAGTGCACCAGACAGAGGCTGTCTAGAAGGGTGTGTGGAAATAAGAGTTGTACAGGTCCACTCACTTTGATCAAATATATGAACTGCAGGTCTTTCACATCGATCTGAGGGATAGAAACAAGGAGCTAGATGTCCAATGTCCTGTGCTTGATTGGCTATTTGGTAAGAATGACAGAGTAAGCTAGGGCTTTGAATCAAGTGAGGGGACCCATTTGAGTCTATGTATTGTTTACCGTGTTGTAGTGATCCATGAGAAATAGTTTGTCAGATCTTTCACATGCTACTAGATAAACATACTGAATGCTAGCTCTTAAACTGTCTTTTGGGGAGGCCATTTCAAAATGAAATCTTGGCTTTGTATCAGTGGTCATTTCATAGTTCTAAACCTCAGTTAAGTCAAAATTGATCCTGTCAAAGCATGTAGTTATAAAGAAAATGCACCAAATTCTATCTTAGGCAAAAGGTGATTTTTCTATTGGTAACATGACATGTCATCTTTTTCTCTGGAGATTGCTATGAGGATTAAGGTCAAATACTTGCGCAGGCCTCATTCCGCATTTAATAAGCAAAGTCAACACAATATTAACATTTTTTACTTGTACTTTTATACAACTTCTTTATTTTAAAACCGCAGATTCCACTTAAAGATTGCAAGATCAAATTTTTAGATCAATGCTACCATAAACAAAGCCTACTTTGTAATGAGAATCCTATTTTTTTCCCCTTGCATAAAGCAGCATGGAACAATGGTCACTTATAGATAGATACATGGATTCCAGGAAGCTAAACAAATAAGAATTTAAAATAAATAAAGTAGGTCATATACATTTTAAATGAAGAAAAAAGCACCAATTTAAGAGGAGCAAAAATAATCTTTTCCTCCTTTGAATTCCACTGCCCGAACTAATACAACAAAATCTTCCAACACCAAATATTTTAAAAATAATTTAATTGTACACATGTTTTTAAAAATAATTTTCCCTAGTAAACATAGGGAGGGTGAGTCAACCAAAGCACAAATAAATAAGCCCTCTTTTTTCAAACCTCGTTGCTGGAAATAACTCTAAGTGTATTAGTAGTATTTTACTACACTGATGACTGGAGTTATCTCCCACTTCCATGATCTTTGCCCAGTATCGTATCAACCTATAGATGGAGGCGATGATCAGAACTATGTACTGACTTCAAGACATAGCCTGGACCGAAGTTGCTTTGATTTGAAGGAGTTCCAGCCGCCTTTCCAGTTTCCTTGAGAGGAATCTCCCTCAGTTTACAACTTCCACCACCACCGCCAGCAGCCCCCCGCCCCCCTCCCCCCGGTAAAATGAGACTTCCGATAACTTGGTCTATCCAAGTCCTGTGCTAGTTCTCATTAAACTGCTTTTTTCTGGCTACTTACATCCTACAAAACTTACATCTTAAAATTATTTTTTTTAGAAAGCCACTGAACGTGGGGACAAAGGGAAACTTAGTTTCACGCAAAAATGCAACCACGCATGAGAACTGCGCAGGTCCTCGGAGTGGTCTGCATTGGGGTGAAGTCATCAGAAGTCACTTCACTTTTTAAATTTGGGGCTTTCCAGCTCGTTCCCCGGGATCTGACGATTACTACGATGATAAAAGCCAGTTCCGCACCCTGGCCGAGGCTTGGCCCGTTGCCCCTGGCTTCCCGGCAGTATGAGGTTCCATTAGGTCTTGTCCCCTCATCTGTGAGGACTGAATTCAACGCAGGCTGTTTTCTCCGCGAAAGTCAAAACATCCCTCAAAGGATCAAAGAGCTCAGCCAAAGACCGAGCCGCAGGAGGACAGAGGAGTCGAAGCGTCGGACTGAAGGGGCGCTCAGAACCCCTCCCCCCCACCTCCCCGTGGCTCCTCGGATCGTAGAGGGGGACAGGAGGCTCGGGAGGGACGAGAGGGACGGAGGCCAAAGGCTCGATCTTCCGTCCGAGCCGGAGACAAAGGTGAGCCACTGCGCGTGGAGCTACGGGGAGACGGGCGGGGGAGGGTCCCTCGGCCCCCCGCCGGGTGGCGTGACTTCAGGAGGCCTCCGAAAGCGAGCCAGGACTGGGTAGGACAGAACGCTCCCAGCCGGGGCGGGCGAACCGGCTCCTCGCAGGAGGAGCGAGGCCGGGAACGCCCCCTCCAGGCCCCGCCCCTCCGCGCCGGGCCCGGGAAACGAAACCGAGGCGGACACCCGGGTCACGCGCCGGGGCGGCTCCGCAGCCCCCGGCGTCCCGGGGCGGGCGTCTCCCGAGGCAGAGCGCGTGCCTCACGTCCTGCCGCCCCGCCCCGCCCCCCGCGCGCTGCGCACGCGCAGCCGCGCCCCGCCCCCTCCCGTCCCCGCAGGGGTGATGGGGCGAGGGCGGGGGAGCCGAGGCGGGGAGGCCGCCGGAGCTCCTAGACTGCGAGCACGCGAGGCGCCGCCGCAGCTACCGCCGCCGCGTCACGGCACCCGGCCCGCCCTCCCGTGACCCCTCCCTCGCTCCGTGCCCCCTTCTCTCCCCCTCCTCCTACGGCCCAGCGGTGACTTAAGCAACGGAGCGCGGTGAAGCCCATTTTTCTTCTTCCTCGCAGCCGCGCCGGGGAGCTCGCGGCGTGCGGCCCCTACCCTCCGGCCCGAGATGAATGCTGCGGCAGAAGCCGAGTTCAACATCCTCCTGGCCACCGACTCCTACAAGGTAGAGCCCGGGGCGGGGGCAGGTGGCGGAGGAGGCGGGCGCGCTGGGGACGGGAGCGCGGCTGAGGGGCGGGGGCCGTCTGGGTCTGGGGTCGTGGCGCCGGGCGGCCCCGAGGGAAGGCGCGGCGGGCGGCGGGCGGCGGGCAGAGGCGGCGGCGGGATGGGGCAGGTGGTGGCGGAGGAGAGATGGAGGGATGGACGGCAGGAGGCGGGGCCTGGGGGTGCGCGGCGCCGGGGGCGCGGCGGGGGGCTGAGGCGGGCCGGGCCGGCTGCGGGGCGCGGGGCGCGGGCGTCGCCGGCCGGGCGCACGCCGACCAGTGAAGCGCAGCCTCTTCCCCCGACTGGGTCGGGTTGATCGGTAGCTCGCCACAGAATCGGATCAGTTAGGTCATGGCCTCTGGGGCACGGCGGTGGCGAGCGCGAGCGGAGTTTCTCCCCCTCGCCGGGTCCGAGTCGGCAGGTACGTCCCTTCCAGAGGCAGAGGTGGGAGAAGTCCTGCTGGGGGCGAGGGGGTAGCCACGTCCCGATGCCTGTGGCCCCGGTGCGGAGGACACTCGTCTGTCCCCGGTAGCCGTGCCGGATTCTCCTGTCCGGCTCCACTGGGCTCCGTTTCAAACCCCCTTGCACCTAGTGGTCATGCTCCTGTCCCTTGTGGCAGAGGCCGATGTGCTCTCACTGGTTGAGGGTCACTACAGGATTTCTGTGAAAAGGAAAGTGAAACATGAGGAAGGAAAGAACCTGTAGTTTTAACTCTAGAGAACTCGTCGAGAGGGAAGTGGCATAACATTGCGTTAATACTATTGAACACTTGCATGGTAGCTGCCACATATCTGAAACTCACACACGCTAGTAAAGGGGAGAATAGTTAGAAAGCTGGCTATGTCCTTTCCCCTCGTTTCCAAATTATGTGAAGTAAACTAGACTATACTTTGCTAAGTGTTAGTCAAGACACAAAAGCTATGTCAGACCAGAAACCCCGCTTGTGCAAAGTAAATTTTAGTTCTTGAGCAACATGGTGGTTTGAAATATAGTGGTAAAACATAGTACTCTTGGCAAGTCACACACACACACACACACACACACACACACACACACACAGTACTCTGGTGTTTTTGTTTTGGTTCTTTTTTTCCCCCTTGGTTTTTAACCCTCCTTCAATATTACAACATATTTTAGATAATCCCATTTTACTTAAGTTCTGGTTGGCTGTTTCTTTCCAATCAGCTTAAGGTACTTAGATAGCTTATCATTTAAATAGAGTCACGATTCATTAAGTGGTCCTCTGAATGAAATTTTAAAGTAGAAGTGTACACTATTGCAAGATCATAATACAATCAAGTTTGGTCCTTGATAATAGTATCAAGTATATTTGATACTACCTTAAGTGTGATCCTATACTTTGTCCTAAAACCTCCTCTTGTGTTTTCTAAGTTCAATCATAGTGTTTTCAAAATCTTTAGGAGTGATTTTGGAATGACCTTAAAAATTAGTTTTGTAGACTTTTTTCTTAGCTAAATCTTTAAAATTTCGGATTTGTTAATGTATTAGCTTATTAAATGGTTGAATTGTAAATGGAAAATGTAAACAGAGGTTGATTAGTGTAATTTTTTTATTGAAATTTTTTTAAATTTAAAAATGTTTTATTTTAAATTTTAAGTGAAGTGCACCTTCCTTTAGTTTGCAGTTCTTCTAACCATTATGTATAAGAAATGTAAAATTGCTTTAACAGAAGGTTTCCGGGAGGCTTTTAGTTGGAATAGTGAATTACCTTAAAGTTTTCTAATCTAGCAAGGCATACTTAACTGCACTATTAGAATTTGCACCTATATAATACAATTTATTCCTGTCCGTTTTCAAGTCAGACTCTGAAATTTTATCCCCTTTCTAACATAAATGCTTTTCAGAAGATTTTCATCTTAGTATAATTTTTCATTTTGCCCCTAAAAATGTCCTCAAGAGAATTCATTTGGGTTGATTTGCTGTTTACCAGTAGTTGTATACCAGTGGCTCACTGCTCTACACTAAAATAGATTGTGTATTCTACAGTCTCATTTGGTCCTTAGGTTTCATTTTTCTTACACTTTTAACGGTCCTATATCCATTTTCCATTTTTGTCTTTTTATTTTCTTTGGTGGAGAAGAGACACACATGATAATCTTGAGGTTAGAAATAATGAAACTTTTGTTTAGAAGTTACATAAGAATGTTATGTATCCTTATCAGTGCTTACAAACTATTGACCAATTAAAGTAGGAACTGAGCAGTTTTCATGTGTTGAAAATATTGTTAATTTCTTCATTATAAAATTGAAACAATACTGTCATTGATTGCCTAAGCTCTACAGAGTTTTTTTGCAAGTAGATGGTATGGTGACTGAGCACATGACATGTGAAAATTTAGTTTTTTTACTTGTATCCTCTCGAAAGAGTCCCAAACAATTTGAGCCAAAGGGGGAGTATTTGAATTATATATTCATTTCTATAATCTTATGTGTTAATCATTTGTGTTTTCAAAATAGCTTAAGGCAAAATTATCTACTGAGTTGTATTTACATTGTTCTAAGCCAACTAGGGGAAGATGCATTGGGCTAGTCTTTGCCATTGATAGCATTTGGAACATTTTTGTAAAGGAGACAAGGTGGACTTTTCACTTACCCTCTGGGATGACGATCAATGAGTTTCCAAATAACTGTAGATCATCAAAAGATGCTTTTCTGTTCCTTTCCCTTCCACGCAGATATTGCTTAAAACAACTACAGTAGAGAATAGCTTTAACATTTCTGAACATTTTACCTGTAGTAGATTAATGGAAGATGTTGATTGTGCTTTAATTGGAAAAGACATGTAGTGCACAAAAGTAATATGTAAGCAATTTACAATTTAAGCCACATTACACGTTGGTTATGAAATGTGCTGTCTAGTTATGTTGCTTCTCAAAGGTACATTTGTAAGCTGATTATCTAGAACTCAGCATTTTTTAACCACTCATTTAATATATATTGGAGACCTATTGAGTGTTATAAAAGAAGACAGAGATTAGTATCTTAAAATCCAGCATGTAGGAAAATTGATTTTATAGAAGTTTCAAAGAGCTGTATAATATATATGGTGATTAGGCTGATTCAAGGCAACATTTGGGGGGAAAAATGTTGTTTCCTTTAATGGCAGAATACCAAGTCTTAAAAGTTCAGGCTTTTTTGAGGAAAAGATTTGGGAGATAGGTGAGAGTCATGGACAAGTTGGTTCTGCCTGGTACCTAGCTTTTCAGTGTCTTCCTCCGAGCTGTTCCTATTTTCTTTTTATTTTAGTCCGAGTCTCACTCTGTCAACCAGACTGGAGCGCAGTGGCCACTCCTGGCCACCACAGCCTCGACCCCTGGGCTCCGGCGATCCTTCCACCTCAGTGTTCCTATTTTCATAGTTGCCTATCTTTCACTGCTTCTGAACAGATACTTAAATATTGTCACAGTGGCTCCCCAGGCAGCCTTGTGAGCTGGGAGGTACTGTTGCAGTTTGTACCCCAGAGACTACCTATGCATTCATTTGATATATTAATAAAAATGTGACACTTCTAATATATTTCAGTTGTTCCAGTAAGGTTTTTTGTTTGTTTGTTTGTTTGTTTTTTAATTGAGTTGGGGGTCTTACTCTATTACCCCAGGCTGGAGTGTAGTCGCACGCTCATGGCTCACTGCAGCCTTGACCTCCTGGGCTCAGGAGATCTTTCTGTCCTAGCCTCCTGAGTAGCTGGGACTTACAGGTGTGTGCCACCATGCCTGGCTCATTTTTTGAGTGTTTGTAGAGACATGGCTTCACTGTGTTGTCTTGAACTTCTGGGCTCATGGCAGTCCTCCCATGTTAACCTCCCAAAGTGCTGGAATTACAAGCCTGAGCCACGGTGTCCAGTCCCAGTAAATTTTATATTGTAAACTATAGGAACAACTTGAGCAATAGAGATAAAAATATATAAATCATTAATATACTTCATAGGAAGATTAATTTAAACCATTAATAATTAAGCTGATGTTCTCATTGTGAGTTAATGAGATCTACTTTGAAGGTGTGGTAAGAAGTACAGGCCTTTAAAAACTCCATGCCAAGAGGTTTAAGGAAAGAGGCAGTATGATTATAGCTGGTTCTGCAATTTCCCTCCTTCCCCAAAATAATAGAATCCAAAAATCCTTAAGCCATATTTATGAATTATTATTGCTTCAAAGCCAAATAGCAATGAATTATTATCTGAGAAAACAGATGAATTTCCAGAGCTTGAGAAAGCTTAAATAATACTGAAAAGAAGACTCATTTAGGATTTTTGCTGTTTCCAGCACATTAGCTTTGAAGAGGCAGAAAGTGTTAGCCAGTGTAGGGGTGAGTAGATCCTCTTCTGATGGCCCTTAGATATTATGTAGATAACATAATTTGCTCTGTGACCTTGGATATGTTAGCCCATGTGATCTCATATACACCTTATTTTTTTAAATGTTGGCTTGTGATTATTTCTTAGCAGTTAAAAATAAAAGTATAAATGAAAAAGTAGGTTAATAGTGGTGCCTTTGGTCACATGGTTTCTTTGTGGGCGGAAAGATCTTGGAAAGACATCAAATCAACCCTATGGGACATCTAGAGAAGCATCTGATGAAAACTCAACTTTCCTCTCCCTGGAAGATTCTGTTCAACCTAAACATACCTCATGTCCATACTCTTTTTGACTGTCCTACTTGGAACAAGAATATTTAGCCTGGGAAATACAGTTTTTTCATACATTTGCTTGGCCAACACTTCAAATGGAAAAAGCTGCCTGTTGTTACAAACTCAGAGCTGGAACCTTTTTGTTCTGGGCATTAAGATAAGAACAGTTATTATTCTCTAATATACAGTAATTTTAGGAGCTTATCTTTTCATGAAGGAAATTAATCATGTAACTGTAAACTTAAGTTCTGTTAAAATAACTAAATTTTTGTGTGTGCTTATGTTCCTTATCATACATGTTTTTATGTTCAGGCAGTGATCTGTTAGCTATAGGAGGGCCATGCCAGTTTAGGAAACATTTTCAGTGGTAACATTTGCTGATATATTATTGGATGTTGTCTGTTTTGTCTACATCTGGTGAATAATTTTATATTTATTGTAGAACCATTTTCTCTAGTGATAGAAGTTAAAACAGTGCTAAAAAATTAACATGATTTAAGAACTTCCTTTTTGTAGTGAATTTTAATTTAGAATACTGTGAAACTTTTTGTAGTATTTGATATTTAAAACTGAGCTCTTGATTTCCCTACCCATCCTTTCCACAGCCTTCCCTCTCAAAAAATGGCACCATTATTAACTCGGTTCTCAGGCCAGAATCTAGGAGGTACTCTTAATTCCACCTTATCTCCCACATCTGATTCATTAGCCTAGTCCTCCTTTACCTCCAAAAATATTGAGCCAATTCTCTCATCTAACCTAAAAGCCTCTTAACTCCTGCTTCCACTCCAGACACCCTGGTAATCCATTCTCTGTCTACCAACAGGCTGATCTTTTTAAAATGTGTCAGATCATGTTCACACCAGCTTGAAGCATAATGACTTCCCATTGCACTTGATAAAAATGGAGGCTCCTTACATGATCTTATCCTTAACTACCTCTGACCTTACCGTGTGCCTCCTCTCTCTTACCCCCATACTCAAAGCACCAGCTATACTGGCCTGCCTTCTGTTCTGTCTCTATGCCAAAGCATTTCCTGTCTACTTGTCATTTAGGTCTTTGCTCATGTGCTGTCTTCAAATAAATCTTCCTGGTGCCCCATTTAAAGTAGTCTCCCAGTCCCCCTGTAACCCATCATTCTCTAAATTTTTGTAATAGTATCCATCTTGATCTGAAACTGTTTATATGAGGGGATTACCCCCCAAACTCAGAATTTATGTATTAAAAATTATGTATTTATTCTTATATTTAAACTTCAGTCACGTTCAAAGTACTCTGTTTGATGCAGTACTATCAAGATGCTTTTCCCACTGCTTAAAACAGTTTTTGAACTTGTCAATTTTGAACCTTTAAGTGCTTCTGCCATTTTGTTTGTTTCACCTCTTCTACGTGGGCAAAATGTTTCCCTTGGAGCACTTTTTTCATCTGGAAACAAAAAAAAAGTCTTGGGAGAATAGAGAGGTGGGGTACAGGGGGGTCATGCCGTTTTTGATCAAATACTGCTGAACACTCAGCACGATGTGGGCATTGTCATGGTGGAGGAACCAGTCATCTGTTTGCCGCAACTCAGGATGTTTCTTCTGCAAATCGTGACTCAACCTTCTCAAAATTTCCATTTATAAACTTTGGGTGACCTTTTGATCCGGAGGAACAGATTCCAAGTGTACTACAAGGGGGCTTGCCTCCCAAAAGATAATTCCATTTTTTTTTTGGTCCCCCCTCATATATTTCTCTTTCCCCTTCAATCCTCACTGGCCATGTGAAAATAAGGACCCTGTCAGTCTGCTTATAACTTTCCCATCTGAAATAGTCAGTGCCTGATACCTAGTAGAGTATGTATTTAGAGTATGTATTTGTGAATGAATAAACTATTTGTAGAGTATGTATTTGTGAATGAATAAACTATTTGTAAAATATGAATTGATTGATTTGAATTTATGCTGTATCATCCCATTTTCTGGTGAAGGTTCAGAATGACCGATTTAGCATGAAGAAGACAGTAAACTAGCAAAACTAGAATTGTTAACAATCATCTATTGGCTGTACTCTTAGAAATGATTACTAAAGAAGCTCTGCTGTTAAATTTTTTTTACAACAGAAAAATGTGAATATATGCCCATATAAGATCTAAACATGCTCCATATCCTATAAGTGTGTTGGATGTTAGTAGGTAGTTAATAGTAGTAAATTATGGTTCATAGCTAATTACCTGTGGGTTTACCTAGACAACTTAGATTCTTTTTTTTTTTTTTTTTTTTTTGTCTTTTTTGAGTCAGAGTCTCACTCTATACCCTAGGCTGAAGTGCAGTGGCCTGATCCCAGCTTACCGCAGCCTCAACTTCCTGGGCTCAGGCAATCTTTCCACCTCAGCCTCCTAAGTAGCTGAAACTACAGGGATGTGACACTAAGTCTGGCTAAATTTTTGTAGAGGTTTCACTGTATTGCCCAGGCTGGTCTCCAACTCCAGGACTCAAGCAGTTACTCCCACCTCAGCCTCCCAAAGTGCTGGGATTACCTACTTGAGCCACCATGCCCAGCCAGGAGGAGTCTTTTTCTAATTAAGTAATCAAAGTAGTGATCACAGGATATTATTAGAGTATCATTCATAAATGTATATTAACTTGCTTTTTGCATTTTAGTGATTTGGCTAATAGATTTAGTTGTTTTGGATTCTGTGTTAACTATCTTACTTAGCCACCTTTTAGATCTTCTTAAACTTATAGTGATATCAGTCCCTGGGTTCTAACCTTAAAGAACCCTGGCATATACTTTTAGGTTTCAATGAGTCTTCCTTATGCCTTTTCGTGTTTAGATATCTGTTGTGCCTGAGCAAAACAGAAAACCTCAAGTTTTAACTCTTCTGTCTGAGTTAGACTCTTAGATCACATTTTACTATAGAGATTTACCTCCAGGGTTGCCTGCATGCAGTGGAAGGGCCTATTTTTATAGAGTTGCAAGTATGCTTCCATTGGCAAGGAAACAGAAGACGTTCATTCAGAAGTGTCAATGGAAATGTATTCATCTTAGAATACTTATGCTAAGCTACAAAGATTGTTCAGGATAGAGCCAAGTTTTACTGAGATTGATATTGCACAGCCAAATAAAGAAAATGTTGACTTTTCTAAACTTGAGATGAGAGCAAAATAGGAAAAAGGATTCATGTTCACAGTGGTCACCCATGAAACTTGGTCTGCAAAGATTTATTCCACCATTGCTGTGACTCACCCTGTACCTTCAATCTTAAGGCATTATTAGTCCTATTCATCCAACTGGGCAAATACACATTATTATACTTTAAACACAAAAAAATTTTTAATATGGTTAAAACATTGGAATAAAATTATAATGAACACTCAGCTTTTACTTTTTGTCATTAAAACAAAAGCAGATACTTTTTTTTTTTTTGAGTTGGAGTCTCACTCTGTCACCCAGACTGGAGTGCAGTGGCATGCTCTCGGCCACTGCAGCCTCGACCTGCTGGTCTCCGGCGATCCTTCTGCCTCAGCCTTCCAAGTAGCTGGAGCTACAGACGCGCGCTACCACACCCGGCTAATTTTTTGATTTATTGTAGACATGAGGTCTCGCCAAGTTGCCCAGGCGGGTCCCGAACCCTCGGGCTCAGGCAATTCACTCACCTCAGCCTCCCAAGGTGCGGGATTACAGGCTGAGCCACCGAGCCCGGCTCAGATACATTTTTAATAGTGACCTTTACCCAAGTTTATGGAAGAGAAGCTTGTGATAAGACTTTTTCATATTTTTTTACCTCAGAAGGATTTGATGTGACATTGTATAGGAACTTACTTGCCAATTAGAGCTAAGTTGAGAGAAAGATAGATTACGAAACAGGATTTTTTTTTCTTTTGCTGCTGCTTCTATGGCTGTTGCATTCATTCAGGTTTTCATAGTGTCACTATAAAGGCCAGAAGTGATCATTCTCAGCACCTCATTGTACAAATGAAGGAGTTGATAAGTCATTGATTATTAGCTTATGGAACGCACCACATTTAAATAGTAGTAGTACCGATGCCTTTCAGTTCATTCATTTAAAAAATTTTTTTTTTGAGTTGGAGTCTCACATTGTCGCCCAGACTGGAGTGCAGTGACCACTCCTGGCCACTGCAGCCTCGACCTGCTGGGCTCCAGTGATCCTTCTGCCTCAGCCTTCTAAGTAGCTGGAACTACAGGCGTGCACTACCACACTTAGCTAATTTTTTGATTTACTGTAGAGATGAGGTCTCGCCAAGTTGCCCAGGCGGGTCTCGAACCCACGGGCTCAGGCAATCCACTCACCTCAGCCTCCCAAAGCACGGGATTACAGGCTGAGCCACCGAGCCTGGCTTTAGTTCATTCTTTATGTCGTGAATGTGCCCCCCAGAAAGTTGCTCCTCTCGTCTCCTGAGGGAAAGATTGCTCAAGATTGCATGAAATACTTTTTTTTGGCCTAGGGTCCTTGTACTTAAGTTCATTGTGCTTATTTAACAATTTAACACACTCCTGTGGTTTTTATTTTAATATACTAAACCATTAAAATATCTTAATAAATAAGATACCTGTTCTTTATTCTGTGTAGCCAGGAAAACAAGCTTTTAGAGAACAAATAAGACATATAATTTTTCTGGTTTTGCAATAAAACCTTTCTGTTATGATTTACAGCCTACTCTTCTGGTGTTTACTAACTAGAGTGGTCTTTTTTTTTTTTTTATATAGGTTACTCACTATAAACAATACCCACCCAACACAAGCAAAGTTTATTCCTACTTTGAATGCCGTGAAAAGAAGACAGAAAACTCCAAAATAAGGAAAGTGAAATATGAGGAAACAGTATTTTATGGGTTGCAGTACATTCTTAATAAGTACTTAAAAGGTATTACTTTTCCTAGTTTTTTAAAACACTGCTTTTCTGTAATACTTCCTATTTTTTTTCCTATATTGTTATATTCTACCATGTGAAGTAACTTTTTGAATAGTCTAATTTTGATAATTTAGGAGTTCTAAGTTAACTACTTTAGGAGTTGTTTCTTTTAGAATCTTTTTAAAAATCTGTTCACTTGAATGCACTAAATCTTATAGTTTGGTGTATGTACTTGGAGATCTAATAAGTATGAGAAAAGTTTTCTGAAACTGATAAATTTTGGAATAAGTTTAGAAAAATCAGTGATTTCTGGAGGCTAATCTGGTTGGTAATAAATTTTAGTTAATATTTAAAGTAAAGAATTTGTTATTGACCTGGAAACTCATATTGAATCATGGTAACATTATACTTAAAATATTTTTATGTTCATTTTACCTTAAAAAATTATTTTTTAAAACAACCTGTATCTGTGAACTTAGTTTCAAATACACATTAAAACAGAAAAATCTCCCAAATAATTTCTGTCATTTCTTACTTGAAAGACCATTTCTAGTGTATTTCTGTAGTGATATTTCTGGGGGAAAACAGTTCTCAACATCCTACACATTTTGAAAAATGTATATCTAATCTTTCGAAGTAAAAATAATCTCAGAGTTGAATACAGATTAAGTTGAATGTTATGCAGATAATAACATTTTCCATAATCTTGGCTATTTTAAGATCAGACAATTCAGATAATGTTATACTATTGAAAGGCTAGCTAGAAATCAAAGATAATTCTTTGTGGCAAGAATACCCCAGATATGTTAAATGAGTTTACTAATTATCTTGTATAAAGTTATCAAAGACTGATAGCACACTTTAATTTGGTTCTACAGTTTAAAAACTCTAAAAAATATTATTTATTATTAATTATAGCTAAAATGGGTTGATTGCCTGCTCTAGACAAGCATTATTGAAAGTGGTTCATATGTCTTAACTCATTTAGTCCTCATAGCCATCCTATAAGTGGGTATTTAACTATTATCTTCATTTACAATAAGAAAAGTTAATTAAAAGTGTATGGGGAGCAAAAATTTAGTAATTGTGAAAATTACTGACTTCCTAACCCTGAAGACGTCGCTGTTTTTATAAAAAGTGAGGTGGTTCATCTGGATATAAGAAGCTTTTGAAACATCTCAAACTTAAAGAGTATCTAAATTAATAGTGATAGAAAAGATTTTTTTAGAGGTGAATTTATTGTGGTTTTAAAGAAATACTACAAGTAGTAATTTTTTCTACACATCTGCTTTTAAAATGAATTGGCATTCATACTTAGAGTGAGTGGTTGGAAGTACAGGTTCCTTTCTGACTCTGCTTTTGCCTCTGGGTGACTTATTTAATCTCTCATTTATTTTATTTTTAAGCCATAGAATGGGTAAAATAGTTAAGACGTTAATTCTATGACAATTTAGCAACTCACAGAATATCTTTAGAAATGTAAACAAGACATGTATCTTTTAGGTAAAGTAGTGACCAAAGAGAAAATCCAGGAAGCCAAAGAGGTCTACAAAGAACATTTCCAAGATGATGTCTTTAATGAAAAGGGATGGAACTATATTCTTGAGGTAAAAAATGATTTTAAGATGGTTTAGTGTTCTGCTCTGTTTTGGTTTTCTTTTGCTTTTTGTTCAAATTTCTTGCAAAGAAATTTGAATAGAAAATTAGACTCATTGCAGTTTTTTGTGTTTGACCTGAATTTTAGACGTCCTTGTGAAAAGTTAAGGGTAACATTTGATTTCCTGCCTCTATATTGGCACATCATCAGCATATAGAATCTATAGCAAGTCTAAATAATTAATGTAAGTGAATTATAACTTAAATAACTAGCATTTTTCAGAAAGGTAATTTAATCTACTCTTAAATACATTATAGTTAGGAAAGGGCATGGTTATTTGGCAATTTCAAAATCTAGGTCTATTTCCTTGACTGTGAAAATAGATATTGTGAGTCTATAACTACATAATTCCAGGAAATTTCTCTCACTGAATAGTTAGAGTGATTTGGTACAGATTTATGAAGTTGATTTGTATTCTTTATTGTATTACAATATTCATGTCTGATATGTTTGAATTCATTGCTTAAACTTCTGGGTACTCAGAGCCATGGTAATTGAATTAGAAGAGTTGAATGTCCTCTGGAGGTTTCCTTTATTACAAAGATTGGTTGGGAATGGACTCCACTGGCAGCTCATGATAAGTATTAATTTAAGCCGGGCTCGGTGACTCAGCCTGTAATCCCACTCCTTTGGGAGGCTGAGGTGAGTGGATTGCCTGAGCCCGTGGGTTCGAGACCCGCCTGGGCAACTTGGTCAGACCTTATCTCTACAGTAAATCAAAATGAGCCAGGCGTGGTAGCGCGCGCCTGTAGTTCCAGCTACTTGGAAGGCTGAGGCCGAAGGATCGCCGGAGCCCAGCAGGTCGAGGCTGTGGTGGCCGGGAGCGGCCACTGCACTCCAGTCTGGGTGACAGAGTGAGACTCCAACTCAAAAAAAAAGTATTAATTTAAGTTTCACAAACAAAAGTCTTCTACATTGTACAATCTATCAAACACAAAATAATTGGAAGCGCCTTGACTTCCATGCTTATGTTACATGTTGAGTTTTACTCATTATGGGTCTTTAAAAAAGTCAGGTAAGCACTGTGTCGCACCTTCCCCCATCTTACATAAGGTTAGTAAATTCTGTGGGCTAACTTATGTGCTTGCCCTATTCCTTTTTTGTGTGAGGTTTGTTGTGAGGATAAATACAGTAATAAGTTTGGTGCCATGCTTATTACTATAATTTCCAGTGGCCAGGGTGCTAAGTCATTGATTATATGATCAGAAAATCTTAGGGAATTATGGGGTTCTATAAAAAAATCTTGTCTAACCTCATTTTACAAACATAGAACCTAAGACCTAGAGATACTAAATGACTTGCCCAAGGTCTTCCGATTGCTTTTGAGTCCAAGCCGGGACTTGTGAGGCAGTGTTCATTTTGCTGTAACTTGATGCCTCCAGGGCTTCTTCTTAAACAGATTTTTCTTTAATTTCCTTTTCCCAAATTGCATAAATATACTTTTGAAACCACTTGCCTTCCTAGTGAAAAGTTAGCCATAGCTTTTAGCTTTAAAAGGGACAGATGGAAGGAGGTACACTTAAATATCTATTGGCATGCCATGTAGCAAATAACCCACAGCCTAATTTTGAAGGGGATTGTTGCATTAATAAGAAGTCATTTAAGTGAGATTTGGGTGTTGATTGTCAAAGTTCTGTGCTTGGCCTGTCTCGTGGGTCTGTAAAATGTAAAGAACCTTAATAAAACAGGTAATTGAGTATCAGCTGTTGAATGAGTAAATTTACTATTTTCTCCTACCAGAAATATGATGGGCATCTTCCAATAGAAGTGAAAGCTGTTCCTGAGGGCTCTGTCATTCCCAGGGGAAATGTTCTCTTCACAGTGGAAAACACAGATCCAGAGTGTTACTGGCTTACAAATTGGATTGAGGTGAATCTTTGTTTTGCTTTGTTTTATTTTTAATTCTTACTTAACATTAATTGACAGTGTAAAGACTGTTGAATTGGAATTTTAGTTAAGAATTTGCTGCTCATAAAGCTTATAAAATCTCCTTCAATGAACTTTTCCAGGCCTCAGTTTCTTCATCTATAAAATGATAGACTAAATAATCTTTAAGGTTCCTTCTAGTGAAATCTAATGTTCTGAGATTTTATCCAAATCAAATTATTGAGAATTAGAAAAACAGCACTAGTACATTTCTAATAACTTAGAGACATTTTATGATATGTTGTATCAGACTAAAAGAACTTTGTTTCAACTTTTAATAACTACACTCTTTCTTTTTCTCTAATCAGTTTATGTCCCTGGGTTCTACCATCTGATATTTTTTCAGCTTTTTATCCAAATACAAACAAAATCTACTATTTATATTATTTAATTTCTAAGCCCAAAAGGAGTGTACATTATTGGCTCTGGGTTTATATTGCAAGTGTTTTTTTTTTTGTTTTCCCTGCATGTATACCTAAGTAGTCATATGTTTTCACATAGTCACAGTTTTGATAATAATAATAATCTACTTAGCATCTCAACAGTTTAATAAAGATTTTATCTTTAAGAGGAAATACCCTAGAAAGTAACCATTCTAGAAATAACACATTCCTCTCTGAGAGGTACTTACTTAGTTCTCAAGTTGACTCTTTAATTAGTTAATTGGTTAAACTAATTTGCTGTTATGTTGTAATATAATACATTTGAAGTTCACTTATAAACACTGAAAAATTTTTTGAAAAACTAAGAGATTCAAGATTCTGTTTGAAATTCATTTTGCCAAGCTGACAGGAAATTTGACACATCCCTAGTTGACTCTTGATGGGTTGTTAACTATAGTAGTAGGATAAAAATATATAGTTTAAAAAAGTAAAGATTTTAAATAGCCTACACCATGTATTAAAATGATCAGTTAATTGTGAACTCATAGTAAAAGAGAATGGATCTTAATATTAATTTTTGTCCAATTGTAAATAGTATTTGTAGTGGCAAATATTTGATTTCGTGGGGATGGTATTATAAAGACCCAAGTAGAAGAGTTCCTCACCACATCATCTAGGCTAGTCTTTTACCTTAAATACCAAAAGATCTCAGATAAATCATATTTAGAAAATCATCATTTATGGATTACATTTTTAAAATATTTTTCTTCATTTTCTGACTATGGATTTAGTCAGTAAGAACTTTTCCTTATGTATGATGGATCTTTCTTAAAGCGGATATGTATGAAAGTAAAGAACTAGTTACCAATATTTCACTTTGCCTCATGTGTCGTTTTCTTTGTCCTCTTCTGAAGTGAAAAAGCATTGGCCTTAAAGAAAACTTCTGTTTTTTTAAGTTATTATTTTTTATGTATTTCACCTAAGAAACCATAAGGTAAATTTTGGCTGAGTATGATGGCTCATGCCTATAATCTCAACACTTTGGTAGGCCAAGGTAGGAGAATTACTTGCACCCATGAGTTCAAGACCAGCCTAGGCAACGTAGAAAGACCATATCTCTACAAAGACATCATGTGGTGGTAGTCCAGTCAGTGAACTGTGATTGTACCACTGCACTCCAGCGTGGTCAACAGAGTGAGACCATGACTTTTTAAAAAAGAAAATTTATATCAGTCACCTTAAAGTGGTAGTTTGTTAGCAAATATATGTGTTATCTTTAATGAAAGAAATTATTCAACACAAATCAATATAGAACTATTAGATTTGTGTTTTTAAAAGTATATAGAATCTTGTTTTTAGTTGCTTATAACCTGAAACAACCTATATTAAGTTTACCTTCTTCTGCTAATAATGTATTTTAAATTATTTTAGTCCTTGTTAGGTGTTTATATCTAAGGCATAAGAATTTATAGTCTGATACTGTCTGTTCCTTATTGTAGTTTCAGAGATCCTGTGGTTTTGTTTTGTTGTTGTTTTTTAATTTTTAATTTTGAAGATGTGGGGGTAGAATTCAAGTTTAGGTATACAAATGTTCATTATGCAGGTACCCTTGTTGATGAGGTGTGCCCTCCCCCTCCCCTGGCAGTTTCCCACTACTGCCAATTCTGCCCTCCCCCCCCAGCAGTTTCCAACTACTGCCAATCCCTTTCTTGTAGTATTATAGTTAAGGTCCACTTGTGAGTGAGAGCATGTGGCTCTCAGTTCTTTGTTTTTGTAATATACAGATCACTCAGTATTATAGACTATGTCCAAGTTGCTGTGAAGTTCATAATTTTGTCCTTCTTTATGGCTGTGTAATATTCATTGTGTATATGTACCACATTTTTTTTATCCAGTCCTCTTTCAATGGGCAGCATGGTTGGTTCCATGTTTTTGCTATTGTAAACGCTGCAGTAAACATGTGTACAGGTATCTTTTTCATAGAGTGATACAATCTCCTCTGGGTATATTCCCAGTAGGGGGATTGTGGGGTCTTATGGAAGGTCGAGTTTTAGATCTTTTAGGAATCGCCAAACTGTTTCCCACAAAGGTTGTACTGGTTTACACTCCCACCCCCGCATCCTCTCTAGCAGCTGTTGTTTTTAGAATTATTAATGATGGCCATCCTGACTGGAGTTAGGTGGTATCTCAGTATGGTTTTAATTTGCATTTCTTTGGTGATTAGTGAGGCTGAGCATTTTTTCATGTATCTGTTGGCTACTTATATGTCTACTTTTGAGAAGTGTCTGTTCATATCTTTTGGCCACTTTGTAATAGGGCTGTTTGTTTTTTTCTTTTCAGCATGTTTTGAGTTCCTTGTAGATTTTATGTTGGGCCTTTGTCAGATATATAGTTAGCAAATGTTTTTTCCCAGACTGTGGGCTGTCTCTCCTTGCTCTCTTGATGGTTTTTTTTTTTTTTTTTACTTTGCAGAAGCTTGTCAGTTTGATGAGGTCCCACTTGTCTATCTTATCTCTTATGGCATGGGCACTTAGAATTTTGATCAGGAACTGGTTGCCAGTTCCAATTTCCATAAGAGTGTCTCCTGTGTTTTCCAAGGTTCTTATAGTTTGAGGTTTTACGTTTAGGTCTTTGATCCATTTAGAGTTGATTTTTGTGTATGGTGATAGGTAGGGGTCTTGTTTTATTCTTCTGCATGTGGTCAGTCAGTTTTCCTAGCCCCGTTTACTAAATAGGTTCTCCTCTTCCCGGTGGTTGAAGGTGGAGGCTTTGTCGAAGATGCATTGGTTGAGAAATTGAGGTTTTGCTTTTGGAATCTCTATCCTGTTCCATTGATCTATGTGCCTGTTCTTGTATCAATACCAGGCTGTTTTGATTATTATAGCTTTATAAAAGTTTAAAGTCTGGGAGTATGATACCTCCCACTTTGTTGTTTTTTTTTTTTTTGCTGATGATTGTTTTGGCCATTCATGGTCATTTAGGTTTTCATATGAATTCCTTTATTGTCATTTCCAGGTCTGAGAAGAATGCTGCTGGTAATTTAATGGGTATTGAATTAAATCTGTAGATTGCCAGATCCTGTGTTTTGAAAAACATGTATACTCTGAATACCAGGTCTCCAGAATAAACTTCTTTATAGACATTTTGCATCTTTTGGGGGGTTGAGGAAGTTCACCCTATAAGAAATCCTCAACTCTTAAGTTTACCACCTTATGTTTGAAATCTGTTAGCAGCCCCAACAAATGTTATTTACAAATTGGAAAATGATCTTAAGGCAGTCTTTGATTTTAAACATTTTAAATAATAGTACTAAATAGTATTGCTTTCAATTCCCTGTCCCAGTATATGTTCAGAGTGTTTGTGTATATGTTTGTTTGTTTGTTTTTTGAGTCTGTATCTCACGCTATCACTAGACTGGAAGACAGTGGCACAATCGCAGCTCACCACAGCCTCAAACTCCTAAGCTCAAGCGATCCTCCTTCCTCAGCACCCCAAATAGTTAGGACTACAGGTGTGTGCCACCACATCTGGCAGATTTTTAAAATTTTTTCTGTGGAGATGAGGTCTTGCTACATTGCCCAGGCTGGTCTCAAACTCCTGGGCTGAGGCAATCCTCCCACCTGAGCCTCTCAAAGTGCTGGGGTTACAGGCATGAGCCACCATGCCCAGCATCAGAGTTATTAATAACTATTTACTGATTGTTATTCACCTGGCAGTATTACGCTGAATTTTAAACACACCAAAATTACTGAGTTGCTGTATTAATTTCAGTATTGGTGCTAGAAGAAACCACAGTCCTCTCATATTTCAAAACAAATTTAAGAGAGCCTAGGAGTCCTGCAAAGCTGTCTCAGGCTTTTGGGGGGGTTGAGAATAGATACTTCTGAAATGGAATGTACAGGTTCATCTACTTTAGTCTTCGTTTTCAGCTAATAATTTTGTCTTGATTTATATGGGCAAATTGCTGTTTTGGAAAAGTTTCCAACAAGGCCTACTTTATTAGACCTTGGATTAACACAAACTAACTTGCCTTTTTTTCCCTTGCTTACACCTACAGTGATCTTTTTAAAAGGGGAGTGATTTTATTAAGAGTATAATTTAAGCTGATTTTGTTGGACTATGGAAAGGAAATGGTGATGTGAAGGATCACTGTGTCTGATAGTTATTTCTCTCCTTCCCTGGCATTTTTCGAGGGGTAAGGTCAATCTTCTACCTTTATAACACAACTAGAGTTTTTCACATGATGTTTTATATCTTTCTCATACTCCTAGATAATATCAATATTTGAATTGAATTAAAATGTGAGAGTTGATTGAATTAAATCCAGCAAATAAATATTGATTAAGTACCAGCTGTACAAAAATAATTGCTGGGCACAGAAATTAGAATAAGATATGTTTCATTTAAAGAACCTTTGAGGGAGAGGTAGCAATTTATTCTTAACTAACCACTAATATTATTAAAAGCTAGTGCTAAGTTGGTAGCAGAAAAATAGGTGATTCTATCTAGGGAATCATGAAATGAAAATTAATAAGCTTTTCATAAGTGGGAGGAAGAGCTGAGGAAATGGCACAGTATGCTTAGAATGAAAAAAATCCAATTTTATGACTGCAGCATAAAAGTGAAAAGTGTCATTGGAGATAAACTAGATGGTAAACAGGGCAAGATTCTGGAAGGCCTCGAATCTTGTACATGTTGACTTTTTCCATCTAATAAACAGTAGATGGCCATTAAAAGCTTTTAAGAAATGGTACAACCTGCACAAAACTTGCTTTAGAATGACTACGGGGCAATATGAAGAGTAAATAGAGAGACTCAAGATGAGAGGTAGGAAAATCATGGGCATTGGCTGTGGAATCAAAAGTCATTTCGCAAGCAGAATGGTCAGAGGTTATGGAGTTTAAGTTCGGAGTTGCACCAGTTTTCTATTGCATAACAAATTACCCCAAAGCTTAGTAGCTTAAAAACAGTTGTTATTTCCCATGAGTCTGTGGTTGATTGGGTGGTCCTCTGTTAATCTTGCTTGAACTTATGCATCTGCATTTAACTGAGGATGAAACTGGACTGGACAGTCTAATGACCTTACTCCTATGCCTCCTATCTCAACTGAGATAACTAGGACTTCTGGATCCCACTGTATAACAGACTTCTTCCGAGTGTGATAGTCTGGGGGTTCTAAGAGAATAAGAGTAGAAACTGCAGAACTTTCTGAAACTGGGACTTAGGATGAGACTCTCTTCATGTTTTGTTGATCAAAAGCAAATCTTAAGGATGGTGCAGAATCACAAGATGAGGAACAGACTCCATCTCTTGATGAGAAGAGCTGCTGCAAAGGCCGTATTTTAATCAGTCAAAGGAGTCTAATGCTACAGGTTTTGTTTGTTTGTTTTTTAAGGTGGCCAAATTGGCAAGTCTTAGATTAAACCATCTTTTTGTTTGTTTTTACTTGTTTTATTTATTGATCACTTAGCTGGTATTCAGTAAAAACTTACCTTATCAAATTTAATCAAGAAATTAAATGTCTTTTTTATTCATATCAGACATTGCCATCATCTTAGCAGCTCTTTCCAAAACAGATTGGAAGCTGCTTCTAATGACATACTATCTGGTTTACAAAATAAAAATAGAAAATTATGATCTTAGATTGGAGAAATGAATTTCTAAGCCATAATAACATGGTTGCTGTGATTAAACGTTAGATTGTCTTGAAGTTTCCTGGCAGCCAAAAAAAAGGGAAAACAAAGGAACTTATAAGAACCAAGTTCTTATCAGATAGTAGAAACTTAGCAATTCTTCCATTTTCTCATTTGGGAGCTTAGAGTCACTGAATTAGAAAGAAGATAGTAACCTTGCAGTTATACAGCCAGCATATGCAGATATGCTTTATGGACTTATTTAAGACCTTTCATAAAAGCTGAGGACATAAAGTATAACTCGGGGAATAGAGTTTTCTAGTGATAAGCTAAAGTGTCTCAAGTATATAATCTGCCAGTTGTCATATTAGATCCAAGGAAAAATCAGGTCCAAGACTACCTAGAGTAGTAAATTAATAACTTCTTTAGACCAATATTGCATCTGTTCAAGATGCAATTCATGGGCTAGTGCTAGTCCATGCCCCATTTGTTACCACTCCACATTAAGTACAGAAATCCAAAATAAGCATTTGGAAACTTAGGACAATTTGATGTTACCTTAGCATCCAAGTGTGAGTATACATTATAAACTATTGGTCTGTGACAGATTGAAATTTTTTTTTTAAATTGGTCCCTTCATCACAGGAAGTCTTTCAAAATATTATTTGCTTTGAAGCTTTGCATAGAAACTTGGTAATACCATTAAGGGCCTGGTTGTTGATTTGAGATCTGAGCTATGTATATTTTCTGAAATGCATGGTAGGCATCCTTTTGTACAGTTGAAATATCAGATTGGTGTCTCTAAGAATATGGAATTCCAGGAGATACCTCCACAGAAAGCTAGGATTTCCTCAAAAAAAAAAAAAACACACAATATTTTGTGTATTAATATTTGTGGTTAATTTTGTTGCTACAGACTATTCTTGTTCAGTCCTGGTATCCAATCACAGTGGCCACAAATTCTAGAGAACAGAAGAAAATATTGGCCAAATATTTATTAGAAACTTCTGGTAACTTAGATGGTCTGGAATACAAGTTACATGATTTTGGCTACAGAGGAGTCTCTTCCCAAGAGGTAAGAAACTGAAACCAGCCTCATTTAATAAAATGTGGATTGTTGGTTAGAGTATCACTATAGACTTTGGTGACATTATTGGGATTGGTCTTAGTAGGCCACATTTTAAAATTTCAAAGAGTCAACCAACATATACATGTTAACTACCTACAATTAAGTACCTACTCTGTTCAAGGTACATGGGATATAGCCTTCAACAAATGTCCCTGTCCTTTATATATTAGATGGATGGATGGATGGACGGATGGATGGACAAACAGAGACAGACATAATAAATATATCAGATGTCAAATAATGCAACAGAGAAGCACAAGGCAGGGTAAGGGAAGAGAGAGTGGTGGGAAGTGGGGGTTTGGGCACTATTAAGTAGGTCTCTGAGGAGATAACAGTTGAATCCTTAAATATTTAGGAAAAACAGTCTTTGTCATAAGGAACAATTATTATCTCTGATAGTAGTTAAATACTTCTGAGAATAGCTAAAGATGGAACTAAGCTTTATACCTTAAATATGGGTATTTCTTCTTTCTCTTTTTTGGATTTTGGTTTATGATTGATTTTCCAGACTGCTGGAATAGGAGCATCTGCTCATTTGGTTAACTTCAAAGGAACAGATACAGTTGCAGGAATTGCTCTAATTAAAAAATACTATGGAACGAAAGATCCTGTTCCAGGCTATTCTGTTCCAGCAGCAGAACACAGGTAAAATTCTGTTTTCATCCTCCTATTACCTAAACATATATTTTCTAAAGCCGCTACTGTTTTTATTCTTGTGTTTGTAACTCTGATATTTTGCCTAACTACAGAGCCAGGCATTATAGTAAATCTTCAGCAACTTGAGCAGTTCAAATTCATTATTCATATTTTGTATAAAGAATCAGGGAGGTAGAGAAGAATTAACTATCCTAGAAGAAGCAGTTTAAGAAATTTTTTCCGACACTGATACTACGTCTTAATTTAAGAGTTTTCTGTTCAATTAAAGTGTTGCCATATGCAGATAAGTTTTATTCATTAAATTAAGCTTAGAAGCACTCACTGTAAATATTGGTCACTTTTTTCCATTCTCTGTTCTTATATATGACCTTATCTATTTATGCCCTAGAAATAGTCTTCTGGAACTAGTATCTTCATTTGCAGATGAGAAAGTAAGACCTTCTGATGAAAAGGAAGAGTGTTCAGATTATTTTTAAGCTTCTTTATCTGCTCTTACTAAACCATATCCAGTTAAGCTAAAAGGAAATTATAATCTAAACTACAGCTGCCCTGGTCCTAGAGCTAACTTTTTAGAAAGTGAATGGAGGTTTTTTTGGGGTTTTTTTTCCGAGTTGGAGTTTCACTCTGTCGCCCAGACTAGAGTGCAGTGGCACGCTCCCGACCACCACAGCCTCGACCTGCTGGGCTCTGGCAATCCTTCCGCCTCAGCCTTCCAGGTAGCTGGAACTACAGGCACGCGCTACCATGCCCAGCTAGTTTTTGATTTATTGTGGAGATGAGGTCTCACCAAGTTGCCAAGGCGGGTCTCGAACCCGCAAGCTCAGGCAATCCACTCGCCTCAGCCTCCCAAAGTGCTGGGATTACAGGCTGAGCCACCAAGCCCGGCCTGTGAATGGAGTTTTAAAATGTATGTCAAATCTTACTTCTGGTTTTTGTTGTTTATTATATCATTTGGGAACGTTTATTAAGGTCTACTTATATTGAAAATTGCAGGGTGCTAAAACCAGCAGTGAGTTTAGAATAAAGCTGTAGAATTTAGACTTTTTCATTATTACTATTTATTGCATATTAATTGACCAGCATTCTTATGCAAGGCAGTCTAATGGGTGTAACTAGGAATAGGAAGATATTTTTAAAAACTGACCCTATCCTTAAGATAAAAAGAGTACACTAGTAATAGTCTGCTTGGTTAGTTCTAAGTTCTTTTAAAGAGGTTCAATTAAAATGCTATAGTGGTGCAAGGGAAAGAAAGGAAGGATCATATTCCACTGGCTGGATCAAGAAAGCTTTTATATAGATAATATGTAAAATCTTCACTTCTTGAAGGAATGGCAAAATTAATGTCCAACGTTGAGTGGATATTCGTTCTCTGAGTAAATATTTATTACATGCTTACCTTGTATCAAGTGTTGTAATGAAAGAGGAGTGTGAATGTGTTTAAGGAGTAAGGCCTGAAACAGAGAGATTTCATAGGGAACATAGGATAGACTGGAAAGACAAGTTAGGATTAGTAACGGCCCTCAAATTTATATGGATATTGAATATAAATTATGTACACATCATGCTAAGTCATTCTTAATTAGGCATTTTCAAATGGGAGCAGACCCTGAAGTTTTTGAGCAAAGAAGCAATATCAGAGAAATATTTTTGGAGAGTATTTTGATAACAGGCTATCCTATGGATTGAAAACAAGAAAAACCACAAGTTAGACTTTATTGGACCGTATTGTAACAGTCTTGAGGTGATAAACCAGAACCAAATGGCTAAATGAATGGAAAGAAGTAGATAAACATGAGCAATGACTTGGGAGATAAAATTGCTAACACTGGTGATTTGAGTTGGGGCTCAGTAGAGAATAAAGACAGCGAACATTGATGAGCATTGCTATATTAGTAAGGCCTTGTGGAGCATTTTTACATACAAGTTTCAAGACTAGTAAACTGGGAAATTAAGGGTGTCTTGAACAGATAAAGTTTTCGAATTAGAGTATTCTCCTTTTGGTCCAGGTATATGTACATCTTTAAAAAATTTAATGTGGTATGCACATAGTAGATCTTCTACTGATGGTTTTGTTTCTAGTAACATTATAAGTATACCATAAATCTGAGAATAAGGATAATGTCTTCTTTAGGGCTTTCGCGTTAAAATGAAAAGGACATTGTCGGCACAGGGTGAAAAGTCCATTTTATGGTCTCATAATATTAAATACATTTTGAAATTTGCCTCCTCAATATATATAAATGCTTCAGATGTTCTTAACAGAAATGTCTATTAAGCATCAGCATAGTAGAGAAAAAAGAGCAGTGGACTTACAGTTGGAAAACTTGAGTGACCTTACAGCTGACATAATGGGTGTCCTTGGGCAAGTCACTTATCTCTCTGTTTTTCAACTTTTCCATCCAACCAAACAAAGAAGACCTAAAGTTTTACATCTCTAGCATCAGAGGGTCACTGAGGATAAATAAGTAACATCTAAAAGAACTTTAAAATGAGAGAACAAAATAAGAGAATAAATTTAGAGCCTTACTTTTATTCTTTATTATATATGAATCTGGACCTAGAAATACTTTTTTCTCAGACTCTGGAAAAGTATTCAATTTAATTTGGTACTTGAAATTGGGGTTAATTAATAGCATGGGTAGAATTCATTGCACAAACATTTATGATCTCTGTACACCAAATATTGTACTAGAAGAATAGATGTTGTGATTGGACTGTGTAGAGGATGCTGTAGGAAGAAGTGTCTTGGGATGATAAGTTGAAGACGTTCAACTTTCTATCTAACAAAATGAATCTGGAGCCCAGAAGAAAAACAAGGGCTAAGATTCAGATACTGAGAATCCTCTCCACAAGGGTTTTTGTTTTTTGTATTTTAAAGCTATGAGTGTTCCACACAGGAAGGTGTTACAGAGGAAGACAAGTGCCCATGTTGGAGCCATGAGAAATATTGACTTTGACAGGTTAGCTTGAAGAAAGAGAGCATTGCATCTGGGAGAGGCTAAAGAAGAACCATAGAAATAGAAGAAGTGGGGGGGAATGAAATGTGGGAGCTGTTACTGAATGAAGTCAAGGGAAAGAAAAAGCTTCAGGAAGATTCAGGTGCCATGGAGAAAGCAAGATGAGGAATGAAAATTGACTATTAAGTTTGTTAGACATGATACAAGTAGCATAGAAGGATGACTCTTCATAGAACTTTAATAAGCTAATTGTGTAATTAATGACTTCAACCTGTGGAAGTTTATTATTACATTGTAAAACTTCCGGTGTTCATGTTCATTAAATGAGTTTTATATAAATAGTCTCTTTATTTCAGACAAGAGTAGTCTTTGGATAGCTAAATCTCTATAACCCTGAAATCTGCATGCTCAGCTATTCCCAGCTTACCATTGACAGTATGAGCAAAGGTGTTCAGTCCTTTAGAAAACAAAAATTGCATGAAATGACAATTTCAGACATAAATTGGCATGACTCTTCAAACAGTTTTGAGTTAAACTTATGGGGCTTTATAATAAATGTATGGGGTATCTTTTTATTTTACTGAGGAGAACAGGGTAGAGGCAAAGACTAAAAAATTAAGGAGAATGAAAAATTGCTTGACATAATGAAATTGTAATTTTCAAATTCATTGTTAAATTCTGTTTAAGAATTTTTAAAAATTACTTACATTTTATATTGATTAACCAACAATTCTTACACAGTTTGAACATCCCAAGTCCAAAATAATCCAAAATCTGAAACTTTGCTCAAAGGAAGTGCTCATTGGAACATTTCAGATTTCAGATTTGGGGTACTCAACCAATAAGTATAATGCAAATATAATAAAATCTGAAAAACTTTGGAATTCAGCATACTTCTGGTCCCAACCAAGCATTTCAGATAAGGAATACTCAACCTATAGTTACATATTAAATATAAATATATCCACTAAGAAGAGCCAGTATTAGGACTTTGCAAAAATCACTGTAACCATTCATGCCTAGTAGAAACTCATATTTTAAATATATTTCCCATCTTAATTGCATTTTTCTTAAAAAAAATTAAAGTTTTTATTCCCTGGGCATATATTAATTTGTAGTAGATAATCTATAAGGGAAATTCATGACTTCCTGTTACTGGCCATTTGAAGACATAACAGGTGAAGAACAAGTTGATTATACTTGTATATATGTGTGGTATAGTATAAATAATTGCCTGAGTGCTTTACTCTTAAGTGCAAGATTTTGGAAAGAAAACAAAATGTATGTCCCTACTCTTACTGGTATATTATGGTTTTGAAAATTCACAGAAAGAAATCAAGTGCTTACATTGCCTAACAGTAATGGAAGTAGATATTCATTCTTTCCAGCATCTTGACATAAAGTGTATTTGCATTCAACAAATATTTTAACTACTTTTAGTTCACTGATTTTAAATGAGTAGATTCAGAAATTAAAAAAAAAAGATTTATAATTGGTTGGCTGAGTTAATAGTTAATAACTGTTGAAGAGGAATAAGGTTACTTATAGTCTTAAAAACTAACTGGCTAAGGAGTGGTGATGTTATATTAATGAAATTAACTCACTCATCTTCTCTGCAGTGTTGACGGTGTAGCATAGTAAACATGAGAAGATGTCATTAATGGTGATCCAGAAATAGGTAATGTGTCTGCCTAAGTAAATCTGTATTTTCATTTTGTTTTCTAGTACCATAACAGCTTGGGGGAAAGACCATGAAAAAGATGCTTTTGAACATATAGTAACACAGTTTTCATCAGTGCCTGTATCTGTGGTCAGCGATAGCTATGACATTTATAATGCGTGTGAGAAAATATGGGGCGAAGATCTAAGACATTTAATAGTGTCAAGAAGTACAGAGGCACCACTAATAATCAGACCTGATTCTGGAAATCCTCTTGACACTGTATTAAAGGTAAATTTTAATATATAACTTGATTATTGAAGTGCTTTAGCCCAACTGTATCAACATTACTTTTCATTTATATATACCATTTCAGAGCTATCTGGACCAGTCCCTTATTTTAGAGTCGCAGCCCCAAGAGAGTAATAGATTTGCCCAAGGTCACACATTAAAACCAGATGTAGGATACCAAGAGTTAACAGATTATTTATATACTGTCAATTAGACAGTCATGTACTGTTGAGAAGATATTTTCTTTTCTACTTATTTTCAAAACTAATGAATAGCCTTACTGTTTTAATTAATTCTGTGATTTACTGTCTTAATTATTCCTGTGATTTGGTCACCAAACTTACTTGTGGTTTGTTTATTTTATTTTATCACAAGTCATTGCTGGACCTTGGAAGTTTTTAGTGCAGAAGAAATACTAAGGGCAAGGTGTGGTGGCACATACCTGTAATCTCAGCTGCCCAGGAGGCTAGGGCAGAGGATTGCTTGAGCCCGGAAGTTTGAATCCAGCCTGGACAATATAGTGAGACCTTGTCTCAAAAAAGAAAAAAGAAAAAAAATAGAAATATGTGCAGGGCAATGTGAAATTAAAAATGCTTTTCAAGTAGTGGTTCTTTAGAGATACTGTTGATTCTTAAAGTAGCAATGTTGCTTTTTTTAAAAAAAATGTTTAGGACTTAGTTTGCCTTCTTCAAAAAGCAATAAGAGTAGGGTTATTTGATGCCTACTACTAGAAAAAATATCACATTAGATGATTTACATAAGATGTATCCATTAATCTCTACAAAAAACCCAATAATAATTACTGTCTCTGTTATAGAAGAAGAAAGAGGCTTAGGGAGGTTAAAGTAACTTACTGAAAGTCACACATGTAAGATAAGGAGCCAAGTATCCAGGGTAGGTTTTTTGGCTGCAACCTTGCTGCTTTACCACATTTCTCAATTAATGAGCAGATGATAAATTACTTAGTGCTTAAGAAAAGAGGACATAGAACCAAGGAGGCCTTTTATTCTACCAAATGATAGGCCAATTTGAAGGTCTGTTTTAGTTTGCAGTATTTGGTTTTAGCAAACTTAATAGGTCTTTTGTTTTTACTGTTATCTAATAAAAATGTACACAGCTAGTTATAAGAACAAACTGAGTCATCAATATGGAATTTTCCCATTTTTAGGATCTTTAATCAATGTATTTAGGAAAAGGAAGTGATGGTTGTGAGAAGAAAATGTCTCTTATAGGACTTCAGTGTCTCTGACCAAGCTTTCTGAGAAGCTGAGTTACCTATGCATCATTTCCAGCTTTGCCTGCCTATCACAATTTCTCTGAACTTTGCGATTCAATATTTGAGTTGTGTCAGACAGAATTAAACTAAATAAAATTACTGGTACAATCAGAAAATAAATAATAAAAAGTATATAATAAGTAATACAAATAATAACAAAGTATTTAATAAGTATAAATAAAAAGAATAATCATGAGTTTTTTAAATGATGCTTTTATACTTCTTAAAAATACTATACTTATTATTTAATCTTCTAATATTAGGATTATTTTTCTTCAGTTGGTATAGTTTGAAAGATATGAGGGAAGAAATTTTGTTTTGAGCTATTTTATGGTATAAATTGACTTGATAGAAAGCAGCATGCCTGTTTCTAATGTAATTAGAAGGGGTTGGCCCCAAATTTTAGAAAGTGTATACACAGTGCTATAAACTTTTAAAGTAATTTTTATATTGTCAGGATTGTCTAGTAAAGCAAATCATTTTTTTAACTTTGGAAAGCTTTATACTTCTTTTCAGCTTTATTTATTTGTGTTGCATGTATATTTTTCCATATAGGTTTTGGATATTTTAGGTAAGAAGTTTCCTGTTACTGAAAACTCAAAGGGCTACAAGTTGCTGCCACCTTATCTTAGAGTTATTCAAGGGGATGGAGTAGATATTAATACCTTACAGGAGGTATGTGTTTTATATTAAAAGTTTTAATAAGACAATCCTTCTAACTAAGCTTCTTTGTATTAGTTTGATAAACAAGATATTACTAAATTTGATTGTGTTTTTATAAGTGTTTATATTGGTATAAGTCTCTGTTCATTGCTTACAGTTTAGAAATAATAGTACCTTAAAATATAGAAGTACCAGCCAGACTACACTTACTCTTCTAATCCTCATTGGGCCACCCTGCATGGTGAGTCTAAAGAATTATCACTTTGAAACAGGAAAATGTCAGTCAAGAAATTTTCCTTGTAATATAAAATAGAAGTCTTGACTTGCTCACATAGGTCTGAGTTTTAACAGAATTGAGTTTCACATGCTCAAATAGTGTTAAACTCAGATTATATTAATGATTATAGTTTCTTTTTCAGAAATTATAGAATGGCTTGTTACCTCTCCTAAATTAAACATTGACTGTGATCACTATTATTGTTCGATTTACCTAAATAGTATAAGTGTTATACAGGCATACCTCGTTTTATTGTGCTTTGCGGATTTTTTTTTTTTTTTTTAACAATTTGGAGGTTTGTGGCAGCCTTGTGTCAAGTACATTGGTACCATTTTTCCAACAGCATGTGCTCACTTCATTTTCTCCGTGTCATGTATTGGTAATTCTCACAATACTTCAAATTTTTTTCATTATTGTGATCTGTGATCGGTGATCTTTGATGTTGCCATTATAATTGTATATTATAATTGGGATGCCACAAACCACACCCAGATAAGAGGCTTGATTGGTAAATGTTGCGTGTGTACTGACACCTACATCAACTACTTATTTCCCAGTCTCTCTCCCTTTTCTTAGACCTCACTATTTCTGGAGATACAACAGTGTTGCATTTAGGTCAGTTAATAACCTTACAATGGGCCAGTTGCAGTGGCTCACACATGTAATCCCAGCACTTTGGGAGGTGGAGGCAAGGGGATTGCCTGAGCCCATGGGTTCAAAACCAACCTGGGTAGCATGGCAAGACTTCATCTCTACAATAAATAAAAAATAATTAGCTGGGTGTGGTGGTGCACGTCTGTAGTTCCAGCTACTTGGAAGGCTGAGGTAGAAGGATTGCCTGAGCCCAACAGGTCAAAACTGTGGTGGCTGTGAGCAGCATGCCACTACACTCCAGCCTAAGGTGACAAAGTGAGGCTCCAACTCAAACAAAACAAAACAGAAAAACCTTACAAAGGCCAAATGTTCAGTGAGAGGACAAGTAGCACATCTCATTTTAAATCAAAAGCTAGTAAGCTTAGTAATGAAGGCATGTTGAAAGCTAAGGCCAAAAGATTGGCCTTTTGCACCAAACTATCAAGTTGTAAGTGCAAAGGAAAAGTTCTTGGAGGAAGTTAAAGGTCCAGTGAGCACACAAGTGCTAAGAAAGCAAAACAGCCTTATTGCTGATATGGAGAAAGTTTGAGTGGCCTAAATAAACGATCCAGTCAGCTACAACATTCCCCTAAGCCAAAGCCTAATCCAGAGCAAGGCCCTAACTCTCTTTAATTCTGTGAAGGCTGAGAGGTGAGGAAGCAGCAGCAGAAGGGTTTGAGGCTAGGACAGGTTGGTTCATGAGGTTTAAGGAAGGAAGCCGCTTTCAGAACATAAGAGTTGAAGGTGAAGCAGCAATTGCTGATGGAGAATCTATAACAAGTTATTCAGAATATCTAGCTAAGATAACTTAAGAAGATGGCTACATAACAGATTTTTAATGTATATGAAATTGCTTTCTATCAGAAGAAGATGCCATTTAGGACTTTCACAGATGGAAAGAAGTCAGTGTCTGCCATAAAGGACAAGCTGACTCTCTTGTCAGTAGCTAATGCAGCTGGTGACTTTAAGTGGAAGCCAGTGCTCATTTAGCATTCAAAAAAATTTAAGGCCCTTAAAAGTTGTGGTAAGTCTACTCTTCCTTTGCTCTATAAATGGAACAGCAAAACCTGGATATCAGCACATCTATTTAAAGCATGGATTACTGAATATTTTAAGCATACTGTTGAGACCTACTGCTCAGGAGAAAGGTCCCTTTCAAAATATTACCATACCTGGTTACTCAAGATCTCTGAGGGAGGTATACAAGGAAATTGATGTTTTTTTTATGCTGCTAACACAACTTTCGTTTTATAACCTATGGATGAAAGTAATTTCTATTTTCAAGTTTTATTATTTCAGAAATAAATTTCTTACGGCTGCCATAGAGGGTAAGTCCTCTGATGGATATGAGCCAAGTAAATTGAAAGCCTGTAGAAAGGATTCACGATTCTGGATGTCATTAAGAACTTCTGTGGTTCATGGGAGGATGTTAAAATATCAGCATTAACAGGAGTTTGGAAGAACTTGATTGTGACTCTCATGGATGACTTGGGGGGGTTCAAGACTTCAGTAGAGGAAGTTACTGCAGTTGTTAGAAGTGGAGCCTGAAGATGTAATTGAATTGCTACAATCTCATGATCAAACTTGGATGGATGAAGAGTTGCTTCTTGTGGATAAGCATCAAAAGTGGTTTCTTGAGTGGAATGTACTCCTGGTGAAGATGCTGCAGACATCATTTAAATG
Organism: Cephalopachus bancanus; assembly: GCA_027257055.1. NCBI lineage: Eukaryota > Metazoa > Chordata > Mammalia > Primates > Tarsiidae > Cephalopachus > Cephalopachus bancanus. Next base: position 4,070,510 of record JAPVLO010000124.1, read on the forward strand.
ACAGCAAAGGCTTTAGCATATTTCATAAACTTAGTAAAGTGGGATTTGAGAAGATGGACTTCAATTTTGAAAGACATTCTAGTGTGAGTGGATGCTATCAAACAGCATCGTGTGCTACAGAGAAATCTTTTGTGAAAGGAAGAATCAATCCATGCAACAAACTTCATTATTGTCTTATTTTTTAAAATTGCTATGATCACCCCAGCCTTCAGCAACCAACACCCTGATCAGCCATCAGCACTGAGGCAAGACCCTCTACCAAGAAAAAGACTACAGCTCACCACAGCCCCAAATTATCATTAGCATTTTTGCAGTAAAGTATTTTTAATTAAGATATGCTAATGATATTGCACATTTAGTACACCACAGTATAGTATAAACATACCTTTTATATGTACTGGAAAACTAATATAACTCAACTTTTTTGCGATGTTCTTTATTGTGGTCTGGAACCGAGCCAATGATACTTTTGAAGTATGTCTGCATTGTCTTAAAACTTTTGCCTCTTTTATTTCCCAAATAAGCTTCTTAAGAGTCATAATTTTATTTTAATTAATACCTAAAATACGCTATAAAAATTTTAAATGTTAGCAACATAATGTAGGCTACTTTCATGAACCACTGGCATTTTTATGTATACCAGTCTCAGACAATGTACAGCCAAGTACAGGTTATTAAAGAATTTTTTTTTTTTTTGACAACTTAGTGGTACTAAAGTCATTAATCAAATTATAAGTAGTTTGTTTTCCCAAGATTGATTTGTAGGTGAGAACTATATGGTATAACAAACAGTATTTCTGTGGTGATATATATTTAGGGCCCCAATATGAGGTGTCTGGAATAGATCTCTCTTGTAATGACAGAAATACATTTTCTTCTCCTAACTCTCCCAAACTGCCTTTCTTAAGGAAAGTAGAAACTCCTCTAATACATTTGCTTGGGACATTAGCGGCTTTCATGTGAAAAGAAAAGAAGAAAAAGACATGTGCAGTGACAAGGGGGAGGGCCTTGAAGGTAGAAATCTCAGCTGGCACATCTAATTGCTGTTGTCACTTTGGCTCAGCTAATCTGACACTCTGTAGAGCAAAAGGCAGAGGTAGAGGGATACTGCAGACTCTTAGGAATACCTGCATTGATTCCCTGCTTTAATCTTTCTTTGGAGAGTCTGGGATCGACTCATCTGATGCTTCTAATTCCACTGCCATTGCTAGTCCTTGGTATCAGTTAAGGTCTGTCACCCATGCTTGCTTTTGAGGTACTTTATCAGGTATCCTCACACATGTATCCCTCTTTCAGATAAAGGAGCATGGCAGGCACCATACCTGTTTCAGAAAACCCAGTAGCCAGTGCTCTTCCATAACTTCTAGTAGTCAGCTGTTTAAGTTAGTTGTTTAGTCGGGTGTTTAAACTTCCCTTTAAAAACCAAAGCCCTTTGCTTTCCTTTTTGTGTTTTCCCCCTTTGTTTTTTAAATAAACTTTGAGACTGTATGTTCATTTTTAAAGTCAAGAGTCAATTCAAAACTGTAACTTATTTTTTAACTACATGAACAAGAAGTTAAATATTGAGATATAACTCTTTGGCATTGGTGAAACCTTAAACAGAACAGATAGAGGATTTTGAATAGTTTTGTGTTAATGCAAATGCACTCATGGGATATGGGAAGAATATCTTGAAGAAATCGGACCTGAGCCGGGCTTGGTGGCTCAGCCTATAATCCCGCACCTTTGAGAGGCTGAGGTGAGTGGATTGCCTGAGCCCGCAGGTTCATGACCCGCCTGGGCAGCGAGACCTCATCTCTACAATAAATCAAAAAATCAGCTGGGCGTGGTAGCACATGCCTGTAATTCCGGCTACTCGGAAGGCTGAGGCGGAAGGATCGCCGGAGCCCAGCAGGTAGAGGCTGCGGTGGCTGGGAGTGGCCACTGCACTCCAGTCTAGGCGACAGAGTGAGACTCGAACTCAAAAAAAAAAAAAAAAAAAAAAAGAAATCGGACTTCTATGAGTGTACCTACAGGATAATACAGATAATCCTCAGCTTATGATGGTGTCACATGTAAATAAACCCATTGTAAGTTGAAAATATGTTGAAATGCCTTTAATACAGGTAGACTACTGAATATCATAGCCTAGCCTCACTTACCTTACACTTATATTAGCCTGCAGTTGGGCAAAACCATCTAACAGAGAGCCTGCTTTATAATAAAGTGTTGAATGTCTCATGTAATTTATTGATGCTCTACTGAATGTGTATTACTTTTGCACTATTGGTAAGTCACAAACCATCCTGTGTTGGGGACTATCTTTAGTGCCTCGTTTATTCATATTGGAGGTGGATCAGAATTGATTTTTAGAAGCAGGAAAAATAATTCATCTAGCAGTTTTATTTTGCACATTTACTAAATTAGTTGCCTTAATTTTGACAAAATTTTAAAAATCCACTTTTTTTAAAAACAATTGTCTTCTCTCCTTGACTGGCAGCCTCACTCTTGGACTTTGCTACTCACAGTCATTCCATGAAGTTCTTTTCTAGCTTTTTGTGTTCCACTGTGTACCAAAATGAAACTGCCTAATTAGGAAAAGGAGCAAAAAAATACCTTTTTGTGTTGGACAAAATACACAGTGTCCATGTTCCTTTTTTATTTGTTTTTCAGTTAGGGATTTAGTTGTCTTAAGTATCATTGAAACTTCTTCATTAGAGTGGTTCATTAATGACATAAAAATAGTACTGAATTCAAGAGGAAGATTCCTATTATTATGCATAGGTCAACGTTTTTCTCCTTTTTTTGCCTTTAGGTATCCTACCATTTTCTCTCTAGACTTCTTTCCTCTACCTTTCTAGAAGGTCTCCCCTGAGCATCTCAACTTCAGTCCAGAGACTCAGTAGAAGACATTGGTTTTGTGTAAATCTTAATAAGAATAGATTACTTTTTTGACCTATGTATACATAAAATATTGCAAAAGCACTTGTAAATCATAACACGTGATTTAATTGTATAATTATGGTAAAAAAAATAATTAAATCCCAATGGCATAATGTGACTTCTGATTTCTGTTAAAGGCCTTGTTCTATCTAATTATTGACTGTGCTATATATAGCAGCTTTTGGATGCTTCATTTATTAATATTGCCCTTTAAAAATAACTTCCATCCTCTTCCAAATTACTTAGCTTTTTTTTAATTGTTGTTTTTTAATCTTCTAGATTGTAGAAGGTATGAAACAAAAAAAGTGGAGTATTGAAAATGTTTCCTTTGGTTCTGGTGGAGCTTTGCTACAGAAGTTAACAAGAGATCTCTTGAATTGTTCCTTCAAGTGTAGTTATGTTGTAACCAACGGTCTGGGGGTATGTCAGCCTTTATTACTGTGTTAGTACCTTCCTTATGTATTATCTAGGTAGAGTGTGGTTATTGAGTGCCATAGTCAAAGGTTAATATGGCTATTAATATGGGCTATTAATATGTTGTCAGGTACTATTGACCTTGGCTCAGAAACAAGGAAAGAAAGGAGATAGTAGGTAGCGTGCCTAAGAAATAAAAAGAGACTTAGAAAAAGGAGGAACAATAAGGTGAAAGATTATTTAAGAGAGATGTTACATGCCAGTCATTTCCCATTGCTTCAATATATTTATAGCTTTGGATAAAAAAAAGCGATGCCAGACTGAGAATGTCAGCTCACCTACCCATCATATATTAAAGAGAAGCAAGTATGTAATTAATGTCAAAAAATGTTTTAGGAAGGTGGAGCATGAGATTTGGGTTGTGATACCAGAATCATGTTACAGTGGCCATAGAATAGCTAGGCAGCAGAACAGCTCCTCCCAGCCTCTTGAGAGCTGGGGACTCTAGAGCAAAGGGCAGAGGTGGAGGGATGCTGCAGACTCCTAGGAACACTGACATTGGTTCCCTGCTTTACTCTTTCTTTGGAGAGTTCTGCGATTGGCTCGTGTGTTGCTTCTCATTCTGCTGCCATTGCTGGTTCTATTAGGTTTTCATCCTGAGACCAACATTCTGCTCTCTTATAAGAGTTTTGGTTTTTTGGCTGCTAGATTGGAAAAAGCTTATTGGGGGAAACATAACGTTCAAAAAACTTGAAAGGTTTTTGTTTGTTTGTTTTTTACATTGTGGCACATTGTTGTGATTGATTGATAAGTCTTTTGTGTCTAACAATAAGGTAACAGAAAAAGTAACCCAAAGGAACAGTTATGAAATAGGAAAGCCTGTACCTTAGTAATATCCTAGTTGTGTCTCCAAAGCTTTTTATATATATGTACATATATAGTTTTGGCATGGTTGTGTGTGTGTGTGTGTGTGTGTGTGTGTGTGTGTGTGTGTGTTTCAGTAGCATGTACGTGCTATACTTAATACCAGTTTGAAGGCAGTTTGTAATATAAAAAGATACCTTAAAGGTCACATGTTAGAATCCTCAAAGACTTCCTATGGAAGTTATGGAAGAAATGGAGTTAGGCATTCTTCAGAGATAAGAAGCAATAGCCAAGATTTGGGTTCTGTTTATACTTTTTCCAGATGTCTGTCTTTCACAAAAAGCTAAAAAGTTATGCTTCTAAAAGCCACATGTGGATTGGTTTAGTTATACTGGTTAAGTGATTTAGTTATACCTTAAAACTTACATATAAATTATGTATATACTTTTGTAAATGAGAGTTTGGACATTTCTGATGATTAGTCTTCCTTCTCTAACTATCTTAATTTGGATTTCAGATTAATGTCTTCAAGGACCCAGTGGCTGATCCCAATAAAAGGTCCAAAAAGGGCCGATTATCTTTGCATAGGACACCAGCAGGAAATTTTGTTACACTTGAGGAGGGAAAAGGAGACCTTGAGGAATATGGTCATGTATGTATCTATGCAGATTTTTTTTAACAATTGTAGGTTAGCTCTCCAAATTATAATGCTAGGTTATAAATATGAGGCCTAAATATAAATATGATTTAAGTCAACCAAACTAGAAAAATGAAACCAAACTAGAAAAATGCTATAGTAGTTCATATGCCCTAATGGTCTTAATATATGAAAGTACATTTATATTTATGAGCTAAGGTTATAAGAGCTTTGGGGTTTTGGCCACTAGATTGGAAAAAGCTTATTGGGAGAAATATAACATTCAAAAAACTTGAAAGGTTTTTGTCTGTTTGTTTTTTACATTGTGGCACATGGTAGTAATTGGTGACCTTCAACAAGTTTGCCTATTCCTGATCTTAATCTTGCTTTCAGTTAGCAGTGAATCATTTCTGAAAAGGCATAGAATACTTGGAAGGATGCTGTTCTTAGAAAGACTTCTCGTGGCTATTTGTGTTGTAGTAAAACTTTGGTAATTTTAATGGATAAGAGAGGGACTATTTAAATCCTGAAATGTTGGAAGATGATTTTGTTGTTTTTTTTAACTTAACGAGGCAACCCCTTGGTCCCCTCTTACTTTGGGAGCTTTTCTGTCCTCTTAATAAATCCTGCTTTCTCAAAAAATTTAAAAAATTAAAAAACAGCATCCAGTTCAGGTGGTTTTCTTTAGTGCATTTGATTCTCATAGCAGTTCAATGGGCTAAAAGTAAATGATGTCTTAGTAATGTAAAATATGAAGACAAGGTGACTTGGTTCAGATTACATAATTAACAAATGGTGACTTAACCAAGTTTTCTGATTCAAGTCAACCAAACTAGAAAAATTTATAGTATGTTATAGTAGTTCATATGCTTTAGTGGTCCTTATCATACAAAAGTACATTTATAGTTATGAACTCAAGTTATAAGAGTTTGGTTTTGAAGCCACTAGATTATGAAAAAACTTATCTTTTAGAGGGAAATCATTCATGAATATTCATCTTCGCAGAAAAGTTTACACTAAACATAAACTATTACTTTTTATTATACTGTTACTTTCTATTTTGATTCTTTATACTATGTCAGATTTACTGCTTGTAACATGTTTTTTTTAAGGTTTTGAGCCAGAATTGATGAAATAACTTTTTTGTTATCTTTAGTGAAAAAAATATAAATTTGTACATCAGACTTTTATAATTAGATTCCTTTATATAGTCTGTTAGGCAGTTCTTTGAATAAGCTTCACTTAACTCTTGCACCTAAGATTTTGCTAAATTAGTTGATTGCAGAGAAGTAAAGTCACTTGAGACTAACAGTAAAAACACAAGTGTAACTTTTTAAAAGAAATTAATTTTAAGAGTATTTAAATGCTACACTAAAATATTTATGTAGTAATTAATTTTTAATTAGGCATTTTAAGAATAGGAACCAGCATTCCTTGGTTAGTTATATTTAAATATATAATATAAAATGGTACAGCCAGAACAGTGTGCTTTCAAACAGCACGGTGACAAAAATATTAGATAATGTCAGATGTACCTCAGTCGTCAGACTGACTGGAAAATTGAGATTATTTCTATGAATTTTTCTTTTTTTTTTTTTTTTTGAGTTGGAGTTTCACTCTGTCGCCCAGACTGGAGTGCAGTGGCTGCTCCCGGCCACTGCAGCCTCCCGAGTAGCCGGAATTACAGGCACGCGCTACCATGCCCAGCTGATTTTTGATTTATTGTAGAGATGAGGTCTCGCCAAGTTGTCCAGGCGGGTCTCGAACCCACGGGCTCAGGCAATCCACTCACCTCAGCCTCCCAAAGGCGCGGGATTACAGGCTGAGCCACCGAGCCCGGCCTGTGAATTTTTCAAAGAAAAACTAGAAATAGTTACCTCCTTAGTGAGACAGGAGTGGCTTTACCAGACCCAAAGGGAATTTAGTCCTAATTTCCTTAATCAATCTTTGTTATTTGTTACCCTAGTATTGATAAAGTAGATTACATTTATCAGTGACTTCTGGAGTATACACAGAATCTTTAATTTAGTCACTATGCATTAGTCAAGAAACCAATACCTGCTTTTGTTTCTTTCTGTTTTGGGGTTGGCTTTGACTTTTGTGTTTTTTTAGACCAAAATTTAGTGATAGCAAATTTATTAAACTTCCAGGGTGTTAAGTTTAATCAGTGTTGAGTCTGTTGGCCAGGAACAAGGAATTGTTTGGCAGCTTTCCTTTCTGCTCTGTCAGTAATGATCATCAGTGACAGTCATAGTTCTCCTAGGCAACTAAACATCTTCCACCTGAGGGAAATAAACGATTGGTCAGCTGGGGTTTTGTTTTGTTTTTTCTTTTAAGAAAACTGGTCAGCCGGACTCAGTGGCTCAGCCTGTAATCCCGCGCCTTTGGGAGGCTGAGGTGAGTGGATTGCCTGAGCCCGCGGGTCCGACACCCACCTGGGCAGTGAGACCTCATCTCTACAATAAATCCAAAAAAAAAATCAGCCGGGCGTGATAGCGCGCGCCTGTAATTCCGGCTACTTGGAAGGCTGAGGCGGAAGATTGCCGGAGCCCAGCAGGTCGAGGCTGCGGTGGCCGGGAGCGGCCACTGCACTCCAGTCTGGGCGACGGAGTGAGACTCCAACTCAAAAAAAAAAGAAAAAGAAAACTGGTTTAAGAATGTAATATTTAGGTAGGGTGCAGTAGCTCACACCTGTAATCTCAGCACTGTGGAAGGCCAAGGCAGGAGCATTGCTTGAGGCCAGGAGTTCGAAACCAGCCTGGGCATCACAATCAGAACTAACCTCTATAAAAAAATCAAAAAAATTAGCCAGTGTGCGCACCTGAAGTCCTAGATACTTGGGAAGCTAAGGCAGGAGAATCGCTTTAGCCCAGGAGGTTAAGGCTACAGTGAGCTGTGATTGTGCCCCTTGCTTATCCTGCACTATAATAGAGTGAGACCTTGACTCAAAAAAAAATGTAGTATTTAGTATTTATCTTCTTTCTTTTTATAAAAGTTAAATATTTCCACAAACCAGGCAACTCAGGTATTTGCCATCTTAGATAGTACCTTGCTCTGCCTGCTCCACCAGCATTTTTTGTGCATTAAATCATTTCACAACTTGAACACCATTGACATCTCTGTATTTGACTGGTTGGTCTAATTCATCAAGTGTGATTTAGGTATTCTGCTTGATAGTCTCTTTAATATAATAATTACATTTATATTTATACAGGATCTTCTCCATACTGTCTTCAAGAATGGGAAAGTGACAAAAAGCTACTCGTTTGATGAAGTAAGAAAAAATGCACAGCTGAATATTGAACTGGATGCAGCACCTCATTAGGCTTTGTTTTACAACTGGGTGTGTGTTGTGTGTGCGTGTGTATGTATACACCTGTGTGTGAGTATGTAATACATGTTTATTGTACAGATATATGGGGTTTCTTTGTGTTTTATGATACGTTACAGCCAAATTATTTGTTGGTTTATGGACATACTGCCCTTTCATTTTTCCCCCAGTGTTTAGGTGATCTCAAATTAGAAATGCACTTAACTATGTAAGAGATTAATGCTAAAGTAAGCTTTTTAGGGCCCTTTGCCAATAGGTAGTAATTCAATCTGGTATCTTTTCACAAATAACAGAACTAAGAAACTTTTATATATAAATGATCACATAAAACAGATTTGCATAAAATTATCATGATTGCTTTATGTTTATATTTAACTTGTATTTTTGTACAAACAAGATTGTGTAAGATATATTTAAAGTTTCAGTGATTTAACAGTCTTTCCAACTTTTCATGATTTTTATGAGCACAGACTTTCAAGAGAATACTTGAAAATAAATTACATTGCCTTTTGTCCATTAATCAGCAAATAAAACATGGCCTTAACAAAGTTGTTTGTGTTATTGTACAATTTGGAAATTATGTCAGGACATACCCTATAGAATTACTAACCTCACTGCCCCTTGTAGAATATGTATTAATCATTCTACATTAAGGAAAATAATGGTTCTTACTGGAATGTCTAGGCACTGTATAGTTATTATATTCCTTGGTCATTGTATTGTACCAGTGAAATGCCAAATTTGAAAGGCCTGTACTGCAATTTTATATGTCAGAGATTGCCTGTGGCTCTAATATGCACCTCAAGGTTTTAAGGAGATAATGTTTTTAGAGAGAATTTCTGCTTCCGCTACAGAATATATACATAAATGTAAAATATTGACAAAAGTGGAAGTAGTGTATTTTAAAGTAATTACACTTCTGAATTTATTTTTCATATTCTATAGTTGGTATGACTTAAATGAATTACTGGAGTGGGTAGTGAGTGTACTTATTTTAAATGTTTTGATTCTGTTATATTTTTCATTAAGTTTTTAAAAAAATTAAATTGGATATTAAACTGTATGGACATCATTTATTAATTTTAAACTGAATCCCACAATAAAAGTCAAGTAAATTCTTAAATGAGTAAATTATCCCAGTGAAAAGCATGATGGCATTGAATTTCAAAAGAAGAAATTTAACTAAAAGCAGAAAGTTGGCTAAATTCAAAATGCTTGATATCAAAATATTCGAGACTGATTAACTGAATCAGTTATCACATCTGACTAGAGACCAGTTTCTTCCAAATGATTTTTATATATATGTAGGTCTGTTCTTTTAAGGAAAGCGGAGTTGGCCATCGGTGGCCCGAAGGCAAAATTTGGACTGCTATTTTCTTACGAAGACATACTGTACTGGCAGCAGGAATTGAGTAGTTGCAATAGAGCCCAAATGGTCTACAGAACCTGAAGTGTTTACTATCTGGCCCTTTACTCAAAATTACACAAGAAGTCTCCCAACCCCTGTTATAAGAAGAAGAGTGCCTTGCATTTTAAGGGAAAGTTGGTTTCCAGCGAAGGGAGGTGGCTAAATAATTGATGTGGAGTTTACCTCTTTTGGCCTTTCTTTTCTCATTTAAGAACCTGATACTGGAGGGCTGATTTAGAACATTTTTAACAACTTAACATTAAATGTGAAATTGTAAAATTGAAAAGCCATAAGTCATCTGTCTTAAACAGTATGAGAAAAGTTTTATCATTAAAATAATTAGGCTGAGTTATTTTCATTAAATGTCTTTTATAAGTGGAATATAGGTTTTCCAGATGATTCTCAACACTTACTTAGAACAATGAACATAATTCACTTTGAGTAAGAGTCTTCATCCTGTAATCTCCGATAAAAATAATTTTAAGGTTTTTTAAAAATGTATTTAAGTAAAGATTAGTAGTGTTAAAAAGACCAAACCTTTCTTCACAAAATATATTAAGGAGCTTATAAAAAAAATTTTTTAAGTATATTTATTACCAATAACAACTTGGATAACCACCCATCATTTTGTATATCAGCTGTTTAAACATTGGAATTATACTACAGACAGTATTTTCGTGTTCTGCAAATTTCAGCAGCTTCAGAATAGAGGAGTTTTATTTTGAAACTTTTAGTGAATGCTAAAAGCTGTACAGTTGTTCACAACCATATATTAGGAGGTAGAGTGGTTAACCCTATTAGCTCTTAGCCACTGGGAACTGATTAATCCTGTCACTCAGCACTGAGTATTCGGCTGTCCCCATTCTGAGCATCAAATGGTTAACATGAATGTCAAGTAGAACTCTGCTGTGTATCACCCTTAAATCAGTCTAACTCTTCCAGACAAAAACAAATGACATTTAAGGGTTTAAATCTTTAGCTCTATGGTTGACATTAATCCCTCCTTGATTCATAATATCATCAAGTATTTATATTTTAAATAGGAGGTAGAAGTTCTGTGTTAAGGCACTTTATTTGTACACTAAAAGTAAAATGGTTTCTATGATTATCCCTTATTTCCTTTTTTGAAATACATTGTTATACACAAATTTTATAATGAAATCCACCTTGGAAAATTAGAAAGGGAAAAATGGCAAGGCATTTATTGTTCTGTTTGCCATAACTTATAACTCACACTTAAACAAGTGCTTCATAGTTTTACATTCCTTTTTAACCCATTCAGTGGAGAATGTCAGTTTTTCTCCCAAGTTGTATGTTTATTCTAATATGTACTCAACACCAAGTATAAAGATGTAATGAACATGGAAATAAAATTTAGCTCTATTAGTGAAGTGTTAAGTTTGTGTGCTTCAAGTAATACCATTTCAAGAGCTACGTTTTTTAGGTGTTACTTCAGTTCAGAGGATGAGAGAGGGGAGGTGTCGAGGCTGGCTCCTAACTTCTGCCTTGATGGCTGGCAGTGCCTTTTACCAAGAGAGAACACTGGAGGGATGCCAGATTTGGGAGGAAAGAGCAGATTCCTCTGTTAAGATTTGAGATGCCTTTGGGACATTTAAATGTGGATTTTTTTTTTTTTTTTTGAGTTGGAGTCTCACTCTGTCGCCCAGACTGGAGTGCAGTGGCCGCTCCCAGCCACCGCAGCCTCGACCTGCTGGGCTCCGGCGAACCTTCCGCCTCAGCCTTCCAAGTAGCCGGGATTACAGGCGCGCGCTACCACGCCCGGCTGATTTTTTGATTTATTGTAGAGATGAGGTCTTGCTGCCCAGGCGGGTCTCGAACCCGCGGGCTCAGGCAATCCACTCACCTCAGCCTCCCAAAGGCGCTGGATTACAGGCTGAGCCACCGAGCCCGGCTTAAATGTGGATATTAAGCAGGTAATTGATAACACGGGTTGGGGACAGAAGGGTCTCAAGGTATGAATTTGATATATATGAAGTCATTGGAGGTACACGATAACAGGTAGGAGTTTTAGGAGTTGGCAAACCCCAAGCCATAGGCCAGATCCATTCCACCATCTGTTTTTTTGAATTTTATTGGAACATTGCCACGCCTACTCATTTAATTATTGTCTTTGCTTTCATGCTGCAGTAGCAGAGTTGAGCAGTTGCAACAGTGAAATCGCTGCTGCAAAGCCTAAAATAATTTACTATCGGGCCCATTATGGGAAAGTATGCTAATCTCTGCAATGGCGTGTAAAGAGGATCTAGGGCAGAACCAGGAGTAACTCTTGAAGGTTAAGTGGCTGAGTAGAGGAAACTGGCAAGCTTAGCTAAAAAGGTGAGAGGACAAGCAGGAGGAGTGACATCACAACAGCCAAAGGAAGCATTTTTGTCAACTCAGGTATTGAATGCTACTAAGAGATCAAATAGAATAAAGAATTTAGAACAGCTGCTGGAGTTAGCCACCTGGAAATCATTAGTGCCTTAGAGGCGGTCTCTTCCAGGCAGCAGAGGAGGCAGATGTGGGAGAGAAGCTCTCTTATACAAGCAACTCTGAATTAGGGATGTGCAAAGGAGGAGCAAATGAAGCAACCATGTATCTTTCCTTTCCCCCTTAGCTAGGGGACTGCTTTATCTCTGAAAAGGGTCCAGGACAGAGAGAGAAGTTGATAATAAGAAAGGAAAAGGAACCCCTATTGGCTTGGGGTTCCAGAGAAGTTGAAGAAAGATGGGATTCAAAGCACTGGTGGGAGACTGGCCTTAAACGGGAAGAGGTGCATCTATTCTAGACCAAGAAGTGGGTGGGAGCAGGTGCTTGCCTTAGTTTTCTCTGAAGTCAGAGGCCAGATCCCACTTAAGGATGGTTTACATTTATTTACGCTCACCCTGGAGAAAAGAAGGCTCACTCTGGTTGTCAACAGAATTCAATTAGAGACATAGTTATCCTGACCAACTTGATTTCTTAAATTCTGTAATTGGCAACTGAACTGTTATCCTTTGACATAAACTAGGGAATGCCTGTTGTAGTTTGTATTATGATGGATTAGCTGTTGTGCTTACAGGCTCTCTTGAATTGACAAGTTTCATTCTCAGTTGTTCTTCCTGAATAACCAGAAAATTCTACCAGATCTCTGAGCCTGGAAGAAAACTCACCTTCAGCCTCTCACTTTCAAAAGTCCTTCCTCTTCAGCCAACAAATATGTTCCTGTTTCTCACACCCTTAACAAGAGAAAAAAAAAAGTAACTCACTTGATAACACTAGCTCTAGTTAAGGTAATACTTCAAAATATAGACCAGAAACCAAGGTATAAACAAATTATTTGCCTAAGTTACCTTATACGTAATTTAGTAATTTATGACTCTCTAGGGTCTTAGATCTTTAAGAACTTGAGGAGAGCTATGTACCCCTCTTCCCAGAAAAATTCTCACTTTTTAATTAACATGCATATAATAGAAGGGAGTTTATTTCACAGATTTCACATCGAGAATTCCTCTAGTTAATTGCAGAACAGAGATTAGGAATCAGGGCTTTTACTCACAGGTGTCTCTATTTGAATTTCTAGTGGTACTCGAGAATTTTTAGGTTTTAATCACCTTAAACTGAGGAACAAGGCTAAATAAATAAATATAATTTTAATTCAACGCTCAAAGATTCTATAGATTTCACTGATGCAGATTCCAAAATCTCTGGCTATTTTAAATGCCCTTTTTATAGGTGGAGAAACAGGGTTAACAAGCAAAATTAGGAAATCTGACCACATGATATATAGAAAGATCAAGAAGAAAACCCTGTAATCTTTGCAAACCAGCAACACCAGACTTTTGACAAAGGCTTTCTCTGTATTTGTATAAGATTACCTTTCTTATAATCAGAAGATTTTGTCTTCAGAAATGTAAGCAGGCAAGGTAATTCTGACCAACACCCCCACTGATAACAAGGACTGATGGATAACTTTTTTCCTTAAAAGTTTAAAGGTGCCAACCACATTGGCTCATGACTGTAATCCCAGCACTTTGGGAGGCAGAGGCAAGACAATTGCCTGAGACCAAGGGTTTGAGACCAGCCTGGACACAAAACTTGGTGAGACCTCATCTCCACAATAAATCAGGCATGGTGGTGTGCCTATAGTTCCAGCTACTTGGAAGGCTGAGGTGGAAGGATCACCTGAGCCCAGCAGATCCTAGCTGCAATAGCTGTGAGCATGCTACTGCACTTCAGTCTAGGTGACAGAGTGAGACTCTGACTCTAAGAAAATAAATAAGTAAAATGAAAAAAGTTTAAAGGTATTGAGCTAACAGGATGATAAGAAATTACCAAGTGAAAATCCAAGTGAAGTGGGACCCTGAGAGATAGCCAAACACTGAAAGTGCTTTTGTCCTGCAGTATTTACCAAACCGTGATGATGAGCTTCAGTTTTTATGAACTGAAAGGACATGATGACCAGAAATCACAGACCCTCTTGCCATAAAGCAGCCACCCCAAAGGGATATACTTCAGGCTGAAAGTGAATCAGTAGTAATTTCCACACTCCTAGGAAACGGTAAACTTTAGTTCTGGGCTAATCAAGTTGTCATTGCAAGTTGGCCCTTACAGTCCAACTTCACATCTACATATTACAAAAACCTCAAGCTGTAAACTTAGGTTAAATTGGACAGCAGAGATTCCAAAATGCCTGACAAAAGTAAATGCAGATTCTTCGAGAGATACTTTCATCCTCAGCCTCAAAGAATTCCCGAAGTCATTTTCTAAGAAAAATGAACAACCCAAAGTAACTAATCACATAGGAAACAAGACATGAATAAGAGCAGCAGAAAAATGATTCAAAAGTGTTCAAATGCTGAAGTTATGAGACAGGTTATACATTAACTGCTTAATATGTTTTTTAAATAAAATACACATTTTAAGATACTTGCAGGGAATAAGAATTTTTTAAAAATTGACAGATTTAAGGGATTAATAGAACTTGTGGAAATAAAAAATAACTGAAATTAACAGACAGCTATAGAGGGCACCAATGACTTGGAAGACAGGTCAGAAGGAATTCATAATGTGACACAAAGCAAATGGAAACAAAGGTAAGCAGCATGAAAGAGTGAAAAAGTACCTGGGCACTATGACTTGCGCCTGTAATCTTAGCTACACAGGAGGTTGAAGTGGAGGATCACTTGAGCCCAGGAGTCCAAGGTTGCAGGGCACCATGGTTTGTGCCTTATATCTAGCTACTCAGGAGGCTGAGGTGGGGAGATCACTAGCGCCCAGGAGTCTCAGGTTGCAGTGAGCCATGATCATGCCACTGCACTTCAGCGTGGCTGACAGAGCGAGACCCCATCTCTAAAAAAAAGTTAAATTTTAAAAAATAATTTTTTAAAGAATGAATGAGAAAGCCTAACATGTCTAATCACAGCTATTGAAGCAGAGGAAAGAAAAATGGGGTAGAAATTATATTTTAAGAGATAAGGGCTCAGGATTTACCTGAGCTGATGAGAAGCAACAATCTTAAGCTCAATGAATCCCAAGCAAGAGAAATTAAATCAATACCCAGACTCATTATAGTGAAACTGCAAATCAAAAGCAACAAAAAAAAAGTACACTAGCCGGGCTCCGTGGCTCAGCCTGTAATCCCGCGCCTTTGGGAGGCTGAGGTGAGTGGATTGCCTGAGCCCGCAGGTTCGAGACCCGCCTGGGCAGCAAGACCTCATCTCTACAATAAATCAAAAAATCAGCCCAGCGTGGTACCGCATGCCTGTAATTCCAGCTACTCAGAAGCTGAGGCGGAAGGATCGCCGGAGCCCGGCAGGTCGAGGCTGTGGTGGCCGGGAGCGGCCACTCACTCCAGTCTGGGCGACGGAGTGAGACTCCAACTCAAAAACAAACAAACAAACAAAAAACAAAACACACACACACAAAAAAACAAAAAACAAAGAGACACATCTAAAACAAGATGCCAAAAGTTTGAAAATATTTTTATTTTTATTTATTATTATTATTATTATTTTTTGAGTTGGAGTCTCACTCCGTCGCCCAGACCGGAGTGCAGTCGCCGCTCGGGGCCACCGCAGCCTCGACCTGCCGGGCTCCGGCGATCCTTCTGCCTCAGCCTTCCGAGTAGCCGGAACTACAGGCGCGCGCTACCACACCCGGCTGATTTTTTGATTTAATGTAGAGATGAGGTCTCGTCAAGTTGCCCAGGCGGGTCTCGAACCCGCGGGCTCAGACAATCCACTCACCTCGGCCTCCCAATGTGCTGGGATTACAGACTGAGCCACTGAGCCCGGTCCTGAAAATATTTTTAAATAAACAATTTACTGGAAATAACTGCTGCCATTTCCTTTCAATCCAAGGACTTGTTTGCTCAGGGCTTCTGACCGTCAGGCTGAAGCAACAGTGTGCCAACAAAGTGTGACCCTCAAAAGGGACAGCGCATTCCAGCACCGTACTGTGGCTTTATTTACCAAGCTTTTGGGATAATGCATGCCTCGGGCAAAGAGCTCTTAGTGCCCCCTCAGGCGATGATGACTCACAGGAAGCCACATTTAGAAATGTCAGAGGATAGTTTAGTGCAGGAAAAGATGCACTCTGGGAAATAGTGCTTGCTGTGGAGTATTTTTCTGGATCTTCTTGCCTCATGTTTATATCTTTCACATTCATTCTCTGTCTTTTGTCTACAAGGTACAATGTTTAGGTACATTATCTGTTTTATCCAGTACTTGGCAGAAGGAGAGGGAGGATCAGAATTACTGTGGGGTTTTTCTGAGACACATATGTTTATTCCTGAAAGTCTGATACATGCCAGGATATGACAACAAAAGGGGCCTGTGTAGGTTTAGATAAAACACCGGAGAACTCTTAAACACCCATCATCTTTGGCTGAGAACCACTGCTGTATGTAAACCACTACCCAGATATTGATGCAGGACTTCATCCTTGAGTGTTGGATAAACCATAATACCTCCATACTAAACGTTGGTGCATAGCATTCTCCCTTATGCTAAAAGGGTGAGGCACAGTGCAGAATGGCCAAGAAGGGTTCTGGGAGGTTTACAACAATTTGTCATCACCCTAGCCTGCCTGAGGAAGGAAAGGTCACTGTATTTTTTCCTACAAGGAGCAAAGAGGAAAATGACTTCACTCTGGGAAAAGGACACATTTTATATCATTTCCAGGCTCTGCAAATCTATTAACCAGTCTAGACCCATCCCTTCCTCTTCTCACACAAGATGACCTGGAAAAATAGGCCTCTGAGGAAGTTTCTATCAACAATTTCCATGTACAAAAAGTTCTAGGTATATGCTTTTCTGTGTTACCTATATTTCCTACAGTGTGCAAGTATTTTATTATCAAGAAATGACAAGAATTTTTTGATAAACACAATCACAAATACTGATCTCATAAATCAACAGTGGGGTGTCCAGGACTCCTGGAAATGAGTTTTTCTAATCCTGAAGTGGGCAAGGAGAGCTTTGTGCTATCAAGGGTCACTGGCCCATTGAAAAGACAGAGGACCACTGAACCAAAAAGCAACTGAATCTAGCATTCTTTGTGCATGTGTATGGATATATGTGAGCATGTGTATATATACCGAGAGAGAAATACCTTATTCCCTCTCAATTAGTTTTGAAACTAGGAGCAGAGAACAAAACAATATATGTACCACAAATAGTTAAAAGGTATACTTCAGTTCCATATTATACCCAGGGACACTTAAAATCTTGATAGACAAAATTCCTAATTCATTGGATAAACCATTTATCTGGCAGGTGCTTATCTGTTTCCATCACTAGGTAATATGCTCTAAGAGGAGAAAAGTGCCCAACGTGTTTGACTGTGTTCCTGGGGCCTACGCAAGGGCCCGGCCCGTAGCAGACATAACACAATTACAAATGGAGTGGAGAAAGTTTCATAACCTTACAAGTCTCACTTCTACCTTAAGCCATCCCTCACTGTCAAACCATATCTTGTTCTCTGCCCATTTCTCCTATTCCATACCCCCGGGGCCTTTCACATTAAACCAAATGCTGGTATTTTTTAAGGCAGAAAAAAATGGTCAGTGGGAAGCGGTCATCTACTGAAGTTGTCCTCAGTCATTTGCAACTCATGAGGAATTCTGGACTATCATTTCCATCTGCTTTACCCAGCAAAGATCCAAAGAGATGATTCCCCAACAGACTTTCAGAACTACCACAAGCAGCAGCATGAAGCTCTCTTCAGCAATTTACAGTTCAGAAGGCCTGGGTTTCCAGGGTAGTCAGAACTCCCTTAGCAAAATCTCGGATCTTCCAGCTCATAATTTTTGTTTGTTTTTACTTTTCTGACCACAAGTCCACTAAGAAACACATTTCACTTTGCAACCCGTTACACACACATATATATACACGTGTTAGTGAAACTCTATACAATTCACTCTGATATTGCTGATCTGTTCTATATGGTTCTATTCTATCCTGGTGTTTTTTTTTTTTTTTTTTTGGTTTGTTTTCTTAATGCCAGTTTTAGCTCACAAAAGGTATTTCTTGAACCACTAATGGTTATGACCCGCAGTCGAAAAACTCTTGACCTAAGCTTACCCAGTACAGCATCACATGGTCTCACATTCACAAGATCACAGGAAGCCTCTCCAGGAAGCCTCAAGTCAAGCTGAGTCCTAAGCCAAACTCAAGGGCTCTCACTATAACCAGATGAGCTTCAGGAATGCAGTGAAAAAACCGACTTGCTCACAGTGCCATTTCCTAGGTGAAGAAAGATAGATTGGAAGGGAAAGAAATGGATTTTATGCGTGTCAACTCTGCTGGGTAGGCAAGCCAGGTCTTTACATGATCCTCTCATAGCTCTCTCGGGTAGGCATCATCTCCACTCTACAGGTGAAAAAAAAACTGATGAGCACAAATGAAAAGGAGCATGTCAAAGGCCACACAGCTAGTAAGGAACAAAGTGAGATTCCAGTCAGGGTTACCTGACTCCACCACGCCCATTCTCCTGACCATCCTGTACCAACCAGGTGGAAAGAGTGCTTTCCTCTTGCTCTCTGCTCCTGTGTCTGGCCACACACAGCATCTTACTCCAGATCTGGTTTGGTAGTCACTTTCTCCAGGAAGGCCCCTCTGAGAAGTCACATTTGTTAATCTCTAGACATGTAGTTAACACCGGATCTTTCCTCGAGGTTTTGCAATGGTTGGTCATTGTGTGTGCACAGTATCAAGTATGTATGAGAGAGTGTGAATGTGTGTGTATCTATTGCTCTTCAACAGCCACAATCACACACACCTTCCAGTAAATAGGCATCTGCAGTTTTGGAGCTATACGTCAGGCTCCATGATTTTCTGGTGTCTCATCTGACCCAGCTACTTGAAAATGACTAGCCAGAGCATGCCCAGCTATTTTTAGTTCCTTCTGTCGCTGACCTAGACTGTTCACTGAGGCAGTAGGAGCTGGGAAGGGCTTTATCAGCCTCAACCAAACCATATGCCTCAGGCAGCGGACCTCCTACAGCTTTGGGGCAAGGGCTGAAAATAAATCATGTGGGCAGAGCTTTCCAGGTGGGGGATAGAGTCGATGGCTACCCCTACCGGCATTGGGGACTGCCGCCTTGGCCATCTGAGGCTGTGGGAGAGGAGAGAGCAAGGAACATGAAGAGGGAGGTGAGGGCTCCCAAGCAAGTCTGCAATCAACTCTAAGTGCAGAACCACCTGTAAGTCATGAAAAGAGCCAGAGATGCTTCCCCTCCCTGACCATCTTCCCTGGGCTTTCCTAAAAGGTATTCTGGTATACACAGCACCATGGGAAACTAGAAGCAACTCACTCAAGGCCTGCACTTGGAGGAGTAGTATACACTCACACCTGGTAAGGGGGCAGCCTACTAGACACAAGGCAGATTCCTTTCGTTGGAATGTGTCCTTTTGACTGGGACACTCTTAATTCTTAACAACTGCCCAGGTGCCAACTCACCGTGTATCCTGATCAACCTCACTTTTAAATATTTTTCTACATAGATTGGCTTAAGAATATGTAGAAAAATTGTAACTCTATAGAAATAAATGGAATATATATGTGGATATGTAGACTAAAGAGCTTACATGGAGAGGTTATATATGACAGTTTCTTTCCAAAACACTCACATCAGGACTAATAATTAGTACTTCAGAGAAAAACGGTCTTTCAGTTTTATTGGTATGAATTGACATCTTTGCTCGAAGCAGCAAAACCAAAAGGAGTAAGTCATGACTTTTCAACTCGTTTAAACCAGTATTTTGTCTCAATATAAGTAGACTAGAAGGAACTAGTTTCTTTGCCTGTCTCTGTTTTTCAGAGTAATATGAGGGAAAATATCAAAAAGTTTTACAGTTTCTCCTGAGTATAGTCCATGATTCTTTTTTGTTTTCTCTGCTAATCACAGATCTGAAGAGTGATATGATAATGTACAGAGATTTTGTGTTCAAAAGTTTTTGACATTTAAGTCACCCATCTATGAGCACATTTCTTCATGAGGGGTCATGGCATCTAACAATTTTTTTTTTAGCATTATCAGTGAGCTAATTAATTTCTGTGATAAAATAACAGAAGTTAGAAGGAATTCATTTTCACCATATTCTAAATGAAATTCAAATTCCATTGTTTATATTAGTTCACACTGAAGACTGTGTGTGTGTGTGTTTGCAATTCACCAAATCAATATTTTATTAAAAACACAAGCACACAGTGGTAACAAAGGCAGAGCCTGGGAAAGGAGGCACAAGACCTCCTATGTGGGGACAGACGGACTACATAGTGCTTCTAAAGGCACATCTCACTATAAGAAAGAGGGTATCTTCAAAACCAGACAGACGAGCTAGATAAATTAGGTGGCAGCTTTGTCTTGAAGAGGCCTTAAGGCAGCTTCACTCCCCTGAGGAATGTAAGACAGAGGCAGATTTACGCTGGAGCGTTCACAGATCCCTCCGCTGTGCTGAGTGGGCTCATCAGGACCTGAGATGGTTCCAGAAGCAGGAACAGTGACAGCAGATTTTCCCTGCAGCTGCTTTCCTTTCCCAGAAGGGAAGGAATGTTCTCCAAGGAAAACTAGAGAGAGAAGCTCCGGCCAGCTCAGGAGCTCAGGGAACCAGCTTCTTGGGAGAGCAGGAGGAAGGCACAGGCCCTTTCTGGCACCCTCCAGCTTGGCAGGCTTTTGACACAGGAACAGGGTTGCACACAGCTCCAAAGGCCTTGCCTGGGGTCACTGATCACTGCAGAGCTCCCGAGTGGCCTAGAGGCTGTGGCCTCGTCAGACGTCTGCATCTATGTACTAGGTGACACACGTGATCTTGCAGGACAGCCATATGCTTGCCTTGCAGAGGAAGGTGGCCATGAATCCAAAGAACGCTCTGATGACCAGTCCACTCTGGTTATAGCTCTTAAAGGCTGCCATGATGAAGGCAATCAGCAGGAGGAGGATGCCAATTAAATAGTGCAAGAGCTCCGACAGGGGCCAGCTGATACAGGTGAGCACGTGGTAGAAGCAGAAGCGGTGAACCAGGTAAAAGATCAGGATCATGATCAAGCTGCAAATGGTGACCACTTCAAAGTAGCTGTAGGTGCTGTGGTCAGTCCACAGAGAGCTCTACACACAGATGAAGGCGATCAGCAGGGTGACCATCTGCGCCACCTTCAGCAGGGACATGTGTATGCTGGGGGTCCACTGGGTCCAGCTACCCTACACCGAGGGGCTGGCACCAGGGGCCATACTTCCACCAGGTCCGAGCACGCCACCACCACTGCTGCACATGGTGCAGAGGAACCCCGACAATAATTTTTAACATCATCAAATATCCAGTATGCAGATTTTCTTGATTTTTCTCACAATTTTTCTGAGATTCCGAGTTCTACTGGATTCAGCATTGAAACAAGGGCCATAACATCTGGGGAGTGGGCCACCTGAGACCCAATCCTCACCACTACACAATATGTCCATGAAACAAATAGGCATGTGTACCCCCAAATCTAAAATTAAAGATTTTTAAAAATTCCAATCAGTTGGTATGCCTCTTAAGTCCATTTAAATCTGTGGGGTTCCCCACCCTCGTCTCCTTCTTTCCCCCTTTCATTGATCTGTTTTCTGAATGGACTGTCTCCTTGGTGGTGCAGACCTTCCCCACAGTCTGGAGTGCTGGTTTTCTCCCCGTGGTGGCTTAACATGCTCCTCAGGCCTCTATATTTTCTGTAAATGGTGGTTAAATGTAGGGGCTTGATCAAATTCAGATTTAATATTTTTAGTAATACTTATTTTACTGAAGGCTTTGCAACATCCATAAAGAGGTCCAGGGTGTCTGGCTGTCTAGTCTTGTGATGTTGGCAGACATGTATGATCTTTGCCCAGATCATTAATTCAGTTGGAGTTGAAAAGTGATATTCGAATTCCATTATTCCTGTATAATTTATCATCTGGGATACATCCACAAAAGAATCATTCTTTCATCAACTATGTGATTTCTCTGAGGTACATGTCACACAGGAAAAACAGGATAAATGCTTGGGTCTTTCCATTTACCAGTTTTCAAAACAATGAGCTGGTTCCCTAGAATCCTCCAAAGGTAACAGTGAGGTGTGTTTCAGTTTTCTATTATTACCATTATGAACTGAAGGGTTAGCAGATACCCACCTGTCTTCCCTGGGCTCACCTGGATCCTACCTGCATCTGTGCACACTGACAGCTTCTCATGTCACCCTCCTTCAGCTTCTTTGAGAGCTTTCTTCAGAAATGCTAGAGATCTAATGCCTCCAAAGACAAACCTTAACCAGTGAGGGGCAGATTCCCCTTCTCTCGGTGGGATGATGCTACATCATTTAGGAGAGGGTGCTGCACAAAAGTGACTGTCTTCCCTTCCCTGTTCTACTCTCCTCACTCTCTCACTTGTGTTTCCTGGGATCACCTCTCAAATTGTAGTGGCCGAAAGTTCAATCTGAGAGACCACCAAGAGTCAATTCCGATGAAAGTTCAAGAGGGTCTTTATTTGCAAGCTCGAGCCTGGACCTCTGTGGACAATCGACGCAGCGGAGTACATTCAGAGGCCCTGACTTCCTTAAGCTTTTACACAAAGGGAGGAGGAGTTTGGGGGGGCTTTCCAGTCTTGTTACCATTTAATTGGGTAGTAACCTCTGGTGGTCAGCTTAATCGTGGAGGATTGGCTAGCCTGACTTGGGCTGACCTTGGCCCACTAGCTAGGGAAGTTGCAGAGACATCTGGAAACTTAGGTGATTTCTCCCTGGCACCTGATTGGTTGTTGCTAAGGGGAAAGTGAGACAAGGGAAGAATAACTGGAGCTTTGCAGTTTTTCCCATAACTGGAACTTGAAACAGTTACAGGTTATGTTTTAAGACAGAAAACTAAAAATGGCTGTGCTATTGTTCACAAGCCGATTACGTATTTACTGGGTTATAGCATGCTCTTAACCTAAGTCTATGGTATACTCTATTACGGTCCTCTCAAAATGTGCTACCAGTGTTCAATTCTTTGCTTCGTGGTCTGCTTTGGGAAGAATTAAGATAGATCCAACTACATTTGATGACTTTTAATCTTTTGCAATTATGTATAGACACTCAAATCATCCCATTTTTGGTCAGTTGGAGTCTAGTCAAGTGGTTTCTGAGTCCTTTTGACAGGACACTGCTTGGTTTTGGTAATTTCCCTTATGACATGATAAGATGTTTCAGTCTCATCTTATTTATTTCTTTCCTCAAGCCGTCCTTCAATCATTTCTCCAAAAAGCCTTTGTTTTTATTTCTTTAGGTAGGAAATAGTATTTAAAGACCACAATCTTGGCCCTAGGGATGCTTATTGCTATTGGATTGGTTATTGTTTCTAGGCCTTTTCAGTAGACAGATTAAGAAATTTTCCTGTTTCCTTACATGTCTTATAATTTTTTATTGAAAAACAGACATTGTGAAAATCTAACGTGCCAATCTGAAAATCAGATTCCGCGCACCAAGGGTTTTTGTTATTGTTGCTCTTGCTGCTGTGTCCTTGTTTAGTGATTTCTCTGTATTAAAACCTGTATTTTTGTTGGGTGTGGCCACTGAGCTCTCTGCTTGTTTTTCTTAATGGTCAGCTAATGACTGGACAGAGACTTCCTCACGCCTGAACCAGTTAATCTCTGAACCTTTTTGTGTGTGTTGGAGCTCGCCTTCAGTGCTCCGGCAGACATTTTACAGCATTGCCTTTGCTTTCATTCCTGCCCAGGCAAAGCCTCAAGGCCACCCAGAGGTGAGAGATCAGGGCCCTCTCTGTTCTTTCCTGGGCATAGGAACAGACAGTCTGCACAAGCTCATGGACTTCTAGATTCTGTGGAATATGTTGAATGTTTCAAAGCTCCTTATGGAAATCTCATTCCTCAATTTTTCCTTTTAAGTTTTTAGTGAACTACTTGTTAGTCCCAACTGGTAATGTTGCCTTGGGCAGTTGCGTTACTAAGCAATTGTTGATCGTTTCCCACAAATTTCCTGAGGGCAGAGTTGTTCACAGAGAATGAGCTCTGAGTTAGGTGAAATAAACAATGCTCTGAGAATGGGTCTTTCCAGCAAGTTTCACATAGTTACAGTTCTTGAGGAGTGGGTTTTTGGAGAGCTCCAAACAACATTCTGCCTCCTTCAGTGCCTACCAGACAGCTAGTTTTCATAGCTATAATAGTTGTGAGGCAGTTACAAAGGTTACCATGGAACAAGTGTTACAGGAATGGAATTACAGCAGGTTAAAACACAAAGCTAGCTGTTCAGTCATTTTTCCTAAATAAAACTCCTCAAATTGCCACAATTTTAACTTTCAGGATTCTAAAACCTTTATTTTAACAGTTGTCACTATTCTCATTGCTTCTTTGGAGGAGAAGAATCTTGGAGGGCATTACTTCACTATTCAAGAAGTTGGGATTCTGGAAAATTTTTAAATAGAAAAAATATCATAAATTCATATTAGTAGCTAAAATATCATTTCTAAGATATCATTGATGATATCTACCTCATTGGTTTTACTTAATCTCCTTCCCCCCTTGTCAGTGAACCTGTTCTCAATAATACCACCAAAATAATTATTTTGCTTTTTCCTTCCAGACATACACAACAGACTTAGAATAACAATACCAATATTACTGCCAAAAATATCATAATTAAAAATAACTGCCTGAGCCCAGGGGTTCAAGACCAGCCTGGGCAACTTGGCGAGACCTCGTCTCTACAGTAAACCAAGAAAAATTTTAGCTGGGCATGGTGGCACATGCTCATAGTTCCAACTACTGGAAGACTGAGAAGCAGAAGGATCTCCTGAGCCCAGCAGGTCGAGGCTGCGGTGGCCATGAGCATGCCACTGCACTCCAGCCTGAGTGACAGAGTGACACTCAGATTCATAATAATAATAATAATAATAATAATAATTTACAATATTTTGCACTTCTTTTTATCCTTAGAGTTTATCTCACTGGGGACATAGAGAAAAATAACTATGGCTTCAAGTCAACTTGAAAAGTTTCTGTGTGGATAGACAGTGACATCTGTTTCATTTAATTTGATTTTCTTAGAAATTGATTTTTTAAATTCAATTTTGTTTTGTAATTAGGAAAAATATTTACATGGCTCCAGAGACAAATCTATAAAACAAAGTATATTCAAAGAACCATAAGTATTATCTCTATTCCCTCTACCCTATCTCCTCCTCAAGTAAGCCTGTTTTTAAAATGTTATGGTTTGTTCCTGCATTGCTGTGTTGTATTATTAATATATGCAGATATGTGAAGGGGTATATCTTTTGGTATTTAGGAAAATTTATTTTATCTGTATACTAATACCTTTATTTATTACTTTTAGAGCTCTCATTTTTTACTGTTGTCTATTGATTTCTACCATGTAGAATATTGAAATTAGTTAGTAGTAACCTCTTCTTTCCCCACTTGTTTCTCCTTCAGTATCTCATTTGAAGTAATCATTTTTTGTGTGTTTTGTTTTCATTTTTATTTTACAGATGTGGGATACAATTCAGGATAGGTATACAAATAAATGGTCGTTGTACAGGTAAAGTTTGGGTCTCACTTTGGTCCCCGCTTCACTTGATTTGAGATCAGGTACGCTTATTGATGAAGTGTGCTTACCCCTTCCCCCCAAGTAATAATGTTTTATTCCCAGTTAATAACTGGAAGGAAATTAGTGAGCTTAATCTGTTGTTCATATACTCACACTGTTTTCCCCCCAGTTTTTGACACTTGCACTTTATTATACTTCCAAAACACACAGTCATCACACACCACACTTACACATATATCTTCATAGTCTTCATTTAGATTTAGTTCTACAGACAAATATATATTTACTGTTCACCAATAGTCTTTAGGTCAATGTCTCCTCTGTCATTTTGTTGTCTGAAAATTGCTCTTTAGTAAGTTTCTCAGGAAAGGTTTTTAAAATGTTATTTTCTGAATTCTTATATCTTCAAAATAATTTGTCTAAAGCCTTTATATTTTAATGTTAGTTCGATTAGAGTCTTTTTGTTAAACTTTTTATTTTATTCTCTCTGCTGACATAAACGATTGCTGTAAAAAAAAATTGTTGGTAATTGAATTTTCTTGTTCTAAGAAGTGTCTTGGTTCTCTTGTCTGAATGTCCAAAAGATTATTTTTTAATTTAATTATTTTATTATCGAGATATGGGGTACAATTCGGGGTTAGGTATACAAACATTGACTATGCAGGTACCCTTGTTGATGAGGTATGTGCCTCCCTCCCCTAGCATTTTCCCTCAACTGCCAACCCCACCCCCAACACACACACAGTTTCCCACTACTGCCAATCCCTTTCTTATAGTATTATAATTGTTCAAGGTCCATTTATGAGTGAGAACATATGGAACTCTGCTCTCTGTTTCTGTGATAGATCACTGAGTATGATCTACTCTAAATCCATCCAAGTTGCTGCAAAGTCCATATCTTTGTCCCTCTTTATGGCTGCATAATAGTCCATTGTGTATATGGACCACTTTTTTTTTATCCAGTCCAGCTTCGATGGGAAACTGGACTGGATTGGTTGGTTCCATGTTTTTGCTATTGTGAACAGAGCTGCAACAAGCATACCTGTGCAGGTATCTTTTTTAAAGAATGACTTGAATTCCTCCAGGTATATTCCCAATAGGGGAATTGCTGGGTCATATGGAAGGTCAATTTCTCGTTCTTTCAGAAACCACCACACTGTCTTCCAAAGAGGTTGCACTAGTTTGCATTCCCACCAGTGGTGTAGAAACATTCCTTTTTCTCCGCATCCTCGCCAGCATCTGTTGTTGTTTGTTTTATTAATGATGGCCATTCTTACTGGGGTTAGGTGGTATCTCAGTGTGGTTTTGGTTTGCATTTCTCTGATGATGAGTGAGTCTGAGCACTTTTTCATGTGTCTGTTGGCTGCCAGTATATCTTCTTTTGAGAAGTGTCTACTCATGTCTTTTGCCCACTTTTTAATGGGGCTGTTTTTTTCCTTTCGAAGCGTTTGAGTTCCTTGTAGATTTGAGATGTTAGGCCTTTGTCAGATATACAATTGGCAAATATTTTTTCCCATTCTGTGGGCTGTCTCCCTGCTCTCTTGATGGTTTCTTTTGCTTTGCAGAAGCTCATTAATTTGATGAGGTCACACTTGTCTATCTTATTTCTTAAGGTATGGGCATTTACGGTTCCGAATAGGAATTGGTTGCCGGTTCCACTTTCCTTAAGGGTGTCTCCTGCGTTTTCTATGATTCTTATAGTTTGAGGTTTTACGTTTAGGTCTTTGATCCATTTAGAGTTAATTTTTGTGTATGGCGATAGGTAGGGGTCCTGTTTTAATCTTCTGCATGTGATCAGTTTTCCCAGCACCATTTACTGAATAGGTTTTCCTCTCCTCAGTGATTGTTGTTGGAGGCTTTGTCAAAGATGAGTTAGTTGAGAAATTGAGACTTTGCTTCCAAAATCTCTATCCTCTTCCATTGGTCTATGTGTCCTTGTACCAATACCAGGCTGTTTTGATTACTGTAGCCTTACAGCAAAGAAGTGTGATACCTCCTGCTTTGTTTCTTTTTCTAAGGTTTGTTTTGACTATTCATGGTCGTTTATGTTTCCATATGAATTTCTATATTGTCATTTCCATGTCTGAGAAGAATGATGTTGGTAATTTAGTGGGTATTGCATTGGATCTGTAGATTGTCTGTGGTAGGATGGACATTTTTGTGAGTTGGAGTCTCACTCTGTCACCCAGACTGGAGTGCAGTGGCCACTCCCAGCCACTGCAGCCTCAACCTGCTGGGCTCTGGCGATCCTTTCGACTCAGCCTTCCAAGTAGCCAGAATTACAGGCATGCACTACCACGCCCGGCTGATTTTTTAATTTATTGTAGAGATGAGGTCTCGCTGCCCAGGTGGGTCTCAAACCCACGGGCTCAGGCAATCCACTCACCTCAGCCTCCCAAAGGTGCAGGATTACAGGCTGAGCCACCAACCTGGCAGGATGGACATTTTAACAATGTTGATTCTTCCTATCCACGAGCATGGAATATTTGTCCATTTGTTTGTGTCTTTTTGGATTTCTTTGAGCAGTGTTTTGTAGTTCTCATTGTAAAGGTCTTTCACTTCTCTGGTAAGGAAAACGCTGAGGTATTTCATTTTTTGTGTGGCTATT
Organism: Cephalopachus bancanus; assembly: GCA_027257055.1. Classification (NCBI taxonomy): domain Eukaryota; kingdom Metazoa; phylum Chordata; class Mammalia; order Primates; family Tarsiidae; genus Cephalopachus; species Cephalopachus bancanus. Next base: position 4,098,726 of record JAPVLO010000124.1, read on the forward strand.
GTGAATGAGATTGTGCTTTTAATTTGGGTCTCTGCCTGCTTGTTTTTGGTGTATAGAAATGCAACTGCCTTTTGCATATTTATTTTGTACCCTGAGACTTTGCCAAAGTCCTTTATCAGTACAAGCAGGTTTTTGACAGATTTTCTTGGATTTTTCAAGGTATAGCAAAGAGGAATAACTTGATTTCCTCTTTTCCTATTTGGATACCCCAGATTTCCTTCTCTTGTCTAATTGCCCGAGCTAGGACTTCCAACACAATGTTGAACAAGAGGGGTGAGAATGGGCAGCCTTGTCTTGTTCCACTTTTTAGGGGAAATGTTTCCAGTTTCTGTTCATTTAGCAGTATGTTAGCTGCAGGTTTATCGTAGATGGCACTTACTATTTGGAGGTAAGATCCTTCTATACCTAGGTGTTTGAGGGTTTTTATCAAGAAGTGATGCTGGATTTTATCAAAAGCTTTTTCTGCATCTAATGATATAATCATGTGGTTCTTGTTTTTACATCTGTTGATGTATTTAATTACTTTTATGGTCTTGTGAGTGTTCATCCTGGGGATGAAGCCTACTTGGTCATGGTGGATGATTTTTGAGATGTGATTTTGGATCAGATTTGCTAGAATCTTGTTGAGGATTTTTGCATCTATGTTCACAAGGGATATCTATGTTGTTTTTTTGTTGGATCTTTACCTGGTTTGGGTATCAGTGTGATGTTATCTTCATAAAATGATTTGGGGAGAATTCCATCTTTCTCAATTGCCTGGAATACTTTCAATAGGACTGGTATCAGCTCCTCCTTATACGTTTTGTAGAATTCTGCTGGAAAATCATCAGTCCAGGGTTTTTTTTTTTTTTTGGTAGGCAGTTTTCATATGACAGAGTCAATTTCCTGGGTTGCTATTGGTCTATTTAGTGTCTCAATGTCTTCTTGTTTCAACTTGGTAAGGTTGTGTGATGTCAGAAAGTCCTCCATTTCATTTAGGTTATCAAGTTTGTTTCCGTACGGGTGTACATAGTAATCTCTGATAATCTTTTGTATTTCTTTGGGATCAGTTGTGAGTTGATCTTTTTTATTTCTGATTGTGTTTATTTGGGCTTTTTCTCTCTTTTTCTGGCTAGGGGTCCATTAATCTTGTTAATTCTTTCAAATAACCAGCTTTTTGTTTTGTGGATGTTTTCTATGATATTTTTGTCTTCTATGTCCTGTATTTGGGCTCTTATTTTTGTGATTTGGATTCTTCTGCTAAAGTTGGGGTTTTGGTGGTCTTCTATTTCCAGCTCCCTTAGGTGTTTTGTTAGGCTCTCCACTTGAGAGCTTTCTGTTTCTTGATGTGTGCTCATAGAGATATAAATTATCCTCTTAGAGTTGACTTCGTGGCCTCCCAGAGGTTTGTGTAAGATGTTTCCTCATTTTCACTTGTTTCCAGGAATCTTTTAATTTCTGCTTTGATTTCAGTGTTGACCCAGTAGTTGTTCAGCATCATGCTGTTTAGTGTCCATGTCTTTGTAGGCTTTGGGGAAATGTTGTTTGTTGGTGTTGATATTTATTTTTATTCTACTGTGAGAATGTGCATGGCAAGATTTCAACTTTATGGAATTTGTTTATGCTTGATTTATGGCCAAGGATGTGATTTATCTTAGAGTACATTTCATGTGGTAATGAGTAGAATGTATATTCTGTGGTTGTTGGGTGGAATAATCTGTAGGTATCTCTTAAGTCCATTTAGTTGATCGTCAAGTTTATATTCTGGATCTCATTGTTGATTTTTTGCCTCAGTGATCTATCTAGGGTTGTTAGTGGGGTATTCAAGTCCCCTGCTATAATAGTGTTAGAGTCATTATCTTTTTTGAGTTTACTTAGTAGTTGCTTTATAAATACTGGTGCTCCTGTGTTGGGTGCATATATGTTTAGGATGGATATTTCTTGTTGCTGAGTTGAACCTTTTATCATCATGTAGTGTCCTTTTGCATCTTTTTAAATTTTTGATAGCTTAAAGGTTGTTTTGTTTGATGTTAAGATTGTAACTCCTGCTTTCTTTTGGGATCCATTTGCCTGGAAACTCATTTTCCATCCTTTAACTTTGAATCTGTGTGTGTCCCTTGTAGTGAGATGAGTCTCCTAGATGCAGCAAATGATTAGGTCATGGTTTCTTATCCAGTTTGCCATTCTTTTCAGTGTCTTTTCAGTGGTGCATTTAGTCCATTCACATTCAGGCTAATTATTGAAATGTGATTGTTTATCACTGTCATGAGGTTCTTATAAAGTTTTTTCTTTGTTGGCTTGTTTTCTTTTGGCTTTGGGGTTAATGCATGTGTGTGTTTTCAAGTTTCTTGTTGCAGTGAATTCTCTGTTGATTCTGTGCTCTGCTGTTCTCTTAGGAAGTGTGTGGTCATTCTTTTTTTCTTTCTTTCTTCAGTGCTTAATATCTTTTTAAGTGTCACCTGTAGAACTGGTCTGAAAGCTGCACAATCTCTTAGGGATTGGATATCTAGGAAGGATTTTAACTTTCCATCACTGATGAAGCTGAGTTTGGCTGGATAGGAAATTCTTGGTTTAAATTGTTTATCTTTGAGGACTTTGAATATAGGGCTCCAGTCCCTTCTTGCTTGTAGTGTTTCTGCCTATAGGTCTGCTGCTATTCTGATTGGTTTTCCCTGGTAGGTAGTCTGACCTTTCTCACTTGCTGCCTTTAGGATTTTTTCTTTTATGCCTACTTCTTGTAGGCAAATTACTATGTGTCTAGTGGTTGGTATCTCATTTGATGTCTTGTGGGGGTTCTCTGTATCTCTTGTGTTTGACTGGTCATATCTCTGGTGAGATGGGGAAAGTTTTCTTGGATTACCTCCTAGAATACTTGCTGCAAGTTGTTCTCATTTTCCCTTTCTTCTTTTGGGATACCAATCAGGCATAGGTTCAGCCTCTTGATATAATTACACATCTCTTGTAGGCTTTGTTCTTTCTTTCTGAGTATTCTTTCTATGTTTTTTATAGATCTGGTTAATTCCATGTTCTGGTCTTCAAGTTCTGAGCTTCTTCCTTCAACTAAATTAATTCTGTTTTTCATGTTTGTCATCTTATTATTTCCTGGATGAAATTTTTTATTGCCAAAATCTCTGTTACAAATTCTTTCAGTGTTGCATCTTGTCTTTCTTGAGTCTTATTCACTCTTTTCATCCATTCCCTAATCCCTGTCACATTCTGGGGCCAGGCATTGGTGACTTCCATTGTTTGGGCATGAAGGCCTGATTTTTCAGGAATTTTGTGTTTGGTACACTTGAAATTGCCTGAGGTCTTCCCTTGGTTTTTCCTCATGTGTGACAGACCTCTTGTTTTTCTCTTTACTTCTGTTATTCAGTGTCAGTGGGCGAGACTTTCCCTTCTGATTTTGCTCAGTCCTCTATTCTTCCCTGACCTGGGCTCTGGATTTGTGGATGGGAAGCTTTGCTGTCTCTTATAGTTTTTGAAATTCAAATAAAGTAGGAGATGGCATGCTAGGATTCAGAGACTACTTACAAATTACAATGTTCACTTGTTGTGGTATGTTTTCCCTGAGACCCACTCCCCATCACTACTCTATATGATGATGCAAAGCAGAAACCAATGCAAAAAACAATTGAACACACATACACACACAGACATACCATATACACCAAAACAAACTGAAATGTCAACAAAGTGAAACAAAACAAACAACGACAAAAAAAACCCAAGAAAACTAATCACATACACACACACACACACACACACACACACATGCCTAGCACAAAGCGAATAGAGAAGAAAAACAGAAAGACCGGGGGGGGGAAGTATTCAGTTCGAACCCTCAGACATGTATTGATACAAACCTTAAATTATAAAATATGAAAATAAAAATACCTAGAAGAACAAAAGAGCAAAAACAAACCAACAACAAAATTGAAAGCTGAACATTCAATCATTCACATACACACATAAACAGAAAATGACAAATAAAAGAAGAAAAAAACAGAAAAGAAAAGAAAAGTTTTGGGGGGGGATGCAGATCAAACCCTCACATACACTTTTGTGCACAAAGGAAAAATATTTTTTTAAATGGAGGAACTAACAAATGGTCAAAATTTTATTTTTTATTTTTTATTTTTCATTTTATTTTTTATTTTTATTTTTTGAGTTGGAGTCTCACTCTGTCACCCAGACTGGAGTGCAGTGGCCACTCCCGGCCACTGCAGCCTCAACCTGCTGGGCTCCAGCGATCCTTCCACCTCAGCCTTCCAAGTAGCCCAAATTACAGGCATGCGCTACCACGCCCGGCTGATTTTTTGATTTATTATAGAGATGAGGTCTCACCAAGTTGCCCAGGCAGGTCACGAAGCCGCGGGCTCAGGCAATTCACGCACCTCAGCCTCCCTAAGCGCGGGATTACAGGCTGAGTCACCGAACCTGGCTTAATTTTTTTTTAATTGAAAATTTTTTTTTAAATCTACCTTCTTGTGGCAGGCTCTGTAATTGTTTCTCTAATCAGGTCCCTCCTACAGAGCCACTTCTTTCACTCTCTCCTCAGTGTCCATAGCAAGGAAGGAGGAGAGGCAATGGAGGTGGGTGGGGCTGCATTCCTCCTCTCCCACTTGTATGGTCAGAGTGGGGAGGTACGGGTTTGTCTCTTCCCCAGGTATGTACTTGCAGGGAGGTGCCCCAGCCAGGCCTATCCCAGAATGGAGTTCTCCTATTGCAACTGACATCCAGGCTCTTCCTGGGTTTGTCCCTTTCAGTCATGGCCCAGCTGTGTGTGTCTGATGTTCAGAGGATCGCTAGGGAAGGGGGGTTTGGGTCAGTCCTGGACTTACCACTGATCTCTTTGGAGTTCTTCCTCACCCTTTTCTGGCCACACCCTTTGTCCTGCAGCTGGATCAAGGCAGGGGATAGGGCGCCTGGAACTCAGCACTCATCAGGTCCTCCGAAGCTTGTGATCCCTCTGGGTCACGATCAATCCCTGAGTAGTTGATGCACCAGTCACAGACATCCCTGAGTAGCTGATGGGTCTGTTGCTCCGTGGTGAGCAAGTCAGAGCACTTCCTGCCCTGCCTTCAAGATGGTGGTGGGGTGCCTCTCTTGTCCTCTTTCATGGGACTTTGCCTCTGGACTCCCTCCGCAGCCCCTGCTACCAGTGCCCTGCCAGGCGCTGAAGTGGTGAGGCAAAGCCAGAAGCCGCCAGTCTCTCTCCTGCTGCAATGGTGAGGGAGAGCCTGGGACAATGGTTTCTCCCTGCTGCTTTTTCACAGAAAAACTTTTGTTCGTTTAAAAAAAAATAATGGTGCTAGGCTTCTGCTACCTGGGAAAAGCCAGGGACAAAGCAGAGAAGCTGCAGCATCAGCTGTTGCACCAGGGTCCTGGTCACTTGCTCAGGAGCCCCCAGTTAGACCGTCTCTCCCAGCATTTTCTTCCCAGGGAGGGTTTGTTGATTAAAAAAGAAAAGAAAAGAAAACGGTGCTCAGCTTCTGTGTCCCAGGAGTCACTTGGGTCCAAGTCCAGCAACTGTGGCACCAGCCCCTGCACCAGGAGAGCCCTGGCCACTAGCTCCCTAACCCTCACTCAGTCAGCCACTCACATGCCCATTTGCTCACCAGCACGTACACAAAATTTTCCACACACTCACTCACTCACACAGGGACTTGCATAGTCTGACTGACTCAGCTGCCATCTTTCCCTGAGCTCCCAAAAGATTATTTTTTGATTCCAATAATTTTATAAGAATATGTTTCAGTGAATCTGTTCTGAGTCATTTTCCTCCAGATACACAATGTATCCTTTCAAAATGTCACTTTAAGATTTATTTTCCAAGATAAGTTTTTTAATGACCCCTTTCAGCATTTTCTCTTTTCCATTAATAGGTTTTTTTTGGTTGCTGTTGTTTTGTTTTGTTTTCCTTTTTTAAAAAAACTCCTATTATACATATGTTTGAAGTTCTTTGTGTAACTTTTTTTTTTTTTTTTGAGTTGGAGTCTCACTCTGCCGCCCAGACTGGAGTGCAGTGGCAGCTCCCGGCCACCACAGCCTCAACCTGCTGGGCTCTGGCGATCCTTCCACCTCAGCCTTCCAAGTAACTGGAACTACAGGCGCACGCTACCACGCCCGGCTAATTTTTTTTTTATTTATTGCAGAGATGAGGTCTTGCCTGCCCAGGTGGGTCTCGAACCCGCGGGCTCAGGCAATCCACGCACCTCAGCCTCCCAAAGGCACGGGATTACAGGCTGAGCCACCGAGCCCGGCTGTAACTTTTAAAACTGTTATTTTCTCTCAAATTTTATCCATTTTTTATTTTTTAAAGTGTCTTCCTTTTAATCTCCTTATAAAAGACGAATATGTATTTTTTGCTCATATACGCCATATAGTTTAATCTTAATTTCTGAAATGATTATTTAAATTTCTAATTTTTTTCTGAGGTTGTTCTGTTAACACTATTTTCAAATATTCTTATTTTCCAAACACATAATTTCTGAGTTCTTCTGCCTTTGGTTTATGTTGTTTTTTGTTTTTCATAGTTTGTATTATTTTTTTCCCTCATTTTAGCTTGTCTAAAAATATGAGGTTATGGTTTTCATCTATTTTGTGAGCATGTCCTTCTTATGAACTCATTGTCTGAAGGAAAGTTATTCTGCTCCTCACTGTATGTTTTTTTCTTTTCTTTCTTTTTTTTTTTTTTTTGAGTTGGAGTCTCACTCTGTCGCCCAGACTGGAGTGCAATGGCTGCTCCCGCCCACCACAGCCTCGACCTGCTGGGCTCCGGCGATCCTTCCACCTCAGCCTTCCAAGTAGCTGGAACTACAGGCACGTGCTACCATGCCCGGCTGATTTTTGATTTATTGTAGAGATGAGGTCTCGCCAAGTTGCCCAGGTGGGTCTTGAACCCACGGGCTCAGGCAATTCACTCACCTCGGCCTCCCAAAGGTGTGGGATTACAGGCTAAGCCACCGAGCCCGGCTTGTTTTTTTCTTATAAGAACTTTTTGTGGACTTTGATTGTGGTCTTTTTCCTGTTGCTCATATTTAAATGAATTTTTTTTTAACTTTCACAATGGATGGATAGCCAAGGATAGCTTTTCTAGCATCACATCTCTAGCATTTCTGTTTTGTTATTTTGTGATAAGAAATATGACCTTAAAACTTTCTAAAACATACTCTTATTACCCTCCCTTGTTTTTCTTCATCCCCTCTTTCTTTTGTCCCAACTGTCCTTTACTGCTCAACTCCAGCACCTTTTTTTCAGTGCAATACTGAGAAAACTTTGCAGGAGAAGAAGAATATGCAGCAGAGACGGTGTGTAGCTCATCAAGCCTAAAATGTTTACAAATTGAAAAGTTTGCCAACCCGTGTTCTAGAGGCAACTCCACCTTTTCTCTGGAGAGCCCCTCTGCCACTTCTTGTGGTCTGGGGGGTACTGTCAATCTCTGTGCACCTTCACCTGCAATGAGATGTGACCCAAGCAGGAGATAATAAATGGAGCCTTTCCCATGACTGGTACACAGATCCTAAGAGAGAGGTCCTTCTGTTGGGGTTGCTTAGTCGTGGGCTGTGAATCCCAGGCTGCTGATGGCCACTTCTCTTGGCCATGTGGAGGAAGCCCAATTGCAATGGGAGCAAGAGGGGTCCAGATTATGAAGGAAGTTGGGAGCAATTAATGAAATCTCTAAATTTAGCTAAAGCAGCTGCATCCTTGAACTTTGCAGCTACTTGAGCCAATACATTCATTTGCTGCTTGTATTAGTTTGAGGTAGAGTCTGATATCGCAACCCAAAAAATCCAAACTAACACAGTTGTATACACAAAAATACATGTGCATGGCCATTAAAAGGATTTGTCTCAAATGATTGACTAAGGCTATATTTTTTAACTATAAGAGGATTAAAGACTAAAAAAAGAAAAGCAATCAATATATGAGAAATTCCTTTGCCTGTGAGCAAGAGAATAACTTAGCTAAAATTTTGTAAATTAGTCTAACTTTTTAAAAAGCATACACTAAGTAAGTTCAGCTTGTGATTTATAAGGAAAGCGAAGGAAAGTAATTGAGTTAGTGAGAGCAAATCACATCACATTTTGATGGGCTGGTGCTGGTAGAGTTTGAATTAGAAAATATAGATTATGCTGTAGCAGTGTGGAGCTGATGACTCACCAGTGGTGCTTTTTCAAAAACCAGATTTTTAAAAGGCCACACTGAGGACCTCCTGAGGTAACCTTGATACACAGAAAACCACATGTTCTCACTCATAAGCATAACTTGAACAATTACCATAATACAATAAGAAAGGGATTGGCAGTAGTGGGAGACTGCAGTGGGGGGGGCACACCTCATCAACAAGGGTACATGCATAATGAACATTTGTATACCTAATACTGAATTGTACCCTACATCGTTAAAGTTAAAAAAATTTTTTTAAATAACAAAGAAGAAAAAAATTAGTTTGAAATTAAAAAAAAAAAATAAGAAAAGCTTGAGAACCACTACTCTGGTATGATTCCTCCATCATTTGCATGTTATGTATGTTTTATATTTTGCTTCATTTGAGGTGTTTTTAAATGGTAAAGTTTTCAAAGTCCTTATTTCCGTTATCTCTAAATATACATTCATACCACCACCAGTTGGTTTCACCAACACTACAAAACAATTTTTCAGTCAGTGGGTAGCAAGGACCCGGGAAAATCTTACAGCTCTTTTTTACCAAGGTCAGATTCAAAATAAAAATTAGCAGTGGCTAGGGTATCAGAAAGGCACACAAGCAAACATTGGAGATGCATTAAGATGTTTTATGATACTCTCAGAGCAACAGTATTTTTATCTTGAATAAGAGAGTGAATAGAAATCTAACCCAGATAAATAATTTAGGATTGGCTTTAATTAGCTCCTGATGTGATTCTCTGGACACGTAAATCACTCATGTGTGAGCACCACAGATGCCAGGCCCTTGGGCGCCTGAAAGCACACTCCTTTCTCTCTTCATCAGAGAGACTGAAAGGACAACCAAATGCTCTTTTGGACGCGAGCAACAAGAGGCACAGGATGGTGAGAAACTCACCTTGCAAACCGCGGGGGTAAAACAGACGTTCTGCAGATCTGTGGAAAGAGCCTGTCTGGCCGTCAGTCAGGACTGCCGAGTGGGAGGCTCTGGGCCTCATGTCCACGTCCGTGAGGGAGAACCCAGCCCCAGTCTACCCATGATTCCATGTGTAATTCATTCACACAGAGTTTTTTGTTCTACTTAATGCTGGAAGAGACATGCTAGAGAAAGAGAGTAGGCCGGGGGAAACATACCCCTAGCATTGTATTTTCTTGTGATTCTTTACAAGAGAGTTCTTTTCTGTCCATTTTTTTCCTAAAGTCTCTAAAACCAAAGGGGAGCTAGTTCTTGCTTTAGATGAAAGAAGATCAAATGTTGGCTGTTATCCTGTGTTTTGCTTATTTATTCCAAAACGGCACGTGCACTCCTCCCCAGTTGGTCTAAGAACTGAACTTGGCCATTTCCCAGATAATTCTAGAAACCAGCTAAAAATCAGAAATTGAGTCACAGACTAGGAAAGTAATTCTTTGAGTATTCTTTCCTTGCTTTTCCACATATCCTGCCTGTGCCCACCTACTTCCTAGAAGCTCAGGGTAACTTGTAGCAGGTTTTCTTATATGCTTCCTATCTTAACCTGTTCTAGCAAACCTCCTGCCACAGCCCTTAATAACAGCAGTAACAGCAGCCAAGCAGTAGTAGCAACAGGCGACAAACCACTTTCACATTGTCGCATTTGCTCTCGCAGCAATGCCATGAGGGACTGCAGGCAGTACTACGGTCGTCATTCTGGAGCTTAACAGACTGAGATTCTGAATGTTAAGCCAGTGATCTAGTAAGCAGACACTCGAAATTTGAGTCTTTTTTTTCTGAGTTGGAGTCTCATTCTGTCACCCAGACTGGAGTGCAGTGACCGCTCCCGGCCACTGCAGCCTCGACCTGCTGGGCTCCGGCGATCCTTCCGCCTCAGCCTTCCAAGTAGCTGGAACTACAGGTGCACACTACCACTCCCGGCTAATTTTTGATTTATTGTAGAGATGAGGTCCCACCAAGCTGCATGCGGGTCTCGAACCTGCGGGCTCAGGCAATCCACTCACCTCAGCCTCCCAAGGCGCAGGATTACAGGCTGAGCCACTGAGCCCAGCTGAAATTTGAGTCTTTTAGCTATAACTCAATTCAAGGATATAGATCCAGATCATCAAAGAAGTTATGTCACTCAACTAGTTACTTACAGACCCTAAAACTGACGAATAAATAGTAGAACCAGAAAAATCTGTCTCTCGAATGTCTGTAGGAACTTGGAGCTGAGTAGTGGTGTTGTTTCCAGGAGCTGCCTCATAGAAGATGGAATGGCTTTGCCCTGCCATGCTTCAGGAAGCTCAGAGGTGACAGACTAAGGAAACGGATTTTAGCCTAAGACTAATATATCGAATGCTGACAGTCACCAATCATATACCTCAGAAGTGGAGAGATGATCATGCAGAGATGGCCTAACATATGGCAGGTTGTTGCACAGGAGACCCCAGCCACTTGGGGGCTTAGAAAACATTTCAGGTTCTTCCCAGCTCCAAGATTTCTGCGTCCCCGGAAAAGTGGAGAAGAAAAGAGGCTTTGAGAGCAAGAGGGGAGGATTCCGTGAGGGTGTGGTCTGCATTTTCCTCTGGAAGGTGAACCAGAGAGTAAATAACAGATTTTTCTTTATTTTCCAAGATCCCTAGGAGGGAGATCAGAAGGGAATGGAGTAAGAACGAATACAACTGAAGCTGGAAACACCAAAGAATGGAAGAAACAAGAAAGTAGGGAGAAGAAGAGGAGGAACGTGGTATACTTCCTTTGAGAGAATCATTTGAAGGAACACTACAGCTCAGACCTGCCAAAAGCTGATAGGCTCAACCCTGAGTATTGTATAAAAATAAGAGAAAGTTATCATTTAATTGAAAAAAATTCAAAAACCTCTTTTTTGTCCATTTCTTCTACTTACTTCAGGTATTTTGGCTGGTATTGTAGATTGAATCGTGTCTTCCAGAAAAGATGTGTTAAGATCATCAACCCCAGTACCTCAGAATGTGACATTATTTAGAATTGAGAGAACCGTAATAGAGTATACCATAAACTTAGGTTAAGAGCATGCTATAACCCAATAAATATGTAATCGGCTTGTGGACAATAGCACAGCCATTTTAGTTTTCTGCTTTAAAACATAACCTGTAGCTGTTTAAAGTTTCAGTTATGGGAAAAAACTGCAAAGCTCCAGTTCAAGCTTTAACCTCTTCCCTTGACCCACTTTCCCCTTAGCAACAACCAATCAGGTGCCAGGGGAAAATCACCTAAAGTTTCCAAATGTCTCTGCAACTTCACCAGCTAGTGGGCCAAGGTCAGCCCGAGTCAAGCTAGCCAATCCTCCACGATTGAGCTGACCACCAGAGGTTACTACCCAATTAAACGGTAACAGGACTGGAAAGCCCCCCCAAACTCCTCCTCCCTTTGTGTAAAAGCATAAAAGGCATCTGCTTAAGGAAGTCAGGGCCTCTGGGTGTACTCCGCTGCGTCAGTGGTCGACAGAGGTCCAGGCTCGAGCTTGCAAATAAAGACCCTCTTGAACTTTCATCGGAATTGGCTCTTGGTGGTCTCTCAGATTGAACTTTCGGCCACTACAGAACTGGGGTCTTTACAGAGGTAATCAAGTTAAAGTGAGGTTATTAGGGTGGGCTCTAATCCAATATGATCTATGTTCTTATAGAAAAAGGGAAATTTGGACACAGAGACAGACACACGGGAGAATTCCATGTGAAGGTGAAGGCAGAGATTGGGGTGATGCATCTGCAAACCACGGAACACCAAATATTGCCAGTAGAGCACCAGAAGCTAGGGGAGGGCATGGGACAGACTCCCTCACAGCCCTCAGAAGGAACCAGTCCTACTGACACCTTGACCTTGAGCTTCTAACCTAATTTCTAACTGTAAAACAGTAACCATCTCCCACAAGGCCTTGTGAATCCACCTAGCTATATATCTTTTGAGCCACATTTTACCATCCTCACCCAGGATGGAGTTTGAATTTTGGGATGATTCTATGACATCCAGACACTTTTCTTACCCTCTCTTACACGCTAAACTGGTACACTGACCCCAACTGAAGTCTCATATTCACTCTAGCTGCCATGTTTTAAGAAGGACAATAATGGTTCAGTCTCTTGTCCAAAATTCTTGAGGCCCAATATTTTTGGAAATCAGAATTTTTCAGATCTTAAAAAGTATGCTTTGGGCCAGGTATAGTGGCTCATGCCTATAATCCCAGCACTTTGGGAGGCCAAGGTTGGAGGATCACTTGAACCCAGGAGTTGGAGACAACATAGTGAGACCTCGTCTCTACAAAAAAAAGTAAAAAAATATTAGCCAGGCATGATGGCACGCGCCTATAGTCCCTGCTACTTAGAAGGCTGAGGCAGAAATATTGCCTGAGCCCAGGAGGTTAAGCTGCAGTAAGCTGTGATTGTGCTACTGCACTACAGCCTGGGAAACACAGTGAGATCCCAACTCAAAAAAACAAACAGAGCTATTGTTTGTCTATTATCAATTACATAACTCACCTGGTGAGGTCTTGGACTGCCCCCTAATTAATACATTAATATTTCTGTAACAAAATGCACTAGTAATCAAAAATAGTGGGATAAATAAAGATTATCAATAGTTTCATGTCAAGCTTTCCTGCCAAACAGCTTCAAATTAATTCAGGACAAGTTTTACCCTCACGTGAGTTACTAAGAATCTTAGTTTCGGAGCTTCCAGTATTGCGGTCATAAACCATTGCTACCCCCGCTCCATCCACAGATAAGTCAACTGATGACCAAAGAGGTTAAGGACCTCACTCAGGAAGTCTGGTTCTAAAGCCTTCTCTAAAGGCCTTACTGAATGTCCCATCCTGCCAATCAATTGTTATATTGCCTCTTCAAAGTTGACCCCAGGCAAGGGTGGCAGGCTAGTTCCAGAACTGGCAAGCCAAGTGGAAGAAATCAGGAGAACTGTAGAAAGCCAAAGAGGAGATGTGATATCTCCAGATATCTGTCTTTGTCCCAAATTACTTCTGTAATGCCATTTTTAACAAGGGGACATTGGGCTACCAAGGACAGTGAGAACAGCTGTGCAAGGAGGAAGATTCTGAGTGACAGGCGCGAGAGGCGTGTATAGAATGAGCAGACCGCGATTCTCATATTTACCGAGTAAAGCAGAGAAGAGCTATGAGTGTCAACAGCCTTGGGTCCATATCTCTCATTTTACTCATTCATCTAATACACATTGGGAGGGCACCTACTTAGTGTACAATGCAATCAGTCCTGGGAAATGCCAGAGAACAAACTTTCCCCAGCCTACAAAGCCCTCAAAGAGGCTGTTCAGCTGCCTTTCTGATCTCCGAACTGCTCTCTCCCTGCTAATCCAGCCATGCTGACCCTTTCGTACCCCAAACTCCGCCAAGATCTTTGCCCACTCAGGACTTTTGCCTCTGCAGTTTCCCTGTGTGGCATTTTCTGCTTTCTGCTCTTTCAACAACCAGTTACTCAGTCGTTCAGGCCTCGGCTATTCTTCACTTCCTCGCTGAGGATTTCCCTAACCACCCGAAGGAGCCACCTCTTCCCTTTTTTTCCCATCACCTTAATTTTTACCTTTGCGCTTACTGGTATCTACTGTTTTTGTTTTTGTTTTGTTTTTCTGATTTTTTTTGTTCACTCTCTCCCCCTGTTGAATGCAGCTTCCTATCATCAGGAAACCTCACCCAGCACATAGCAAATAGTCTATAAATATGTATTGAATAAATTAATAAGCAAGAGATTGAGCTTCCATCTTAGGGATTATGTGAGTTTTGTTATTTTGGAAAGCCTGCGGTTGTAGTCTAGAGAAAACACACTGCAGTTGTGTGGCTAAGACCGCTAGTCATCCAGCATCACTCGTTTTCCCCATCTTTAATCATAGAGCTCTCGAGTTGTAGCTGAGGATATGCCCAGCCAGCCAGTGTTCACTTCTCCCAGCATATTTACAGCATGGATTTGGCCAGTGGGTTGTGGGTGGAAATAAGCTGCGTCACTTCTGAGCCATGCCCTTAAAAGAAATGTGCGTGCCTCCCTGGCCTGGCCCCTCTTCTGGCTACCTAGAAGACATCAGAATCTACAAGCAACCCCTTTGGACCTAAAAATGGAAATCTTGTGTTGAGGCTGGCAGAGCTGCCGTGGCAGCTGTGGACTGAGCTATTACATAGAGAAAAATAAACTTCCATCTTATTTAAGAGATTGACTCTGGGAAGTTTTTAGTTACAACAACTAGTCCGGTACCCTATGACTGATAAAAGTTTTGAAGTATTTTTCAACAGTTTAGAGTGTTTTTGCTGTGTTTGGTCTGCCTCTGTCAGAAACTACTACTTTTATATTTTGGGATTTTTTTTTTTTTAGCTTTATCCTTACTATTTTTCGAATTAGTTCCTATGTCCCATAACATACTGCATTTGCAAACTTTCACTTGCAAAGAGAGAAAGGAAGCACACTTAGTAGAGGCGACTAGGCTAAATGCCTTACGTGTAATTTCTTATTTAATTCTCCCAATAGATCTGTGAGTCTGATGTCATTCTTTTCATCTTAAACATAAGGAAACAGGCTTAGAGAGGTTGGATGTCTTGTCCAAGGTCACATAGCTAGTAAGTAGCCAAGATGGGCTTTGAACCCAAAGGATATCTGAGCTTACTCTTTCCACTACTCTAAACTTACATCATGGTATACTCAATGACTGAAGGTTCATATCTGGGTTTTAAATTTTTTCTTTTGGCTATAATTGATTTTATTAATGTAACTGCTTGACTTCTACCTCATAGCTTGCTGCTACTTATCTATGACATCTTTAACCCTCCATCCCTAAAGATCCTGTTAGTTTATAAAAATTGTTGTAAAGGGGGAGGATTGTAGTAAAATATACGTAACATAACATAAAAGTTGCCCTTTTTTTGAGTCAAAGTCTCACTCTGTCATTCAGACTGGAGTGCAGTGGCACAATCACGGCCATTGCAGCCTCGACCTGCTGGGCTCAGGCAATTCTGCCTCAGTCTTCCAAGTAGCTGGGACTACAGGTGAGTACCACCATGCCAGATCTTTTTTTTTTTTTTTTTTTAATTATAGAGATGAGGTCTCACTAAGTTGCCCAGGCTTGTCTCAAACTCCTGGATTCAGGCAATCCTCTTGCCTCAGCTTCCCAAAGTGCTGGGATTATAGGCATGAGCCTTCATGCCTGACCCTATTTTAGTCATTTTTAAGTGTACAGTTCAGTGGTGTTAAGTATATTCACACTGTTGTGCAACCATCATCACCATCCATCTCCAGAACTTTTTCATCAGCCCTGAAAAAAAATATATGGAAAGCACGAATTTTCATGTCATCCTTGCACAGGGGCCATGCTAATCTCTCTGTATGGTTCCAATTTCAGTACGTGTGCTGCGAAGCCAGCATGGAGGGTCTTGTGTTTTCTAACTCTTGGCTCCCTTCCCCCTTTCTTTCCTTCCTTCTGTGATCTGTTGCCTATGCCTTAGTAATGAAATGGAGTGTCTTAGTCATACCTGTGCCTGCTTGGAATTGTGAGAGAGTGGAAGGAGAAATAGACATGATTCTTTATAAAATGGCCTACCTTGGGTCTTATCTCGGCTGGTTCTCTGTCTCTCTCTCTCTCTCTCCTCCCACAAATACCTAGGAGTCAGAAAATAGGAGAACATTCACAAACGGCCTAATGGATATCTGAATCGTTTTGAAGTTTCTTAGCCCTTCATAGGTGAGTTAGCAACTCTGATTTGCTCCACTTTGGAGTCACTGAGGTGAGACTCAGAATGCCATTGCATGCCAGGACCAGGAGGGATGAGAATTCTTGCCTCCTCCCTGGGTTTACAGAGAAGGCGGTCGGGAAGCTGGAGAACCAGGTAGGATTCGCCTGACTCCAGTGCAGAGCTTCTCTACCTTGACAGCTACCTAGGAGTCTTGCCCGCCCAAAAGCCCACCCTAAAAGCCTTTCTTTCTTTTTTATTTATTTATTTATTATAAAAATGTGGGGTACGATTCAGGGTTAGGTATATAAACATTGATCATGAAGGTACCCTTGTTGATGAGGTGTGCTCCTCCCTCCCCTAGCAGTTTCCCTACTTATGATTCAAGTCCCATCAGCCCCTCTCATCAGGGATTCCTTGGGTCCTTCAGACCCAGTACTAGACCGCTAAGAAGCTTAAAAAATGTACACGACTGTTGTGGCGGTTGGGCTTTGCCCCGATCCGCACAGCAGGACCGCAGGATGCATCCCCCAGCTGCTGGGAATGTTATTGGCTCCCAGCCCTCCCGGTAGACAGCCACCTGCCTAAGGCCACGCCCCCTTCCCAAAACAGCCTGATCCATGGCTGGTACCCCAATGCTGAATGACATGAAGGTTCATCCTAGCTCCAAGCTCTCGCTGGAACTTCAGAGGGAGTCATAGTTCTTCGCTCTGCCCAGCCTGTTTGCTTTCCTTCTCCCACAGGTGCCCACCCTGGACGCTCCCCTAAGAAACCTGCATGCTGATCTCTCCAACAGAGACGCACTCTAGGAAGCCAGTCTGCAAAAGCTCCAAGATAAAAATGATTAAGAGGTTCTAGTGAATAAATGTTTAATGGGATGTTTATAGATGCTGTGTTATGTCACATCCATTAATTGTTAAATTTAGCATTCATGAACATTTAAAATGTCATTACCTCTAATCACAATCTGTAGATTAGAATCTCTCATTTCAAGTATATTCCAGCTCATGTGTAATTGTTACTGAGAAATCATAGCAAATTGTCAATTAAACGCAGCACTTACATTCAAATAATTTCAAAAGCAAAGTCATTAGATTGAGCAGAATGAAACTGCTAATATCTAACTATTTCTGATCTTTCAAGATGGCAGTTTCACACGGTTCAACATAACAGCTCATCAAAAATATTTACCGAAAAATTATATTTAATTTGGGATTAAACTGTAATGCATTTGCCTTCCAGTAGTAAGCCTGCTAGGGCCTATGAAGATGCTACCAAGGGCCTTGCCTCTTTGGAATAAGGACACTACAAGCAGAGTCTAGAGACAAAAATCAAGATAATGCCAAGATTTGGGGGCAAAGAACGGAAATTGAAATCCAGACCTGATTTCACTCTGCATAAGTCCAACAGTTTGAAGCACTTCCTGCCTCTCAGGGCAAGCTCCTGAGTCCTCTCCTCACTTCTTTCTTTCCCTCTTTATATCTTACTCTCTCCTTCAGAGGTTTCCTTCTCTGCAGGGAAGCATGGTCTGTGGTTCACATGGGAGGAAACAAATTACGAACAACTCTCCTTTCAGTGAAAGACTTTTCTCTAATAATATCAACATTTAGCAATTCCCTGCATGCATTATCCTTTCAGTCCCTTGTGACTATGTCCCAGACTTTTACAAATACATCATTTGATCCATTCTCCAAAACTGCCTTGACCCCACATACTATTCATAGGAAAGGGCTCTGAGTGTAGTCTATTCCTGCTGTTTAATTATTTTGTGTATTGCACAACTCGACACGTAAGTAAGCATTCAAGTGTTTCGTTTATACTTGATGCTACATTAGAAACCTAATAGTTGACACAGAGAACTTCAGAAAGCTCCTGCGACATGAGTTCACATCACTAGGCTTCCCCAAGCCCGCCTGCCACTCCAGACCTGGTGGGGCAGCTGCGGTTGGGCTGAGCCCAACAAGGAGAATGGAAATGAGGTCTTGGAGAAACTAAAAACCAAACAGAATGGAGTAGCCAACATGCAAAACTACAAATGCTGTCACAGAAAGGGTGAGTTCCTTTAAACGAGTTTGTGGTCGGGCATGGTGGCTCATGCCTGTAACCCCAGCATTTTGGGAGGCTGAGACAGGAGGATTGCTTGAGCCCAAGAGTTCAAGATCATTCTGGGTAACATAGTGAGAACTTGTCTCTACAAAAAAAATCAAAAAATTAGCCGGGCATGGTGGCACACACCTGAGTAGTCCCAGCTATTCAGGAGGTTGAGGCGGAAGGATTGCCTGAGCCCAGGAGGTTGAGACTGCAGTGAGCCATGATCATGCTACTGCACTCTAGGCTCGTGACAAAGTGAGACCCTGACTATAAATAAATAAATAAATAAATTTTTGAAATGAGTTTGCAAATGTGAGGGGAATGATTAGTGGAAGGACTAACAAAGGACTTCCTCAATTTTTATTTTTAAATTGTATGCATTTGTTTATCTGATTATAAAAGTAGTACATAGTCTTGGTAGAAACATTATTAAAATCATAAACAATTGGCCCTTGAACAACACAGGTTTGAACTATACAGATCCATTTATATGCAAACTTTTTTCAGTAAATATATTGGGAAATGTTTTTGAAATTTGAAAAAACTTGCAGGTCAACTGCGTAGACTGGAAATATTTTTAAAATTATGCTCACTTCGGCAGCACATATACTAAAATTGGAATGATACAGAGAAGATTAGCATGGCCTCTGCGCAAGGACGACCTGAAAATTCGCGAAGCATTTCATATTTTTGACAGTCACATTCTTATATGCCAACAACAAACAGGCAAAGAACCAAATAAAAAGCACAATCTCATTCACAATAGCCACACACACAAACTGAAATACTTTGGCATCTTCCTAACCAGAGAAGTGAAAGACCTTTACAACGAAAACTAAAAAACACTACTCAAAGAAATTAAAGGTGAGACAAACAAATGGAAAATATTCCATGCTCATGGACTGGAAGAATCAACACTGTTAAGATGTCCATCCTACCCAAGGCAATCTACAGATTCAATGCAATGCCCATTAAATTACCAACATCATTCTTCTCAGGCCTGGAAACAACAATACAGAAATTCATGTGGAAATATAAACGGCCACAAATAGCCAAAACAATCCTTAGCAAAATAAACAAAGTGGGAGGTATCACACTTCCAAACTTTAAACTTTACTATAAGGCTACAATAATCAAACAGACTGGTATTGGTACAATACCAGCCATATAGACCAATGGTACAGGATAGAGATTCCAGAAGCAAAATTTCAATTTATCTTCAGCAAAGCCTCCCCCAACAACCAATGGGGAGAAGAGAAACTATTCAGTAAATGGTGCTGGGAAAACTGGCTAAGCACATACAGAATATTGAAACAGGACCTTTACCTCTCACACACTTTAAATCAACTCTAAATGAGTTGATAAATGTATCAAAGACCTAAACGTAAAACCTATAAGAAAACACAGAAGACAACCTTACAGAAATTGGAATAGGCAACCAATTCCTGATCAAAATCCCAAATCCCATGTTATATGAGATAAGATAGATATCTGAGAGCTCATCAAACTGAAAAACTTCTGCAAAGCAAAAGAAACCATCAAGAGAGTGGGGAGACAGTCCACAGAATGGGAAAAATATTTGTCAACTTCATATCTGACAAGGGCCTAACATCCAGGTTCTACAAGGAACTCAAATATGCTGAAAGGAAAAAAAAAAACCAGCCTTATTTAAAAGTGGGCAAAAGATATGAAGAGACACTTCTTAAAAGAAGACATGTAAGCAGCCAACAGATACATGAAAAAATACTCAGCCTCACTAACCATCAAAGAAATGCAAATCAAAACCACACTAAGATACCACCTAACTCCAGTCAGGATGGCCATCATCAATAACTCAAAAAACAACAGATGATGGAGAGGATGCGAGAAAAAGGAGATGTTTCTATACTGTTGATGGGAGTGTAAATTAGTACAACCTCTGTGAAAAATAGTGTGGCAATTTCTAAAAGATCTAAAAATCGACCTTCCATACAACAGTCTCCCTTCTGGGAATATACCCAGAGGAAATAAAATAATTCTACAGAAAAGACAGCTGTGGCAATTTCTAAAAGATCTAAAAGTCAACCTTCCATTCAATCCAGCAATTCCCCTTCTGGGAAAATACCTGGAGGAACTCAAATCATTCTACAAAAAAGATACCTGCACACGCATGCTTATTGCAGCACTATTCACAATAGCAAAAACATGGAATCAATCATGCTGCCCATCAAAAGTAGACTGGATTTTTAAAAACATGGTAAATATACACGATAGAATACTACACAACCATGAAGAAGAACAAAATTAGAACTTTGCAGCAACTTGGATGGATTTAGAGTCTATCATACGCAGTGAACTATCACAGAAACAACTGAATGCTACATGTTCTCACTGATAAGCAGACCTGAATATCTAGGCATAATACTATAAGAAAGGAATTGTCAGTAGCAGGACACTGCCGGGGGGAGGGGTCACCTAACATCAACAAGCATACCTGATCCCAAACCAGGTGAAGTGGGGACCAAAGGGAGACCCAAACTTCACCTGTATGATGAGTACTTATGTACCTAATCCTGAATTACACTTCACACTTTTAAATTTTAAAAAAGTTTTTTTTTTGAGTTGGAGTTTCACTCTGTTGCTCAGGCTGGAGTGCAGTGGCACAATCATGGCCACCGCAGCCTCGACCTGCTGGGCTCAGACTATCCTTCTGCCTCAGCTTTCCAAGTAGCCAGAACTACAGGCATGTGCTACCACACCAAACTAATTTTTTGATTTTTATTGTAGAGACAAGGTCTCACCAAATTGCCCAGGCTGGTCTCGAACCCCTGGGTTCAGGCAATCCTCTCACCTCCACCTCCCAAAGTGCTGGGATTATGGGGTAAGCCACCATGCCCAGTACCCCCCAAAATATTTAAAATATTAAGACAAATTTAGGAATGTAATGAATGCCTAGAAAACATGTAGATGCTGGTCTGTTTTATCATTTACTACCATAAAATACTAATCTACTATAAAAAGCTAAAATGTATCAAAACTTACACACACAAACAGTTATAGACTATACATGGCACCACCATTCACAGTCAAGAGAAATGTAAACAAATATAGAGGTGCAGTATTGAGTCATAACTGCATATAATTAACTGTAGTAAATGCTGTACTATCGTGGTAATTTTGTAACCATCTCTCATTGCTGCTGGGATGAGCTCAATGGAAAGTACCTGCTTAAAATGTCACTAATCATGTTTGGATGAGCAGGAAGTTCTGTATCACAGTAAAAAGTGATCTCCTGAGTTTCTTGTGTATTTTTCATTATGTTTTGTGCAATATTTTAACATCATGCGACCCATACAAAGTGCCACTAATGATGCTGGTGATGTTTCCCCAAAGTAAAGTCATGACATTACAGGAAAAAATTGAATTTTTTGATATGCTCCTAGATTGAGGTAGGCCACTGTGGTTGCCCACCATTTCAAGATAAATAAATCCAGCATACAGACAACTGTAAAAAAAAAAAAGAAAAGAAAAGAAAATTTGTTAAGCCATCACTGCAACTATACCAGCAGGTAAGAAAACCTAGCACTTTTTGTGAAATACCTTTTTATCTCATGGAAAATGCACCTTTTATGGGAGTGCAGGATTGCTATAAGAAAGGTATCCCTACAGATTTTCATATGATTTGAGAAAAAGTGAAGCTATTACATGACAACTTAAAGCAGAAGAAAGGTGAAGGATCTAAAGTTGGATAATTTAATGCCAGAAAAGGATGGTTTGATAATTTTAGAAAGAGATTTGAATTTTTAAATGTCAAGATTAGACAGTTTCTACAGACCAAGGGACAGCAGACAAATTCCCAGATGCCATTAAGAAAATCATTGAGGAGAAAGGATACCCACCTGAAAAGGTTTTTAGTGCAGATGAAAGAGTTCTATTCTAGGGGAGGATAAAATGCCACAAAGGACATTTATCAGTAAGGAAGAGAAGCAAACACTAGGATTTAAGGCAGGAAGGGGTAGGCTAACTCTACTGTTCTGTACAAATGCAGTCAGATTTATGATCAGGACTGCCCTTGTCTATAAAGCGACTAACTCTGAGCTTTGAAGGGAAAAGTTAAACACCAGCTTCCAGTCTTTTGGTTGTACAGCAAAAAGGTCTGGACAATGGGAACCATTTTTCTGAATTGGCTCCATTGATGTTTTGCCTCTGAAGTCAGAAATTACCTAGCCAGTAAAGGACTACCTTTTCAAACTCTTTTGACATTGAACCATGCTCCTAACTACCCAGAACTGTATGAGTTCAACACCGAAGGCATTCAAGTAATCTACTTGTTCCCAAACACATCTCTGATTCAGCCTCTAGATCAAGGGATCACAAGGAACTTTAAGGCTCACTATACATGCTACTCTATAAAAAGGATTGTCAGCAATGGAAGCGAACCCCAATAGAAAGAACATCATGAAAGTCTTGAAGGATTACACCATCTAAGATGCCATTGTTGTTATAGAAAAAGTCATGAAAGCCATCAAGCCCCAAACAATAATTCCTGATGAAGAAAACATTCTCTAGATGTTGTGCATGACTTCACATGATTTATGGCAACGCCAACTGAGAAAATCATGAGATTGTGGATAGGGAAGAGAGGAGTGAAGAGTTTCAAGATATGAATCTTGGAGAAATTCAAGAGTTAATAGACACCACACCAGGGGAATTAACAGAAGACAACTTGATAGTGACGAGTGCCTCTGAATCAGTGCCAGACAATAAGAGAGAAGACACAGAAAAAGCAGTGACAGAAAACAAATTAATATTATGTAATCTGCCAGAAGGGTTCTGATTATTCAAGACTGCTTTTGACTTCTTTTATGCCATGGACCCTTCTATGATACGAGCACTGAAAGAAAAGCAAATGGTGGAAGGATTGGTACTACATAGAAACATTTGAAGAGAAATGAAAAGGCAAAACAGTCAGACAGAAATTATATTGTATTTTCGTGAAGTTACATCTAGTGTGTCAGCCTCTCTCCCTCCTCGTCCACCTCTGCCACCCCAAGACAGCAAGACAAACCCTCTCCTTCCTCCTCCTTCTCAGCCTACTCAACAGATAAAGACCTTCATACAATGAATAGTAAATATATTTTATCTTCTTTGTGATTTTCTTTCAAACATTTTCTTTTCTCTAATTTACTTTATTGTAAGAATACAGCAACCCATACAAAGTATGTGCTAATCCACTGCTTATGTTTTTGGTAAGGCTTCCAATCAACAGTACGCTATTAGTAGTTATTTTTGGTGAGTCAAAAGTTGTACACACACAATTTGCAACTGTGCAGGAGGTCAGCACTCTTAACCCCCACAATGTTGAAGAGTCAACTGTATATAAGATATACACAAACATGTAGATACATATATTCAAATCATCCCAATTCCACCATCTAGAGATAACTTCTTTAAATATTTCTTTAAAAATTATTTAATTTAATTTGACTTGGATTTGATGGGAGAAAAGTGAAGTGAAACTGAAGGAATTGCTGAATTTTATAAATATATTTCTTCAAAATAAGAGGAAGGTATTAGTTATTAAGGAACTTTTAAAATTGATTAGAAAAATATGAGGCTTTGAGGCTGAGGATTCACTTTTTAGTGTATGCTTCTTAATGTCCATAGTTTTAAGTTTCCAGATTCTAATTCTTACATGACTGTCTAATCAAAATCAGAAGTAACATTGTTAAAAAAAAAAAAAGTTTTTCCTTTTTTTTTCTTTGAAAGAGAAAGAGAGAATGAAATGAAAACAAAACTTTACACATAAGCGTACTCTCAGGGTAACTCTTCAAAAAAGTATTAGAGAAAAACTGATCTATAAAGAAAAATTTGCTATAAAAATGTCAAAACACTTTCAGGAACAAAAAAAGAGAGTACACACCATAAATTCAAAGAGATTTTGTTTAACTCAGAGAGGATCCACCATTATTTCTTACATGCCATCACCTGCTCAAAATCTAACCTGCTTCATATTTGGACCTTGGTTTTCTTGTCAAGTGTTTCATTTACTTTCCAGAATATCTAGTGGTCGCTCTTTTTCTAGTTGAAAAAACAAAAGAGAGAGACGTATGCCACCATCTCATTGGCAACAGACTGTAACGGCACTTCTAATCTCATGATTGATGTAATTTTACTAACTTTCTTCCTGAAGATTGTTTTCGTGGAGCCCTCTGACTTCCTGTCCTAATTTGAACCCGATGCTATTGAGGCATTCAGAGAAACAGTCATCTTGGGATTTTTTTTTGTCATTGTCTTCCTAGACTAGTTTCTTGGATCTCTTGCTTTTCTCCGTGTGGTCCTTTTCCGCTTGTCTCTGGTACATCTCTAGGTAACACTTCTAGAAGAGTCTATAGAAAGCAATCTTTCTGAGTCCTTGCATATGTCCAAAATATTTTTATGTTTGATCTAGCCGGCATCTATTTCCACTTCCCAATCATTTCCTTCAGAATCTGGAACTTGTCACCCCATGATCTTTTTTTTTTTGAGTCGGAGTCTCACTCAGTTGCCGGCCACCGCAGCCTCGACCTGCTGGGCTCCGGTGATCCTTCCACCTCAGCCTTCCAAGTAGCTGGAACTACAAGCGCGTGCTAAAATGCGCGGCTAATTTTTTTATTTATTGTAGAGATGAGGTTTCATCAAGTTGCCCAGGCGGGTCTCGAACCCACGGGCTCAGCAATTGGCTCACCTCAGTCTCCCAAAGCTCTGGGATTACAGGCTAAACCACCGAGCCCGGCTACCCCATGATCTTATAACACCCAGTGCCGCTGATACGAATCTGGTCCAGTTTGCCTTGGTCCCTTCACAGGAAATCCTCTGCTTTATTTTTGAACACTTTAAGAAGATTCTTTTTATTTTTGCAGTGCAGAAATTTTACCAATATGTCTCTCACTGAGCCCTTTCAATCTGAAGACTCAAGTCGTTCTTTATTTTGAAAAAAGTTCTGTCCTATCTCCATGTTCTCTTTCTGCCCTTCTGAGACTCCCGTTGAAGGATTTGAAGAATGAACTGCCTTGATCTTCTCTCAGTTTTTAAAAAATTTTTTTATTTCAGTTTATTTTTTGAGTCAGGGTCTCACTCTGTCACCCAGGCTAGAGTGCAGTGGCACAGCTAATTGCAGCCTCGACTTCCTGGGCTAAGGCAATTCTTTCACCTCAGTCCCTCAGGTACCTGGGACTACAGGCATGTGCCACCACACCTGGCTAATTTGTTTGTTTGTTTGTTTGTTTGTAGAGACAAGGTCTTGGTATGCTGCTCAGGTTAGTCTCGAACTCCTGGGCTCAAGTGATCCTCCCACCTCAGCCTCCCCAAGTGCTGCGATCACAGGCATAAGCCACTGCACCTGGCAACTTTTAAGAAAATACTATTTTTAAAAATAAAGCTATCCTTATTCAAGTGCCTATATCTAAGTCTCACTTCTGGAAATTCTATGACTGGGCCCAAGAAAACAATTTTTAAAAACTTCCCTACTGATTCTGGTGCCCACAGAAAAGTGAGAGCCACAGATGTCATGGAATGAGAGCCAGGACATATTTGGTTCACCTTTGTCTCCAGCACAGCTTCTAGCAGATACTGGGCATGCAAAAGTGTTTGAAAAATAACAGAATACTCAGGAGATATAAGAATAGTTACATCAGTATATACAAAAATGTAACCAGGTATGGTGGCTCATGCCCATAATTTCAGCACATTGGGAGACTGAGGCAGGACTTGCTTCTGTCCAGGAATTTGAGACAGCTTGGGTAATACAGCAAGACCCCATCTCTCCTAAAAAAAATGTTTAAAAATTAGCTGGGTCTAGTGGCACACCCCTGTAGTCCCATCTACTCAGGAGGCTGATGCCCACAGAACAGATGAGCCTAAGAGTTTGAGGCTGCAGTGACCACGATCATGCCACTCAACGCCAGCCTGGGAGACAGAGGAAGAGCCCAACTAAAAATAAATAAATAAAAGGAAGACAAGTAATAGAATGAGAGAAAATATATTTTCAACATAAAGAGTATCCTTAATTCACAGAAAGTTCTTATACATTGTTAATACTTGCTGGGTGTGGTGGCTCATGCCTGTAATCCCAGCACTTCGGCAGGCAGAGGCAAGAGGATTGCCTGAGACCAGGGTTTCGAGACCAGCTGGGCAACTTGGTGAGACTTCGTCTCTACAATCGATCAAAAAATTAGCCAGGCATAGTGGCGCGCACCTGTAGGTCCAGCTATTTGGAAGGCTGAGGTGGAAGGACCGCCTGAAGCCAGCAGGTCGAGGCTACAATGGCCATGAGCGTACCACTGCACTCCAGTCTGGGCAACAGAGTGAGACTCCAACTCAAAAGAAAATTAATAATATTTATTTTTAGAAAGCAATATTTGTAAAATTTCATAGACAAAAGCAAGTAGCAGGCACAGCCTGTTCAGGCTTAGAAGAGAATCTGAAAATGGCTAATAATCTACATACTGATGCTTAATCTCATTAGATGCCAGGAAAAGGCAGATCAAAATTATGAGAAATCATTTCTGCCCATCCCTTTAGCCAAAATTGAAATGATTCTTAATTGCCCATGTTAGGAAGTTTTGAGGAAGCCGGCTACATTTATTCACTAACAGTAAGATCACAAATTGTTGTAAACTTTTCGGATGACAATCTGACATCATATATTCAATTGTATACCACACAAACTCTTAGATCCAGAAATCTTACTTCGGGACATCCACACTACAGACATAAAAGTACAAGTTTCACAATTGTATCTGTAACTAACATTAACTGAGCACTTACTCTGTGCTAAGTGCTGTGCTAAATGCTTTACAAAAGATGTCCTAATTCATTCTCAGAATGACTTTATGAGTCAGGTACCATGATCTCGCAGATAAAGACTAACAATTAGCACAGTTAAATATGCTGCCCAAGGTTTTAGATGTGCTAGTAAATGTAGGAATTGGAACTTGAAACCAGTCAACATGACAGCAGAGCTAACTCTCGTAGCCACTGTCACATGCTGCCAAAATTAGAGACAAATGACTAAAAAAGAAAATTAAGCCAAATGCTCTCAATCGAGGAACGGTCACAACGACCTCAATCACCAGAAACACAAAATGTCCAGTCCCACCTTGATTTCAGAACGAAAATCCTCTTTGACCAGGGGTAAGGAAGTTGTAACAGATGTTTTCATAGAAACAGAAAGTAGAAGTTGTGATGAGGAAGAGCCTGGTGAGAAAGTCTTAGCACAAGGAAGGGATCGGCAGTCACTGGGCACTGCTGAGGATGGGGGACACTTGGCAGCACAATGGGTACTTGGCTCATTACCGAGGGAGTGAGGCCAGTTACAAGCCCAAACTTCACCGGCATGCAGTCTACTCATGCAGTTAATCTTGCTTGTACCTCACATTCCTACAACAAAATTAAATTTTTTAAAAGCAATCTTTGCCAAATGGGTGCTTTGGGGACAGATTTCTCTCCAAGGCAACCTCGACTCCTCCCTGTGAGTGACTCTTATGGATAGTAGGCATGATTTCCAGGCTGGCCTCATCCCGGTGGTCCTTCCCAAGAAAAAAGGGCTGAGGGCGTGAACAACGTGTTGACATGGCAGAGGACTGATGATTATGAAGATTTCCAGGACACTGGAAACATTGCCTCCATTTTCCTGGAAAATGCCCACTTGTTTGTTTTATCTCCTTGGAATTTGGAGAAGATGTCATAAAAACAGTTTTCACACCAAGCCCGCGGTGGACACTCCCTGAAACCTTAACCCCTGGTGGAAAGGAGAGAGGCTTCATGCCTCTCTTGCATGGGGTCACTTGCCACCACGTTCTGGGTTGCGGGGCTGATTCTCCACAGTCATTCCTCCTGGGTTTTATGTCCAGCTTGTGAGTAAAAAGTCCACAAGCCACGTGCCAATGTTGTGCCTCTGAGTCCAGGGCATCCAAGAGCATATGTTAGAATAGGGTCTTAATTGTGCTTTAAAATAGAATTATCTAAAGCAGTAATCAAAGTCAGGTGCGGTGGCTCATGCCTATAATCCCCGCACTTTGGAGGCCAAGGTGAGAGGACTGCCTGAGTTCAGGAGTTGGAGACCAGTCTGAGCAACACAAGACGTTGTTTAGATAATAAATTTTTAACATTAACCAGGCATGGTGGTTTGTGCCTGTAGTCCCAGCTACTTGAAAGGCTGAGGTGGAAGGGTCGTCTGAGTCCACTAGGTCGAGGCTGTGGTAGCCATAATTGTGCCACTGCACTCCAACCTGGGTGTCAGAGTGAGACTCTGACTCAAAAAATAAATAAATAAAAATTAAAAATAAAACAAGAGTCACTCTAAAAAAAGTCCCAAGGACGACTGTAGACAGTGTGTCATAAACCAAGGATTACGATTAACCCAGTTTTGTGAACCTGAAGCCAATAATAATAATATATAAAACAAATAAGTAGCCTGATAATCTATTTACAAGACTATGACAACCACAGTCCCAGAGATGTTTTTCCCTCTTTCTTATTGTCACCTGTTATTCATAGCAGCTAAGCCTAACCTTTCTTCAGACTCATAGAAGTAAAGAAGCTTCTAATTTGTCCAGACTCCTGCCTTAAAGTGAAAATCTCTGAAGCCTATTTATTTCTCTAGCTCCAGTAACATGGTATTTCCAAACAGACTCTCTCCATGACAAAGTCCTTGTAGAGAGTTCCTATTAGAGCCTTCCTTTCCTTGTAGAAAAAGTTTGCTTATTTCCAGCTAATCCAAGAAGGCGTGACGTTGCTCCCTTGACATGTCCCAGAAGTCTGGAGCACCCTGAACGATCCCACACCTTCCAAGATTTTGACCAAAACAGAACAAGAGAAGACTGTGTTGAAGCATTAGAGAGATAGAGGTGCCTATTATTTGGGTTCAGTTCCCAGCCCTGCCACTTATTAACTCTATGAACTTGGGCAAGATACTTTACCTCTCAGTGCCTTAGTTGTACCATCTGTGACATGGGAGCAATTAATTGGCAACCTCCTTCATAGGCATGTTGCAAGATACAAATGAGAAATTGCATGTGAAACATATAGCACTATGTGCAGAGGAAGCACTTAATAAACATTACTTACAGTTGTTCTGTGTCACATAAAAACAATCTTTGATAGACTTTCCTTGACAGTCACAAGAGTGGTTAAGCCCTTAGCTCTGGCACCCAACTGACTTGGGTTTAAATATAGTTCTGCTGTTTACTAGCTGTGTGGTCTTTGACATTTTTCTTAACTTGTATAAGCCCCTTCCTTATCTGCAAAAATGGAAGTGATCACAGTGCCTCACCTCTTAGGGTTGTCAGGAGGATTAGAGATAATACATGTGCCTTTTAATGCACAGCACATGTAAGTGTTCAATAAATGTTAGCTGGTGTTTAATTTGGACTTGTACCTTTTATTTTAATTTCTACTTGAATAAAATAGTTAGAAATTAGAACACAATTGATTTCCTTACTAAGATTTGTAGGTTAACTGCAGTTCTACATTTTATGGCACAAACCCTGTCTGGGTTTATATATGAGGAGGGATCCCTCCCCAAAAAACCCACCAGAATTATCTTTTGGAAGGCAAGCCCCTTGTAGTACATTCAGAATCTATTCCTCCAGATCAAATGGTTAACCAAAGGTTTTATCTGGAAGTTTTGAGAAGGCTAAATCACGATTTGTGGAAGAAATGTATTGAGTTGTGGCAAACAGGTGACTGGTTCTTTCACCATGGTATCATACCTGCCCACACCATGCTGAGTGTTCAGCAGTTTTTGACCAAAAACAGCCTGACCTCCATGCCCCACCCTCCCTATACACCCGAACTTACCCTCACTGTCTTTTTGTTTGTTTCCTTAGATGAAAAAAGTCCTCAAAGGGAAAAGTTTTGCCAGTGTGGAAGAGGTGAAATAAAAAATGGCAGAAGCACTCAAAGGCATCAAAGTTGACGAGTTCCAAAAACTGTTTTGAGCAGCGGAAAAAGCATCTCGACAGGTATGTTGCATCAAACAGAGTAATTTGAAGGTGAATGAATATGTAAGAATAAATATACAATTTTTATAACAAAAAATTGTAAAGTGTATAAAGTGTAAAAGACAGCAGATACACTCTGTCAAGTGTTAGCCAAGAGACTTCAGGAAAATATCAGAAGCTCAAATTTCTTAACTGTGAAATGGTACAAAAATATCTTCCCTCACAAAGTAGTAAGATTTCCATGTGGCAATGGATGATACCTGCTTTATAAATTACAAAACGATATAAAAATACAAGACTTCATTATTTTCTCTGGAAAAAGTGAGGACTTGATATAATAAACATAAATAGAGTGCAATACAGACTTACAGAGTAGTTTCTCCATTGGCTAGAGAGGATGTTTATTTCTGAATAAGGTCAAATAAAAATCTTTAAGAATCTCTCAGGTCCAGGCTCTGTGGCTCAGCCTGTAATCCCAGCACTTTGGGAGGCCAAGGCGAATGGATTGTCTGAGCCCGCGGGTTCAAGACCAGACCGGGCAATGTGGTGAGACCTCATCTCTACCATAAAAAAAAAAAAAAAAATTAGCCAGGAGTGGTAGCAGGCGCCTGTAGTTCTGGCTACTTGGAAGGCTGAGGCATAAGGATAGCCGGTTTCTCAGCTGGTCGACGCTGGTGGTGGATGCTGGTGGGGCCCTGAGCACCTGGGCGACAGAGTGAGATTCCAACTCAAAAAAAAAAAATTTGTGTCTATGTTATGGGAACTCTATGTCAAGAGAACAGGGACAGAGACTAGCCTTCAGCGAATGGAGAAAGGGGCCAAAATTTATTTCAATATGCCAGGCAAGTCTTTGGGGCCGTGGAGTATGCCTTGGCACTTGGTGGAATTTGCTTCTTGCTAATTTTAGTTCTATGTCTCAATAAGCTCTCTAAGGCAGACAAGTAGCTAAATGTCTAAAGGTCTTTCTTTCCCTTCTCTCCCCACCTCCACCCTGTTGATGTCTCTCTTCGACTTTCTCTTTCTGAAAATAAACACATCAAGAGAACGTGGCAGACAAGTGTTCACACGTCTACCAAAAATACACTGTAGTTAAGTCGGGCAAAACAACTCATAATTATTTTCATTCCTCAAAATTGTCCTTGGTGGATCTTTTTTCTTGGTTTTTGTTTTTTATTGTTCTTTAAAGACTGTACATCTTTTCTATTTGACTTTATGAACCAATGTATGGCTGAGAAAATTAAGAGATCCAGGATGCAAGAAAATTCATCCATTTTGCAAGGTCTCCTTTGCCTCTGTGCAGGCAGTAGCGTTAATAGCCCAAATATCTGGCCATTTTGGAGTCTGGGTAAATCCATTCCCATGATTAGTCTCCTACTAAAAAGGATCAGAGCAGTCAAACATTTTGTATAAAATCCGAGAAGGCTGGGTACAGTGCTCACACCTGTAATCCCAGCACTTTGGGAGGCCAAGGTGGGATGATTACTTGAGTGCAGGAGCTCAAGACCAGCCTGGGCAACATGGCAAGACCTTGTCTCTACAAAATAATTAAATAAATAAATAACATTAGCCAGGCATGGTGGTGCATGCTTGTAGTTCCAGCTATTCGAGAGGCTGAGACAGAAGGATTGCCTGAGCCCGGGAGGTTGAAGCTGCAGTGAGCTTCATGATCATGCCACTCCACTCCAACCTGGGTGACAGAGTAAGACCCTGACTCAAAATAATGATGATGATGATGATGATGATGATGATGATGATAAGCAGGAAGGAGGAAGAGGAAGAAATTTTCCATCTTCCATGTGCAAAGAAATGGAAGTATGTCACCCACAACTACCTGCCAATTCATGGTCAGTGTGAGATCAGAAAACTTCCTCCTGGTATCTGAATCAATCAATTGCTCTACTTAAGAGAAAACCTCCATGGGAAAAAAAAAAGAGAGAAAACTACAGAAATAGGTAAACATACATATATTCAACATGTATTTACTGAGTGTCTAAGCAGAGCACTGCAGGGCACAGGAAGATGAGTAAGAAATGCTCTGGGCAGAGGTTTCCCTCTAGAAAACAGATTTGATGACACAATGGGCCATGAGTCCCACCCACCCCACACAAGATTTCAGAACTATCATCTCAAACAGGGCATGCATCCCCCTCCTTCAAAACCCTCCACAAGGGTCCAAGTTTCCTCACCTCTTCAGCTTCAGCTCTGCACGATGTGAATCCAGCCGTTTCACCTTCCCCTTTCCTCTCAGTACTCTCTGCCCCACATCAAATTGGAGTACCCTCCCCTCAACACCAAGTGTCACTGCACCCTGACAACCCACCCCCACTCCCATCCCCATCACCTCACCACCTACCACAGCCCTGGCTCTCTATTTGTGTTAGAATGACCTTTCCAATCCCCATTCCCAAATCCTGCACTTCCTCAAGCCTACCTGGGCTTCACCTCCCTGGGCAATCTATCTTCTGCTCACTCCAGGCAAACTCGTCCCACTTCCTGCTGCAGCCAGCATTGGTCCTGTGTGCGGGAAACGTTGTCTCTGTTCCTCTGTAGCTCTGAAATGCTTTCTGTCATTCTCCCTGGCTCCACGGAGAGCCTGAGTAGGCAAGGACCACGTGTTTATCATCTCCTGTCCTCACAGCCTAGCAGCCTAGTTTCTTGAGATGCTCAGGAAATCAGTTGGCTTAAATGAAGTAGTACTGTAAGGCAGCCTGTGCTGAAGGTCTTCAAAGGAACCCCCTAAAGAGTTCAAAAAGCCCAGTGGAAGGAGAAAAGGGAGTCTCTGAAGTTACCGATTTCTTCCACCAGCCTTAATAACTTGTAAAGCCGGGAGAGCTCAGGGGTTCATGCTTGATGGCTTGAGGCCAGGAGTTTGAGACCAGTTTAGGTAACATTTTGTTCCCTTTTGGCAGGGTGGGTTGTGGTACAACTGGAATGTGTGCCTGTTGTGGTCCCCAGTCCTTCTGATCTTTGTCCTCGTCCATAATGTATTCATTTTGCATAGTTTGAGACCAGCCTGGGTAACAAAAAGTTAAACAAACAAACAAAAAAAACTTTGCAAAGCCAACAGAGCGACAGACTCTAAAATCTCAGAAGTATTTGTATACCTAACCCTGAATTGTACCCCACATCTTTAAAATTAAATAAAATAAAATCTCAGAAGTGTACAGGAACAAGAGCACATGTTCCAACAAAATATGCCAACAGAAACACTTGACTAAATAAACAATGAAGCAAAATTAGTATAATCAAAATGACTCTTTTAAAAAAAATATGTATGA
Organism: Cephalopachus bancanus; assembly: GCA_027257055.1. Classification (NCBI taxonomy): domain Eukaryota; kingdom Metazoa; phylum Chordata; class Mammalia; order Primates; family Tarsiidae; genus Cephalopachus; species Cephalopachus bancanus. Next base: position 4,131,870 of record JAPVLO010000124.1, read on the forward strand.
GCCACAGCTTTAAGCTGGTGAACTTTGATTTTTTTCTTTTTTTTTTTTTTTTTTTTAGTTGGAATCTCATTCTGTCACCCAGGCTGGAGTGCAGTGGCACACTCACAGCTACCTTGGACTAGACCTGCTGGGCTCATGCGATCCTTCCACCTCAGCCTTTCAAGTAGCTGAAACTATAGGTGTGTGCCACCACTCCCGGCTAATTTTTTTGATCTATTTTCAAGACGAGATCTCGCCAAGTTGCCCAGGCTGGTCTCGAACCCTGGGGGCTCAGGCAATCCTCTCCTCAGCCTCGAAAAGTGCCGGGATTACAAGCGTGAGCCACCATGCGAGTGCAGCGGCCCCTATCGCCGCCTCTCCATCTGTCAGCATGCTCGTCTACCCACAGCATGAGCAGCCTTTGTGTCTACAGCACGTTGGTCACCGGCTCCTGTGAAATCAAGTCACGGCAGAGCGAGGTGACCCGCATCCTGAATGCAAAGTGCATCCAATACCAACTAGTGTACATCTCCCAGGGCAACACCCTGCAGGATGAGGTGTGAGCCTTGGTGGGCAACCCCAAGGCCATCCCACCCCAGATTGTCATTGGGGACCAGTACTGTGGGAACTATGAATTCTTCTTTACTGACTAGTCTCAGAAATTGTCTTAAGCAACAGTTTCAAATGCTGACTGTCCCAAGCCAGGTCTTAGGGCTGCCACCCTGCCTGGCACTGGTTGATGGGCACCTCTGTTGGCTCCATTAGCCAGAGCTCTGCCAAAGGCCCAGCAATCCCCCTCCCAGGAGCACCTTACAGACAATTAAATGCCCTGTTCCATTGGGAAATAATAAAAATAAAGAGGCAACAGAGATGAAGGATCATTAGAAGGGTCCACACTCTGAAGCAGCAGTGTACTGGTCAAACACAAGAGGTTTGGACTCACAGCATTAGGTCATCTTCTGATTCTGACACTTAATAGTGTAAGCTCGGATGAGTTCCTTAACCTCACTAAGGCCTCAACTTTCCCATCTGTCAAATAAGGGTAAGAGTAGACCCCCATCATGGAGTTGGTTCTTGGAATGATTCAAAGAGATAATGCTAGGCTGGGCACATGCCCACATGCCTGTAATCCCAGAACTTTGGGAAACCATGAAGGGAGGACTGCTTGAGTCCAGGTGTTCGAGACCAACCTGGGCAACATAGAGAAACCCTGTCTCTCTTAAAAAAAAAAAAAAAATAGTCATGAAGGTGCACACCTGCGTTCTCAGCTACTCAAGAGGCTAATATGAGAGGATTACCTGAGCCCAGGAGGTTGAGGCTTCAGTGAGCCATGATCGCACTGAGACTCTAACTCAAAAAAAAAAAGAGAGAGAGAGAGATAATGCTAGTAAAAATGTTTAGCATAGTTTCTATCATACAGTACACACTAAATAAAAGTTTATTGCTTGCTATTTTGATGTGATTGCATGTTTCTGTGGATGGCCTAAAGGAATAGGCCTCTATGATCTGGACATTGCAAATTCTCTATAAGGGATCATATTGTAAAAACAAGCACTTACTCTCACCTACTCTATATAATTCAGTCACTCACTTTACAAATATTTACGAGTACCTTGCATGTACCAGGCATTGTTTTAGACCCTGGGATCCAGGGTCTAAATATTTGAGAGGTAAGAAAAAAGTGGCACTGGACAAAGAGGTCATTTGAAGCACATTTCACTTGTGTGATTTCACTACAGGGAGTCCGAAGTGACACAATTGTAAAGTGTGCCCAGTGTAATGCCCAGTCCTTCTGATCTGTGCCCTTTGTTCTTGCCTGAATTCCACATGCCCTCATGTTGTCCCAGAGCCTTTGTAACTGTTATAGAATAAAAGCATTTGGATAATTTTTTTCATAGTAAAGTGTCAACGGCTCAATCTGTTTACTTCTTCTAGAGTTGACCTGGAAGAGAGAGCAACTATCAAAGAAAGGGATAGCGTTCCTTCAGACAGTGTGGCAGACAGAAGGAGGAAGGGGATAACTTAGTATCTCTGGGTGAGTAACGTCTGGTTCCCCTAAATACAACCCTTGTTGCAACTACCTGTGCTGTCCCTGCATAACACCACCTGGGGCAGCCACACAAATGTGCCTCTCAGATCAATGATTGCAGGGAGAGTAATTGCTAGATGCCAAGCTGAGGTGCTCGGAACCCAACACTGCATTTGCACAGAGGCCATGCTTCATGAGGGCTGGAATGCAAAGGCAGTTCCGCCCCTGTGAAACCCAAGATTCTTCCCATGGGAGTCTGGCTTGAGGCCTCCCCATCAGCCTGGCAGGACCTTTCCTAGACCTGCACCACCATCTGACACTTTCTACCCAACCTTGCTTCCTTCCCTCTGTCCTCCCCAGGGGGCAGACTTGCATCACTGACAGCTCTCCCAGCCTCCTCCTGCTCCCTCCCGGTCTTCCTCAAGGCATTTTCTCCGAGACATTTCTTGCACATCTAATCCTGTCTTGACATCTGCTTCTGAGAGAGCTGAACTAACACAGCCACCTAATCCCTGACTCCTGCAAACCTGATGTAACAAATGCCTCTGGTGTCCACATCACGCCCCTCAGCCCACTTCAGATTTCTGTCACAGCTGTGTGAGCTCAGACTCACCTTGTGCTGACAGCATCCTCCCTCCAACAAGTGCCAAGGGTTCCACGTTTTGTCTCAGAGCTATCCCCAACATCATGGGAGCCCTTCAGCACAGATCTGAGATGCAAGGAAAGTTAACCCCACAGGAGAAACCCTCAATCCTTGGATATAAGGAGTCAGTGGATAAATGCCTCTGCCCCTCATCCTTCAAGTAGACAATGCTGAGAACATTCTGTGTCCTATTTAGAAGGGCCCAGAGGAATCAAGTCCAAAGCCTCCAAAATGCATCATTATATATTGGCTTTCCCTTCTTCCCTGCCTCACTCTCCCCGCCCCTCCCTCCTGCCTTCCTGGGATTACCTTCCTAATAAACTCTTTTACCCAAGTCATTGACAGGTTCTGCCTTCCCAGGAACCCACACCAAAACACCTGATATGTGAATTACAATAATGGAATCACATTTACAAAAGTCTACTTTGAGATAACAATGCTGAATGTCTATGGGGACTACATGATTTAAAAATATTCTGTATTTCTCAAATCACTCTATGAAAAAGATACCTGCACACACATGTTTATTGCAGCATTGTTCACAATAGCAAACACATGGAACAAACTGTGCTGCCCATCAAAAGAGGACTAGATTTAAAAAATGTGGTATGTATATATGATGGAATATTATGCAGCCATAAATAAGGACAAAATTATGAGCTTCACAGCAACTTGGACAGACTTAGAGTCTATAATACTGAGTGATTTATCACAGAAACAAAGAACTGAGTATCAGATATCCTCACTCATAAGTAGACCTTGAACAATTATCGTAATACTATAAGAAAGGGATTGGAAATAGTGGGAAACTGCCAGGGAATGGGGGGCATACCTCATCAACAGGGTTGCCTGCATTGTGAATATTTATATCTAGCCCTGAATTATACCCCACATCTTTAAAACAAAAAATTTTTTTAAATTGTGTAAATATCAGAACTATATATTCTGATATTTGGTGTCCTACACCTAATATCAGTGACACAGTAGGACACAGTGCCTTCTTGAAGGATGTGGTGGCCAGCCTCCAAGATGGCCCCCACTGATAGCTGCCTCTTGATACTCATGCCTTTGAGTAGCCCCATCTCACATTGAATGAGTGGAATAAAGGAGAAGTGACAGTGTATGACTTCCAAAGTGTGGTTATAAAAGGCCTTTCAGTTCCATGTTGATTAGTAAGATCTCTCACTCTAGGAGAAACCCGCTGCTATGTTATGAAGACACTCAGGCAATCTTGTGGAGAGAAACACGTGACATGAACTGAAGCCTCCTGCCAACAGCCAGCACCAACTTGCCAGCCATGCGAGTGAGCCACCTTGTAGGCAGTTCTTCCAGTCCCAATTAAGCCTCCAAATGACCTCAGTCCCAGCAGACATCTCATTGCAACTTAATGAGAAATCCCAAGCCAGCATCACCCAGCTAAACTGCTCCTGAATTCCAGACCTTCAGAAAATATGAAAGATAATAAGTGATGATTCTTGTTTCAAGCTACTAAGTGTTGTGGTGATTTGTTACATAGCAATAAATGAATAATTAAAAGGGATACCCTAAGTGTCCTAAGTGCTTAACAAACAGAAACGCACTGACACTCATACCAGTCCTATGAGGTTAGCACTATTTAATATTCCCATATTAAAAAAAAAAAAAAGCTGGGCACAGTGGCTCACACTATAATCCCAGTACTTTGGGAGGCCGAGGCGAATGGATTGCCTGAGCCCACAGGTTTGAGACCAGCCTAGGCAACTTGGTGAGACCACATGCTTACAGTAAATTAAAAAATTAGCTGGCCATGATGGCATGTGGTTGTAGTTCCAGCTACTTGAAAGGCTGAAGTAGAAGGATCACCTGAGCCTAGCAGGTAGAGGCTGCGGTGGCCGTGAGTGTGCCACTGCACTCCAACCTGGGCGACAGAGTAAGAGACTCCAACTCAAAAAAAAAAAAAAAAGGAAAAGGAAAAGAAAAAAGAAAAGCCGTAAGAAGTTAAGAACTTAGGATAACTCAAATAAGAAGAGCAGGGACAGAAACAAGATGGTCTGGATCCAACATCTGTGGGTTTAGCCACTACGCTGTCCTGCCTCAAGTGTGGGTGCTGCCTTGAGAAGAAAGCACTTGTATTTCTATTAATAACCTATGCTGCATAATGCTGTATACCCTAAAAAAACCTTCTTCTCTGGTTTGGTGTTCAAACATATGACTTTTTAAGACATTGATTCCAATCGATTTTTGGCTTAGAGTACACCTTACCTTCTTCTAGAAAATACATTTCTAATTTTGTAAAATATTATTGGGAAAAAGTATTCCATGATCAAAAGTTAATTTCACCATCAAGCCATTTGGGAACACAGGCATTCTTCTGTTGATGAAAGAAGCCAAACCGCAAAATATTTAAGATGGTTTATTCTGAGCCAAAAGTGAGTGACTTAGGCCTGTGACACTCAACCCCTGAAGGTCTTGAGAATGTGTGCCCACCGTGGTTGAAGTGTAGCTTGGTTATATACATTTTTAGGAAACTATAAATCAGTACATGTGTAATTTACACTGGTTCAGCCCAGGAAGGCAAGACATCTCCCTAGTTCAATGATCAGCTCTTTGAATGAAAGACTAATGTCTCACATCTCCTCTATTCTCTGTCGTGCCTTGCACACAGTAGGCTCCCAAATGTTTGTTTATTTATGACATCTCAAACTTTCAAAAATGAAAGTCATTCTGTTTGTTCTCTGAACTGCTCCAAATTCCACCAGTTTCTCTTGTTCCTAGCATCCATCATTTCTGTGTTGAGGTTTGGTTAACCCTCCTTGGGAGGTTAGAAGTAAAAGAAATAAGAGTGTCCCAAGTGTTCCAATGTGACCATTGGAACCAACCTCAAGACTACCTTAAGGTACTATACTCAGTGCTGAGCCCCACACGTGAAGAGGGACATCGACAAGCTGGAGCTGCCAAGAGAAGGGTGACCGGAGGAAGAAGGGTCTGAAAACCTTACCGTGAAGAAGGCTGAAAGCGCCTGAAAGAAGGACTATGCTTCTTGTAACTGTGAGACACCAGAGCCTAATTAACTTCCCCAGCTGTTTCCAATGGAATATGTAGCATTCAAGAAAATAGTTGAGTGGGTAAATAAATTTGGAAAATGCTACAAGGCAAGCCCCCTCTGGGTTCACAAAACACATCAGCAAACAAAGGATTCTGAGAAAATCCTCTGAGAAAGATTTGTTAAAGCTTATTTACCAAATTTATTGAACCACAATCTTCTCTTTTTATTTTTCCATATAAAGCTTATTAACATCATATGCAGAACATTAGGAAAAGCTGTCCTAAGAACAGGCACATAGACCAATGGAACAGGACAGAGATTCCAGAAGCAAAACCTCAATTTCTCAACCAATTCATCTTCGACAAAGCCTTCACCACCAATCACTGGGAGAGAAGAATCTATTCAGTAAATGGTGCTGGGAAAACTCACTGACCACAAGCAGAAGATTAAAACAAGGCCCCTACCTATCACCATACACAAAAAATCAACTCTAAATGGATCAAAGACCTAAACGTAAAACCTCAAACTATAAGAACCTTAGAAAATGCAGGAGACACCCTTATGGAAATTGGAACTGGTAACCAATTCTTGATCAAAACTCCAAGTGCCCATGCCATAAGAGATAAGATAGACAAGTTAGACCTCATCAAACTGGCAAGCTTCTGCAAAGCCATAGAAACTGTCAAGTGAGCAAGGAAACAGCCCACAGACTGGGAAAAAATATTTGCCAACTCTATGTCTGAAAAAGGCCTAATGTCTAGGATCTACAAGGAACTCAAACGTGCCAAAAAGAAAAAGACAAGCAGCCCCATTACCAAGTGGGCAAAAGATATGAATAGACACTTCTCAAAAGAAGACATAAGAACAGTCAACAGATACATAAAAAAATGCTCAGCCTCACTAGTCATCAAAGAAATGCAAATTAAAATCATACTAAGATTGAGATACCACCTAACCCCAGTCAGGATGGCCATCATCAGTAACACAAAAAACAACAGATGCTGGAGAGGATGCAGCAAAAAGGGAACACTTCTACACTGTTGGTGGGAGTGTAAACTAGTACAACCTCTATGGAAAACAGTATGGCTATTCCTAAAAGATCTAAAAATCGACCTGCCATACAACCCTGCAACCTCCCTATTGGGAATATACCCAGAGGAACTCAAATCACTCTGTGAAAAAAATACCTGCACATGCATGTTTATTGCAGCATTATTTACAATAGTAAAGACATGGAACCAACCATGCTGCCCATCGAAAGGGGACTGGATAAAAAAAATGTGGTACATATACATGATGGAGTATTACACAGCCATAAAGAAGGACAAAATTATGAACTTCACAGCAACTTGGATGGACTTAGAGTCTATAATACTGAGTGATCTATCACAGAAACAAAGAACTGAGTATCACGTGTTCTCACTTATTACCAGAACTTGAACAATTACTACCCTTGAACAAAAGAATTGGCAGTAGTGGGAAACTGCCAGGGGCGAGGTGGTGCTGGATTAGCAGTAGTGGGAATCTGTTTGGGGGGGAGCACACCTCATCAACAAGGGTACCTGCATAATGAACATTTGTATATCTAACCTCGAATTGTACCCCACATCTTTAAACATTTTTTTAAAAGAAAGAAAGGCTGTCCTAAGAAACAGAACGTTTGGCAAGCCATTACACTGTACACAGTAAATATATATACAATTTTAACTTGTCAATAATACCTCTATAAAGCCAGAGGGAGAAAATGAAGTAGAACTACGGTAGGTTTTCAGAAATTATCAGGAGGGAATTCTGATACATTATACAGCAGAATATATCTGGCCAAAGACAGAACAAGCTGCCTGTGAGGTCAGGGGTGCTCTGTCACTGAAATTGTTCAAAATGAGTCATATGGTTTTAAGAGTCACATGTCAAGCTTGAAATTTCCATAATTAGCAGGAAAGAGAAGGAATTTCCATGTTGGGGTTTCCATGCTCTGTCAGCCTTCCATCTGGAATCAGGACTCTCCATTTCCTTAAAAATAATTAGTGCCATTAATCTTGTGTTCCTAGTATTATACTTATCTATAAACATGTATGTTCCTAGTAGATATGCTAGCATTGTACTTATTTATAAACGTGTATATCTTACTAAACAATGACTCAACCTGGAGAGATCAATCGTCTTGCTCCTCAGCTATGTAAAATAACAACAGTACCTAAATTATAGGGTTATTATAAAAATTAAATTGACCGGGCTTGGTGGTTCAGCCTGTAATCCCAGCAATTTGGTAGACCAAGGTGAGTGGATTACCTGAGCCCATGAGTTCAAGATCAGCCCGGGCAACTTGGTGAGACGTAGCCTCTACAATAAATCAAAAATTAGCCGGGTATGATAGTATGCGCTTGTAGTTCCAGCTACTTGGAAGGCTGAGGTGGAAGGATCGCCGGAGCCCAACAGGTCGACGTTGGGATGGCAGTGAGCATGCCACTGCACTCCAGCCTGGGCAAAGGAGTGAGACTCCAACTCCTCCTCCCCCCAAAATTAAATGAGTTACTTCACATAAATCACCCAAAACAGTGTCTGGAACTGCTCAAGAGATTTAGCAAATATTTTTGTAATTATATATGTTAGGCAGGAAGAATTTTGAGAACTCTTGCACTTGACATTAAATTCCTTGAGAACAGTCTTTCTTATCCATTTTTGTCTTCATAACCTATTCCTAGATACATAGGAGGCATTTAATAAATACATACGAGGTGGATGGGAGAGTGGATGGATGGATGGATGGATGGATAGATGGATAAATGGATGAAAGTCTGGGTGGATGGATGGATGAACAGCTGGGTAGTTGGGTGGGTGGGTTGACAGATGGGTGGGTAAATGAATGAGTGCTATGGTCTTGCCCTCATTTTGATAGCTCTCGGAGGCTTCTGCATGGGCTTGGCCCATCAACATCTCTCCCAAGCCCAATACACAGTTGCAGACCTTCCGTAAGGGGCTCCCTCTCCGTCCCTTTTTTAGGGGTACTGTAGTGCTAGAGAAAAGTTTCTCAATTTTTTTTTCAACTGAAGTATCCCTGTTCATTCAGGAGAATAGTCAGAACCTCCTCTGGCCCCAAAGTCTGAGGGTATGACCTATGTTAATCCAAGGCTCAGTATCTCTTCTAAGCCAAAGCATTTTATCTTAAAATTCAGCAAAATTCTTATTTTATATTATAGCATATCTGTTTGCTTTTAAGCAATGCTTAAAATTTTTACCAACAGGTAAAACTGATGTTCCTAAATAAGTTGTACTCATTGCCCTCCAACATTCTGCTGTGCACCTTCAATCCTCCCATTCCAGAAACCTAACACATCCCTCCAAGTCCCATCACCCAAATCCACTTGCCCTACTTTGTTTGTTTTGTGTGCAGTCTTACACCCTGGGATTTGGTGCCTCAGACCCATTTTTGCCCCTGTTAGTAATAAACCGCTATTAAAATTCTAGAAGGCAAGGCATTCATCACATTTATTGATGTATTTGCTTTGAGGCATAAAAAAGACAGGGGGACTTCCAGCAAGATGGTGACGGGGCAACCTGGTCTGTGAAACCCTCTGCAAAGGAGAACTGCAGTGGGTCTCTGGCTCTCACCCAGGGGGCTGCGGACCCCAAAATCGCAGCCTGCTCTTCATACAGAGCTCAGCCGTTTTCACCGCTGGGACATCGCAGCGGACTGGACAACCACTGCAGTGCAGACGCCGCCACCAACACCGTCGCCGCCGCTGTATCCACAGCTGCCGCAGCCGCCACCAGTACCACATCGCACCACCCGGGCCAGAGGCGATCCACGACTTCAGTCCTTGAAGCCCCTTCAGGAAGATCTGCTGGGATCGCTGCCACCTCTCCCGCCACCAAGACGTCCTGCCTGCCGTGAGTCCCCTGCCTTTGCCCTGAGGCAGGCATCCATCTCCAGTCTCTGTGGTTCCTGTCCGGCCCCACCCCCACTGGGGCGAGCAGCCGAGATAGCACCACCTGCTGGCGATTCAAGGTAACAACACCGAAACGGGAGAAACAAGTTTGAAAAAGACATAGGCCAGAGTGGTGAACGGAGGGTGATATGAACTGTCCTTCACAGCAGACCAGGGGCAACTGACCCTAACTGCAAACTAATTTACCTGCTTGAAAGGAAAGCTAGAAATCAGAACTGAAAGGACATTGGATTTAAATGAAAAGTCTCACAGTATGCTTCATTGATTCTGTTAGTTTAATGACTTAATTATATTCCTACTGTATTGTTCCTTTTTTTTTCCCCTCTTCCTTTTCTTCTCTTTTCTTCTCTCTGTAAACCATATCTTTGTATAGAGGAACAGCACACCAATAAGGTGATTGGTTAGCTTGTATGTTAGCATCACTATATGTTTTATTTTTTTTTTGTATGGGAATTGGTTTGTCAGTAGCTGTGGTCTATTGTTTTTATCTGTTTCAGTATAGGTCTCTCTCTCCATTTGTTGGCATACATTTGTTTCCCCCCTTACTCCTCTATCTCTCCACCCCCCTCTTCAACCCACTGTCTGCTCCATTCTCTTCCCTCTGCTAACCACATTTTATTTCAGGGAGTAAACCGACAGCCCCACTGCACAGACAGATTCCAAGGCAGTGGGGAGTGGGTTCCAGATTATCCACACACCTGTCAGTGAATACCAGGACCTGCAGATAGATTTTGAATCACAGCTCCCCCCTTAAGTAAATCTCAAAACTGCAAAAAGGACCACCCCCAACTTAGAGTGCAACTCCAGAATTGAACAAAGTAAGAGGGCATACATAAAGAATAGGAGATTGAACAAACAGGAGTAAAACCAATCCCTTTACCCCTGAATAACAAAATTAAAGAAGATGGTGACATGGAGGGAAGGAAAAAGTAGGGAGGGGGAAAAACCGCACAAATGAAGAAAAACCAAAAGAAGAATATAGGTCTCACACAGATCCCTGAGAGATCAGACACTGAGAAAACAGATTCTGGAACACAAACAATGAAGAGCCCCCCAGAATGGGTGGTCACATGCAACAAACGAAGACATCAAGACATTAATGGAGAGAATTTAAAAAATTGAGGAGAGACAAGAGGAAAATAGGAAGGAGCTGGTGTCAGAAATAACAGCAGTAAAGAATACTTGATGGAAATGAATAACAGACTAATAAGCATGGAAAGCAGAATTAGCCAAGCAGAAGAAAGAATCTCAGAGCTTGAAGACCAAAACACAGAACTAACCCAAACTGTCAAAAGCATAGAAAAGAAGCTCAAAGAGACAGAACAAAACCTGCAAGAGATGAATGATCACTTCAAGAAACCAAACCTAAGAGTAATTGGGCTTCCTGAGGCAGAGAGAGAAACAGAAGCCACACTGGAACAAACATTTCATGAAATCATTCAAGAAAACTTCCCTCATCTCATCACGGATGAAAAAATTCAAACACAAGAGATTCAGAGAACCCCTGCAAGACAACAAATGAGAAGACCAACTCCCAGACACATAATAATTCGCCTAAACAAAGTAGCTATAAAAGAAAAAATCCTAAAGGCAGCAAGAGAAAAAGGCCAGACTACCTACCAGGGAAGACCAGTTAGAATAGCAGCAGATTTATCCACAGAAACCCTTCAGGCTAGGAGAGCCTGAAGCCCTATCTTCAAAGTTCTAAAAGATAAACAATTTCAACCAAGAATAACCTACCCAGCCAAACTAAGCTTCATCAGTGAGGGAGAATTGAAATCTTTTCCAGATATCCAATCCCTAAGAACCTACGCTGCCACCAGACCACCTCTACAAGAAACACTTAAGAAAGTACTGAACACAGAAGAAAAAGAAAAAAAAACAACAACATTCTTCACAAGAGTACAGGCAAAAGATTAAAAACACACATGAGCCAACTCCAGAACCCAAAGAAAGACAACAAACAAATAGGAACAACTCTGTAAGAACCTTATGACAGGGATCAACTCTTGCATTTCAATTATTAGCCTAAATGTGAACGGACTAAATGCACCACTGAAAAGACATAGAATGGCAAAATGGATAAAATATCATCAGGCAACAATCTATTGCCTTCAAGAGACTCACCTCACTAGAAAGAACACCCACAGACTCAAAGTAAGAGGATGGGAAACAAACTTTCAGGTGAACGGAATACAAAAGAAAGGAGGAGTAGCAATCTTAATTTCAGACAAAATACCCTTCAAGCTATTAAAAATTAAAAAAGATACAGAAGGCCACTACATAATGATAAAAGGCTCAATCCATCAACAAGAAATATCTATCCTAAACATATATGCACCCAACATAGGTGCGCCAACTTTCATAAAGCAACTTCTAGGAAAACTAAAGAAAGATATTGATTCTAACATCATCATAACTGGGGACTTTAATACCCCACTCACAACCCTAGACAGATCATCAGGACAAAAAATCAGCAAGGAGATCCGGAACCTCAATGTGACTTTGGACCAAATGGACTTAATTGATACCTACAGAACACTCCATCCAAAGACCACAGAATATACATTCTACTCATCACCGCATAGAACGTATTCTAAGATCGACCACGTAATTGGCCATAAATCAAGCATAAGCAAATTTAAAAGGACTGAAATTCTACCATGCACCTTCTTGGACCACAGTGGAATAAAAATAAATGTTGACACCAACAAAGTCCCCCCAAAACTCACAAAGACATGGACACTAAACAGCATGATGCTAAACAAGTCCTGGGTCAATGATGAAATCAAAACAGAGATCAAAAGATACCTAGAAACAAATGAAAATGAAGAAACATCTTACCAAAACCTCTGGCATGCCTTGAAAGCTGTAGTAAGAGGGGAATTTATATCCCTACAAACACACATGAAGAAAATGGAAGGAACACAAATTAACAACCTAACAAGCCACCTAAAGAAGCTGGAAAAGCAAGACCACAAAAACCCTAATTTCAGCAGAAGAATCCAGATCACCAAAATAAAAGCCCAAATCCAGGACATAGAAGACAAAAAGATAATACAAAAAAATCAATGAAACAAAAAGCTTCTTTGAAAGGATAAACAAGATCGATGGTCCCCTAGCTAGACTGACTAAGAAAAAACGAGAAAAAAAATCAAATAAGCACAATCAGAAACACAAAAGATGAAGTCACATCTGACCCTGAAGAAATACAAAAGATCACTAGAGACCACTACATACACTTGTATGGAAACAAACTTGAAAACCTTAAGGAAATGGAGGACTTTCTGACATCACACAACCTACCTAGATTGGAACAAGAAGAAATTGAGACCCTAAATAGACCAATAACAATCAAGGAAATCGACTACATAATAAGAAAACTTCCTACAAAAAAAAAGTCCTGGTCCAGATGACTTTCCAGCAGAATTCTACAAGACACTTAAGGAGGAGTTGATACCAATCCTACTGAAGATATTCCAGGTGATTGAAAAAGATGGAACTCTCCCCAAATCATTTTACGAAGCCAACATCACATTGATACCCAAGCCAGGTAAAGATCCAACAAAGAAAGAGAATTACAGACCAATATCTTTGATGAACATAGATGCTAAAATTCTCAACAAGATCCTAGCAAACCGAATTCAGAAATACATCTCAAAAATCATCCATCATGACCGAGTAGCCTTCATCCCTGGGATGCAAGGCTGGTTCAACATTCATAAAACCATAAATGTAATTAAATACATCAACAGATGTCAAAACAAAAACCACATGATTATATCATTAGATGCACAAAAAGCTTTTGATAAAATCCAGCACCCCTTCTTGATAAAAACCCTTGAACATCTAGGCATACGGGGATCATACCTCAAAATAGTAAAAGCTATCTACAAGAAACCCACAGCCAGCATACTCCTACATGGACAAAAATTGGAACCATTTCCCCTGAAAACTGGAACAAGACAAGGATGCCCACTCTCACCCCTCCTGTTCAACATAGTATTGGAAGTCCTGGCTCGAGCAATCAGAGAAGAGGAGGCAATCAGGGGTATCCAAATAGGAAAAGAGGAAGTTAAGTTATCTCTCTTTGCAGATGATATGATTGTGTACCTTGAAAACCCAAGAGAATCTGTCAAAAACTTCCTTACACTGATAAAGGACTTTGGCAAAGTCTCAGGATACAAAATAAATGTACAAAAGACAATCACATTTCTCTACACCAATAATAAACAAACAGAAACCCAAATAAAAAACACAATTCCATTCACAATAGCCACAAAAAAAATGAAATACCTTGGCATCTTCCTAACCAGAGACGTGAAAGACCTTTACAATGAAAATTACAAAACACTGCTCAAAGAAATCAAAGATGACACAAACAAGTGGAAAAATATCCCATGCTCATGGATTGGAAGAATCAACATTGTAAAGATGTCCATCTTACCTAAGGCAATCTACAAATTCAATGCAATACCCATCAAATTACCAGCAACATTCTTCTCAGACCTAGAAAAGACAACACAGGAATTCATATGGAAACACAAACGTCCAAGAATAGCCAGAACAATCCTCAGCAAAAAAAACAAAGCAGGTGGTATCACATTACCCGACTTCAAACTTTACTATAAAGCTACAATCATCAAAACAGCTTGGTATTGGTATAGGAACAGGCATATTGATCAATGGAATAGAATTGAGATTCCACAAGCAAAACCTCAATTTCTCAACCAACTCATCTTCAACAAGGCCTCCACCACCTACCACTGGGGAGAGGAGAACCTATTCAGTAAATGGTGCTGGGAAAACTGGTTGACCACATGCAGAAGATTGAAACAGGACCCCTATCTATTCCCATGCACAAAGGTTAACTCCAAATGGATCAGAGACCTAAATGTAAAACCTCAAACCATAAGAACCTTAGAAAATGAAGGAAATACCCTCATGGAAATCGGAACTGGCATCCAATTCCTGAACAAAATCCGAAACCCACAGGTCATAAGAGAGAAGATAGACAAGTGGGACCTTATTAAACTGACAAGCTTCTGCAAGGCCAAAGAAACCATCAAGAGAGCAGGAAGACAGCCTACAGACTGGGAAAAAATATCTGCCAACACCAGCTCTGACAAAGGCTTAACATCCTGGATCTACAAGGAACTAAAACGTGCTGAAAAGAAAAAAACAAACAACCCCATTATCAAATGGGCAAAAGATATGAACAGATACTTCACAAAAGAGGACATCCGAGCAGTCAACAAACACATGAAGAAAAGTTCAACCTCACTAATCATCAGGGAGATGCAAATCAAAACCACACTGAGATACCACCTAACTCCAGTCAGAATGGCAATTATCAACAACTCAAAAAATAATAGCTGCTGGAGAGGGTGTGGCGAAAAGGGAACACTTCTACACTGTTGGTGGGAGTGCAAACTAGTGCAACCTTGGGAAAGCAGTGTGGCGATTCCTTAAAGCTCTAAAAATCGACCTTCCATATGATCCCGCAATCCCCCTACTGGGAATATACCCTAAAGAACTCAAATCACTCTATAAAAAAGATACCTGCACACGTATGTTTATCGCAGCGTTGTTCACAATAGCAGGAACCTGGAAACAACCATGATGCCCATCAAAAGAGGACTGGATTTTAAAAATGTGGTACATATACACGATGGAATACTACGCAGCCATAAAAAAGAACAGAGTCATGAATTTCGCAGCAACCTGGATGGAACTTGAGTCTATAATACCGAGTGACCTCTCACAGAAACAAAGATCCGAGTATCACATGTTCTCACTCATATAATGGACCTTGAACATCCAATGTAATACTATAAGAAAATGACTGACGGTACTGGGAAACTATGGGGGGGGATGGGATTAACAGTAGCAAATATCTGTCTGGGGAAGGGGAAACACCTCTTATCAACAGGGTACCTGAATGAAACATAATTGTACACCTAACCCTTAACTGTACCCCACAAAACCATAATAAAAAATATTGATTGGAAAAAAAAAGAGAGAAGACAAACATGGAGTCTAAGGATTTTCTGTCTGACACAGAAAAATGATCATTTATATAATTTCTAAAGTAACAGTTTGAATACCATTACCCTTGAAGGTCAATTAGCATAAAAGGTTTATAGAGACTTTTAAAGGGTACATTATATAGGAGGTAAATGTTGGAGATCTAATTGGCCTTTCAAAACGGTTTTTCTTTTAAGTGCAATCTTACAAAGATGTGTTATAATTTCTAAAGACAGACAACTTATCCTTCTGATAAGTGTTTTCTGTTTCCAAGTTTATCTGAAAAGTTTCTTCTAATTGGCTTTAGCGTGTCATCCCTTCTGCACCTGAATCACCTAACCCTCAGTCTATCCAGATTTCCCCATCTTCTGGACCTCTTGCTTGGGAGGATTTCACTTGCAAGAGTTGAATAAAAGAGCCAGACCTTGGCTGGGTATGGTGGCTCACACCTGTAATCCCAGCACTTTGGTTGGGAGGCTGAGGTGGGAGAATAGCTTGAGCCCAGAAGTTTGAGACCAGCCTGGGCAACATAAAGAGACTTTGTTTTTACTTGTTTTTTATTTGTTTGTTTTTAAATATTTTTTTAAAAACCAGAGCCTAAAGAAATCTTAGACAATAAGAAAATATAGAAAAAAATATTTTGAAGGAAAGATTTGTTTCTATACTTTCTGACCTTCTCTTATCTAATAATATGGACAGCACTTTCACTTTCTTACCTGCACCCCTCACCCCAGATACAGCTCCCAAGACCCCAGCTGAGCCACAACCTCCAGAGCCCCCACTCAGCCAGAAGGGAAGATGTTAAGAAGACCCTCCAACTGAGCTTGAAAGTCAGGAGTAACCTTCCTCAGTATTTCTTGCATCAAGGCCTTGACTAACGGTAGTATCTGGAACTTCTGCTTCCAACCAAGATGGGTAACAGGGACCATATTTACCCTTGTTCCTAAAACAACTTTAAAACACACACCCACACATATACACACACATACAAACACAGAGAGAGAGAGAGAGCAAAAAAATATGAAACTTTGTTTTTTAAGGTAATGGGCACCAGGCAACAAAGAAAAGCGATCTCTTAAGAGATAAGAAACAAACAGAAAAAATCTGGGGAGCTTGACAGAGTTTCTGAGTCACAGACATGCAGCTGGAAGACCAAGGTAGCTAGAGTTCACATGGCTCACATGTAGCACACAGTACCATAAAGGAGGGAACTGCACACACAGAGAGAGAAATAGCTCCAGAGATCTGCTGAAGGCTCTCCTTGAGTGTTCAGTGGAGCGTGTATGTGAAGTGTCTGCAAGAGTTAAAGGAGGCAGACAACTGTATGTTCTACATCCACGTAGAACATACACAGGCCCAGAAATAGTGCCTTTTCCTGCCAATCAGACTAAAAAACATTATAATTCATGGGTATGTGGTAGATACTCCAAAGTGTCTTGCATCAGTAGTGAGGAATAATTAAGCTTCAACTAAAGATGGTTCTGGTCCCATCCAACAATCTTAAAAATAAGCTCTGAAGCCGGGCTCGGTGGCTCAGCCTATAATCCTGCGCCTTTGGGAGGCTGAGGTGAGTGGATTGCCTGAGCCCCCGGGTTCGAGACCTGCCTGGGCAGCGAGACCTCATCTCTACAACAAATCAAAAAATCAGCCGGGCGTGGTAGTGCATGCCTGTAATTCCGGCTACTCGGAAGGCTTAGGCGGAAGGATCGCCGGAGCCCAGCGGGTCCAGGCTGTGGTGGCCGGGAGCGGCCACTGCGCTCCAATCTGGGCAACCGAGTGAGACTCCAACTCAAAAAATAAAAATAAAAATAAATAAGCTCTGAAAGAACCAAACTGTTCCAAGAAATTAACTGCATCCCAGAACAAAGTTCAAATATTTATAAAAATATTAAAAAAAGAGAGGACTATCCACAGTTTCAGTTACCTGTGGTCAGCTATGGCCAACAATTGAATAAATTTCTGGAAAATACCGGGAAAAAAACAATTCATACATTTTTAAATTGCACACCTTTCTGAGTAGCATGATGCAATCTCACGTTGTCCTGCTCTGCCATGCTTAGGACATTAATTATTCTTTTGTCCAGTGTATCCATGTTGTGTTTTCTATTCACCACTAGTCTCTTAGTAGTCATCTTTTTGATTATGTTCAATTAACCTTTATTTCACTTAATAAGAGCTCCAAAGTGCAAGAGTAGTTGTGCTGGCAATCTGGATATGCCAAAGAGAAGCCATAATGTGTTTCCTTTATGTGAAAAGGTGAAAGTTTTCAACTTAACGGGGGGAAAAAATTGCATGCTGAGGTTGCTAAGATCTACGGTAAGAACAAATCAATTATCTGTGAAATTGTGAACAAGGAAAAAGAAATGTGCACATAGTATGTCTAGGGTTCAGTGCTATCCTTGGTTTCAGACATCCACTAGGGGTCTTGGAACACATTTCCTTAGGATATCTAGTACCAACAATGTAAATGCATAATATCTGGCATCCAGTCAAAAAATTACTTGACATACAATGAAGTAGAAAACTATGATCATTATAAGAAGAAAAATCAATACATTGCAACCAACTCAGAATGGACATGGATGCTAGAATTAGCAGAAAAGTACATGAAAACCCTTACAAGCATAGTCCATATGTCTAGAAAGTTAGAGGAAATCTTGAGCATGTTAAGTAGACACGGGGGGGGTGTATTTTTGAAAGACCCACTGAACTCCCAGAGATGAAAACTACAATATTTGAAATTAAAAATATGCTAGAAGCCAGGCACAGTGGCTTACACCTGTAATCCCAGCACTTTAGGAGGCTGAGGTAAGAGGATTACCTGAACCCAGGGGTTCGAGACCAGCCTAGGCAACTAGGTGAGACCTTATCTCTACAATAAATAAATAAATAAACAGCTGAGTGTGGTGACACATGCCTGTGGTTCCAGTTACTTGGAAGACTGAGGAAGAAGGATTGCTGAGACCAGCAGGTCAAAGCTGTGGTGGCCGAGAGCATGCCACTGCACTCTAGCCTGGGCAATAGAGTGAGACTCCTACTCAAAAAAAAAAAAAAAAAAGGTACACTAGATGGGGTTAAATGAAGATTGGACATTCCAGGAAAAACAGGTTAGTGAATTTAAAGACATAGCTGTAGAAGTTATCCAAAATAAAACACAAGGAGAAGAAACACTCAAAAATAAATTAACTAAGCATCACTGAACTGTAAGAAACATCAGGTGGTCTAACGTATGTGTAATTCAGTCTCCAGAGGAGAGAAGAAAGAGAGAGGGACAGAAAAAACATGTGAATGTATCACAGCTGAAAGTTTTCAGAATGTGATAAAAATTATAGGCCATTATATGCCAGGGGCTCATGCTTGTAATCCAACACGTTGGGAGGCCAAGGCAGGAGGATTACTTGAACCCAGGAATTTAAGACCAGCCTAGGTAATAGAGTGGGATCTCATCTCTAAAAAAAAAATTAATGGGACATGGTGGTGCACACCTGTAGTCCCAGTTACTCAGAAGGCTGAGGCAGGAGGATTGCCTGAGCCCCAGAGGTCAAGGCTGTGGTAAGCTGTGATCATGCCACTGTGCTGCAATCTGGGTGACAGAGTGAGATCTTGACTCAGAAAGAATAATTAATTAATAAAAATTTAATTTTAAAAAGTGATGTAAATTATAAACAGATCCAAGAAGTTCAACAAACGCTGAGCACAAGAAACATGAAAGAGCTATACCAAGGCACATGATAATCAAAGTTTTCAAAAACAAATGTTAAAGACAAAATCTTAAAACCAGCCAGAAAAAAATTCACATCCAGAGGAACAAAGATAAGCTTTTTGGCAGATGTTTGTGAAAACAGCGCAAGACAATAAAGCAACATCTTTGAAGTACTGAGAGAGAAAGATTGTCTATACCTTCTGAAAATATATTTCAAAAATGAAAATGAAATAAGTGCATTTTGAGACATAAAGTTAAAAGAATTTCTCATCAGCAGATCCACACTACAAAAAGAGGAAAGGCAAAAATGATGCCCAGCGGGAGTGTGAACTTATGCAAAAGCTTGAAGATCACTGGAAATGGCAACGGTAGTGATAAATAGATAAGATTTTTGTCTGGCCAGACGCTCATGCCTGTAACCCCAGCACCTTGGGAAGCCAAGGCAGGAGAATTGCTTGAGGTCAGGAGTTTGGGACAGCCTCAGCAATGTAGCGAGATCCTGTCTCTACAAAAAATAAAAAATTAGCCAGGCTGAGGTGGTAAGATCCCTTGAGCCCAGGAGATTGAGGCTGTAGTGAGCCATGATTGCATGACTGCTCTCAAGCCTGTCAATAAAAAAAATAAATAAAAAAAAATAAATTAATTATTTTATTGTTTAAAAGACAACCGACTGCTTAAAAGAGATAATATAATTCACCATATGAACAAACTACAAAGAAACAATGCATAATCATCTCAATAGATACAGAGAAAGCATTCAACAAAATCTAACATCTATTCCTGATTTTTTTAATTAAAAAAAAAAAAACTCTCAACAAACTAGAAATAGAAGGGAACTTTTTCAATCAGATAAAGGGCATCTATAAAAAACTGTTAGGTAATATTTACATAGTGGTGAAAGACTGAATTTATATGGAGATTCAAAAGCCATAGAATAGACAAACAACTGAAAAGGAAGAATAAAACTGAAAAATGAACACAATCTGATTTCGATGTTTATTGTAAAGCTACAAATTGCAACACAGTGTGGCATTAGTGTAAATACAGACAAATAGATCAATGGAACAGCATAGAGATTCCAAACATGGACCTACACATGAATGGACAACTAATATTTTACAAAGGTGCAGAGGCAATTCAGAGGAGAAAGAATGCTCTTTTCAATAAATGATGCTGACACAATTTTATATCCATATGCAAAGATATGTACTTTGATCTATACATCACACCATATTCAAGAATTAACAAAAGATGATTATAGACTTAAATGTAAAACCTAAAACCATAAGAATTCTAGAAGGAATCCTAGGGTACAATATTTGAAACATTGTATTAGATGAAGATTTCTTAACTATAGTACTCAAAGCACACTTCATACATGGAAAAATTGATAAAATTGACTTTATGAGAATTTAAAACTTCTGTCCCTTGAAAGATACTATTAAGAATGAAAAGATAAGTCACAGATTGAAAGAAAATGTTTACAAATTACATATCTGGAAAAGGACTTATATCCAGAATACATAATGAGCTCTCAAAACTCAGTAGTAAGAATACTAATGACCATAAAAAATTAGCAAAAGATTTGGATGGGAATTTCACCAAAGAAGACATACAGATAACAAATAAATATTTTCTAATGTTCAGCATCATGAGTCATTAGAGAAATGCTAATTCAAAATGCAATCAAATATCATTGTATACTTGTGAGAACTGTCAGAATTAAAATGGAGTCACTTGTGTCAAAACACTAACAAATGGAGTCAGGGAAAGCCATGTAGGAGTCTCAAGCACGTATGCCTGATAACAAGAACTATGACCAAAACTGCCAAAACCACAATCTTGCACAAAGGTCGCCACCACCTTACCAAAAAATTACTTCTGTGAGGACATCTGTCCAGCAACTTTCTGTCCAACCTTGGACTGATGCCACCCTTGCTATTGATTTTTTGTAGCCAAGGATAACTGTCTCAAAACAATTTAGGTAATCCTCCTTATTTTTTTGCTAAAAACCATGGCCTTCCTTTACTTTCTAAATTCATCCATGCGTATTCTCATTGCAATGCCCATTCTTGAATTTATTTTTTTTTAGAGAGGTTCCCTCTCTGTCTGTTATTTAGGTTTGACACACTTAGTTAGAATGGCTTAAATTTAAAAGATTAAACATACTGAGGTTGGTGAAGTATGAAAGTAGTGGAATCCTCCTCATACACTGATAGTGGCTGTATAAAATAGAGCAACTACTTTAGAAAACAGCATGAAAGTTTCATAAAATCTTACATATACTACCATTTCATTCAGGCCTTCCATCTCTAACCAAGAGAAATGAAAACATGTACCCACACAAAGACCTGCACATGAGTGTTCATAGCAACTTTATTTGTAATAGCCAAAAACTAGTAACAACCAAAATGTTCATCAACAGGTGAATTAATAAACCAACTGTGGCATAGTCATACAATACAATACTACTCAGCAATAAACACAAATGAATTATTGATACACAATTGATATATCTCAGAAAATAAGACTGACTGAAAGAAGCCAAACAAAAACACATACAAACTGTATGATCCCATCTATAAAAAATTCTTTAAAGTGCACACTATAATAACAGAAAGTTGATGAGTGGGCGCCAGGAGACTGGGGAAGGGAGAGGAAAGGGTGGAAGAAATTATGAAAGGGCACTGGAAAACTTTGAAGGGTGATGGATATGTTCATTCTCTTAATTTTGGTGATGTTTCAGGACATATATATATATTTAAAAATACACAAGTTGATAAGTTTATATATATATGCATATATATAAGTATATATATATATGTATATACATATATATATGAACTTATCAACTTGTGTATTTTTGTTTGTTTGTTTGTTTGTTTTTGAATTGGAGTCTCACTCTGTCGCCCAGACTGGAGTGCAGTGGCCGCTCCCGGCCACCGCAGCCTCGACCTGCTGGGCTCTGGTGGTCCTTCCGCCTCAACCTTCCAAGTAGCTGGAATTACAGGCACGCGCTACCACGTCCAGCTAATTTTTTTGACTTATTGTAGAGACGAGGTCTCATCTGCCCAGGCGGGTCTCGAACCCGCGGGCTTAGGCAATCCACTCACCTCAGCCTCCCAAAGGCGTGGGATTACAGGCTGAGCCACCGAGCCCGGCTAACTTGTGTATTTTTAAATGTGCAGTTTACCTCATGCTTGTAATCCCAGCACTTTGGGGGGATATCTTGAGGCCAGGCGATCAAGACAAGCCTGGGAAACAGAGAAAGACCTCATCTCTATTAAAAAAAAAAAAAGCTAACAAAAAACAACAAATAAATAAATAAAATGCGCAGTTTATTTTATGTCAATTACACCCCAACTATGCTATTAAAAACTGACAACAGGGAAAGCTACAAAACTGCTCAAAGAAATCAAGGATGATACAAACAAATGGGAAAACATCCCATGCTCCTGGATTGCAAAAATTCATATAATTAAAATGCCCATCCTACCCAAGACAATCTACAAATTCAATACAATTCCTATCAAATTGTCAACATCATTTTTCACAGACCTAGAAAAGACAATATAGAAATTCATATGGAAACAAAAGAGCACAAAGCTAAAACAATCCTCAGCAAAAGGATCAAAACTGGAGCCATCACACTTCCCAGACTTTAAATACTTATTACAGTAACCAAGACAGCCTGATATTGGTACAGGAATAGACACAGAGACCAGTGGAATAAGACAGAGAATCTGGAAATAAAACCATAATCCCTCAACCAATTCATCTTCAACAAAGCCATCAATAACAAATACTGGAGAAAGTATTTGTTATTTAGCAAATGGTGCTGGGAAAACTGGCTAGCCACATGCAGAAGAATGAAACTGACCCCTACCTATCACCATATCCTAAAATTAACTCCAAATGGATCAAGGACTTAAATGTAAAACCCCAAACTATAAGAGGCTTAGAAGAAAACTTAGGGAACATCCTTCTGGACATTAGAGTAGGCAGTAAATTTGTGGCCAAATCCTCAAAAGCAAATGTTACAAAAGCTGATTGCCAGGTGTGACCTTATCAAAATAAAAAGCTTTTGCATGGCAAAAGCAACCATCAAGAGAGTAAAGAGACAACCCACGGAATGGGGAAAAAAATTGCAAGCCATGCACCTGACAAAGGCTTAACATCCAGGATCTACAAGGAACTCAAATGAATTGAAAGGAAAAAAGCAAACAACTCCATTAAAAAGTGGGCAAAGGATATGAACAGACAGTTTCTCAAAGGAAGACATACAAGCAGCCAACAAACACATGAAAAAAATGCTCAGGCTCATTAATAGTCATAGAAATGTAAATCAAAACTACAATGAGATACTGCCTAACACTGGTAAGGATGGCTATCATTAAAAAGTCAAAAAACAACAGGTGCTGCCATGGCTTCAGAGAAAAAGGAACGCTTCTATACTGCTGGTGGGAATATAAGCTAGTTCGACCTTTGTGGAAAGCAGTGAGATGATTTTTCAAAGAACTAAAAATTGAGCTTCCATGAAATCCAGCAATATCTCATCTGGGAACATAAATCACTCTAGCAAAATGACACCTGCACATGTATGTTTAATACAGCATTATTCACAGTAAACATGGAACCAACCCACATTCCCATCAAAAGTGGACTGGATAAAGAAAATGTGCTACATATACACGATGGAATATTATACAGCCATAAAGAAGAACAAAATCGTGGTCTTCACAGCAACTTGGATGGAGTTGGAGGCCATCATATTACGAATTATCACAGAAACAAAGAACTGAACTCATGTTCTCACTCATATTCAGCCCTGATCACTGGTCACATGAGTATAAGGGTAGGATTGGCAGACGCTGGACACGAATAGGGAAGGGAGGAAGGGAAAACAGATGGGCGCTACATAGCAACACACTGGATACCTGGTCCACTATCAGGGGGAGAGAAGGCCCTCTAGAAGCCCAGACTTCACCTGCATGCAACTTACTTTTGTAGTAAATCCTCACTTGTACTCCACAACTCAAAATAAAATTTTAAATTTTAAAAAATTGACAACGGAATAAATGGTGACTTGAGCAAACCAGTAAAAGAGGTGGTTCAAGCCTGCAATCCCAGCACTTTGGGAGGCCAAAGCGAGAGGATTGCCTGAGCTCAGAGGTTCAAGACCATCTGGACAACTTGGTGAGAGCACATCTCTACAAGAAATCAAAAAATTAGCCAGGTGTGGTAGCACATGCCTGTCATTCCAGCTACTTGGAAGGTTGAGGCAGAAGGATTGCCTGAGTCCAGCAGGTTGAGGCTGCAGTGGTCATGAGCATGCTGTTTCACTCTAGCCTGGGTGACAGAGGGAGACTCTAACTCCAAAAAGAAAAAAGAAAACAGCAAAATTAAGAAAAGAAAGCAAGAGGAACCAGCAAAATAAACAATAAAATACTTAAGTTGGCAAAAGAAAAGTGAATACAGTCATTCTTCATCTTACTACCAAAATTCAAGGACTCCTGTGTAAATCCAAATCAGCTCACACTGAAGGCTGGCAGTTGGCCCTGTGGAACCTGCACAGGTGAAAAGTCACCCCTCTATAGATGTGGCTTTCACATCCAGGGAATACTGTATTTCTGATTCAAGTTTGGTTGGGAAAAAAAACTGTATATTAGTGGACCCTCCCAGTACAAACCCGTTATTCAAGGGTCAACTGTATTACCAATTGCCACTAAATATAAACTGAATCAACTCACTAAAAAACATAGACTCCCAGTACTTTGGGAGGCCAAGGCGAGAGGATTGCCTGAACGCAGGGGTTCAAGACCAGCCTGGGCACCTTGGTGAGTCCTCATCTCGACAATATATCAAAAAATTACCCAGGTGGTAGCACACACCTGTAGTTCTGGCTACTTGGAAGGCTGAGGTGGAAGGATCGCCGGAGCCCAGCAGGTTGGCTCTGGGGTGGCCGTGAGCATGCCACTGCACTCCAGCCTGGGAGACAGAGTGAGACTCTGACTCAAAAAAAAAAAAACACCAGAGATCGTGAGGTTGGCTTAGAAACAAATCCAGCTATGTTCTATACTTTAAAAAAAAAAGACGTAAAACAAAGTGTAAAACAAAGCTGAAAATAAAGGAGTAAGGGATAGCAGACAAATGCAAATAAAAAGGAAATAGAAATAGCATGCTAGAATAGACAAGACAATCTAAGTGCAAGTCTCCCAGATTCAGAAAAATTAAAACTTTAGTAAATGAATCAATTGTCTTGATACGAGTTAAAACTTAAGAGACCTACTAACATGATTTTACATAATTGCTGATCCCAAAGGAGGCCTATGTTGAGTGTTAAATTAACAGTCTATACAGGGCCGGACATGGTGGGTCATACCTGTAATCCCAGCACTTTGGGAGGCCAAGGCGGGAGGATTGCTTGAGCCCAGGAGCCAGAGACCAGACTGGACAACATAGCGAGACTTAATCCCTACAACAAAGAAGAAAATTAGCCAGGCATGTTGACACACACTTACCGTCCCAGTTACTCAGGAGGGTGAGGCAGAAGGATTGCCTGAGCCCAGGAGGACACAGTTGCAGTGAGTCATGATGGTGCCACTGCAGTCCAGCCTGGGTGACAGAGTGAGACTCTTGACTCAAAAAAAAAAAAAAAAAATCTGTCTAGCAATTTTTTCACAAGCGTTTTATCCTACTTGAAGGGTCTTCAAATAACATTGCTTGCTTTGAGAACATAGTTAAATGATGCATTGTGCTGGTTTTAATCTTTTACTCCCAAGGCTAATTGTTGCTTCTATGTAATTATGTGTATTGGGAGTCTTTGGGAGGGGAAATTGTGATTTGTAATTTAAGTCTTCAATTATTCGCATTCTATACTTTAGAAAAAGATTGAAGGGTACTAGTTTAATGTCTTATTTTGATGATCATTGGTGGCCAGTAGATGTGATGTGACAAGTCTTGGATAAGAAGCATATCTTCAGAGCTTTTAGGAATCACCACACTGCTTTCCCATATGACCCCGCAATCCCCCTACTGGGAATATATCCTGAAGAACTCAGATCACTCTATAAAAAAGATACCTGCACACGTATGTTCATCACAGCATTGTTCACAATAGCAAGAACCTGGAACCAACCATGCTGCCCATCAAAAGAGGACTGGATTAAAAAAATGTGGTACATATACATGATGGAATACTACGCAGCCATAAAAAAGAACAGAATCATGAATTGCGCAGCAACCTGGATGGAACTAGAGCCTATAATACTGAGTGACCTCTCACAGAAACAAAGATCCGAGTATCACATGTTCTCACTCATATAATGGACCTTGAACATCCAATGTAATACTATAAGAAAATGACTGACCGTACTGGGAAACTATGGGGAGGGAGATGGGATTAACGGTAGCAAATATCTGTCTGGGGACGGGGAAACACCTCTTATCAACAAGGGTGCCTGAACGAAACATATTTGTATACCTAACCCTTAACTGTACCCCACAATATCATAATAAAAAATATTGATTAAAAAAAAAGAAGCATATCTTCTGGATCCCTTTTCTGGTAGAAGCAGGATTTGGGGCCAACGTGATGACTGGCTCCATATATTGTGTAGCGCTTTAGGATTGATCCAGAGCGCCCATCCCGGTGAGGAAGAGGGAGACAAGCGTCATGTCCAGGTTGTGATGCGTCTTGACGGGCCCTCTGCAAAGGATCTGAACTCTGGAAACACCCCCCGAAGTCCCTCATCAGTCCTGCCGGGTGGGGTCGTCTAGAACAGTGGCTCTCCAACTTCAGCTGGCCTCCGAATCACCTGGGGGCGTGTCAAATACAGATTCCTGGGCTCCTTCCCCAGAGCTGGGGCGCCCGGGGCCTGGGGTGGGGCTGAGGACGCGCCTTTCTAACCAGATCCCAGGAGATGCGGCGGCGCCTGCCGGAGACCCCGGGCGGCACTCTGAGGACCATCCCCGCTTCACCTGCCGCTTCTCAGACTCGGCTTCGGCCTCGAGCTGCTTCTCTCGCCGTCTTCGGGGAGAACGTGTCTAGGGTGGAAGCCCTCTTCGAGAGCCAGCCCCTCGTTCCCCGGGCGCGGGGAGTGATGCTCGCGGAGCGCGCGCGGCCCTCCTTCCCGGGAACCGCTTCGGCCACGCACGGGACCCGGGACGGCCACGCCGTGCCCCGACGGGCCGCGAAGAGGCTGTCAGGCTCCGCCCCGCGGCCCGTGTTCAGGATCGCTCTGAAGCGGCCCTCCCCGCCTCTCCCACTCCCCGACCGGGGTCTGCCCTGGGCGCGCGCCCGCAGAGCTGCGGCCCGCCGGTCCCCCGGCTCAGCCGGCCTGCGGGGGGCCCGGCCCGAGCCACGCCCCCTCGGAAGCCCGGCCCGCGCGAAGTCTCTCCCGCCGCCTTCGCCTCGGATCACCGGAGGCTCAGAGCCCTGCGCGGGCCTGGGCCCCAAGAGCGCGGCGGCTGAGGCCCCGAAGAGGGAGCCCTCGCTCCTTCCCGGCCTCTGGCACGCCGCGAGGGTGACGGCGCCCCCACAGCCCCGGGAGTCAGCCGGACACCCCGCGCGCGCCTTCGTCTGGGGGCAGTCGCCCGAGGGGTCGATCCAGGCGTTTGCTCTGCGGTGCTCGGTACGCACAACCACCCCGGCGGAGCCAGGAGGAGGGAGCGGAGCCAGGGGCTGGGGGGGAGGGGGAGCAGCCAGGAGGGTCACCCAGGCACCCAGGTCAACCCAGTTGCTGTCCCCAGAGGACAGACTGCCCCACCCTGTACTCGAGAAGTCCTGAGACATCAGTTGTAAGGAACCGTGGTTTCGCTGACGCTTTCCCTCTCCATTCGTTCGTACATTCATTCAACAAACATTTGCTTGAGCTCTGGAATAAATCCTGGGATCCACGGGGGACTCAAACACAGTCTTTTGCATCAAGTGGTTCACAGTCTGGTACAAGAGATGGACAAGACACAGGCAGTTCCAGTGAAGAACAGGGAGCGGCAGTATGCACAGTGGTTCAGAGCCCTGTGTGACCTTGGACAAGTCCCTTAACCTCTCTGGGTCTGTGTCCTCATCTGTAAAATAGGGCAGTGAGCGGTGCCTACCTCACACAGAGTTGTAAAATCTAAATGAGTAGCCGGGCTTGGTGGCTCAGCCTGTAATCCCGTGCCTTGGGAGGCTGAGGTGAGTGGATTGCCTGAGCCCGCGGTTTCGAAACCCGCCTGGGCAACTTGGCGAGACCTCATCTCTACAATAAGTCAAAAATTAGCCGGGCGTGGTAGCACGCGCCTGTAGTTCCAGCTACTCGGAAGGCTGAGGCGGAAGGGTCGCCGGAGCCCAGCAGGTCGAGGCTGCGGTGGCCGGGAGCGGCCACTGCACTCCAGTCTGGGCGACCGAGTGAGACTCCAACTCAAAAAAAAAATCTAAATGAGTTACATGAAGAGTGCTTACAATAGTGACTGTCACAGCGTCCTGATTGTTAGCTACTGCCAAAATTAGTCTGACAAAGAGAAGGGTGCTGAGGACTCCCAAGAGGAGGTCAGGGATTCCGGCATAAAGCAAAAGACCCCTGAGGGCTGCAGCTTGCCTGTCTGGCCATGAGCAGACCCTAACAGAGGATCCCAAGGTCCTCTCCAGTTGGAGCTGCGGGCTGGAGGTGCCATCCACTGGGGGCCAGAAGTGGTCCGGGGAACCCCTCCTGCCTTGGACCCATGGGATTTAGGGCGCGAGGGAGGACCCTGCTTCACCTGACTTCCGGGAGGTGTGGCGACATCTGCCAGCCTGTTGCCTGGGGCATCCGCTGAGGACGGGCGGGGTGGTTCCCATGCTTGTCAGGCCCCGCCTTCCCCCCGCCCCCAGCACCCCCCTCCAGGACTTGGGGGCTACATCCTCCCTCCTCGGGTCTCCTCCTCTCCCCTCCACGCCACCTGCCCCATCTGGGCCCATTTTCCTCTTCTGTTTGTAAAGCCACTGAGAGCCTACGGTTTTGCACATACATCTGTTCCCTTGGCCAGAGGGACTGTCCGCGCCACAGCACCTGCCGGCGGGGGAACTTTCGGTGGCCGTGGGCCAAGGCTTTTGGGGACAGAGTCCGGTCCGTGAATGCTCAGGTCAGGAAAGGACCCTGGATGACACGTGAAGAACGCAGGAGCTCAGAGCAAGACTGGCGGTTCCCCAGGACAGTGGCTCAGCAGACTGGGAGAGAGCAGGCCAGCTGGCAGCCTGTCACTGTGCAATGCAGACTGTGCCCCCCTCTGCGCCACCAACCCAGAGGGAGGGCGGGAATGACAGAGCAAACTGAGAGGGATCCCAGGGTCTAGGGTCCATCTTGCGCTGTCTACTCTGCCTGCTCTTGCCTTCTCCTCACCTCCACTTAAAAAAGGAAGTGGGGGAGAGGAAAGGGGAGGTACCAAGACCTTGGGACGACCTGGATGCTAACGTCAACCCAAAACACGGGATGTGAGCCCTGGCCAGCAGCCCTCAGCAACTTCCAGCTCAGCCACCCTAGACTCCTCGGGCTGAAAATACCGAGCATCTGACGAAGCAGCTGCAGGTTAAATTTAGCCCTGGCGAGTCCAGGACTGGTCTGGGTGCTAGAGCAGCAGAGTAGACCCACGGATGCGCCCATCACAGGTGTGAGAGCCAACCATGGTACCTGGGAGGGAAATAGAGTGAGGGGACGAAGATGGGATGGGGCCCAAAGACAGTGCTCATCAGGCGAGGGTGTTGACAGGCCCCGTGAGCCCGGTGCTGCCCTCGGCAGAGAGCAGGCTTCTGCGAGTGGTGCCGACAGATACCGACAGGGGAACCGAGGGGACGGTGATAAACTGCAGGGCAAACGTCCCATCAAAAACCACTGGGACTTAGATTTGTAAATACCACCATGTTCGCCAAATCAAATCCTGCCTTTGGTCCACAGACTCTGTGTGGCATCTTGGCCTTTTTGTGTGACACAGGCAACCCCGTGACCACTGCTTTCGCCAGCAGCCATCTCATTCTTCGCTTCTTCAGAGGCTCCGTTAAAATGCAAACAGACCATGGGCTTTGAGCTTTCTTAACTAACTCTGTTATTCTTACTGATCTCTTTAACTCGTTTATTCTTACCAAAGGATGGAAGGAAGGAGAGAGAGAGCTAGGGAAGGAGGAAGAGGGTGAGGGTGTGGGAGGGAGCAAGGGACAGAGGAAAGGAAGGGGCAAATAATCAGTCACATGAACAAATTAACTGGTAAATTAGCATTTGTTAATATGTTCAGAATCAACTACATGTTACCTGCATAAAGTAGCAGTTGTTGAATGCAAAGAACACTTGGCTTGGAGTCAGGCAGGCTTGGGTCTAAATCCTGGCTCTGCCACCGCTAGGAAGCTAACTTCCCTAAGCTGCAGCATTGTCAGTAACAGAATGGAAATAATACGCCTTCCTTGGACTGTTGTGAAGATGAAACGAAATAACCCACAACAGTGTTTGACATTAGATCATTCCTGCTCCGTAAATGTCAGATTGACTTTATTCATCCGAGAGCCAGGTTCTGTGGGACAGGGACTCAGAGTGGGAGGGGAGGAAGGTGGGCGAGAGCCCTCCACCTGAGCAGATTTCCTGGAGCCTGGGTCAGGCCTCGTGCGGAATCGGAAGGTTTCAGAGCCTCGTGGGGCCACACTGCCCCCCTGTGCCCATTCACTGCACTGCGGCCGGCCCTCTCACGCAGAGCTGTCATTTGCCATGAAGTGTCCCGCCTGTAGACCACACGGAACTCCACCTGCCGCCCTGTGCCAAGCTAGATGTTTGTCTGAGACTGCAGCGATCTGGCTTGTCCAGTGGCCCAAGCAAGCTACCCCTGCTGGGGAGCATTTGTCCAACTTCCCTGACCCAGCGCTAAGTAAGCAGGATTGCCAGCCTTGATTATGTACTGTACTCACCTACAGAGATTTTAAAATAAATATCCACGGACATCCACCCCAGACCTATAGAATCAAAATCTCCAAAAGTGGGTCTGGAGAGTCCATATAAAAGGAAAAAATCTCCCCAAGGGATCTCAAATTCAGCAGATCTTGAAAACAAAATGCTTTGGCCCCTATTTGGGATGCCCCACATCATCTCTTGGGCCTGTCTTGGCTTTAGTGACACAAGCAGTGCTCTCTGCACTGAAAATTAGTGCTCCCATGGAGTTGCAAAATCAAGGAGGTGAGGAGCAGTAAGGGGGGAGACAGAGTAGGAGGTGAGAAAAGGAGGTCTGAGAAAGACCCAGGGAGAGGGGAAGGAAAACAGGTACACACACAGAGAAAGATGGGGAAGAAGGGACCGGGCATGGTGGCTCACACCTGGAATCCCAGCACTTTGGGAGGCCGAGGCAGGAGGATTGCTTGAGCCCAGGAGTTCAAGACCAGCCTGGGCAACACAGCAAGAACTTGTCTCTACACAACTTAAAATTTAAAAAATTAAAATAACTGGGTATGGTGGCACACACTCACAGTCCTAGCTACTCAAAAGGCTGAGGAGGAAAGATTGCCTAAGCCCTGGAGGTCAAGGCATCAGTGAGCCATGATCATGCCACTGCACTCCAGCCTGGGCAACAGAGTGAGACCTTGACTCAAAAAAAGATGGCGAAGAAGGGAAAACGGGAGGGGAGATGAGGAAGAGATGAGAGGTGCAGTACGCTTTCATACTCATGAAAACATTTTGGTAAGGCAGAAATAGCCTATGCCAAACCAGTGGACAAATATTAGATTAAGAAAAAATACATATTCAATGTAGGCATAGGGTTAATATCTGGAATATGCAAAAAAGATGTTATGTATTGAAAAGGATACAAACAACGCAACAGAGAAACGAGCAGAGACATGAAGAGAAGATCCCAACGGCCAATACAAAAAAAGGTGCTCAAGTTCACCAGCAGACCTTACTTTATACCTATTAGGTTGGCAAAAATCATAAAGCCACTTACTTATTGCTGGGTGGAATGTAGGGGGAAATGATTCATTTAAATCTTGATGATAAAAAATGTAAATTGTCACTGAACTCTAAAAAACTATCTGACATCACTGAAGAAAATCTACCATTTATCATTCAATTTACCTGTTCCATGCCTGGGACTTGATATCCTTAAGATA
Source organism: Cephalopachus bancanus (assembly GCA_027257055.1). Lineage (NCBI taxonomy): Eukaryota > Metazoa > Chordata > Mammalia > Primates > Tarsiidae > Cephalopachus > Cephalopachus bancanus. Next base: position 4,164,325 of record JAPVLO010000124.1, read on the forward strand.
AAATCTCCAGAACACATTGATACAAGAATGTCGATTGCAGCATTGTTCACAGTAGCAAAAACATGGGTACAAAAGGAAAGTTGATTGATAGGGGACTGTTGAATAAATATTGATACGCCTGGCCCAATGTGGCTTTATACAGCAATTAAAAAGAATGAATAAGAGCGCTATTATAGTTGAAATTTAAAAGATGAGGTATTTTTGTATGAACAACTGTAGGAAGAATAGGACCCAAAATGTTCATAATATCATTCCATTTCTGCAAAAAGATAATGACAGAAACTTCTACCGTGTGTGTGTGTGTGTGTGTGTGTGTGTGTGTGTGTGTGTGTGTGTGCGCGCGCGCACATGCGCGCGCACACAGGGTTGACATTCAGCCAGTATATACTCATAAAGCCATATTGGATGTTTCAGCCTGTATTCATTGTGTTTGGTTGGTACTGTGCCGTACTACAGCCAGGACATATTTGCTAAGTTTTGAATGTCACTCCTGTGTGTATATGTTCATATTATTGTATATGAATAAGAAACATAGAAAAAATATAGATGGGCGCATACTAGGTTGTGAACATGGCTTACTTAGAAAGGAAAGGGGACTTCCTAGGGCAGAAGGAGGGAGAATAAAAGAGGAGGTAACCAATCTAATAAGGAAAAGAGTAAACAAAGGTTTACTGTGTAACATAATCATAAAATGTGCCAGGCACTCTGTAAAATTATAAATATATATGTATGTTTTCATGTGTACAGCATTTTTAAAGTGTAATAGTAAAGACTTGTTAGTCAGCGATTGTTGCAATCATGCTGTGTAACAAACCACACCTAAAAATCTCAGCAATATACCAAAAAAAGAAGGGGGTTTATTTCTCATGCATGGATATGTGAGTTGGCTAGCGTGACTGCTTCAGGCTGGGGGTCAGCTTCCAATCAGCTGGAAATTGTCAATAAATATGAAAATATGCTCTACCTCACTGGTGATTAGGGATTTCTAATTATAACAACAATAAGATACCATTTCAGCCAGGCATGGTGGCTCACACCTATAATCCCGGCACTTTGGGAGACAGAGGCAAAAAGATTGCCTGTGCCCAGGGGTTCAAGACCAGCCTGAGCAACTTGGTGAGACCTCATCTCTACAATAGATACAAAAAATTAGCCGGGTATCGTGGCACACGCCTGTAGTTCCAGCTACTTGGAAGGCTGATGGGGAAGGATCGGCAGAGCTGGTTGAGGCTGTGGTGGCCAGGAACACGCCACTGCACTCCAGTCTCGGTGACAGAATGAGACTTCAACTCAAAAAAAAAAATTATATCACATAGCTAGTGTATATATATGCATATATATATATAATAAGACTTCTTTATATTTCTATTATAAAGTTTAGAAAAACGAGAATAATATAAAACTAGTGAGAAGTTTGACCTTGTTTTTGTAAAACTAATCTATCGGTGTCTGGTTCAGTGGAAGTGTTCACAATTCTTAGCGAGTCCTCAAGGTGCTCGTCAGAAATGTTTGCTCGAAGTTTGCTCTTCGTGTGTTTCATAACTGAAAACAGCTACTCACAAATGTATGCACGGCCAAAAAGCGATGTCATGAATAAGGCCTGACGGTGAACTTCAAAAATGGAGCTACACATGGGCTCACAAAGAAAATAAATGCTAAAAAGCACATGATGTTAAGAGATGCTGTGGGCCTTTACTAGCTGTCCTGGGCCTCATGTGGCCCGCAGGTCACAGATTGGATCTGCCTGACTGACACACTAGCAATAGTACCGCTCACAGTACTAACAGGACCTGCCTCTGGGGACTTCTGCCCAACCATGGGACAGTTGATGATAGGGAAGTGACAAGCGCTTTTCTTTTCTTTGTTGATAGTCATAATAATATAGATCAGATGTAGGCTATGAACTCTAACAAAGCATTTGAAAAGGGCCCCCATGGCATCCAGGTGGAGGATATGAAGCTATGGGGGTTGAAGTTTAGAACAATGAGAAGCGTCCCTAGCTGGTTACATAAACAAAGGTTCCAGATTGATTCACCAGCCCACTGCCGGCCAAAGGGGCGTCTCTAGTGGTGTGCCACAGAGCTCTAGGCTAGAATCTTGCAATGTCTCGAGTGACAAGATAGACAGCCTGCTCATCAATGGGCAAATTCTTTATCCAACATCGTGCACAGCCAACTGATTTGTTGGGCAAAGGAAAAAAAAGTCCAAAAGACTGGTCAGAGAAAATGAATGTATCCACAAGCAGCAAAACAGAATGTCATGGGCAACATTGTGAAGCTAGTGTTTGGGTACAAATATTCAACAGGACAAGTGAATATTGGAGATGATATTTGTAAACAGTTCGTGTGAGGAAGAACTGGGAGAGTTTTTTTGTTCATTGAAGGATAGATTTAAGTAACAGTGTGATGTGGCTACTAGAAAAAAATCGATTGCAGACGAAGCTATATGATTAGAGGAGTTCAGAAGCAGGTGAACCAATTAATTGCATCATTATCTGAAGTGCCATGCTCAGATTTGATTTTTACATTTGAAGGACATTGAAACATTGTTTGTGTGGACAATTTATGAAGTATTTACTATGCCCCAGGAAGAAATACAAATAATAGTATACGTTTTGTGCCATTTAATAGTTATAACAGCTCTGTGCAGCACACACTCAAATGCCCGTTTTATATAATAAGGGACTATGACTTAGAGAGGCCAAGGCAGCACAGCCAAGCCAAGACTCAAACGTAGGTCCCTAAGTCTAAAGCCCTTGCCTTTGCCATTATGTCAACCACTCCCAGCTAGAGATGAGTAGGCCAAAATTGGGAGGACCAACCCCGAGGACCTCTGGGAACAGAACTCTACGGCAGACATTCTCACTACTTGGTGCATGCCTATAAGCATGCCTATAAGGTGTAATGTCAAGAGTTGAGCCAATCACTGGGCCCAGGAGGCTTATAGAAACTAATCAAAGCTTGGTCATGAAGATAGAAAATTTAAATTATGAATACTTCAGCAGTCATATAACGACTATCAGTAGGTCAATAACTAAATTGATAATACAGTAAGTCCCCTCCATACAAACCTCCAAGTTGCAAACTTTCAGAGATGCAAACGTGCACTGACATGGCCAATCACATAAGTTCGTTCACATGTCTGGCATACATTATCGCATGCGCGCATCCTCTACATGTGGTTGTGCTTTTATGTACTTTACTGTACAGTACTGTATACAGTACAGTAGCACAGTATCTTTATTTCAAACCCAGGATGTTCAGAATCAAGCGTAAAAGCAGTAGTGATGTAGCTGGCACTATATAGCCAATTGTGTTAGTTGGGTGCCTGGGATAACTTTGTTGGACTTATGAATGTGCTCTTGGAACAGAACTCGATTGTATGTAGGGGATTTATTGTAGTACCCTATCTTGCAGGACATCTTGCAGAGGCACCTACCACTGCCCCATCTAAGTTGTCTGTGCCCTCTCTCTCCCACTAGATTTTAGTCAAACTGTACCAAGGATGAAAAACAGCAGTTGGGACTCCAGGGTCACTCTTGACCTAAGTTAGAATTCAGAGAGGCTCAAAGTGGGGAGGCTATGTAGACCGACCCTGGACTTTCCAGTTAGAATTTCTCACGTTTCCAAGTCACCAGGGAGCAGGAAAAGAAAAATTAATGTGAAGTGCTCCTGCAGGCAGTGACCCAGGTCAGTTTCATAAGACTCAATCCCAGAAACTTTTTTTCATTATCGCAAAGGAGAAAGTCACTTACTCCAGGCCATAAGCCTGGATTTCTCAGCCACCATTTTGCCACCTCTTCCTGGTCATGAAGACCACACAGAGGAAAGCTCTCTCAGTCATGGAGAAAGACCAAGCATGAATGGCACCTAAACTGGCTATCCAGCGCTATGTAAAAAGTTACCCTAAGGCTGGGTGTGGTGGGTCACGCCTGGAATCCACGAAGCAGGAGGACTGCTTGAGCCCAGGAGTTCAAGACCAGCTTGGGCAACATAGAGAGACCTCGTCTCTACAAAGTTCCACCTACTCAGGAGGCTAAGGTGGAAGGATCACCTGAGCCTAGGAGTTGGAGGCTGCGGTGTGCCGTGATCATGCCATTGCACTCCAGCCTGGGCAACAGAGTGAGACTCTGACTCAAAAAAAAAAAAAGTTACCCCAAAATGAAGCAGCTGAAAGCAAAACACGTGTATTATCTCACCATTGCTGTGGGTTGGTGATGCAAGAGCAGCTTAGCTGGGTGGTTCTGACTCAGGATTTCTCCCCAAGATATTGACCAGGACTGCCGTCATCTCAAAGCTCTCCTGGGGGGAAAACTGTGCTCACCTGGCTGTCAGCAGGTTTCAGAGCACTTCTGAGCTCACTTGGCAGGGCTCGGGTCCTTGCTGGCTGTGGGTCAGAGACCCATTTCTTGCCACCGGGGCCGCTCCATAGGCACACAACTGGCAGTTTGATCCCTGGAGGTGGAGGGCTCTGTGAGAAACAGTGAGCCAGACAAGCAAGACAGAAGTCCCAGTCCTTTTGCAACCTAGTCTCAGAAATTACATCCCATCCTTTTTACTGTCTTCCATCTATTACAAGCAAATCTCTAGGTCCAACCACACTCAAGGGAAAGGGATTATATAGGCACAAGTATCAGGAGGCAGGGATCCTTGAGAGCCATTTCAGAGACCGCCTAACATAATAATATCATGTAAGCTCCTGGAGCCAGCCATGCCTGAAGCCAGATAACCCCCTGGTCTTTTCAGTTATGAGTGGTAATACATTCTCTCTCTTCTGAAATCGGTTCAAGTTGGGTTTCTGTCATGTCATGAGTAGCCCAAAGAGCCCTTTGTTAATATATTAATATGCACCCTGAAGGCAAACACCATTATCAATAAAACCAGAGTGATAAGGGTGAGGTCATCAGAACAAGTTTTCCCTAGAGTGGACCTATAAACCAAGCAGAATTCTGTTTTTGTTCTTTCTTAGTGGCTCTATGCACAGTGCCTACCAAGTAGAAATCTTCTGTATGATCCTTGATGATATTTTTGGACTTATTCTGCCTGGTTATAAAAATCTAGTCTTCTCAGATTCTTCTCAGCTAATTTAGCATGCCTGTATGCAGTATGAGAGCATGCCAAACTCAGAATTCTGCTGCCAAAAATGACACTGAATCGAATTAGACCATCAGGAGTGCAATTATCTTAGACATGCTATTAACACCCCAACCATGAACACGGCATAAAAAGCTGGGATAAAATGGAGGGTTAGAAGAATAAATTAGCTCAGTTAATGGCAAACAATAAAATAATTTCTACCCCAAATTTGATTTTTGTTGTCATTATTTTCACAAATGATTCAAAATTTTAACAATCACTTGCATAATTTTAGTAGAAAAACAACCTACCATGTATCGCTGCCTGATAAGCTATGCCATGGATGATATTGAGGTTTGAGAATTTTTCCTTCTATATCCATCCGTAAAATGTATTCTTTTTAGCACCCAATCATGGTAAATGGCATCATCTCTCTCCCAGAAATTCAGCCATGAGGAGAAAAGTCATATGAGCTGGTTTGCTTCATAAAATATGTCACCCATGTATTCATTGCCTATATATATATATATACATATGACGGGGTCTCACTATGCATATATGACAGGATCTTACTATATTGCCAGGCTGGAGGGAGTGCAGTGGCTATTCACTGGTACTATTATAGCTCACTAAAGCTTCAAATTCCTGGGCTCAAGTCATTCTCCTGCCTCAGCCTCCCAAGTAGCTGGGACTTCCACCAAGTAAAATTTTCAATAATTATGTTTTTAACAGAAGATGCTTATATGCACAATGGTATCCCGCTTTCCTCTAAATCAGGGTTTGTGAAACTTGAGTGTGCTTCCAAATCATCTGGGAGACTTGTTGAAACAGATGGCTGTGCCCCACTCTCAAATTTCTGATTGATTGGTCTGGGGTAAGGACCTAGAATCTGCATTTCTAACCAGTTCCCAAGTGACGATGCTGTTGCTGGTTAGGGACCACACCCTAAGAACCAGTGCTCCAGACATCTGCTCACAGCCACTCTCAGGCTCCTGGTTCATTCCTGGGGCCTCTAGAACTCTCACCTACTCTGGCATTACTAATTTTCCTTTCTTTTCTTTCTTCTTCTTCTTCTTTTTTTTCTTTTCAGTTGGAGTCTCACTCTGTCACCCAGGCTGGAGTGCAGTGGCACAATCATGGCTACCACAGCCTCCATCTGCTTGGCTCAGAAGATCCTTCCATCTCGGCATTTCAAGTAGGGATTACAGGCACTTGTCACCACATCCAGCAAATTTTTTATCCATTGTTGAGACTCAGTCTCACCAAGTTGCCCGGGCTGGTCTCAAATCCCTGGGATTACCAGCATCAGCTACCATACCCGGCCTAATTATCTTTCAATTCAACATTTCTCTTAGTAGTCACCAGAAAGGCAACCCATGCACCTACTAAGTTCCTCAGGAGATTTCAGATTTCCCAGTTGCTGTTGGAAAGATTTCTACAGTTATACTTTAAAAGGTGTGGATCCAGGTGCCACCTGACCACCTGCGTAAGGCATAAAATAATAAGAACTAGCATACTTAGACAATATTAGCAGCAGAGTAGAATTGTAATTGATTTACTATATAGCCTAAGAGAATTTTATGCCTAGCTGGTGTTGCATTAATTCAATTAAGTTCCCAATTTTTAATTGTAGTAAACAATTGTTTGGAAAAAGAAAAGTAGAAAAATTCAAACAAACTGGATTTTAGTGTCATTCTGGGTTGTAGTTTCTTAAATTAAATCTCTTCTTTGTGTGAACAATTTGTGTTTAGACAAGAGACTACACATAAAATCAGACATCAGGAGGAAACTATATCCAAAACAGATGATATCTTTTATTTAATTTTAATTTTATTTTATTAGTCACATAAAGAAATGGGATCCAATTTTACTAATGTCAGTCTAAGAAAAATGTGAAGTTGTCATCAACTGTAACTGAGTAGACAGAAACCAAGTTTAAAGAAATTCTACATTTTTTTGCCTTTATTCACCAAACTGCTAAAACGAAGTGTTCAGAGCCACCCAGAATAAAAGACGGTAGAGGATGGTTTAAGTAGGTTTCTAATTAAAATATGGCAATATGTACTCTGACCTTCATTTAAAATGGAATTGATTTGTGGGGTTTTTTGTTTGTTTTTGTTTTGTTTTCATTTCTTCTCATGTTTAAGATTTCCCTACTACGTTGAGTAGTTCAATGTGATGCCTAAATGTCACTCTGGCAGGAACTGCTGCATTTTCTGCTCTTTATAAAAGTACTTCAGACATGGTTGATCATCCCAATTTAATAATATGCAACCTGAGTCTCCCCAGCAAGCACTCACTAACTTATTCATCCATTCAGCACATGCTAGAGCCTGGGAACATGAACTGGAATTAAAAACGGTCTCTGGCTCAAGACACTCACAGTCTAGTGAAAGAGACAGCCACGAGTAGATAGTTATGAAGGTCGAGGCCAAGGACTTAGACTTGGGAGCCAGATCAGTTGCGTGTTAGCCAACCTGGCTGCAGAGCACGCCATCGCTCTGGGGCAGTGCGTGGTGAGATGGTGGGGAAAGACGGAACTTGGAGGAGCGCTAACATTTAGAAGCAGACCATGCAGGAGAAATATGAGGAAGAGAGGACAACTGAGGAGCATGGTCAGGGCTTCCATGTCATGGAAGCCGAAGGAGTTGTTTCTGGAAAGGGAAAACGTTCAGCAGTGAAACTGCAGTGAGGAGGCTTATGAAATGAGACCTGAAAAGACGGGCTTTCGGGTTTGCTGATGGCCTCAGCAGAGGGAATATCAGGAGAGAGGTGGGTGGGTGGGGAGAACCACGGTGCTGGGACTGAGAAGCAAATACATGATGATTAGGGAGGTGAGAAGAGAGGAATTCTTCCCCTACTAAAGAGATGGTTCAAAAATTTAAAAAAAGAAAGGAAGAAAGAAAGAAAGCTTTCCATGTTTAACCCTTTGCACTCGGATGTCCCCTCTGAGGGGACACCACATATCTAGCAAGTCACTCAAATGTCCCCTCTAGGGGACATAAAGAGATGGCTGGTGATCATACAGGACAAACTTAGACAACTGCAAATTTTTTTTAAATGTATGTTTTCTTCAAGTTTTCCATTCAAATTGGATAAAAAAGCAAATAAAGGGTTGGAACATATACTGAGACACACGTAAAATAAAAAATCAGCTGGTGTCCTGTAGAAAGAGAATATGTGAAGTGCTCTCACAGTGATACTGATACTTCTTTGTAAAAGAAGGTAGCAGTGAAGATGTTTGTATAAGAAAGGCAGCTGTGGGTATACCCTTTGTATCTTATGGCATAACTTGAAAAGATAGATAAGCAAGTTACTGTGGTCTTAAAAGAAAGAGACTTTCAAAGTTGAAGGCAAATCATATTGAAGGATTGACCAGCTGAGAAGTGGTTTTCAGGAATCACAAGTGTATCCTTCCACATCATCTTTGAACAACAGACTGGACAATAAGTTACATATTATTAATGTGGAAGGAAGAAAACAAGACTGCATTGTCTGATGGAATAGAAAAACACCAGGTGAAAGATGTCAAACGAATAACTGTTGCACGTGTATCAAAGAACATGCAGGGAACATCAGTGACTATTTCACACATTACCACGTGCTAGAAAAATATAAGACAGACAAGTTTGATAGTTTCTATCACCTCTTAGAGAATGAAATTATGAGATCTTTTACATGTTATAAATAAGTTCCTTAGTGTCCAAAATTTCATGATAAGCCAAATATTGTTACAATAAAATAATTGCTTCCAACACTATACTATTTAACATGAAGTGATTTGGTTTTCATCACATCGTAAGAAAAATGCAGTTGAGTTGCTGGTAGGTGATCTGTGAGATGCAAAGGGATAAGAAAGTTTTTCTCATTAACAGGGAAGGGCAGAGGGATATTTACCACCCATCAAAATGCAGTTTGATCTTCAGGGCCAGCCCAGGAAGGGACTTTGGTCGTATGTGCTTATGATACTGGGTGGGGCGTGGTGTGTTGCTCCATGGGTTCTTGCTTTGGCCACAGAAAAGAATTTCAGAGAAATCTGAAGTATAATTTAAGAAAGTACTTATTAGAAGGAAAAAGGGCATGTTCAAGGAAAGCGTGGGTGCCTTAAGAGAGAAAGAGCACGTGCTCGCCTTTGACAAGAAGCATTGTATACTTCTACAATGATAATTAAGCAAACCATGAGCTAAGAGCGGAGGGCTGCAGGTATCTGGTCACGAATTTTGATTGCCATCTCTCAACCTTCTAAGACCACAAGGGCCTTCTAAATAATTAAAGTTATTGCCTAACTAGATTTGGGCTTTTCTTAGAACATCATGCCTATGTTTGGGGTAACTCCCTGTTTTTTCTGTGATTTACTGCACTGGTAATTCTACATTCCAACCCACAAGTTGGTCAGGTCTGATATGCCTGGCCAGTCAGATGAAGGTCATATACTGATAAGAAAGATGTTTGAACACTTACCCTGTTCTAAGTTCTTTGCCTAAGAAAACCTGCCTAACGACTTCTAAACTATGTTAACTATGCCTGCCTCACAAACATGCTCATAAGATATTTGAACTGCAATCAGTTGTGACCACTCTTTCCTTTGATTCTGACTTACCCCTTTCCTATTTCTCCTCCTGCCAATCATGTTGGAGTAGCCACAGGCTTTTAAGGGATCCAGCTAAGGAGAAGTTGGGAATATATTGGCTGGAGTTCAGTGGGCTTACAGATGTGGTTTATGGTTACTTCCATATACAGTTGCTAGCTGTCCCTCTGTAAGAATGACTTCCAGGAATATTCCTATGACCCCCTGTGACTGCTTATCAGAGTGATGACTCGAGGGCCCAGTCAGAGGCTGTTTCACAACATGGACATGCTTTATGGTACACAGCTCTGGAAGTACGTGGGGAGTGGAGGAGAAACTAAGATTGAAATGCACAGAGCCAGAAGCTAGACAATGAGAAGCTCTTCTGATTTTTCAAATTCCGCTATTCTAAACTCCTAAAATGACACTACCAATAATGAATTAAGAAGCTGAAGGTAGCTTTTTGAAATTCTCGAAAGTAAAAAAAAAAAAAAGGAATTTTGGTCAAACCACACTAAAAGGAAAGATACATTTGTTCATCCTTCTATCACCTCTTAGAAAATGATATTATGAAATCTTTTACAAACAAAGGTGTCCTCAAAGAGTATGAAACCACAAATATAGAAAGAAGTATTTTGGACGCCTGTTGGGCAATTAATAAATGTTCTATGTTATTTTGCTGGATTTCTGTGACATTCTGACATGTGTTAGCTTACTTTTTTAAAATTTGTTATGATTTCCTTCTCATCCTAAATATTCACTTTTGTATATAGTTTTATTCCTAATTTTGTTTTATTTTCCTTAAAGAGCACTCATACACACACACAATGATATAAACTTCAGGCCCCAAAAAACCTGAATTTGTTTAACTGTGTTACCCTTCATGGGAGGGCCTTTGGGAGGGGGATACTACCTGAGATAGAGGTTCAGCACATCCTGGGATGGACTTCCCGTGCTCCCTCTCCCAGATAGACAGAGAGAAGCTCATTGAAAGATTCTGACCTTCTAGAAGGAGCCTTGTGCTAAGCGCACAAGGCACAGCACAAGGACGTGGGCTCCCACCAGCTCTGGTCAGGAGAACATTTCCAATGTCTCCAGGGCCCAGGGCCAGGGGAAGCCAGTCAGAGTCAGTAGATTAGTGTAAAACATCACAGCAGGCATTCAATTGAATCATGTTTTGAATATTCTCCTTGGAAGCCCAAGGATCTAGAGGTAGAAGCCAAGAGAACTGTGCAGTTAAACCCAATCTGACCGATTTTCACCTAGGCATTGCTCCCTGGGCTTTTACGTGCTCTCAGCCTTACGCCTGTGTAAGAACGGAAAATTATAAACTTCGGGACTTTGATTCTGTCTTGGTTAAGATGATAGTCAAAATCAATGGCCACATGTTCCAAAAATGGTTAAGAAAATTTAAGCAAATAAAAATACTATTACCACAAATGCTTTGAGAAGACCAAGCCCAGAGCTAGTCTCGAAAACACCAAAAATGTAGATCTTAGTCCAGCTGGAGGGAAGGGCCTTTTAAGTCAGATAGTAAAACTGAGTGCTTCGCTGGCCACACGCATTTTGTGAAATTCTGTTTTGGTAGCCATGGCTTACTGTTATGGAACCCTAACCTAGAGACTGTAACACTTGTTTTACTTTTTGCTGCAAAAAAATTGAATTCGCGGTCGGGCTCGGTGGCTCAGCCTATAATCCCGCGCCTTTGGGAGGCTGAGGTGAGTGGATTGCCTGAGCCCACGGGTTCAAGACCCGCCTGGGCAGCAAGACCTCATCTCTACAATAAATCAAAAAAACAGCCGGGCGTGGTAGTGCATGCCTGTAATTCCAGCTACTTGAAAGGTCGAGGTGGAAGATTGCCGGAGCCCAGCAGGTCGAGGCTGCGGTGGCCGGGAGCGGCCACTGCACTCCAGTCTGGGCGACAGAGTGAGACTCCAACTCAAAAAAGAAAAGAAAAAAAAATTGAATTCGCGCATTTGGTTACCACAGTCTTGTATTATTTAACCCGTTATCTATGACTTCTCTGGTCTTATTAACCAAGCCAGGACCATAAGAAGTGTAGATTCACATGAAAGGGGCAATGGGAGTCATGTAAATTGGGTTCTTTGTTTTTTTAATGATGATAACTGGCAGAATAGTTTCTGAAATAATGATGCAAGAGCTTGGCATTTTCTTCTACCTAGATGCCAGCATCTAGAAGAGCATTCAGTACTTAGCAGGTGCTCAGTAAATGTTTGCTAACTGACTTCTCATTAACACTAAGAGAAAAAGTATGTCAAACCGTTAAAGAACTTCTGAAATAATTTTCGTCAATTTACCTCAAATATGTAAATGCTTAAGCATTCTTCAAACACATAACTTAGTACGATGAAGGAGACTGAAGCCAGTCCGAGATGAAATGCTGTCATTAGCCACATCCTTTGAAACTGTTGTTCCCGACAACTGTTTCCGGCACACTGTGGGTTAAATGCATCACCTACACGAAGCAGTAACTCAGGAGACCACCAGAGGGCAACAGAGGGCCAGGAATTTATTACAGAGCTCAGAAAGCCCAGGGGGGCCTGGAAATGACCTCATTCCCACTTAGGTCCTGTGTGTGCAAACCAAAGGGCAGAGGTGAGAAACATTGTTGCAGAAAACAGATGAAGACAGAGCTGAGAATTTTTTAAAAAATTTAATCCAAATCACCAAATCATATGGATAAGGCAGGAAACACTTAAGAGTCATAGGCCCAGAAATCAGAGAATAACATGACTAGGCGTGTTACGTAAAAGGTTGAACATATCAAGGGCCATGGAGATATGAAAAACCAAGGTCCACAATCACTAGAAGTTCAAGAATCGGAGTACTGGAAACGGGGGGCACATAGTCTGGAAAATCTGGGTCGACCTTCTCAGCCTGAGCAAAGAACTGACTTGAATTCCCCGTGGTGCCTGTATATTCCTGAACTGTGTCCAGTGGTGAAGAAAAAACATTCTAGGCTTTCGAGATTTCTCTAACTTCCTGATTGTCCATCATCCTGGAAGGCGGTAGCCACTTACTAGCCTGATGATCTTAATCTCTCTACATCTCATTTTCCTCCTTGTTAACTGGAGATGATAATGATAGTCCAAGATCGTTGCTTTTTTTTTTTTTTTTTTTTGAGTCAGAGTCTCGCTCTGTTGCCCAGACTCTCTTGCCCATGCAGTGACATGATCACGGCTCACCACAGCCTTGACCTCCTGGGCTCAGGTGATCCTCCCTTCAGCCTCCTGAGTAATTAGGATTACAGGTCCATGCTACCAAGTCCGGCTAATTTTCTGATCTTTTTGTAGCGTTGAGACCTCACTATGCTGCCCAGGCTGGTCTTGAACTCCTGAGCTCAAGCAATCCTCCCACCTCAACCTCCCAAAGTGCTAGCATTACAGGTGTGAGCCACTGTGCCCAGCCGCTTTTTGTATGAAGAATTCAATACAAGAGTTCCCAATATGCAAGACTCAATCATTTAAGCTGATCCAGAAAAAGAATTTCAAGCATTTCTGTTGTCAAGCAGGCATAATTTACAAGGCACTTAGTCAGCCTGGTTGCAACCAGTCGTATAAACTTGAATTTCCATGAGTCTTGACAAGCTTGTGTTGAGGGAGGGGAAAGATAAGATGTAGAAATTTGTTTTATTTCAAAACTTGCACACATGCTTTATTAATATTTTGATTGTACCATATCCAATTTCCATTAAGTTTTCATTATGTTAGTATGTCCCATACCTACCCCAGGACTGCTGTGGGGATGAAAAGAGTCTTGTGCACAAAGGCCTAGAGAAGATCTTGATAAATATCAGTCGTTTGTGTCAGTCAGCTACAGCTGTGTCCAAAGCACCCAGAACTCAGTGGCCCAAAACAACCATTGGTTAGTCCTTCCTCATCCTCTAGGCAGCTGGGGAATTGGCTGATCCAGGCCAGGTGTGGGTGGGCAGCTCTGCTGGGCTCCATTGGACTCATGCTAGGGATGGAATCATCAAGGTTGCATTTGGTTCAACTCCACTCACCCTCAACCCCCTGGGATCAGCAAGCTAGTCACAGCGATAACAGACATTCAGGGAAGCAGATAGACACCCACCCACACTCATGAGGCACCATCATGTCTGCCCCATCCCATTGGCCAAACCATTCACATGGCAAAGGCCAGATTCAAGCATGGGGAAATAGAATCTGCTAGCTTATATATTAATTGTCTTCTTTTTAAAAAACTGTCTGTCAACCGGGCACAGTGACTCACGTCTGTAATCCCAGCACTTTGGGAGGCTGAGGCAAGAAGATTGCCTGAGCCCAGGGGTTTGAGACAAGCCTGGGCAAATTGGCAAGAGCTTGTCTCTACAATAAATCAAAAAAATTAGTCAGGCATGATGGCGTGCACCTGCAGTTCCAGCTACTTGGAAGGCCGAGGCAGAAGAATTGCCTGAGCCCAGCAGGTCAAGGCTGTGGTGGCCGTGAACTTGCCACCGCTCTCCAGCCTGGGTGATAGTGAGACTCTGACTCAAAAGAAACAAACAAACAAAACTGTCTTCTACAACTAGGGGGTGAATGCCCTTAGAATGGAGATTGTCTTATTCCCATCTCACCTTTGAGAAAACTAAGGTATGCAGTGATAGAAGCTATGAAGTGATGGAAGCAAGATTTGAACTAAGTCAGTCTGACTCCAAAGTCCAGGCTATTAATCACTACACTAGCTGGACATGATAGCTGATCCCAGCACTTTGGGAAACTGAGGTAGGAGCATTGCTTGAGGCCAGGAGTTCAAGACCAGCCTGGGCAACATAATGAGACCTCATCTCTACAAAAAATAGAAAAATTAGCCAGGCGTGGTAGCACGTGCCTGTAGTCCCAGCTACTCCGAAGGCTGAGGTGGAAGGATCACCTGAGCCCAGGAGGTCGAGGCTCCAGTAAGCTGTGATCATGCCATTGCAGTCCAGCCTGAGCAACAGAGTGAGACTCTAACTAAAAAAAAAAAAAAAAAAAGTAACTACACGATATTACATCTCCCAACAAAAGATGTGCAAGTAATTGGGTGCTGCAGAAGATTCTGGGCCCCAAATTGGGCCTAAATACCATAATGCTTTTTTCCTGAAGCCAGAGCATCTAGAGGCAGCTTCAGATCACTGGGTTTATTATTGGATCCGATGGTAACACAGAGGGACACATTCAGAAAACCGCATTTATTAGAAAAATAATAAAGAGTCCATGACACAGTCCAGAAAGGTCATCTGGTCCATCCCTCCAAGCAGGGTTCCACATCAGCCTTATTAGGAGCTCTGCAGTCAGCTGCAATTTTAGTCTTCAGAGACTATTCCCACAGCCACCTCTGGAAGGGCATATTATTATTTCGTGATTCCATCAGCAAATTATCTTAATGTTGGACCCAAATTGTTCAATGTAACTGCACTATGACTTGGATCAGCTCTCCTCTGGAAGGTTTAGATCAGGGGTTGCAAACTGGCAGACTGTAGGATGAAACCAGCCTGCAGACATATTTTGTTTTGCCTGCAGTGACAAAAATGTTTTGATAATTGCCAACATTTAAAAATAGGGAGCGTTCTATTAAAAATCCAGCCCTTCTCGAAATAAGTTCCCTAAAAGGATTTGCTTATAAGCAGAGTGATCTATTCTTTTGGTGAAAGTCACCTATAAAACCTTCTGAACTTGGTGTTTTTTTAAGGGATATTAACAAGCACTCTACTTTATTTAGGATAATAAGACTATTCATTTTTCATTTTGCTCTTGAGTCAACTTAAGTAAGTTATATTTCTCTAGGAATGTAACAGTTTAACCTAACTTAGGCCTTCAAATTTATTGGCAAAGCTTCCTACATAATTTCCTTTTACCATCATAATGTCTGCAGCATCTGTAGTTCTATTTGCCTCTTCATTCCTATCCTTGTTATTTATAACTTTTGTTTATATCTTTTTTATGGGATAATTTTGCCTGAAGTCTATTTTATTGCTTTTCTCTCTGAAGCAGTTCTTGGTTTTATCTTCTCTATTTCATCTTTATTTCCTGTGTCAGTAATACTGCTCTTATCATTTCTAAACTGCTGGCTTTCTTTGGGTGTGATATGCTCGGCTGATTCTTACATTTTTTAAGTTGGAATCTGAACTCATTGATGTTGATCTTTCTTTTCTGATAGCAACATTTAAGCTATCAATTTCTGAGTGACATTTTAGCTGTACCTCACAATTTTGGTATGTGTATTATTGTTCAACTTTAAAATTTTAAATTTACATTAGAATCTGTTCCTTTGACCCATAAGCTGTGGTGGATTGGTAAACTGGCATTTCTCATTCATGCCAAACCTCTTTCTATACCATAGAAGTATTATAGAGCCTGAAATGCTAAAAACATCATAAGTCAGACTCCCTTGCAGCTACAGTTTATTCCAGCTGATGCATCTACACATTGTTTGAAAGGTGAAACAGACGAAGTTAAACAGCATCTTCCTGCTGATACAAAAGATCGTATTATGTATATTTTTCTCCAGCAGTAGTCCTGTGTCTAGACTCTCTAATTTTTTTTTGGTGGGGGCAAGGTTGAGGGGTTAAGAATTAGTTTTAATGGTGGTAACACCGAACTCAGAGTTCTCCTGTCTGGTCACTGACTTGGTGGGTGTGGGGAGACAGCTGTGAAAGCAGAGGTAGTTGCTTCCTGAACCCTGGCACAATTACCTGAATTTTTATTTCCCTAATATTTATATGTTAATACCTAACCTCTAATAAAATCATTTATTAACTATTCAGGGATGATTAGGAGGTGAGGGCTTTCCCTTGTAAATGAGATTACCGCACTTATAAAAGAGGCTTGAGGGCACTTGTTTGTCCTTTCAGCTATGTAACGGATGGACCATCACCAGACACCAAATCTTCTAGTGCTTTGGTCTTGGACCTCCCAGTCTCCAGAACTGTGAGCAATAAATTTCTGTTGTTTTATAAATTACCCAGTGTAAGGTGTTTTGTTATAGCAGCCCAAACAGACTGACAAACTGAGACACCTGGATCACAGTCTAGTGGCCTCTTCTTCAACTCAACAGTTCCACGGACAACAGCACCACGGACGGCCACAGCCCCCTGCCCCCCCCACAGTCCCTTGGTCCCTATTATACTGCCTGGGGCAGGGACCAAGGCAAATTCCTCAGGGATTTTGTTCTGGGCATTAGCTCTGGAAACCTCACTGGGACAGAGAGTTCAATTCTGTCTCTTTCAAGAATTTTAAATTCACCTAATTCCTAGTATTAAGTCTCCTTCTGCTTAAAATAGTTTGAATGATTTTTGGTTTTAAACATGGAATGATACAGAAGATTTTTTTTGTTTTAGATATTTATATCTCACAATTGGATTGTTGGCAGAGAATATGTTCTGTATGATACTAAATCTTCAAAATTTGTAGAAACTAGATTTGAGATCTAGCATGTGGCCAATTTTCTTAATATTCTATATGTACTTTAAAAAGGGTATGTATTCTCCAATTGTTCCTATATGTTCTTTATATAATATTTGCTAAGTGTGCCATTCAAATCTCCTTGATCCCACTGATTTTTGTCTCCTTGATCCAAAACTAACTATAACTCATTCTATAAGGCCAGCATCACCCTGAATCCAAAACCAGACAAGGACATAACAAAAAAGGAAATTACAGGCCAATATCCCTGATGAATACAGATGTAAAAATTCTCACCAAAGTATCAGCAAAGCAAATCCCACAGCACATTAAAAATATAATACACAAGATCAAATTGGAGGGCTGGGGGAAAAAAATCAAATGGGATTTATCCCAGGGATGCAAGGATGGTTCAACATATATAATCAATAAATGTGATATATCACATCAACAGAAGCAAGCACAAAAACCATATAATCATCTGAATAGATACAGAAAAAACATTTGATAAAATTTAGCATTCCCTCATGATAAAAACTCTCAACAAACTAAACATAGAAGGAACATACCTCAACACAATATAGACCATATATGACAAACACACAGCTAGCATCATACTGAATGGTGAAAAACTAAAAAGTTATCCCTCTAAAAATTGAATCAAGGATGCCCATTTTCACCACTCCTATTCAGAATAGTACTAGAAGTTCTAGCCATAGCTAGACCAATGTCCTGGAGTGTTTCCCCTATGTTTTCTCCTAGTAGTTTTATAGTTTTGCATCTTATATTTAAGTTTTAATCCACTTTGACTTGATTTGTGTATATGGTAGGCAAGAGAAGGCATCCAAATTGGAAAGGAAAAAGTCAAATATCTTCCTTTGCAGATGACATAATCTTATGTCTAGAAAAACCTAAACTCCACCAAACCTAGATCTTAGATCTGATAAACAAATTCAGTAAAGTGGCAGGATAAAAAAATGAACATGCAAAAATCAGTAGCATTACTATATACTGGTGACAACCTAGCTGAAAAATAAATCAAGGCAATTCCATTTACAATAGCTATTAAAAAATAATAAAATGCCTAGGAATAAATTTAACCAAGGAGGTAAAAAAATAATTACAAGGAAAACTATAAAACAGTAATGAAAGAAATTAAAGAGGACACAATCAAATGGAAAGACATCCCATACTCATGGACTGGAAAAATTAATATTATTAAAATGACCATACTACCAGAACAATTTACAGGTTCAATGAAATCCCTATCAAAATACTAATGACATTTTTCACAGATGCAGAAAAAAATCCTAAAACGTATATGGAATCAAAAAACAGCCTAAATAGCCAAAGCAATTCTGAGCAAAAAGAACGAAGCTGGAGGCATCATACTACCTGACTTTAAAATATATTATAAGCCTGTAGTTACCAAAGCAGCATGATATTAATATAAAAACAGACACATAGACCAATGGAATAGAAATAAATCCACATATTTACAGTCAACCTATTTTTGACAAAGGCTCCAAGAATATATATTGGGGAAAAGACAGTCTTTTCAATAAATGGCACTGGGATCATTGGATATCTACGTGCGGAAGAATGAAACTAAACCCTTATCTCTTACCATATACAAAAATCAAGTCAAAGTGGATTAAAAACTTATGTAAGACACAAAACTATAAAACTACTAGAAGAAAACATAGGGGAAACACTCCAGAACATTGGTCTAGGCAAAGATTTTATGATTAAGGCCTCAAAAGCACAGGCAATAACGAAAAAATAGCCAAATGGGATTAAACTTCTGCCACAGCAAAAAAAAACCAACAGATTGAAGAGACAACCTGTTGAATGAGAGAAAATATTTGCAAACTATCTCTCCAACAAGAGATTAATATCCAAAATATATAAGAAATTCAAACAGCTCAACATGAAAAAAAGCCCACAAATAATCACTGAAAACTGGTCAAAGGACATGAGTAAACATTTATTAAAATAATACATTAGCCGGGGTCGGTGGCTCAGCCTGTAATCCTGCGCTTTGGGAGGCCGAGGTGAGTGAATTGCCTGAGTCGGTGGGTTCGAGACCCGCCTGGGCATCTTGGCGAGACCTCAGCTCTACAATAAATCAAAAAAAAAAAAAAAAAAAAAAGCAGGGTGTGGTAGCGCACGCCTGTAGTTCCAGTTACTTGGAAGGTTGAGGAGATGGAAGAATCACCGGAGCCCAGCGGGTCAAGGCTGCGTGGCCGGAAGCGGCAGAGTGAGACTCCAACTCAAAAAAAAAAGAAAAAAAAGTTTTATTTTACATGTAAAATACTACATGAAAAATGTTCAACATCACTAATCAACAGGGAAACACAAATCAAGACCACAATGAGATATCATCTTACCCCAGTTAGAACAGCTATTATCAAAAAGGGAAAAAATAGCCGGACTCAGTGGCTCAGCCTGTAATCCCGCACCTTGGGAGGCTGAGGTGAGTGGATTACTTAAGCCTGCAGGTTCGAGACCCGCCTGGGTAACTTGGCGAGACCTCATCTCCACAATAAATCAAAAATCAGCCGGGCATGGTAGCTCGCGCCTGTAGTTCCAGCTACTTGGAAGGCTGAGGCGGAAGGATCGCCGGAGCCCAGCAGGTCGAGGCTGCGGTGGCCGGGAGCGGCCACTGCACTCCAGTCTGGGCGACAGAGTGAGACTCCAACTCAAAAAAAAAAATGGAAAAAAATAACATGATAGGGAGGATAGGGAAACGGGAACCCCTGTACACTGTTGGTGGGAATGTTAATTAGTACAGTCACTATGGAAAGCAGAATACATGTTAAAAAAAAAAAACCTACAAATAGAACTACTATATAATTCAGCAATATGACCACGAGGTATTTATCCAAAGGAAAGAAAATCATATCAAAGGGATACCTGCACCCCCATGTTCATTGCAGCACTATTCACAATAGCCAAGAGATGGACTCAATCTACATTTCTATCAACGGATAACTGGACAATGAAAATGTGGTATAGATGTACAATGGAATACTATTTGGTCATTAAAAAAAGAAGAAAATTCTGTCATTTGCAGCAACATGAATGGAACTGGAGGTCATTGTGTTAAGTAAAACAATCCAGGCACAGGAAAACAAATATTTCATATACTTGCTCATATGTAGGAATTTTAAAAGTGGATCTTGTGGTGTTAGAGAGTAGAATGACAGATACCACACTGGGAAGCGTGTGGGGAGAGGTTGGTTAATGGATACAAATATACAGTAGATTTTTTTTTTTTTTTTTTTTTTTTTGAGTTGGAGTCTCACTCTGTTGCCCAGACTGGAGTGCAGTGGCCGCTCCTGGCCACCGCAGCTTTGACCTGCTGGGCTCCAGTGATCCTTCTGCCTCAGCCTTCCAAGTAGCCGGAATTACAGGCATGTGCTACCATGCCCGGCTGTTTTTTGTTTTTTTTTTTTATTGTAGAGATGAGCTCTCGCCAAGTTGGCCAGGTGGGTCTCGAACCCACGGACTCAGGCAATCCACTCACCTCAGCCTCCCAAAGTCACGGGATTACAGGCTGAGCCACCGAGCCCAGCTACAGTAGATTTTTTAAAGTAAATTTTAATGTTCCACAGCAGAATAGGGTGACTAGAATTAATATCAATGTAGCATATATTTCAAAATAGCTAGAAGAGAGGACTTGAAATTTTCCCAATACATAGAAATAATAAATACTCAAGGTGATGGGTATTTCAAATACCCTGACTTAATCATTGCACACTCTATGCATGTAACATAAATATCACATGCACCTCATAAATGTGTACACATATTATGTATCACTTTTAAAAATAAAAAAGTAGTCTCTAATTTTCTTTCTAATATGGCTATTTTAACAATCTCCTCTTTGTATTGGTGTTCTATGGTTTGCTTATGATATGTCTTGGTAGATTTATTTTTATCTATACTACTTAAGATTTCTTTGGTTTCCTGAATCTAAGGATTGTTTGCGCTCATCAAATTTGGAAAATTCTCACTCATTTTCTCTTTTAATGTTGACTCATTGACATTGTCTCCTTCTGGAACTCTAACTGGTCTAACTCTGTTAGAACCTCTTCTCTATCCCCCATGTCTCTTTACCTCTTTCATTTCTTGTGTCTTTATCCCTCTGATCAGCATTATGGCTAATTTCTTTGAACTTATTTTCCTGTTCACTAGTTCTTTCTTCAGCTCCAACTAAAATCAGATGTTTAATCCATCCTTGGGAACTTTATTTTCAATTTTTACTTTTTATTGCTAGAAATTCTATTTCTTTTTAAAAGTTGTGTGATCATTCCTTCAGTCTTTTTTCCAATCATATTTTCAATCATCTTTTATTCATTTAAATATATCAAATGAATGAATGCTTTGCATCTGATGATTCTAATGTCCAAAACCTTTAAAGTCTATCTCTGATATCTATTTTTCCAGCTGGCCTTCAGTCATGTGCCTCATTTCCTTTTTCTTTTTTTAATTTTTGACCTTAAAATGCTCACTTACTTAGAAGTAAAGAAATTCTCTGTAGAACATCTCTAAAGTTGTTGCTGAGGTTGCATTCCTCCCGAAAGGTTTTAGGTTTTCTTCTGCCATTTTCCTGAGGGCACTGTCAACCCAGAACCATTCTAAATGTAATGACTGTTTGAGGTTTTTTTTAAACCATATAGGTTACATGGACCACAACTTTAACAGAGCCAGCTTGCCATTACAAATTCTTATGGGAGATATTTTTACTCTTTTCCATCTGGTATCAAGGTCGAAACAGGCGTGTCTTCTTACTATCCTCTTCAGCACATGAGGTTTCTTTCTTGTTCACTTCTGCCATCAGATTGTAGCCTGTTGGGTTCTCATTTTTATGCAGAATGGTCTCCTAGTGTAAACTTCCTTTGCTTGGGCATGCCCTGGTCTTATCCCTTACCCCCTGATCCCTCCTACAACTATCAAAAAAGAAGCTCAGAGCTTCTAGTCTTTGCCAGAAAATCTCTGTATTACTTCAAAGATTTCTGCTTGTTTGTTTGTTTGTTTGTTTGTTTGTTTTTGACCCTGCCAACTTATTTTAAGAAAGCTCAACAATGCTTTTTTTTTTTTGAGTTGGAGTCTCACTCTGTTGCCCAGGCTGGAGTGCAGTGGCACATTCATGACCACTGCAGCCTCAATCTGCTGGGCTCAGGCCATCCTTCTGCCTCAGCCTTCCAAGTAACTGGAACCACAGGCGCACACCACTACGCCTGGCTAATTATTTATTTATTTATTGTAAAGATGAGGTCTCACCAAGTTGCCCAAGCTGGTCTTGAACCTCTGGAACCCTGGGCTCAGGGAATCCTCTCATCTTCGCCTCCCAAAGTACTGAGATTACAGACGTGAGCCACTGTACCCGGCCTACAATGCATTTTTCAAAAATGTTTATTTGCCTAGCATTTTTTTTTTAAACTGGAAGCCCTTTGGAGTATCCATCTGCCATATGACTAGAAACAGCCATCCCACCCCAAGGAGAATGTGGGGGGTGAGGGGTTCTCTAATTCTGGCTCCACAAGTGACTGGTGGCAGAACAAGTTCTAAGCTAGTATTCTTGAGGCCAGTTAGGGCCTTGCAAGTTCTGAGAGAGCTGACCACTAAGGGGTCAGTCATAAAAGGGTGCGACTATCCCATGAATACACAAGATACTTAGAATTACCCTTTTCTAAAGAACCACTGCCATGAGAAATCATCTCCTATGGATGTATTCTAACCAACGAATGAAACAATAAAGAGACTATTGTTTCAGAATGTCACCATTTTGCAATGACCAATGAGTTTGTCGATTTAGACATTGAGAATTAATGGCTGCTGACACACACTAGAGAGAGTCAGACATGCTTATAAGTCAGAGGTTATAAGATGAAAGAAGTTTTACCCCTAGCATCATACCAAATGACTCTGACCTGAGGGTGAGCTGGCCTCTGCAGGGATCATGGCGGTCTGAGGAACATGGGAGATATCCATGCTCATGCAATCACAAGATCCAGAATACAGGTCAGGTAGTGCAGATTCTTACCTCGACAGGTTTTAAGGAAAAGGAAAGGATGGCGGGGGGATGTGTAGATTAAAAGTGACTTGAAGACACTTCAAATAATTTTCAAAAGGGATGACAACATTAAACCAAGGTGTCTAGGATTACACATTTAGATGACAAGCTAGAAAGTAATGAAAGAAATGCAAAGAAGTAATTGCTATAAGCCAGGCGCAGAGGCTCATGACTGTAATCCCAGCACTTTGGGAGGTGGAAGCGAGAGGATTGCCTGAGCCCAGGGGTTCAAGACCAGCTGGGGCAACTTGGCAAGTCCTCGTCTCTACAATAAATCAAAAAATTAGCCAGGTGTGGTGGTGTGCACCCGTAGTTCCAGTTACTTGGAAGGCTGAGGCAGAAGGATTGCTTGAGCCCAACAGGTCGAGGCTGCAGTGGTCGTCAGCATGCCACTGCACTCCAGCCTGGGCAACAGAGTGAGACTCCTACTCAAAAAAAAAAAGTAATTGCTATAAAAGTCAGAATAGCAGTTACTTAAAAGCAGTGTGGGAGGCAGTTATGATTGAGTGTCCACCTTGCAATCATCCATTAAGCCTTACTTTTGTGTGGCTTTCTATATCTGGTTGTATTTCACAGTAAAAGAGATTTTTTTTTAAAGTCAGGGGTGGGGGAAGATTATTCCTGTCTCAAAATATGATCTCACTGCTCAGTCTTTACTGGTCAAATCCCACATGAAGCACTCAATAGGTTTTAGAATTAGACTCTAAGGAACCCAGGGAAACCTGATAACCCTCACAAATATTTGGGTACAGATATAAACAGTTCTTTATACACACATATATAGACAGACACTCACCATTCTTCCCTCCTCTGAGACCTCACCCCTATTGTTCCCTCCCTAGAATATTCACACCACATCACAGCCTAGTTGCATTTCCATGACCTTCCCTGATCTTGATCTGACTCTGAGCCTCATCACTATCTGGTGCTTTCTTATTGGAATTATGTCGATCTATCTTATTTTATAGTTACTTGCCCTTCTCCTGGGCTCTGTGATTATAAATTGCAAACAGTGGATAACTCATTGCACGTGTCCCTTTAAATATGAGCCCAGTGTTTTGCACAATATAGCCATTGATAAGCATTTCTTTTTAAGTACAAAAAATGCACTGTCTTTTCTTTCTTGGCTGGTAATTAAGTTAAAAGCAACTGTCTCCAGTCACGTTGCTCATTCTGATTTAATAAGCACTGATTTTACTTGGTATTCAGCTATGAGTCACAAAAATCTGTAACTTGCTTGTCAGCGTCTATCCGTTCTAGACCAAAAAGGATCAGGAATTGACCAAAGCTTTGAGGATGAACGCTAGTGGTGCTGGCAGGAAAAATTCCGGCAGAGGGCAGCAGAGGGTTGCATTTAGGGAAGCAACTTGCCGCAGGGCACCTTGTTGTAGGGATGTTATTTGTGAGCTGAAGCTGGGAAGATGGACTCAAGAGATAGAGCCTATTTCAAGGTAGGAGAGCCCTAGAATTTGAGAATCAGCAAAGCTAGAATGTTCCATGAGCCTACTGGATCTCAGAGAGATCATAGTCCTGATGGGATCTTTACTTGTTCAAAATTCAGGCTCCGTTGCCTGTGGGGGTGGGGACCAGAGGACTCCATTTCTTTTTACAGACCATCCTGAAGCAACCTTCCTCCTGACTCAAATCTGCCTCTTAGCTGGGTGGTGGAGCGCACCTGTGATCCCAGCTAGTCGAGAGGCTAAGGCTGGAGGATCGCTGGAGCCCAGGAGTCTGTTAGAGTGAGCTATGATCACTCCAGCCTGGGCAACAGAGGGAGACCCTGTCTCTGGAAGAAATCTGCCTCCAGGAAAACCGCTTTCCTTCTGAATACTGCTTCTCTCTGGGGTTCCTTCGAGGGGCAGCTTCCCCTTTGTTCTCTAGAGGATGGAGCCGGTGTTCGAAGCAGCCACTCGGGATGTTAAGTTAACCTGAATTTGGCCTGAGGGCGCCTCTGCCCTTGAATACTTGCTTAACAACTGCATGCAGCCTGGCTCGTACATAAACTAACTAAAAGCCTAATTTAGGAGTGTGCTTGTGTAACAAACAGCTGAGCCTCGGCCCATGACAGCAACTGAGCATCAGTCACAGGCAGACAACTGAGTCAAACAAGGCAAGCATGAGCTGGAACCAGTCAAGCTCCACGTGTTCCTCATTTCCGTTTTCTCCCCATAATTACAGTTTGACCACATTGCTGATGGGAGTTCTTAGAACCTGTTCTGGTTCTGCTGGCTGCCTGATTCACAAATCGTGCTGTGTGCGTGTGTGCGTGTGTGTGTGTGTGTGTGTGTGTGTGTGTGTGTGTGTGTGTGTGTGTGTGTTTTCTCACTTAAACTCTGCTATGTTTAACTTGTCTAAGGATTTTCCTTTTAGCAAGGAGCTCTGAGACTCACTGCTCAAGGACCTCCCCTCTCCCTCTTCGGAAGGTACCGGGGTGCCCTTTAAAAACTGCAATGTCAATCGTGTCTGTGACTTTAGCACCTGTCAAAAGAACACAGGCAGGCCCAAGCATTGGGGAGAGTGGGAAATAGGGGGCAACAGACACGAGGCTCTGCTCTTATGCTAGCTTTCCACAGATCATCTGTTTTGGGACAATCATGCATGCACCGGCAGGTGACAGCCCAGCCACGGGTCCAGCCCACGGACCCCTCAAAGTGTGTGTGGAACAAGTCCCCGGCCCAGCCATGATGGCAGAAGGACCATCATGGCAAGGAGACTCTTCCATGGGCCTCCATGGTACTATTGGCTTCCCAGTTTTCCCAGAATCTACTTTGATCTTGAAACCTCTGCAGCACTTAGACATTATGGATTTTTCTGGGAGGGGGACGACATGACACTACTTGTTGCCCACCCAAAGTCTATTCACTCTCCTTCTCTATTCACAGAGTCCTAGACAATGTGCCAGTGTTAAAAACAAAAAGAAAACAAAACTATATTCCGAGCCTCGTGTCCAGATTGGTGTCACTAAATACGGAGGCAAGCCTTAGGTCCCTGTCCAATTCCAGCCGAAGCAGGGACACAACGACTGAGAGCCCAGCAGTGGTCTCTCGAGCTCAGGGCTGAGCCACCCCCAAGCGTGGCAGGCAGACACGGGAGGAGCCGGCACCGATGACCTGTGGAGCACGGGCAGCCCCAGAGTCTTCCCTCCTTCTGTTCCTGGAGAGAATACGTGAAACATTTATTGTCTAACTTTCTTAAGTCTCTGACGTTGTCTCCTCTCTCCTTCTAACCCCACCACCACTACCAGCAGCAGGGGGCAGCCCTGACCCTGCCCTTGTTAACAGTCACAGGAAAAAACCAGATGGAAAAAAAGATGCCCTTTTGCCTTGTCCCCAGACGATCTGGGCAGCTTCTGTGTTTATGTTTACCCCCATATTGAAATAGAAATAATGTTAGCCAGAGGCTTTGAGTGAGGGGCCAGGGGCCGGGGGAGGGTTCTTGGGAGGGGGGCTCACATTTTAGGGGCTGGTCGTTGACCAGACTATGTAAGACCAATCACACACGTTGACTGTATCAGGAATCCTCCAATAGCCTCCTGGAGTTAAGGGACACACAGCCCAAGGGTGTGCCTTCTCTTTTTATTTTCATTATAGGAGTACTATAAAAGCCCATTTAATCAGAAAGTTCTGCAGGTACATAGCACAAATATTTTAAAAAGAGGAAAATTAAAAGCATTAATAATTCTACCCTAAGATAATTGATGTTAATGCCATGGACATAATCTTTTATTTTATTTATTTTTTTAAGTCAGGTTCTCAGTCTGTTGCCCAGGCTGGAAGGCAGTGGCACGATCACGACGACCACAGCTTATGGCAGCCTTGACCTCCTGGACTCAGGCGATTCTTCCACCTCAGTCACCCAAATAGCTGGGATACAAAAGTGCTCCCCACCACGCCCAGCTAATTTTTTTTTTTAAGAGACAAGTTCTCACTATGTTGCCCAGGCTGATCTCGAATTCCTGGTTCCAGCAATCTGCCCGCTTCAGCCTCACAAAGTACTGGAATTACAGATGTAAGCCATTGCGCCTGGCCCCAGATTCTTTTAGATACACATATATGCATATGCGTATTTAATATTAAACAAGATCAGCCAGGCTCGGTGGCTCAGCCTGTAATCCCGCGCCTTTGGGAGGCCGAGGTGAGTGGATTGCCTGAGCTCGCGGGTTCGAGATCCGCCTGGGCAGTGAGACCTCATCTCTACAATAAATCAAAAAATCAGCCGGGCGTGGTAGCGCATGCCTGTAATTCCAGCTCCTTGGAAGGCTGAGGCGGAAGGATCGCCAGAGCCCAGCAGGTGGAGGCTGCAGTGACCGGGAGCGGCCACTGCACTCCAGTCTGGGCAACAGAGTGAGACTCCAACTCAAAAAAATATATATTAAACAAGATCATACTACATACATTGTGCAATGGTGCAATTCCAACCCCTTCACGAGGCATTGCAAACATCTTTCCAGTTCAGTGTAACCAGAGCTACCTCCCCTTCTGCCTGACCTGGAACAGTCCCTCTCATACTGCCACCTCCATCTTTGTTTCCAAAAGGGCTTGCGAGGTGGTGGTGCCCTTCAGAGGGTGGCCTTGAGGCCAGAACAGCTGAAGCCACTTCTCTGGCCGTGGGGACTGGGCATGCACACGATTCTGGCTGACACGGACCTTTGTGTGCAGTTCCCCAGCCCAGCCCCCAACTTTTCTGAGATCGCATCTGCCCACTCCTTCTCATGTCCTGCAGAAGTACCTCCCTCCTGAGTTTCTTTTGCAGTCTTTTAAGGTATGAGCTCAATGCTCTACCCCCATGGGGCCTTTCACTTCAGTTCCCCAGTAAAAAGATTTCACACTATTTCTCTCTGCCATATACAGTGTCTGTGACAACCCCAACTCCAGGGAAGCGAGGCCATGCCCAGATCTGGGAGACAGCCAGAGGGTGGCAAATACCCTATCAGACCGGTGAGTTGAACAAGTATAGACCAGGGCCCTGGGAGGTACCTCTGACTCTTGCCGTTTGTAACTTTTTGCCATTGTAACCACAGAAATGTTAGGTTCAAATAATTAAAGGAGCCGAGCATATTAGGTAGTTTTTAGCCAAGACCCTATCTGTTTGTCCCTTCTGACTGCAGAGGGCAGATGGTAACACTGGGACCTGTCCTGCAGAAGTCTATGCAGAGTCTCCAGGTAAAGCCCTCTGTACCCCAGAAATGCAGGAGGAATGGTTGTGGCCATTCTCCTGAGTGCATCTCAGAGCCCTTGGAAGGAAAAGGAATTCTTTTCCATAAACGGTGAACATGTATCAAGCACTTATTCTGTGCTAAGCCCCTTCTGTATATAATCTCATTTAATCCTCACAAACATCATGAGGTGGATACTATTATTATCCCCATTTTACTGATGGAGGAAACGGAGGCTGGTGGGGTTAACCACCATGCCCAGGGTCACAGAGCTAGAAGGTGGTGTACTCAGGAACAGAGCCCAAAAATCTGATTCTTTCTATAGAGGTCAAAAAATAGCCTCTCTCTCAGTCACCCATTTTCAAAGTTCAGGTGATTTGTCTTTAAAAGGCTACCAGTTATTTCCAGTGCCATTCCCATATTTCAGCCTGTTCCAAGAAGTAGAACTTAACAGATATGGAGATTCCAAACACTGGACCTGTATGGGCTTAAATCAAGTCTTTATTTAAGCCATGAGTGGGAAGAGTACCTGGAAAGGACTAACTAGGGAATAGTGTAAGTGACTCCTGAGAATATAGCCCAGGAAAGAATAGTAATCCCATGATCCCATTCCAAAAGAGGAACTCCTGGTTTGAGCCAAGTCTTGTGTAAGCATCAGAATCTTAGCCATGTCGCTCTTGAAGTAATTCAGAGGCAGAACTTGCACAGTTGGGCATCAGGACTTCTTATAAAGCTACAGGAGCTGAGAAAGTGTACTGGTGTAAGAATTTAGAAAAACAGACCAATGGACAGAATGACAATTTCCCACACAGACCTTCACACAAAGGGGCTGAAAGCTCATGATGACGGAAGCACGGCAGAGTGCTGGAGAAAGGCTGTGTTTTTACCAAATGGTGTTGGAAGAGGACATGAAACCTGACCCCTGCCTCACACCAAACATGAACTACTGTGGAGCACTAAGACCTCTCTTGAACAGCTGTCGGGAGTGACTTGACAAATCACTTTGGCATCATCTAGCAAAGCTGAGGGAACGTACCCCGTGACCCAGCAATTCTACCGCAAAGTATGTAAATCCTTCCTCCTCAGCCTCCTGAGAAGCTGAAACTACAGGCACCTGCCACCACGCCTGGCTGAGTTTTTTAATTTTTTTTTTTTTTGTGAGATGAGATCTTGCTATGTTCCCCAGGCTGCAAGGTGTATCTTGCTGAAGTGTGTGCGCTTGTGCACAGGGAAACATGGACGAGAATGCTCAGAGCCGATGTATTCATAAAATCCCCAAACTGGTAACAAGTAAATGTCCACGGTGACATGAATTTATAAAAACCTGTTGATTAATCACACAATAAAGTATTACACAATAGTGACAGTGAATACACCACAGCTACATGCAACCAGGAATGAATCTCCCAAGCACTGTGTTGGTGAACAAAGTCTCTCTCAAAAAAAAAAAAAACACATGCTGGCCAGGCGCCATGGTTCACGCCTGTCATCCCAGCACTTTGGAAGGCTGAAGCGGGAGGATTGCTTGAGCCCAGAAATTTGAGACTAAAAAAAAAAAAAAAATCAAAAAAAAAAAAAAATTAGTCAGGCGTGGTGGCTCGTGCCTGTAGTCCCAGGTACTCAGGAGGCAAAGGCTGCGGTGAGCCAGGGAGACAGAGTGAGACCACATCCAAAAAAGGAGAAAAAAATCATACTATATGGATCCACATCTATAAATTTCCAACACAGACAAAATCAAACAATAGTGTCCATAGAGGTATATGTGTGCAGTAAAATGTTAAAGAAAAGGCGTAAATGACCGCAACATAGGCACAGTGATGACCTTTACCTGCAGTTGAGAAGGGACAGGCAGGGGGGCTCCAGGGGTCTAGCAGAGTTCCATTTTTTTCTGATAAGGGGTTTACTTTATTTTAAAAGCATTAAACTATTTATTATGTTTCTACATGTGTTCTATAGTTCACAATAAAGGGGCTTAAAATAAATGTCCAAAACCGTCTGCAAAAAAAAAAAGTTCCCTCAGTGTTGTCAGGCAGGCCTCTTCACCACCATGTTTGTCTGGGAAAAGGAAGAGGGCTTTTGAAATGAGATAGTGGATTTCTAGGCTCTTCCAGGGGCACAGCTTTCTGAACACTGGCCTTGCAGGAGAGGGTTGGTGATCACCAGACTTCGAGTATTGGTGTTCACAAATAAGCTAAACTGTTTATTTCTGTTTACAAACTTTCCCATAAGCTTGTGGGGAATTCTTATTCCCTCGGCCTGTAAGCTCTGTGAGGAAGGGTGAAAATCTCCTCCATGTGTTATGCCCAGAGCCTAGAATTCAAGACAGAACACAGAGGACATCACAGAATTGGGGGATGGGGCCTCAAAGTGCCGTGGTCCTCCCTGGCCACTGAGAATTCCAAGATGGGTGACTGGCTCAGGGGCACAGAATGAGAGAATGATAACTTTTCTCCTACTTCTTGTTCACCCTGAACTTTTCCTGAATTTTTTCAATCATCAATCAGGAATTTGATTCATCTGTGAACTCACCAAAGCAAAAGAACAAGGTGGAGTTTTTATTTTCTCTCAACAAATGACGAGTCTTGAGGCAGGTGGGTGCTGGTGTTGGCTGAGTAAAGGGGAGAGGGCCTTGAATCCTGTAGTTTTCGTGGCCCCAAACCAGGGCCAGCGTCAGGACACGTGGTTTCTACAAGCAAGGACAAAAAGGTGCCCTTCTGAGTAGATGAAGAATGACAGGTCTGCCCCATTCTCAGGTGAGCCGTTTACTGAAGGGCACCCTGTAACAAAATCAGGGTTTATAGGGCAGATAGCTGTCAGGTAAGGAGACAGCAGTCTCTGTCACACTGACCAATGTGAGTCAGGACATCCCGGAGGAACCTTGGGAGATTTCCACACAGTACTGAAATCTGACATATAAAGCCTAGGACCTGAGGTGTGAAATAAAGAAGAATACCACCCAAGCTCAAACTAACTGCTGAGACTTAAAGATTTCGATTTTTTTTTTTTGAGTCGGAGTCTCTGTCGCCCAGGCTGGAGTGCAGTGGCATGCTCGTGGCCACAGCAGCCTCGACCTGCTGGGCTCAGGCGATCCTTCTACCTCAGCCTTCCAAGTGGCTGGAACCACAGGTGCGTGTTACCACGACTGACCAATTATTTATTTATTTATTTATTTATTGTAGAGACAAGATCTCGACAAGTTGTCCAGGCTGGTCTCAAACCCCTGGGCTCAGGCAGTTCTCGTATCTGCTTCCCAAAGTGCTGGGATTACAGGCAGGAGCCACCGTGCCTGGCCAGATTTAGATTTCATCTAGTAGTAGTTCCCAAGAAGGATACAGGGATAAGCAAAACCAAAAACATAACAGCAAAACAAAAAAGCACTGTGGACCTGGCTTGCACCCGCTGGAGTTGGAGGTTGTCCTAACCAGCGTCCCCACCTGTGAGCGCAAATCACATCTCAGCATGGATTCACACCTCCTTGGGGCTGCGCAGCCTCTGTGCCGCCCTCTAGTAATGGAGGCCTCGTGGCGGCCGTGGTACCTGAGCTGTGCAGCACGCACCTCACCCGCAGTAGGTAGCATGGGAGTCTGGGATGAGAGGGACACAGCTAACCCACACTATGCAGGACACGGACTTCATGTGACCAACTTCATCCGCACTCGCTTCTTTTTATCCTTGTGGCCAACGGATGAGCCTTCTAAGAAAGCCAGCCAGGAGCAGGTGCTGATCCACAGGAGAAAGGAGAACCACGCAGGGCCCTCTCAGCACGGGGACTAGTGCTCCAAACTCCGGCCGCACCCCAAAGCAGGGACGGCACACAAGCTTTACCTTCCTGACCAACACACAGTGATCAACACTGCCTACAAGCAAGGACAAAAAGGTGCCCTTCTGAGTAGATGAAGTATGACAGGTCTCCCCATTCTCAGGTGAGCCGTTTACTGAAGGGCACCTTATAACAAAATCAGGGTTTATAAGGCAGATTGCTGTCGGGTAAGGAGACATCAGTCTCTGTCACACTCACCAACGTGATTTGGGACATCCCGGAGGAACCTCGGAGTTTTCCACACAGTACTGAAATCTGACATATAAAGCCTAGGACCTGAGGTGTGAAATAAAGAGGAATACCACCCAAGCTTTTCTGTAAAGAGTCGGCAAGCTTTTTCTGTAAAGAGTCTGATAAACAGTACTTAAGGCTTTGTAGACTGTATGGTCTATGTGGCAATTACTCAACTCTGACTTTATAGTGAGAACTCGAGTAAAGACGATATGTAACCAAGTGAGTATGACTGTGACCCGATAACACTTCATTTATAAAAAGAGGGGGCTGACTGGACATGGCCGATGGGATGCAGTTAGCCAACCCCAGACCTAGAGACCACCGAGTTACAATGGAGTATGAGAACATCTCCAGGCTCAAAGTCATCAATTGGTCCCACCTGCACGGTGATGTAAGGAGGGTAACAGGTCTAGATCAGTGGTCTACAAAGTGGGCTGTCTGCCCCAGGACGTGTGCAACGTGATCTATTGGTATATGGGAAAATGTTAGATTTCTATTCATTTTTAATGTTTTCATTTTAGATTATTGACCTTGTCTACCCATTATGGATCTGTGGAACTGGCAAGGAGTCATTCCATCTATCTAATATGCTAATCGGAAGTCAGGCTTACATACCACTGCAGGTGATCTTACAGCATTTGTTCCACGGTACAATATCTATCCTTTGCCACTCCATGCTGGTCTAGTCTGAGCTGTGTGTGTCTCTCAGGAACTCCCCAGAAGGAGAGCAGAGGTTCCTAACTCCTTGTAGGCAGCTTCCTCAGGGACTATAGTGGACTATAAAGGAGTCTTATAGTCTTATAGTGGCTAACACTAAAGTAGTCTTAGATTCATAGTTCTGTCTTGAATCTGATCAGTGGTTCAGCTATTTGTCAAAATTCAAATAAAGGGAATTTCACCCATCTACCTACACACACCATTCATAAGAGTATTGAATACATAAGTTGAGCTTTCCTGGTTTCTGGTGGTCCCCACTCCCTCAGTAGTTCAGACCTGCCATGTATAGATGAACAGATTGTGCACTGCACAAGGGTACCATATCTAAGAAGGGATCATTCACATTGTAAACATGGTGGACTTCTATGTATTGTGACACTTTTCTGTGTGTTGTCCTGACAAACTCAGGACATGATGACCATTTCTGACCAATGGATGTAAAGCATCTGGAGGGAGGGGTGCCTCTTTGATTCCACAAAGGACTATATGGGTTAGTAGCAGCCATAGCTACAGGACATCTCTGGCAAGTGAAGGAAAGAGAAGAAGAAAAATGCACAAAGTACAACAGATTTAAACTCTTGTGTGGAAGAAATGTCTTGTGAGTGCCCTTTGCAGAGTGGGGGGATCTTTTCAGAGTGAGCTAGAACTTCAGTGCTGAATAATCAGCACAAACCTCTAAGACAAAGTCTTGGAGGTAATGGTCTCCCCTCAAACCATCACCTCTATCTAGGACTGGAGGTCAGGGAGAAAGGAACAGAAATTATTTTCCCCGTGCCAGTTGTTCTGCTTTACATAGAGAAGCTGGAAGAAGGCAGGCAAAACAGAGAGATGTGTTTTGATCTTAACCCACACAGAAGCAATAAACAAAATAAGACCATCTTTAGAGAAGAGCCAGCTGTTTTGTGCTTCCCACTATTTATTTTTCTTTCTCTTGGTAACAGCTACTTGCATTTCCTTTGGGAAATCAGTTCTGCCCCATTGTGCAAAGTCCCTGGAATTGCCGAGAAAAGTACCTTGCCTTCTACTGGCCAAAGGGGTGGGCATATGGCTCAAGATAGGTCAGTTGCAATCTCTCTCTCCATCTCTGTTATGGTTAATTGTATATGTCAACTTCACTGGGCCACAAGGTGCCCACATATTTTATCAGACGTTCTGGTTGTCTCTGCAAGGATGGTTTTGAAAGACATCAACACTTTAATCAGTAAAGACAATTGCCCTCCATAATGTGGATGGTCTTCACCCAACTAGTTGAAGCCTAAATAGAAAACAAGACCAGTCCTTCCTCTAAGGGAGAATTTTCTAACAGACTGCCTTCATCTGCAATATGGGCTCTTCCTGTCTGATAGCCTTTAAACAGGAACATTGTTTCTGCTTAGGTACCCAACCCAATAGCCCACCAGCCCACCCTGCAGACTAGACTTGGCAGCCTCCAAAATCACATGATCGCGCACACACACACACACACACACACACACACACACACAATTGGTCCTATTTCTCTGGAGAACGCTTAGTGTGTTAGAACCCTGACTCTCACACTCTCTCCCTCTCTCTCACACTCTGGATGTTAAAGTGTAGTGCATGAGTGTTGACACTCAAAAATATAAGAATGTAAAGAGCATTTGTTCCAGCAGTGGTGTCCTGATGAGGGACCTAGTTCCTACTGCTCTTCCAGAGATGCTCTCATTCTTATCCTTTTCTGAAACTGATTCTTAGTATGCCTAACAATTCTTTGATCCACCCTATATCTTCGTTTAGTCCACAATCATTTACTGAACGCTATGGTCTGAATGTTGGTATCCTCCCAAAATTTATAGGTAATAAGTAATCCCCAATGTGACAATATTAAGAGGTGGGACCTTTAGGAGGCCTCGTGAATGGGATTGTTGTCTTTTTACAAGAGGCTTGAGAGAGCCTATTTGCCCCTTCTGCCACGTGAGGAAATATGGAAGGCTCCATCTGTGAAGATCAGGCCTTCATCAGACACTGAATCTGCTGGCAACTTGATCTTGGTCCTTCTAGTCTCCAGAACTATAAGCAATACATTTCTGTTGTTTATAAATTTCCCAGTGTAAGGAATTTTTTTTTCTTTTTTTTTTTTAGTTGGAGTCTCGCTCTATCGCCCAGACTGGAGGGCAGTGACACACTCCCAGCCACTGCAACCTCGACCTGCTGGGCTCCGGCCATCCTTCCACTTCAGCCTTCCAAGTAGCTGGAACTACAGGCGTGCGCTGCCACGCCAGACTAATTTTTGATTTATTGTAGAGATGAGGTCTCACCAAGTTGCCAGGTGGGTCTTGAACCCGCAGGCTCAGGCAATCCACTCACCTCAGCCTCCCAAGGCGCGCGATTACAGGCTGAGCCACCAAGCCCGGCTTAGGAATTTTGTTATAGCAACATGAACAAACTAAGACACTGAGTACTTACTATATTCAAGGTACTGTTGGGGAGCTAGCAGTGAACAAGTCAGCTCCTGCTCTCACAGAACTTATTTTCTAAAAAGTTCTTATCTGCTTAAGTGGATTAATTCTTATTAAGAGCTTATTTCTGTTGCTTGCCACCAAAGGATCCTGACTGATACTAATATCCTCCCTGCAGAGACTTCTAGATCTTCCCCTTCTCTGAATCATCAATCTCCAGAAGTCAGAGGAAAAGATCTCTGGCTCTGTGTGATTCTTGAGGGTCGCTTTTTTATGATCAACCCAAGAAAAAACCTGATAACCCACTAGTGTACTTGTCTAGTGATCTAACTTTTGGATAACGAATGGTTCCATGGGACTATCTACATCAGGAGGAGTTTCTCAAAGATGCCCTCCATCAAAACCATCTTTTCTCCTCTCCCACTTAGGACCAGAGAAGACACCTTACCATGAGCATTACATCGCTCATGCCTCATTATGACTTGTTTCGAGTTTAATTTTCCTCAACAGAAGCCTTTTTAACATCCCCTCCCAAGGCCCAAAGGATTTATTCTGGGATTAGACAGGAGACAAGATCAGAGAAGCTGATCAAAACAGCCAGACATGGCTTTCTCATCGGGTAGCACGAGACAGTTATTTAACACAACTGAAACTCTATCTTGCAGCAAGTAAGCATGCTGTTTGGTTCACTGTGGGGGTTTCAGTGACTACGGCTGGGAATTGTCACAGTTTAGTTTAGCACTCCTGGCAAACTTTGGAGCCAGCTTGCATAATGCAGTGTCTAAAGAACATGATTCCAGTTGAACAGAGCATGTTTGTAGTTAAAAATAGAACTCTGCCGCATAACAGCTCATATATAAACCATGAGGCTGGGGGAAGAACAAAATTAAATCATAGTCACTGAGGGCTCTTAAACACCTGTCCTAGTCACTCAGAGCATGGGCTATCTGGGAATTGCCAGCACACTGAAGCCAGCCCTGCCCTGAAATCAAACGACAAAAATAAACTACCAAACTGACCCAGTTAAACCAGGAAACATGACCGCACCTTTAAGCAGGCCACCATTCAGGTGGCCTCTCCAGCCCAAGCCTCCTGGGGGATTTAGCTCTGAATTCTGAAAGAATTAACTGCTGTAGATCCTGTGGCAGACATGCCAGATTTACAGCCGGATTGCGAGCTGAGAGTGAGTGAGGTCTGAATTCCACTCTCACAGATGCTTTTGCACTGCGCGCATGGGTTATGCTTAGCACAGAGTGCATGAAACGTGGGCCCTGCCTCCTTCTAAATGAATGCGGAATCTTGTGACCACTGCTCAGACTTGCAAAGAGCTAAGAATTAGAAAAGAGATATTTGAGCTTCCATGCCGGAAACACTGTAAAACAGTAGTAGAGACCTAATTGGAAAGATTGTCCAATGACGGAGTAGAAATTCATGCCTGGACACATATAAAGCTAAGCCATCAGAACGATTAATAATATAATCTGCCACCAGGAAAAAAAAAGGGTATGAAGACCAAAAACACAAGAAAGTTGACTCCTTCCCAAACCCAGCCACTCCCCAGCATCTGACCCGGGCAAATTGCTCCTCCCTTCTGGATCCCTCTTTTAAAATCCATAAACAGGCCGGCTCGGTGGCTCAGCCTGTAATCCCAGCACTCTGGGAGGCCGAGGCGAGTGGATTGCCTGAGCCTGCGGGTTCGAGACCAGCCCTGGCAACTTGGTGAGACCTCTTCTCTACAATAAATCAAAAATTAGCTGGGCATGGTAGCACACACCTGTAGTTCCGGTTACATGGAAGGTTGAGGCAGAAGGATCCCTGGAGCCCAGCAGGTTGACACTGGGGTGGCCGTGAGCATGCCACGCACTCCAGACTGGGGGACTAAGTGAGACTCCAACTAAAAAAAAAAGAAAAAATCGGTCTACAAGGCCTGTTCCCCTCCAAACTTACCAAAATAGTGGAAAGATTAATTGGGCATTTGTGTTAATAATGTGTTTCTGAATCTAAAACTCTAGAGCCATAACACTCTCTGTGCTTCACAGTCAGCTGGGGAGGTTTTAAAAACTGTAGTTCCTGGGCTGCCATCCAGAGATTCTTGGGTGGGTCCCAGGCACCAGTGGATTAAAAAGCCCTCCAGGTGAATCTAATGTACTATCAGGGCTGCGAACCAGTAGCCATGACAAAAAGGAGACCCTCCCCGCTGCTTCCCCAGGGAGTGATGGGAGATGAAAGAAATGCTGATCCTCCCACCTCCTCTAAATCTTCAAAGGGTTTCCTTTTATGAGGTTGGACAAATTGTCTTATTCCCAGACCTTCTCTCACTAACTTCCCCCCTCACCCTCTGCCAGGTTCAATCAGAAAGCGAAATCTCTTTCAAAGGTAGCTGGGAATTTTGTATTGCTTTCCGTTGACGCAAACCCCTAACTCGCACCTGAGTGTACTACTGCCTTTACGACAAAGTTGTATCTTTTAGGATTTACTTAATGCAAAAGCATCTGCAACCAGCTAGAGGTTACTACCACCCTCATGTGTGCTGGCATGTTCAGAATAGGCAGCTGCCTCCATGGTATGTTTCCAGGAGCTTCCTGTACCCAGTAAGTGATTCTGAGGTCTCCGCCGCCTTTGATCATTATTAGTTAAGGGATGTCTAGATATTACACTGCCATCTTGCTATAAAATACAAGTGATTCGGGCAGAGGATCCATATTATGTTCCTGGTGCCTTGGTGTGAGCTGATCAGTCCAGTTATTGTTTATTTATTTCCCCAGTCCCCCGGCTAGGCTCCATGTCCCTTCTGACTAACACATTTGTTACTTTAGGGGAGGAAAACCATTCTAGGCTCATGGCTGAGGCCCCGCTAACAAGCACAAGAAAATTATGTAAATTTATTTAACAACTTTGTGAGGTCTGGTCCGAGTGAAAGAGGAGAAAGAAAGAAGCCGTTAGACAGCCAGTTAGGGCGGGGCTCCAGTAGGACTCCATTTAATCTAGAGAAACAGCTACAAGCTACTGGCCCAAAACAAAAGCCACACCCATTCCCTTTCCAGTAGCTTTCTTTTTCGTGCACATTTTCCTAATTGGACCTTTTTCGGTCCTCTCCCCATTAGCCCTTTGCACTATCATGCCACCTTTTTAGTCCTTACTACTGACCAGTTAGGTTAGTGTATTTTCAGTCCCTACTACCAACCAATCAGCATGCCATGTGTACTATGAAACCCCCAGCCCAGCCTCAGCGGTCTCTTTTAGCTCCGGCAACCCCCCGGGGGGGGGAGCCTGGCAACCCACTTGGGGCAACCCACTTGGGCCCCCTCTTGCTACCCCTTCACACTGTGAGAGTTGCTAATACTTGCTTCCCAAATAAACTTCAACTTGCTCGCCCTTTCTGTGTCCTCGATCCTTAATCCTCTAGGTCATGAGATAAGAACCTGGGATTCACCAGGTATTCATCCAGACAAGAGAACTGTAACCTCTCCTGACCGGAAAGGGAATTCTCCAAGCAAGAGCTGAGAGCTATAACACTCCTCGGGGGTCCACAGCTCTTTGTACCACCAAGTTCCAGGGTGCCACAATGTCCTACGTCACCATGTGGGTCTCAGGGCACCATTGTGCCCTTGGACTTGTCCTTGGACCCCACGTGGGTCCCAGGCTGGCAATGCAGCCCTGGTGCAACTGCAACATGAGTAAACACTCAGCTGCTATCTTTTTTATGCCAATAGATGGAGAGGCAGTCAACTGGCAGAAGAAGTTTATTTCTGAATTCAGAATTCAGAGAGACAGAACCTGGCTCCAGGCATTTCTGGAACTGGTCTGCTCACTCCTTAGGTTTCACGGTCTACTTTTATAAGTTTAGGATTGCTGGTACCTATACAATGACTATGTGACTGACAGAGTGTTGTATACAACTCAAGTCACAGCTGCATTTTGTTAATGGTAGAATTTATGGTCTGCATTTCCCGACGTGGCTACCAAAAGGTAGCTCACGGTGTTATCAGTAACATCAGACTGAAGAGTTGATTAAGCTTGCCATTGAGCTAGGGAGTCAACAGAGCCTATTACAAAATAAAACACTTTTCATGCAACATATTGTTGATTAGTAGTTATAACACACAAAAAGTTGCCTGAGACCAGGGGCTCAAGACTAGCCTGGGCAACTTGATGAGACCTTGTCTCTACAACTTATCAAAAAATTAGCTGGGCGTGGTAGTGGGTGCCTATAATTCCGGCTACTTGGAAGGCTGAGGTGGAAGGAACACCTGAGCCCAGCAGGTCGACACTAGGGTGGCCGTGAGCAAGCCACTGCACTCCAGCCTGGCAACAGAGTGAGGCTCTGACTCAAAAAAAAAAAAAAATTACAAGGCCTATGGTTACATGGATGCTGTACTCACTGATAAAAGGGAGTGAATAGGGATTTATGTTCTCTCAGTTAAGTAAGTGCAGTCTGCAGAGGGTTAAAGTTTCTTTGAAGTGACTTAATGGGGAATGTATAGGAGATAAGGCAATACGCTTTCTTTGGCTAATTCTCAGGAATTAGGCCCTCAAAAGTTATGCCCTTCTTTAAGGGTTGTGGTAATATGGACAGACAATAGTGGGTTTCCGTATCAGCTTAACACGAGAAAAGTATATACATTGATTTAATATAAGTTTTATAGGATAGAGAGCCTTCATAAGGAAATGAAGACTCAAAGAAACAGTTAAACCTTTAGGTCTGATGAAGCATGGACAGTCATGGAGAAACATGATAGGGAAAAGGGTATGACTTAATGATAATAAACTGAGAGAGCATGGCAGTTTAGCAAGGTCTGTCCATTCAGATTTTCTTCCATGTCCTGTGTCATACGGATGCTTCTTTCCTGTGGATATAGAGAGGGCACCTCTCACATCAGCATCTTATGACATGCTTCAGTGGCTGGTCAGAGACTCTTTCCTAGGTTATATGACCTGCTTCAGAAAAGAGGAGTAGAAGAAGGAGAACTTCCTGCTTCTGCAGTTTTCCCAGATTCCTTTAGCTTAAACTATCCAATATGTCAAAGTGCCATATTTTGGGGTAGCATGTCCTGAGCTCTGTTGCTACTGTTGGATTTGCTGTGTCAGTCCCTATCAGCAGGCCAGTTGTGCAGCCTACTCTTACAAGTCCTGGAGGACCCACTGTTCACCCTCTGGATCCTCTCACAGCATGGAGTTCCATTCTTTGCACGTGAAAGCACTCTGTGTGCTTCTGTTGTGTTGAATCAAACATTTGGAAGGAGCCAAAAACCTTGGAAGAGAAATCAAAAAACACAGCAAGGTCATACAGTTGAATGCTTAAGAGCAAAGGAAACAAACAAGTCTCGATTTGAATCCTGTCTTCACCACTTACTAGCTCTGTACTGTTGGTCAACATACCTAACCTCTCTGAGACTTACCCAACCTCTCTGGGCTGCAGTTTACTCGGCTGTAAAATAAGGTTAGTTATAAAGTCTATATCATAGAATTGGTGTGAAGATTAAATTAGATGTACCTGGTATCATATGAATACTCCCCTAAACATTGGCCACTTTTACCACGGTTATTATTAATAAAATAAGAGTGAGAAGAGCATGGTGGACTCTGAGGCATCTCCTCAGAGTCAATGTGAATTGTCAGGCAACAGGACTTGGGGTCCAAAAGCCTGAGCTGAGAGCCATTCCCTCTCTTTGTGAATTTAGGCAAATCATGTCACCTCTCTAAGCTTTGTTTCCAGTTGTATAACTGTGATGATAATAATAACCTAATGCCCACTTCACAGGGTTATTTGGGAGGACTAAGTGCAATAATGCAAGTAAAGATGCTTTGCAAACTGCAAAGAACCATATGACTTCAGTGATTATTGCTTGCATCCAGTTCTCAGCATTTTCTGGAACGGATCCCAACAACTTGAAAAAGAATAAGTGGATCTCTAAGAATAGAAGTGGAAGAAAATGAGGTTCAATTTTCATGCCTTTAACCTGGCAGCTCAATAAAGTCCAGACCCAAGGGTGATTCCATGGGGATTGAGGAATCTAACTAAAAGGGACCACCAGCACTGGGTTAATTGTGTTCCTAAATGATTCCTTTGATTCAGCAACTCCCTACTGTTTACCTACCATCTAATCTCATATTGCCTCAGGAGACATCCTAACATTAGTCAAAGTTATTGACTTTCATAAAAGATGACCTTCATAAGATGGACCAGTATTACAGGGCCAAAAGAGAGACAGTGCAAAAAAATATCATGGTGTGTGTTTCTTCCCTCAAGGTGCCTTTATTTTTGGCTCTCAAGATATTTTTAATGCTTAACTTTTTCAATATTGCATTTTGGGTGACGCTTTAATGGTATTTTATCATTTAGGGGTTCTCCAACCTCTGCTCACTTTGCTAACTTACATCTATTTTCCATTGCTACCCTAAACAGGCATTCTTTTTTTTTTTTAATTATAGAGATGTGGGGTACAATTCAGGGTTAGGTATACAAATGATTATGCAGGTACCCTTGTTGATGAGGTACGCCCTCCCTCTACTAGCAGTTTCCCTCAACTGCCAACCCCACTCCCCCTCCCCTGACAGTTTGCCATTACTGC
This sequence comes from Cephalopachus bancanus, assembly GCA_027257055.1. Lineage (NCBI taxonomy): Eukaryota > Metazoa > Chordata > Mammalia > Primates > Tarsiidae > Cephalopachus > Cephalopachus bancanus. Next base: position 4,206,370 of record JAPVLO010000124.1, read on the forward strand.
CAACCCCTTTCTTACAGTATTATGATAATTGTTCAAGGTCCGCTTATGAGTGAGAACATATGGTACGCTGTTCTTTGTTTCTGTGATGGATCACTGAGTATGATTGACTCTAAATCCACCCCCAAGTTGCTGCAAAGTTCATATGTTTGTCCTTTATGGCTGCATAATCTAAATAAGCACTTCTAATTTGAAAGTTAAAGGTAACACCTCCAAGGGGGAGAGGGTATTGGGGGTCAAAATGTTACTTACCACCTGTAAGCAGGCCCAGGACAGCTCCTAATAAGCAAGTCAGGATGGCTCCTACCAAGTGGAAAATTCAAACCAAGGGAGCAGAGGGAAGAACAGCCCCAGGACTGTCGACCTCAGGAAGTGGGTAAAAAGTGTCTTTCTCCTTTATCCTGTAGCACAGGGACCCAGGGCCTTGGGCTGCCTGTGGTCAGAAAAAGGGTGGGGCAGGCTGAGGAGAAGAGAAGGGGAATGAAGCCAGGCCTGACCACTCCCAGCCCCCAATACTGTCTCAAGTATGCTTTGAGGCAGGGGCTGGGACCAAGGAGAGTAACACTTTTTGAGCACTTATCAGGTGCCAAGGATTTCTCTGGCTGTGTGATATACATTATCTTTTTCTAATTCTCACCACGGCCCCTGGAGGTAGTTACCACTGTTTCCACTTTCCATATGAGGCTCCAGGGAAGTTAAGGAATCGATCATAGTTCACACAGGGACCCAAACCTGGGTCTGACTCACAAGCTCCTGCTCACGTGGGGCATCTTATCCCTCCTTGCCATTCTGGCCTAGACTCAGCTGCCGGCTCTGGTCCAGTTGCCTCCATACACTGACACACTCTCCCTGGGGCCAGACAGAATCTTGTCTGGGAGGGTTGGGTCCTTCCTCTTGCTGCTGATGGGCAGCTTGGCAGATAAGCCATGCTCCCTGAGACATTTCCAGATTTAACCCAAACGCAGGGTGTGAAATCTGGTTTCCCAGCTGCCACCAAAAGAGGCCAGATAGGCAACCCAGAGGTGTTGCACCAGGTAAGTAACCTTCCCATTAGAACCAGTCTCACCATTTCTGCTCTCTCCTCCAACCCAGGGACTATTCCAAGGCAATTCTATCCCACCTGAAGACTCCCATGTGTCTGGACAGACACTTCTGCTAGCTTCCTGGCTCCGCCTCTCCAGAACTCTTGGTGGAGCACGGCTAAGGCACCCCCAGGCCTCACTCCCCTTCTGCCCCATCTCACTTCACTTTCCCCTGAGACTGTACTTTCCAAATAAAGTAGCGATTGCAGACGGTTTCCCAGGGAACCCAGGCTTTCTAGCTATGTTTGTGCTTAGTTTTTCATTTCATTATTCTTGATACAATAAATTCCTGCATACCTGCCATCCAAAACAAAAGCTGGAACCTTGACGTAACCCCCATCCAGCCACATGGTCCTCACACCCTATGTCCCACCCCTCCCCACACAAGGCAACCGTCATCCAGAATTACTTTGCTTTTTTTCAATATCTAATTTTATTCCACCTATATGTATTTCTATAAAGTATATTTTACATTTGCTCTTTTTGTTTTGCTTTTTTTGAGCCAGGGTCTCACTCTGTCACCCAGGCTACAGTGTAGTGGCATGATTAAAACAATCACGGCTCATGGCAGCCTTGATCTCCTGGCGTCAAGCAATTCACCAGCCTCAGCTTCCCAAAGTGCTGTAATTACAGGTATGAGCAACACGCCCAGTCTGCTGTTTTTAACTCTACAAAAATATAGTCATCTGTCATTTAATAACCTGGTTCAATTTCTAAAATTGGTCATTGGGCAATTTTGTCATTGTGTGACATTGTGTGATTCTTGTCATAGAGGGTGCTTATACATACATAGGTGGTGTATTCTTCTACACACCTAGGCTGTATGGTACAGCCCAGGGGTCCCCAGCTCCCATACATGGTCTGTGAGGAACCAGGCTGCACAGCAGGAGGTGAGCAGGACAGCAAGGCTTTATCTGTATTTACAACACTCCCCAACACTCACATTACTGCCTGAGTTCTGCCTCCTGTCAGATCAGCAGTGGCATTAGATTCTCATAGGAGCACAAACCCTATGGTGAACTGTGCATGTGATTGATCTAGGTTGCCCACTCCTTATGAGAATTCCTGATGATCTGAGGTGGAGCTGAGGCAGTGATGTTAGCACTGGGGAGCAGCTGCAAATACAGATTAACAGTAGCAGTGAGGTTTGACTGGACAGAGACCATAATAAATAAATTGCTTGTAAAACCCTACCAGTGAGTGGTGAGTTGATGTACTTCAGTTGTACAGCAGTATTCAGTGACAGCCTTTAAGTCAGAATCTGACATTTATTTTAGTCCATGCATGGCCTGCTCATTATTTTATTTACCACTTTCATCTGTGCCTCTTTCTTTTTTTAAATAGTGAGTTGTATAATTATTTAATTATATATTCCAATTTAATAATAATAGAAATAAAGTACACAATAAATGCTATACACTCAAATCATTTCAAAACCATGCCCCCATCACTGGCCCATGGAAAAACTGTTTTCCACGAAACTGGTCCCTGATGCCAAAAAGGTTGGAGACCACTGCCCTATGAGATTCACTCATTTAAAGCTTCACTGAAATTCTTACTGGGTTTTGGTGTTGTGCTAAGCCTGAAGATGCAGTAGTGGGAGATACAGGCTCTGCCTACAAACATCTTAAAGTATAGCGCTTGAGAAAGACAGCACAACCATTATGGTGGTCTTGGACACTATCTTCAGGGAAAGCAGGCAGATACACACCAATCTTGAAGTTATCCAAAGACTTGTCCAAAGGCAAATAACTTCAAGTAAGTCCCAGCCAGGTTACTTGCTATCATCACTCCCTCACCACTGTCAGTGTCCTGGGAGAGCTTGGTCTCTCCTGACAAGGACAACTGGTTCTATGGTAAGTCATGGCCCCTGCCCCCCACCATCTCATTCTAAAAGGCTAGTAGAAACCTCTCCCTCTACTCAGCTTTATCCACACAAAGAGCTCTTAGAATGGACAAACTATCTGTTTGGACTTTCTACCCCATTCCCTATCCTTTCTACATTGTTTGCCTCTCCTTTGCTTCATCTCCAAGTTAACTCTCTCCATGTGGCAGCAAGATGGATCCTGGCTGCTCCAGATCGCTAGAAATTTTAGAGCTTATGATCCTAGAAAAAGAAAGGATATTTTCTGGATAGCTGGTAAAATATCCAGAGCTACTTCCTACTGGCCCAGTGTATATCACATACTCTTTCATGAACCAATAACTGTGACTTAGAAAATGAAATATTCTGATTGGCTGAACCTCAGTCACATATACATTTCACAGGACCAAGAAGACTTAGGAATGTAGGGGGAGAGAGCCTATTCTCCCAAGGGATGCTAGGCAGATAGAAAAATGTGTGCTACTAAAATGCCTGAGGAGATAGTAGTTGTATCTGACTACTCTACTTAATTATCCTCTTATTGCCTCTTTCACTAGTAGGTCCTTGAGAACAAGGCATAAATAGGTTTTACATTGTTCCTCAGTATTCCGTTAATGATAGTACAATTATCTTTGTAATATAAAACATAGAAGTTATCTGCCTGACTTCTTCTAATGGCTTTAGTAATCACATGACCTGCTAAAAGAATGCTTAGGCCTGTGCATGCAGCCTGTCATGGTACATAGCAACAAGTCCTCAAGGGCGTGTTCCGCAGTTTCGCCCACGGGTCCCCCAAACTGTACTCTTAAGTTCAAGAGGAATTCTGCTCACCACTCTGCCTCTTCTTGTCACCTGAATTACTGATCTTGAACTGGTGTGAGCTTATGCTCCTTCAAGGAGCACTTTATCCAGGACTCGGACACATTCCTCGTTCCTCTCTCTGATTCTTGTCACCCGCTGCTTCGTGACGAATCATATTTCTCTATTTTCTTCTCCTTAGGCCAGCCTGTTAGAATTCACAACCCTGGAATTTCTGGATATGGAATAGGAGGGTGGACACTGTGCTGAGGGTGGGAATAGCAATACGAGCACACAGGCCACAGCCAATCTCACCTACTGAATTATTTGAATTTAGCTCTGAGGAGTTCTGTGTTCAGAATGTTGAGTCCACAGAATTTTAAAGGGTTCTGAGAGGGCCGTAGGATAATCCCTAGAAATTTTCTCACCCAGGACCTGAGTCTATTGTGGTTACTGTGCAGATTATGAAGACTGCAGCTCTTGCCAATTTATCTCTGCTCTGTCCCAAATTTGCAGGGTAGTCAAACTGTAAAGCAGAAAACAAAAAGTAGAAAAAGTACATGTTGTGTGTTCTACACTGCACTTACCATGACTTGAAAATATATTTTCATTTATCTTTTTTTTGGCCTATCTTTTCCTTTAGAATATAAATTCAGACAAGAATATCTTATTCCACTTTGTATGATTAGCAAAATGTCTGGCACATATGGGTGATCAATAAATACTGGAATGAATATATGAGATGTTCAGGTCTCTCTTCTCAAATGATCGGCAAACTTGAAATTAAAGATGCTAAGAGAGTTCAGGCTTCCCTACACTAAGTCATACAGTAAATCCAAGTCTGCCTTAATTCTGCTTCCCATTTTCCTCTTCTTCAAGATGAACAGCTTCTCTGTCATACTTCCCAGGCATTCAGTATCTTTCTTGCAGCTTCCTGGCAGCCTGCAACTTTTCCCTCTAGTTAAGCCTGTCCTCCTGGATGGTGCCCCAGATTCCAAGATTATCTTTCTTGCCACACTCCCATCAAAACTTCCCCCCTTTTTTTTTCAATGCCAGAGGAAAAATACTCAAATAATTTCTCACTGAAGAGTTAACACCACAATAGACCATTTAATGTCATAATTCTCCAGGGTGTTTGTATTTTAAAATCTGAACTGTTAGCCTGAGGTAGAGAATGTATTATGATGGTATTTCAGCACCAGTGTGACAGCAAAGTGATGGGGGGACCCCAAAAAACCTGGAATGTATTTATTAAAAATTGTGTATTTATTCTTAAATGTTTAAACTTCTGTCACTTTCAAAGTACTCTCTGTTTGATGTAATACCCTATCGGGATGCTTTTTCCACTGCTCAAAACAGTTTTTGAACTCATCAATTTTGAAGGCTTTTAGTGTTTCTGCCATTTTTTGTTTGTTTATTTCACCTCTTCCACATCAGCAAAGCATTTCCCTTTGAGGATTTTTTCATCCAGGGAAACAAAAAAATGTTGCTCAAAGTGAAATTGGGTGAATAGGGAGGGTGGGGCACAGGGGTCATGTTGGTTTTGGTCAAAAACTGCTGGAATCTCAGCACGGTGTGGGCAGGTGCATTCGTAAATCATCCATCATGAAATGGACAAATGTGTTGAAAGAATCTAAAAAAAAATTCACTGAAGCAGAATACGGCCTCTCACAACACTTGCAGGTACACTGATGCCAATGAGTTACTAGAACATTTGCCTAACAGGGGAAGCCTGTAGTACAAGGGGCTCTCCCTCCAAAAAATAATTCCATTTTGGGGGGTCCCCCTCATATATTTCCGGGTGGTAGACTTTCCTCATTCTCTCAGGCTTCATCATAAAGGTGATCACCTGCCTTGATTATAAAGTCAAAGTCAGTAAATTTCTAGATTCTCACCCTTGGTCATACTAGGAAAGAAAAAAGCAACAAAGAGAAATAAGAAAGCAGAGGGGCTTAAATAAAAACAAAGAGAAAACCTCACTTTTCCCTCAAGGAAAATAACAACAACTTGTAAAGAAACTTCTTCAAAAAGCAAATATCAATTTTTTTAGCTTGTAAGACAATTACAAATGATTGTTGCTTTTTAAAAAATTGGAGACCAGGCATGGTGGCTTATGCCTGTAATCTCAGCAATTTGGGAGGCAGAGGCGAGAGGATTGCCTGAGTCCAGGGGTTCAAGATCAGCCTGGGCAACTTGCCGAGACCTCATCTCTACAATCAATAAAAAAATTAGCTAGGTGTGGTGGCACATGCCTGTAGTTCCAGCTACTTGGAAGGCTGAGGTGGAAGGATTACCTGAGCTCAGCAGATAGAGGCTGCGGTGACTGTGAGCGTGCCACTGCACTCCAGCCTGGGCGACAGATTGAGACTCTGACTCAAACTAAAAAAAAAAAAGAAAAGGGATGGGTTTAAAGTATAAAAAATACAAGCTGAGAAAACATAAAGAAAGATCAAGGCTGGGCACAGCGGCTCATACCTGTAATCCCGCACTTAAAATCACTTGAGGTCAGGAGTTTGAGATGAGCCTGGGCAACACAGTGAGATCCCATTTTTACAAAAAAGTAAAATAAAATAAAAAATTAGCCAGGTGTGGCAGCATACACCTGTAGTCACAGCTACTTAGGAGGTTAAGGCAGGAGGAACACTTGAGCATAGGAGTTTGAGGCTTCAGTGAACTATGATCACTACTGCCTTCCAGTCTGGGTGCTAGAGTAAAACCCTGTCTCTGAAAAAAAAAAAAAAAAAAAAGGAATGATCACAAGCAAGTTCTCCAAATAATTCATTTAAATTACCAATACTCCTAAGATGTTTTTTAAGGTAAACTCCATTTGCAAAAGTTAGGTTTACAGTTAACTTTATTTCTATTTCTTTTTTTTTTGAGTTGGAGTCACTCTGTCGCCCAGACTGGAGTGCAATGGCCGCTCCCGGCCACCGCAGCCTCGACCCGCTGGGCTCTGGCAATCCTTCCGCCTCAGCCTTCCAAATGGCTGGATCTACAGGCGCGCGCTACCACGCCCAGCCAATTTTTTTTTATTTATTGTAGAGATGAGGTCTCGCTGCCCAGGCGGGTCTCGAACCCGCGGGCTCAGGCAATCCACTCACCTCAGCCTCCCAAAGGCGCGGGACTACAGGCTGAGCCACCGAGCCCGGCTTATAGCTAACTTTCTAGAAACCCATCTACTGTGTAAAATACATCCCTATGCTTCAGAGAGAAATAATATACAAACTACCATTGCCATGACTGAATCAGCATCAGAATTTTCCTGGCCAGCTTTGGCAAGCATTTCTTTATTTCCCCTATTCATATCATGTGAGAAGATTGATTTTTGTTGTTGATAAGATTATAGGCTTCCTGGACATGTGACTAGCCAACATTGAAAGTGGTCTCCTTTGGTGATCTATTTTTCTCTTAATAAATGCTATAAAGCTGGGCTCGGTGGCTTAGCCTGTAATCCCAGCGCTGTGGGAGGCTGAGGTGAGTGGACTGCCTGAGCCCGCGGGTTCGAGACCCACCTGGGCAACTTGGCGAGACCTCATCTCTATGATAAGTCAAAAATTAGCCGGGCATGGTAGCGTGCACCTGTAGTTCCAGTTACTTGGAAGGCTGAGGCGGAAGGATCGCCGGAGCCCAGCAGCTCAAGTCTGCAGTGGCTGGGAGCAGCCACTGCACTCCAGTCTGGGTGACAGTGAGACTCTAACTCAATAAATAAATAAATAAATAAATAAATGCTATGATGTCACTCAGGAGGTCATGGTGGTTTTGATACAAATTCCACCAGGCTAGAATTAGGAGGAAAGGGCTACTGTGTACTTCTCTCGGTTTCCCATCATAAATACAAGAGATTCAGATCCTGGGACAGTCCTGTCCAGCATGCTTAAAACAAAGCACCTCATTTACCCAGTCTACTGTCCCAGAAGATCTATCAACTCTGTCTACTCCCTGGTAGAAAGTCAGTTCTCTGTGCAATTGCAAATAGAATAAACACGCCATTCATATAGAACTAGTGGACATTCTGTTTTGCTTCCCACCTGATTTCCAGAGAGAGACCTGGGCATAATGCAATGTTAAACTTGAAAACCCTGTATAAATTTTTGGGAGCACTTCCTTTACAGGGAGACAATAAAAAGAGGAAGTTCTTTGAACAACGACTTATGATAGAAGCAGCTCAGAAATGGATTCTAAAATTTCCCCATCCACCCTGCTTACATAGCTCACACAGCCTGCTGAGCCCTCCACCCTTGGATTTGATTCTGGGACCAGCCTGTGGCATCTCCACGCTTGTCTTCATTCCTAAGTCCTGAACTGTCATCAGAAAGTATCCCGTTTAGGTTAACTAACATATACAAAACCAGTGCCATACAAATACCCTCATTACACAGACAAAAGTCAGAGGAAATGAAATGATAATGCTCCAGAAGAATATGTACATCTGGGGCAGAAGCCAGTGGTTTCTGTGCCTAAATCTTGCGTTTTTGTTGCAAGCAGTATTGTGCTGTTAGTGCCAACATGGCTGTCTATGATTGCTCATTGTCCACCATACCCGGGGCATGAGAGCTCATGACCAACAGGTTTAGAAAATATCAGCTACCAGCTAAACATCTTTCCAGTTTCTCTTCTACACTACTGCCATAGTGGTATTCCTAAACTGAAATCTGATCATGTTACTCAACTTTGTCCGAAAGCAACTCTCTGGTCGAGAATAACATCCAAACTCCTAGCCTGGTGTATAAGGTCCTGCCTCGACACTGCACCCTTACCCAAAGCATCAGACACATCAAAGTGTTTGGTCCCAACAAAGAACATCCCTCTCTTCTATCACTATGCCTTACCCTCTGCCAGAAACCCCCAAGCTCCCACCTACCTGAGCAAGCCCCTGCATATCTCTCAAGTTTCAGTGCTGTGTCACTTCCCCCTTGAAGCCTTTCCTGATATTCTTTCTTCCTTCTGAGCTTCAGTGTCTACATCAGCAAAATGTGGACCATAATTCCTATACCCTCTTTTAACTCAAGGATCACAGGGAAAAAATGGCTATGAAAGTTCTCTCAAAAATGCAAGCACTATGCAAAGGCCAAGTTATGCTATTATAAAATAGTTCTTATACAATAAGTCTTTTTCTCTAGAAACCTAATTACAATACTTGTGATAAGTATTATAAAATTAACCTCTACAAATTAGAAGTTTCCCTTTATTCATTGCTTAAACGTGAGCTAAACTTGAAATGATGATGAGAGCTGTGCTCACTTCAGACACAAATAGATTAAAATTGGACCCACACAGAGAGGATTAGCATGACCTTTACCCTCACATGATTTCCAGATTTCCAGTAATGAAAAATTACCTTTTAATTGCTTTCTAAAATTCTCATTTCATATTTCCTTCCTTTTATCAGTGGAATATCCCTCCTTACAACTCTAATTCTCTCTGGCCAATGTCTGATTTTTTAAAATGACTTTTGCTCTGCCACTAAGTCTTTGTTGTTTCTTGGCCACTCATCCATAGATTCGAAGTGCCCACTGTTTCTTGAACACAATGACAATGATAGCTAACATTTACTCCACTCTTACTCTGTACCAGACAGATGATCTCTGATGATTATAAAAATTAAACCTCACTATAATTCTCATTTCCTCTCTGCAAAGTAGGGATGAAAAAATGGAAATTTAGAAAGGTTAAAATTCTTGCAATGGTTACAAAGTAGAAGCAGGGTATAAACCCAGGAGTCTGACAGCACAGCCAGGCTAACCACTGGATTATACCACCACTCTAAGGGACTGTGGAAGCTTAAGGAACTCTCCAGAAGCTACAATGGGTGGTAGGGCCCAGGGCTATCAGAGGAGATGCCAAGCTGTGCACCTGAATCCATAATATGTAGCAACAAGTCATCGCTACAAGTTGGGACACCAAGACCCAGAGAACCTTAGTGGGGCAGTGCTGATACCCAAGCAGCAGTCATAAAGTGGGGGGCTTCTGGGATCAAGGCAGTTTGCCATACACTAAATCCTTACATGCTTTGCCCAGTTTTCAACAGAATGGAAAATGATTTTGCCTTACACATTTCCCTCCACTCCTGAACACCCCTTTGGAAGAGACCTCATAATCTAATTTTAATCTAAAATGTGGTTTTCTGGATTGGATAGTAAGGCAATAAAAGGACATCAGTGAACAACTGATGAAGTTTGAAAAAAATCTGTAGTTCAGTCAATAGTAATATACCAATATTAATTTCTTTGTTTTTGACAAATGTATAATGGTTACAGAAGACGTCAACATTTGAGGAAACTGGGTGAAGTGTATACGGAACTCTTTGTAATTTGCAACTTTTCTGTAAATCAAAAATTATTTAAAAATTGAAAATTTATTTTAAAAGACTTCCATTTAATTATTGAGGTTAATTTACTGGCCCTATTCAATCAATCTACTGTACAATTTAAATAAGTTTAGCTATCTATAAAATTTTTCTGAAATGATTATTGAATTCATTAGTAAAAACAAAAAGCCTATTTGGGTTTACAAGCAAGTCAGGTTTTGAAAATAAAATTACTGAGACTTCGTATTTCCACTGAAAAAAGAATACTATAGTTCACCATTGATATGATTTGTCAAATACAGCTTGCTCTCCAGCCTTCTGGGCACTCCTAAATCCAAAGTATCACAGTCTGGTACATGTTTTATAAGTAGCAAAGAGGAAGTGAAACAATGACAATTTACATAGGTAACTTTAGCCATAATTATACCACCACAGACAGAGCTCAATAATAGTACCTCGGCTAGAAAGAACAATTTGCATTACATGTGCTATTTTCCATAGCGGCCCTGGTAGAGTAGACCTAGAACACGTTGTGCCCAAGGCTTCTGGCTCCTTCCTCAGATGTAAAGAACGAACCAGAAAATGACCGGTGTTGTCAATGTGATACAGTAATCTGAACATTCTTCCCAGATTTGGAACAGTTGTGCCTTCAATGAGATGCTATTATTTAATCACTCTTGTTTGGGGAAGATGAAAAAAAAATCACAACTATCTTTTTGCCTAATCACATCTCACTGACTCTGCCAGCCACTGCCAGTTCCTTCCTCAGGAAGGTAGGGGCCCCTGAGGCCGGCTGACTGGAAGAAGCAGTGCTGGACTGTGACTGAAGGTGACAGCAGTGACTCACTTGTGCTTTGTTCTGCTCAGAGGGACCCTGCGAATGAAGTCTAATAAGTGACCAGAGGAGGTTCTGATCTCCATCTTTAAAAACTAGTGGAACCAGGCCACGGAAGGGCCCTTCTTGAAGTTCAAGTATACTCTAGCACTGAAAGTTTCCTGAGAAGCAACATGTCTTCCACTGGTGGGCTTGAATAAGGAGAGAAAGCGATGAGAGGCAGAAAAGAAGTGACAGAAAGGTAAGCTCAGAAGCTGGGAAAGGGTCGAGCCAATTCCAATTTTGGACACTCTAAATAAATGAAAAAAAAAGAAGAAATGCCAATACTGACTTACTAACTTATGGTATTTTTTTCTGGGTTTTTTTCCTGAACTTATGGTATGCTTTAGATCTTAAAATAAAGTTGTAAGGTGAACATCTTTCTGTTAGTGTCTATCTCATTTTGAAATACCATTAAAAGTATAATTTCGAGACCCGACTGGGCAGCGAGACCTATCTCTACAATAAATAAAAAAATCAGCCGGGCGTGGTAGCGCATGCCTGTAATTCCAGCTACTCGGAAGGCTGAGGCGGAAGGATCGCCGGAGCCCAGCGGGTCGAGGCTGCGGTGGACGGGAGCGGCCACTGCACTCCAGTCTGGGCGACAGAGTGAGACTCCAACTCAAAAAAAAAAAAGTATAATTTGAATTGTGACTATGAAGCTCAAACAAATCATTCTACTGTTTACTACTCCACCCCTAGGTGTCTACCCAAAAGACTTTAACAGAATGGGAGTAAAAGCATAGAAAAACAGGTTAAAGAAAACAAAGAGAGAAGTACTGAAAGAAAGGTACAGAAACAAAGTAGGAAAAAAGACAGAGGGTCAGGCGTAGTGGCTCATGCCTATTATCCTAGCACTTTAGGAGGCCGAGATAGGAGGATTGCTTGAGCCTAGGAGTTTGAGACCAGCCTAGGTAACACAGCAAGACCTTGGGTCTACAAAAAAATCAGAAAATTAGCTGGGCATGGTGGCTCATGTCTGTAGTCCTAGCTACTTAGGAGGCTGAGGCAGAAGGATTTCTTGAGCCCAGGAAGTCGAGGCTGTGATGAGCTGTGATCACGCCACTGCACTCCAGCCTGGGTAAGTGAGATACTTACTCAAAAAAGAGAGAGAGAGAGAGAAAAAAAAAAGAGAGAGAGAAAACCAGAAGATGGGAGTACCACACATAGTGGTCCCAGGTGAGAGAGTATAAGAGAGAAGAGAGAGAGAGAGAGAGAGAGAGAGAGAGAGAGAGAGAGAGAGAGAGGAAGCCACAAGACTGGAATACCACACCACACATAGTGGACCCAGGTGCACTGAGTAGCAAAGCACAGTCACCTTCTACTGTTCTAGCCCTGAGGGGCATCTATAATGTCTTCTTGCTTAGTAAGACGAACCTGCAATCATCCATAAGGTGTTTACTGAGAACTGAACGTGTTGGGGATAAAGAAATGGGAGCCAAGATAAGAAAAGGAATAAGATTGTCTCTCAAGGAAATTGAAATATGCTATTTACACTCTCTGGGTAGCAAACAAAGAGGTAAATAGGTCTCAAAAGATAAAGGGTTAGCTTACCAGAGAGATGTTCAATAACAGTTGTCAAGGTCAGGTGTAGTGGTTCACACCTGTAATCCCAGAATTTGGGGAGGCTAAGACAGGAGGATTGCTTGAGTCCAGGAGTTCAACACCAGCCTGGGCAACATAGTGAGACCTCATCTCTACAAAAAGCCAAAAAATAAGCCAGGCGTGCATGGTGGTGTGTACCTGTAGTCCCAGCTACTCAAGAGGCTAAGGCAGAAGGATGGTCTGAGCCCAGGAGGTCAAAGCTGCGATGAGCTGTGATTGTGGCCTCTGTGCTCCAGCCCGGGTGACAGACACCTCAACTTAAAAAAATAGTAACAGTTGTCAGCTCTGACGGAATAACCTCAGCGGCAAGTAATCTGCTAATTTATGTTCATACTTGGAAATTAAGCTAAAATTATTTGGGTTCAGAAGGTGATATCCTAAAATATGGCATTTTGACATGCTGAACTGAAGAAGCCTCAAGGTCTCTCTGACTCTCTGCCCCCTCCTCATCTTCTCTCCCACAAGAAGCTACTTCCCCTCCCTGCTATCTCATTATCTATTGCAAGAGAGGAGAGGAAAAATGTAACCAGACCTGGCCTAACCACCTTACAAAATAATGCCTGTCTCTCAGGTTCATTCAGCTTCCAAAGAGAACTATTTACACAGATCAATCTCTGTTCCCTACATTCCTTCACTCTCTCCAGGATCTGTTCATTTTTCTCTAGTATCATGTTGTCCCTCAATAGAATTCCTCTTCTTCCCTCTCCCATACCTGTTTTACCAATTCCAAACCCCTAGTCTTTCTGTAGCTTCAAAAAGGTATTTAAGTTTCTGTAATTCATCGGCGAAGTTGGGTCTTCATACTGAAGACTCCCGTGTATACACGTGAAGTACATGTGTACTTCTTTTCTTCTGTTAATCAATCTGCTTCATGCAGATTTTTCAGCCAACCTTTAGGGGGCCAAAGGTCGTGCCCCCACCCCACAGTATCTATAGGTAGGCACGTGCAAGTGGGTACCAGGTCCTCCTGTGCTGAAGTCCTTTCTTCCGTATTTACTGGGTGTTACGCGGTGCCAACCTTCTCTTCATACACACGAATAAGGCCACCATCCCAGCTCAGGAAGCCAACAAGGTGATCGACTACCTTGGGGCTCTGGTAACTGGGTGCCAGGAGGAAAGTGTCATTCAAGCCGAACCTTGAAGAAAGACACCAAGGGTGTCACCAGGGACCTGACCTTAAAGGGTAAAAGAGGTGGGAGTGCAGGTCACCAAGGGTCTGTCCGGCCACGCCCTTTTCTATTAGGTAACCTTTCTCCTTCATCCTTCAACCGTGGCTCCGATGAGGACTGAAAGGAAACCCAATTTCCGTAGGAATGTTTGATGAATCACTTTTCCGAGGTACCCTGCAGCACGGTTCCCAGAAGCCTGTGGTGCTGCAATAACTCCCCACCATTTTAATAAAAGGCGCCTAACGCAAGCCTTGAAACGCGGCTTCCTCTGTGCCCATAGGATGACAACTGTGAAGGGAACGGGGGATGAGAGGCCGGCCCGGGTGTAGAGAACAGAACCGTGGTCCGGGGAGGTGGGAGCCGGGCGAGCCCGAGGGCAGCCAGGGCTCCGCTCGGGGCAGCCAGGGTTCCGCTTCTGGCAGCGAGAGATTCCCTCCGGCCAGCGGCCCCGGGTGCGCAGGCGCGGGCGCCTCTCAGCGAGAGTGCGCGTCCGGAAGCGCGGCGCGGGCCAGAGGGGCGCGCGCGTGCGCGGGAGGAGGCGCGCGCCGGCGACCATCCTTCAGGGAAGGGGGCGCGGCGCAGGCAGCATGGCAGCCAACATCTACTTGGTTCGCCAGCGGATCAGCCGGCTCGGCCAGGTAGGCCCTGGGAGGAGCCTCCCCGTCCCAGCCCCGGCCCGCCCCTCGCCTCCCCGGCCGCCCCTCTCCGTCTCCGCCCCAGCTCCTCAGCTCGCGGCTCAACCGCCGCCGCCCCGCCCCGAGGCCGACGCGCCCCGCCTCCGAGCCCGGGCGGGCCCGCCCCGCCTGCCCTTCCTCGCCGCCGGGGTGCTCGGGTCTCGTCGGTCCCCTCCTCCTCCGCCCCGCCGTCCTGACTCTCTCTCCCTCCTTCCCTCAGAGGATGTCCTCCTTCCAGCTCAACCTCAACCCGCTCAAGGAGCCGCTCGGCTTCATCAAGGTCCTCGAGTGGGTGAGTGCAGCCCGCGCCGGCCCGGCCCGTTCCCGCCAGGCGCGGCGCGGCGCCCTCGGCGGAGCGGCGGGGACCCGGGGGCTCGGAGGCCCGCGAGGCCCGGAGGCCTCCGCCGCCGCCCCGGGACGGGCAGGGACCGCAGGGGAGGGCAGGGAGGCCGCGGCCCGGGCCCGCGCGGGGCGGAGACGCCGCGGTCGGCGTCGAATCACGAGTCCCGCGGCCGCCTGGCCCCAGGCGGCGCCGCCCTCCCACGCCGGATCTCACCTCCGGGTGCCCCCGCGGAGTGGGAGTTCAAGTTTCTCTTTGGCGCCGCCGCCTCCCGCAGAGGAAAGGAAACTTCCTGCCGCGGTCTAACCGAAACCCGGCGGCCGGGGTTGCGCCCGGAAGAGGGTCCTGAGCCGACCCGAGGTCCGGCTCCCTCGGCAGCCGATGTTGCCTTGCAGACGAGATTTGGCGAGCATTCCCTTTATCGTTAAAAGAAGGCTCCGGGTTAAAAATAGTAGAAAATAAACTGTGGGCCAGGAAGGCGGAGGAAACGCCCGTTAACTAACAAGACGCCTCGGGTCCGTCCCAGCAGTTGGACCTGGATTTTGTGTTCGATGTTTCCAGGCAGCATCCTGCTCGGAAAGTCAGCTTTCAGTCCTGGGAGCACGCGCAATCATGAACTTCAAAGGAAACTTTTTAATTTTTACTTTTTATTTTCTTATTTACTTATTTATTTATTTATTTTGAGTTGGAATTTCACTCCGTCGCCCAGACTGGAGTGCAGTGGCCGCTCCCGGCCACCGCAGCCTCGACCTGCTGGGCTCCGGCGATCCTTCCGCCTCAGCCTTCCAAGGAGCTGGAACTACAGGCGCGCGCTACCATGCCCAGCTAATTTTTGATTTATTGTAGAGATGAGGTCTCACCAAGTTGCCCAGGCGGGTCTCGAACCCGCGGGCTCAGGCAATCCACTCACCTCAGCCTCCCAAAGGCGCGGGATTACAGGCTGAGCCACCGAGCCCGGCTCAAAGGAAACTTTTTAATTCGACCTTGGCAGTGACCAGACCCTTGGAGGAGTTAGCCAATACACCGGGCGCCGCTGCCCTCAAACGACGTGGCCCAGTGTGTACCGCGTTTCGGGGCGGGGGGTGGGCGGCCGGCAGGTCCCGCGCGCAGGCAGGTTGTGGCTCTAGGCAGCGACGTGTACATCCGTCCCTCTTTCGTTCTTCACCTTAGTGATACAGTGGTGAAGAAGTATAAGAACTTTCGCTTTCCTGTTTTAATTAACCTACCGAGAATGTTTCTAAAAGCCACACAGAAAGTCAGTGTCTCTGATGGGTACTGATTTCCTACCTTCCTACCGAAAGTTCTGCTTCGTGTTTCCTGAGAACTGAACTAGTGCTAGATTTTACACAGATGTCTACTTTAAAGACACATACATGTGTGAGCTTAAGAGTTTTTTAAACCTAGGTCCAGATTTAAATGTAAAGAAAGTTGTTGTTTGAGCATATAAAAATTTAGAAGAGCAGGAGGAAAATCTCGTTATTTAACTGGGCTAATGAAGGTAAGAAAAAGTCTTACGCCTAGTAGCTTTAGTTTCACTGAGGATCATAATTATAATTAAATTTATAACTAATAACTTAGATTTTGGCTTAAGTTAAAAGTCTGTTTATGTTTTTGTTTGTATTACTTACCAAGTTTTTAAAAAACTGTAGACTTAGCCTTTTTTCCTTAATATTTTAAAGCACTAGTGATAGGTTCATTTGTGTTCTGAGGTATTTTGAAAGTTATCCTTTTTAAGCTGCTTAAGAGAATACTGCTTTCAGTTTGAACAGCTTGTTATTACACAGGAGTGCCTTTTATGAAAAGACCAACATTGTTAATGGTGTAGTGGATATTTATTCAACAAATATTTGAGTATCTATTTTATATCAGCACTGTGCTAAGCACTAGTATACACACATGAATAAGACATGCTCTTTTCCTCATGATTTATTAAGTGTAAAGGACATGAAAACAAATATGAAAATGCCATATAATAAGTACTATGATAAAGGTGTATGATAAAAGTATAGTTAATGAAAGGAGGGAGAGATCAGTAGTTTGGAGGAGCAAAACTTCACAGATGAAAGAACATTTGAAGGATGAGTACTCCTTCACTTGGGAAGGGAATGCGGAGTGGCTTTCCAAGAAAGGGAATCTTGTGTTCAGTGGTGTGAAAAGTTGAAGCAGCATAGCCCTGTTTGAGAACTTAAAGTTATTGGAATTGACTGGATATAAGGGAGGGTATGATGTGAGATAATTCTGAAAGGTTTCAAAGGTCTTGTGCTCTCTGGGGTTATTCTTTGAGAAACTGGACCCTTAGAAAAAGGCACAGACTATTGGGGTGTTTATTGGATAGTTTCCACTCAAGCCCAGAATCCCTACTGTAGGGTTGGTTTTAAACAAGTGAATAATATAATTTGATTTGCCTTTTAGGAAATTTCATTTTGTCAGCAGTGTACAGGATGGATTGGAAAGGTCAGAATTGGAGGAAGGAAGATCCTATTGCTTAAGAAATTATGAGGGCCTAAAATTAGTTGCTGTATGATTGAAGAATTATAGAAATTAGAATATATTTGGAAGGTGAAGTAGAGGGAGGACTGTAAGATGATTGCTATATTTCTGACTTAGGTTGGTGGTGGGATGTTTTCCAAGGTGTGTCATTAAGAGGACGAGGAGCCAATTTTTGTGGAAGGTCAATAAGGTTTGTGGCCTCTTTAAACCATGTAAGTAGAGGTATCCCATAGGTAATTGCATACGTAGATCTAGGGTTTAAAATATTAATTTGGGCTGGAGATTGAGCAGATATCTGCCTGTAGGGAAGAGAAGGAATGGTTAGGAAGATGGAAAGAAGTTAATACCTTGGCATCACTATTAGAGTTTCAAGAAAAGAGTGCTCAAAAATGTAAGGTACAGTAGAGAGGTTAAGTAAAATAAGTACTAAACTGCCTCCCTTGGTTTTGGTAATCAGACTACTGGTGGTGGCTTTAGCAAGAGCAGTTACCATAAAGTCAGCAGCCAGATTGCAGTCGGCTGAATGAGGTGTGGTAAGAAAGTGAAGACAGTAAGCACAAAGGACTTTTGACTGTGAAGATGAGAGAGATTTGGTGGTGGTAACAACAACAAAAAGAACTAGTAGTTCAGCTTATAACACAGTTGCTTAAATGCTTTCTCTGGAGACAACCATTGTATTTGGTATGCAGCAAAAGTCTTTGTTTGCACTTCCCATTTCAGCATACAGAATACTAAGAAGACTCAAGCGTCAATGTTTAATAAAAAATAATTTTTACTGTTTCGTCAATGACATTCTTAAGTGAAACTGGCCTTTTTTTTTTTTTTTAACAGCAGGTGTGTCAGCCGGGCTTGGTGGCTCAGCCTGTAATCCCAGCGCTTTGGGAGGCTGAGGTGAATGTATTGCCTGAGCCCGCGGGTTCAAGACCCGCCTGGGCAACTTGGCGAGACCTCGTCTCTACAATAAAATCAAAAGTTAACCGGGCGTGGTAGTGTGTGCCTGTAGTTCCAGCTACTTGGAAGGCTGAGGCGGAGGTATCACCAGAGCCCAGCAGGTAGAGACTGCGGTAGCCAGGAGCATGCCACTGCACTCCAGTCTGAGTGACAGAGTGAGACTCCAACTCAAAAAAAAAAACAAACCAGCAAGTGTGTGTCAATGAAATACAGTTTGTTTACAGCTGATTCTTACCAAAGCCCAGCAATCCACCAAATCCACCAATTGGTGCAAATATCAACACAATGTAAAATGCAAATAATATCTTAGTATTGTTATGAAAATACTTTTTACCTTTGTGGATTCCTAAAGGAGTCCTGGAAGCTCTCAGAGATCCACAGACCACACGTTGAGAATTGATGTTTTAATATAAGGTAAACAACGTTGGGGGCCAGGAACAGAACACAAAATATGAGTGGGAGAAAGACTATTCTCAAATCTGGAAGTTAAATCTGGAAAAAGTTAAACCTGCTATCTGGATTTATGGTTTACATAGCGCTGAATACTTAAAAGTATAACTGACCTGGACCAGTCTATTCACAGACTTGGATTTGTGATGACTTGAATACACTTTTATGTTGGTGGTTTGGGGGTCCTATCATAAGTTGTGATGTCTATGGACTAGGGGACTCAGAAAGCCAAGCAGAAATAACCATAAAACCACTAGACAGGGATAGAAGAAGGGGGGGGGGACCATCAAGTTGAGCCTACATCAAATATCCTAAAACACATAAAGAAAACTGATTACTAGCCGGGCTCGGTGGCTCAGCCTGTAATCCCGCGCCTTTGGGAGGCTGAGGTGAGTGGATTGCCTGAGCCCGCGGGTTCGAGACCCGCCTGGGCAGTGAGACCTCATCTCTACAATAAATCAAAAAATCAGCCGGGCATGGTAGTGCATGCCTGTAATTCCAGCTACTCGGAAGGCTGAGGCGGAAGGATCGCCGGAGCCCAGCAGGTCGAGGCTGCGGTGGCCGGGAGCGGCCACTGCACTCCAGTCTGGGCGACAGAGTGAGACTCCAACTCAAAAAAAAAACAAAAAAAACAAAAAAAAAGAAAACTGATTACTTAAAAGCTCAAATTATATCTGTGGTAACAAGTACTGGGAGTTTTCCATTAAATGACAGACTCACTTCAAGATAGCCAGCCAGATCAATAATCAGAACACTGATTCACTCCAAAAGACATGAAAATAGTAGAACATTTGGAAAATGGTTCTTCAATAAATATATGTAGTTCCTTGAAGATTTAAGGTGGCATAAATCAACATATAATGATTAGAAGTAAGCAAAAACACTTCTGTTTATTTCAACAGGAACTCTAGAGTTTACTTCTCATAATTGAAATTCTTAAGTTATGGAAGTGTACTAGTAGGCTATTTAGAACTTTCTAAGATTACACTTTAGAAGCAGAGGGAAGTAGAATGAAAATGAAGTACTCTATAACTGATTTCATTACGTAGTGGGAATGAACTGAAATATCAACATCAAAAACAAAACACTTTTAAATGAATAATTTTAGTAAATATTTCAGACTTTGGCTTATAAAATCAGTAATTTAGCTCTAGGCATTTAGTCTATGATTGGAAAGGCAAACATGCTATAATAGTTCATTGATTTGGTAAAGCCAGCATACGTTTGGTTTGGATGTAAATGCTCATACATAATATACTTCTATATTTTTGAAAATCATTATGAAAGTCATATCATTTTCACAAACTAAACCTTAGGAAGAAATTTTAGATAATTTCAGATTAATGATGAAACTAAATAGCAGTGAGAATCCTGCAACTAGAAACATACTGAAATGATGAATACCAGTGTTCCCCAGTAGAATCCTCAGATTGTGCGTGGTCGAAGATTAGGAGTTAGGACTATGACTCTGGCTTTAGGATAGATAACTCATTGAAAATACCAGTAGTCTACATATTCTTTTTTTTTGACTCGTGCTCTTATTCTGCTGCCCAAGCTGGAGTGCAGTGGTACAATCACAGCTTACTGCAGCCTCAACCTCTTAGACTCAGGCAACCATTCCTCCTCAGCTTCCCTAGTAGCTGGAACTCCAGGTGTGTGCCACCATGCTTGACTACTTTTTTTATTTTTTGTAGAAACAAGGTCTTGCCCTGTTGCCCAGGCTAAAGCAGGGCAACTCCTGGGCTCAAGCAGTCCTCTCACCTTGGCTTCCCAAAGTGCAACGGCTACAGGCATGAGCCCGCACATGTGACCTACTTTTTTTTTTTTAATCATTAACTCCTATCTGTAAATTTTATGCACAGAACCTCTCAATATTCATCTATAACTTAGATGCATATTTTACTATGTTTGTATCTTAGGTATATTATATACTTAGTGCAAGTTGTATTCATATTTTAAATTCTTTTTTAGATATTCTGATAACTTATCATTTTTTTGCACCTTCTTTTGATCTGATTAAGTAGTATCTGTTTTAACCTTGTAATACATCTGATGAATGTAACTCATAAGCCATTAATGCTTCCATTTTCTCTTTTGTACATGAGTATGCATGTTATCAATCTGTACTTTGAGGACATTTTAAAGCCACTGGTCAATGTAGTAAAGGTTAGGTAGATAATTTATTCTATAAACCCACTTAACTAGGCACACTCATATTGTAATACATGAACACTATAAGTGAAAGAATATGTTGGGTTATCACTGTCTGTCCTTCTATGTAGAGGACCCTCTAACATCCAGGCCCAGCATGGGTTTCAGTGCTATACTAAAGTAATAAAGCTTTAATTCCTTATTGAAGTCTGAAAGTGATATAAAAAGCTTAAATCTTTTCTTCTTGTACCAGTTAATTGAGTATTCCAGTCTATTTTGGAGACTAGTGTTCTAGAAAACCAGGCTGTAATATTAACCCTCAGGCTACAGATATCTGTAGGTCAAGTCTCACCCATGGGCTGCCAGTATGTAACTTCCAAGCTAGATCAAAACAGGCTGCGGGGAGAGGTGTGATAGTTTTCATTTACCCTCAGATAATTTTGTTCTTTGCTTAATTTAAAATACATACTTTAGCCGGGCTCGGTGGCTCAGTCTGTAATCCCGTGCCTTTGGGAGGCTGAGATGAGTGGATTGCCTGAGCCCGCGGGTTCAAGACCCACCTGGGCAACTTAGCGAGACCTCATCTCTACAATAAATCAAAAATGTGCTGGGCATGGTAGCGTGTGCCTGTAGTTCCAGCTACTTGGAAGGCTGAGGCGGAAGGATCGCCGGAGCCCAGCAGGTCGAGGCTGCGGTGGCCGGGAGCGGCCACTGCACACCAGTCTGGGTGACAGAGTGAGACTCCAACTTAAAAAAAAAAAAAATACATACTTTGACCAGCCATATTGCACAGTTAAAACAGATACTATTTAATCAGATCACAAAAGGGTGGCAAAAAAATTTAGAAATTTTAGAACATTATCTGAAAAAGGATTTAAAATATGAATATAATTGCATTGAATATATAATATGTGACCAGAAAAATTGTTAACATCACATTTATTTGTCCTTGTAGCAAAAAGACAGCTTTAAAATGATGGTTATGTAAATTCAAAATATGGTTTTATTTGTAAGTTGTTGGAAATTAATGTTTTTCTTTAAGCACTTGCTATTTTTCAGATTTTCTGCTAGGTGGGCTCTGAAAATCCTGAATAAGACCAGGTGCAAAGACAGGACAGTCTGGCATGGGAGCCAGTAGAGGTGATAGTCTTCAAAGCAACAGACTATAGTGCAGTGTGCTATTTATTTGTTAATTTTGTATTTATTAGGAAACTAGTTTTTTCATTTTGCTTTTTATAAAGAAAGATACATAAGAAAGATGCCTGTAGTAGAGTTAATATATAGTAGAATTAATGTGTATGACCCCTGAAGAGAAGAATAGCAAGTTCTACCCCAAGGGATTGACCAGGGCCTTAAAAGATGAGCTGATTAGAGAATGGGGGCATTCTCAGCAGAAGAAACATATACACAGGGTGGCAAAAAAATGTATACACATTTTAAGAAAGGAAAGAATTGTATTAAAATTGTAATAATATATACTGATAACAAAAGATGAATGCAAATCATGTTTGACTTCTGCAATTACAAGAGGTGCTCAAAGTGGTTATCATCAGCATCCAGACACTTCTGATTATGGCAAACTACTGCTTGAGCAACATTGACCAAAATGTCCACTTGGATTGCTGCACGCAAACCGTTTCAATTTCGAAGTACTGCCAGTGTGGCCAGTTTCCTATGGTATGACACATCTTTTAAGGTCCCCCATAGGTAGAAGTCCAGGGGTGTTAAATCAAATACCACTTCAAAATGGTCTTGTGCTCCTTGAACGACTGTGCTTCCACCATTTTCTTTGACCATCCTACCTGTTGCGTGGTGATGTCAGCATTCGTTTGATTAACACCATCTTTTGAGCAAATGTCATACTACACATTGCTACCATAATTCAACTTCGAAAAATAATACAAAGATAACATCTCTTAAAATGTGTATACAATTTTTTGGCATCCCCAGCACATCTAAGACATAAATACATACAGTAAGTAGTATGATGATAAAATCATGCAGTACCTGGCAGAGAGTATAATGCAGATAAATCTAGAAGGCTGAAGTTGAGGATAGGTTAGTGATATCTTATATTTGAAATAATTAAGTTTAGTCTTTTAAAAAATTTTTATGTCTGGAAACTATGAAAAAAATCCCTTTAGATGGGTGGCACATGATCAGATTTTTATTTCAGATAAATGTGACATCACTCTAAAGTAGCTCTGGTCCAAGTACAATGGATCACACCTGTATCCCTAGCACTTTTGGAGGCTAAGATGAGGGAATTGCTTGAGCCCAGGAATTAAGACGAGCCTGGGCAACATGTGAAATCTCTTCTCTACAAAAGAAACCTCTTCTCTACAAAAAAATAAATTAGCTGGGCATGGTGCCATGCATGGTGGTACCTGAGTAGCACCGGTTACTCAGAAGGCTGAGGTGGAAAGATGGTTTGAGTCAGGAGGTCGAGGCTGTGGTAAGCTGTGATTGTGCCACTGCACTTGAGCCTTGGCAACAGTGTGACTCTGACTCAAAAAACTAAAATAAAGTAGCTCTGTCCAGTAAAAAATACAATGGGAACCAAAAATACAAGCCACTTAGTAATTTTCAGTGTTCTATTTACCACACCAAAAAGTAAGAGGAAACAGGTGAAATTAATTTTAATAAATATTTTATTTAATCCAATCTCTTCAGATTATTATTTCAATGAGTAATTGATATAAACATTATAGATGAGGTACATTACATTTTTTCATACTAAATCTTCAAAATCCAGTGTGTATTTTATACTTAGAGTACATCTTAATTTAGACTAGCGATGTGTAAAGTGTTCAAGAGTGACAAGTAGCTATACTGAGCCATGCAACTTTAGAGCCTCCACCACAGAGGATGAGCAGTGATTGGAATGAGATTGGAAATGAAAGGAGAGTCTATTGGGTTAGTCCCAGGGGAAAAAATGGTGAGATCCTGAACAGAAATAGCGGTGGAAGTTTTGTAGACTAAACAGAGCTTTTTAAAAAATGGTTTCATACTTTGTATTTTTTTTACTCAGCACTGTTTCTACAATTCATTTGCGTTGATGTGAGTAGCTATAATTTCTGTATTTTTTTCGCTATATAATTTCCCATTGTAAGAATATACTATGGTATTTTATCCATTTTCCTATTGCTTTTTCGCTCCCCATTTTTTGATATTGTAACCAGTATCACTATAATCATTCTTATACATGTCATTACTACATATAAGCAAGGGTTTCTCTTAGATCTGTCTGTATACTAGTCAATTCCTTGTGACATGTTTATTACTTTATAATGTAAAAATATTTTTACATTCAAAAGCTGACTTTAGATTTTTAAAAATTCTTTTTCTGTAGTTAAATTTAACAATCTGTTATGGTTCTTTTAAAAAAATTTTCTTTTTTTTTTTTTTGAGTTGGAGTCTCACTCTGTCACCCAGGCTGGAGTGCAATGGCACGCTCACGGCCACCCAACCTCGACCTGCTACGCTCAGGCAGTCCTTCTGCCTCAGCCTTCCAAGTAGCTGGAACTACAGACACACACCACCACACCCAGCTACTTTTTTGATTTATTGTAGAGACGAGGGCTCGCCAAGTTGTCCAGGCTGGTCTCAAACCCCTGGACTCAGTCAATCCTCTCGCCTCCACCTCCCAAAGTGCTGGGATTACAGACGTGAGCCCCATGCCCAGCTTAAAAAAAGTTGTAAGAAATTCTTCCCTTCCATTGTGTTCATGGATTTTCTTTCATATTGTCTTTAAATTTTTTTAAAGATTTTTTACATTTATGTCTGCAGCTTCTCTGGGCCACTTATTGCACAGTCCCTCTTGTACTAGTTACCTATTGCTGCATAACAAATTACCCTGCTCTTAGCAGTTTAAAACAACAGACATTTATTATTTCACAGTTTCTGTGGATCAGGCTTCTGACAGCAGCTTAGCTTGTGTGATTTGGTTTAGGTCTCCCATAAGGTTGCAGTCAAGCTGTCAGTTGGGGCTGCAGTCATCTCAAGGCCTCCAGCTCGCTCACATGACTGTTGCCAAGCCTCATAGGATGCACTTCCAAGCTCAATCATGTTACTGGCAGTCCTTGGCTCCATACCACATGAGTGTGTGTAAGTTGCCCGGTATCCTCTCAACATGGGAGCTGACTTCTTCCAGAGAATAAGAGAGTTAGAAAAGGAGACTGAAGTTACAGAATCTTTATAACTCAATTTCAGAAAAGACATCTCACTTCTTCTACAGTACCATATTCTGTTCTCTAGAAGTAAGTCACTCTGTCTAGTTCACACACAAGGAAAGAGAAATTAAACTCTACCTCTTGATAGGAGTTGTATGAAAGAGTTAGTGGTCATATCTTTAGAACCACCACACTCCTTTCCTCAATGATCTACAGGTCATCTCTTTTAGATATAATTTCTCTGTACACACTAATCTATTCCTGGCCTGTTTATTGTACTCCATTGGTTGAATTTCTACATCTCGTTTTCTTTTTCCAATCCTAAATGTGGGTATATACCCAGGACTCATTTCTGGCCTTTTATTTTCACTCTGTATTCATACATACTTATTCTGAGAGAGTATCCATTCTTCTGTCTTCACCTGTTAACTTTTTTTAATGTAAGATATTATCTATTTAACACAAATAATGAAAAATGACTTTATGATACATTTTCCAAGAAAAGTTATTTTTACATGTTTTAAAATACTGTAAAAACCAGGTATCACCTACAGACTTTTAACAAAAGCCACCAAATTTTGTGCTGGGCATTACCTCAGACTCTTCATATCCGTAACCAGATTCTTTTCATATACCTCTTCATGGGAAAAGAAAATTTCTTTTAATAATTATAATGATGCTGATTATGGCCTACAAGATTCAAGGCCCTGGAGTAACCCATGGGCAGCATCATATCAAGTGTTCAGTAGTTCAGGCTCTGATATCAGATCTGCACTGAATTTTATCTCCTACCATTTGCTGAGTAATCTGATATCAGATCTGCACTGAATTTTATCTCCTACCATTTGCTGAGGGTTGACCTTGAGCAAAACAAAGTTCCCTGGCCTCTTCAAGTTTCTATTCTAGGGAAAAATAGACAAATTAAGTACCGTGTCAAATAGGTAAAGGAGTAGGTAGTGTGGGGTGGGGACTCTGTTATTTGATTAATGTGGCCTCTCTGAGAAAGTCATCCTGAAACAGGAAGCTGTGGAAGTGAGGGAGTAAACTGTGTATGCAAGACTGAGGGAATGGCTAGTGCAAGAGCCAGAAGGAAGAGTTTATCCCCGTGTCTGTCATTAAAGGAATAGCAAGGAAACCAGTTTGTGTAGAAATTAGGTAAAGGAAAATGTAACAACATGAGGTCAGAAGTATTAAGGGAGGAAAAGATCTTGCAGGCCTTTATATGAACTTTGGTTTTTATTCAGAAAGCACTCAGAAGCCATTGGAGGGTTTTGAGCAGAAGATACAGTTTTCTGCCTTATATTTTTAAAAGATTGTCCTGGCTGTTGTGTTAATGAAGACTGAAACTGGGACAAGGACAGAAGCAGAGGATTAAAGTAATTTAGGAGACTGTTAGCACAAAGTCCAAACAAGAGGTGATGGTAGTTTTAGATCAGGAGGTGGTATAAGTGGTCACATTCTACATATCTTTTGAAAATAGAGCCAGCCACTGCCGTCTACTGAAGGATTGAGTGCTTGGTGTTTACAGTACTTCTGGATTTTTTCTTTGTTTTGTTGAAAGTTTTCAAGTACAAATAGAAAAAGGAATTATCTTTTATCTTCTGTTAAGTGACTACTGTTAAAATGTTTTGATGCATAACCTTTTTAATTTTTGTTGTGCGTATGCATAGATGAAAATACATGTACATACATTGTGTTAATACTTAGTATGTAATGAACATTTTCTATATTGTTAATCTCCAACATTTTAATGACTAATGTTCAGTTGTGTAAATAAATTATAATTTGATTTCCTATCAACATTTAGGATGTTTCCAGTTTTTCTTCTGTTTTGAGAGAATATCACTATATTTTTTAAAGCATATGCATGATCAGGAAAACAAGTTTCCAACTACTTTTTGAGACCTGGAAACACCCCAAAGTGAGGCTTTACAAGCTTATGAAGTAGCATCTCTTCTCTGCTCACAATTTCTTGGTTTTATAGCTTACTGGTAACTTAGACCCCTGACAAAAATACTTCAATTCACCCCTTTTGAATCACCCTCTCTACTTTATACTTAATATTTAGTAAATATGCTGACATATGAGCAAATGACTTGTTATGTGGGCTGGTACACTAATTTCTATTATGCTTAGGGGAAAATCACATTTGTTGAGATTTGCAAATAAATTTTTTAATGTTTTTTACTGTCTTCGTTTGTGATTAAGAATTTCTAGAATGTAAGTGTGGTGGCACATGCACATAGTCCCAGCTACTTAGAAGGCTGAGGCGAGGTAGGAGGTTAGCTTGAGCCTAGGAGTTTGAGGCCACAGTGAGCTATTAATCACACCGCTGCACTCCAACCTGGGCAACACAGTGAGACCCCCATCTCTCTTTTTAAATGTAAGAATTTCTAGAAGGCTAGTGGGACAGTTTTTCTAATATGCACTTACAGTTTTAATGACCCTCGTTTGGGGTGTAGTAATCCTTCTCTTTTTTTTTTCTTTTTTGGTCTCACTTTGTGTAGATTGCTTCCATCTTTGCCTTTGCCACCTGTGGAGGTTATAAAGGCAAAACAGAAATTCAAGTGAGTTGCCCTCCTACAGTTACTGACAATAAAACTGTTACAGCTACTTTTGGTTATCCATTCAGGTGAGTTATTTATTTGTTTTTATGATTTAATAACTTTACTTTCATATTGACTCATTAAGAGTTCACCAATTTACTGATTGTGGAGGTAGAAAATTTTAGATTGCATGTTCATTTGTAAGTAATCATTACTTCTCAAACTGTGGTACACAGACCATCTCCTGTTAAAAAACATTTTCTGGTCTGTGCCAAAATAATACAGACTGTGAGAGTAAACATTCAGAAACTTCTATAGCAAGTGATGTTGCCCTGACATTTTTATTCTAACAATGGATTGGATATTAGAAAAACAAAATAGAGACTGCTCTGTCACCTTAATGTGAGAAACCCTGATGTAGAAGGAAACATGGCCTATGAAAATCTAGATTCTCTGGTTTTTGCAATTACAGAATAATAATATCCTTATATAGTTTTAAAAGATGTATTTACAACCGGGCTCGGTGGCTCAGCCTGTAATCCCACGCCTTTGAGAGGCTGAGGTGAGTGAATTGCCTGAGCCCGCAGGTTCGAGACCCGCCTGGGCAACTTGGCGAGACCTCATCTCCACAATAAATCAAAATGAGCCGGGCGTGGTAGCGCGTACCTGTAGTTTCAGCAACTTGGAAGGCTGAGGCGGAAGGATCGCCGGAGCCCAGCAGGTTGAGGCTGCAGTGGCCAGGAGCAGCCACTGCAGTCCAGTCTGGGCAACAGAGTGAGACTCCAACTCACAAAAAAAAAAAAAAAAAGATATATTTATATAAATAGAAGAGTTCTTATGTTTTATTCACTAGCACAGAGGTATACTTTCTTAATTTTAAACTAAAATGAGTGTTTCTTCTGTGACTGACTTCTGTTGAAAAGTTTATTGAATATGTCCTCTGTATAAGCCAGGCTATGAATCTTCTTCTACTTACTAACTTTACATACTTGACTTCTCTAAGACCCCATTTTTTGGTCAAATAATCGAAAATATTACCTTAAGGGTGTTTTGATGATCAAATAAAATCTTTATATTAAAGACAAGTCAGATAGCAAGTGCTTAGTAATCCTCAAAGCCTCTCTATTTCTTGTCCTTTCCTCCTGTAATTCCTGTGCAAGGAACTGCTACTAGCATCTCTAGTGATAAGTACTTTTACAATTCATAGATGGGGAAAATTAAAGGCGGTGTTAATTTTCAATTAGCAACGAATTAATTCAGAGCTAAAATGTGAATTATTGTTATAATTGGCTCTCTTGGGGCTAGCCACATAGACTCTGCCTCCTAGAATGGAATATCATGTTTCAAATTGTAAACTATTTTGGTATAATCAGCTGATTTTTTATTGCAAGGGGATAGTATCTGGGTGTGAAAGTGTTTAATTCAATGTATATTCAATCTGTCATAAACCAGTTGCCAGGTATAAATGATGTACATTTATTATGAAAATTTTAGTTTACTTAAATATTTGAATTATACTTTTTTCCAGAAGGAATTTTTAAAAGACATTTAGGGGTATTTTTATTTTATTTTAAAGATGTGGTTTACAATTCAGGATTAGGTATACAAATGTTCATTATGCAGGTAGGAGTATTTTTCGAAATGTCATTTCAGTATTCTGCATAAGTAGTTCTGTTTCTGTTGGGAGAGTCCAGTAATTCATACATTTATTTTAATAGATTGAATCAGGCATCATTTGAGTCACATCCAGTCGTAAATGTGTGTGATGTAAATTGGAAAAGTGAAGTCCTCATAGGAGATTACTCCTCTTCTGCACAATTCTATGTTACATTTGCAGTCTTTGTGTTTCTGTACTGCATTGCTGCCCTTCTGCTTTATGTTGGCTACACAAACCTGTATCGGGATAGTCGTAAACTTCCCATGATTGTAAGTAATCACTTTATATTTTTTAATACAAAAATAATTTGTATAAGTTCTGTTTGAGGTTAAATATAGCTTTTCTTACACTGGAATTAAAAATTATTGGCAAAAGCCAGTACAACGTATTTTGGCCTATATTTGCCATGAGATTGAGCTTTTTCCCATTGTGAAGTTTAACCCAATTCTTTTAGCCCATTTGCACTCTAAGGAAAATTTATTTTTAATCGATTTTAGCAAACAACTGAAATATGTGGCAAAGCATATTAGGTTGCAAGTAGCAGAAAAATTAAGTAGAAATTAATGCTGTAACTTGAAGAATTGCTGCTCATACCAGTGGTCTCATAACTGTTTCTACTTGTTACATTTTTTTCTCTTTTCGTAAAGGCTACGCCTCTACACAATTTATTAAGCTTAATGGATTAACAAACTGTGGCCTATAGGTCAAATCTGACTCACTGTTACTTAAAAAAAAAAAAAAAAAAAGTTTTTTTGGGACCCAACCATACCCTGTCATTTACACATTGTAGCTGTTTTCATGCTACAGTGGCAGAGTTGAGTAGTTGTGATGGTAATAAAACATATTTACTACCTGGCCCTTTTCTGAAAAAGAAAAGTCTGTATTCCTAAACTCTTTCATTTAAAATCTGACCCAGAGCCGGGCTCGGTGGCTCAGCCTGTAATCCCGTGCTTTGGGAGGCTGAAGTGAGTGGATTGCCTGAGCCCGTGGGTTCAAGACCCGCCTGGGCAACTTGGTGAGACCTCATCTCTACAATAAATCAAAAAATTAGCCGGGCGTGGTAGCGCGCACCTGTAATTCCAGCTACTTGGAAGGCTGAGGTGGAAGGATCGCTGGAGCCCCAGCAGGTCGAGGCTGCGGTGGCCGGGAGCGGCCACTGCACTCCAATCTGGGTGATAGAGTGAGACTCCAACTCAAAAAATAAAATAAGATAAAATAAAAATAAATAAAATCTGACCCAGATAATTCTTATACTCTTCATTAGTGACATCCATGAGTTAGTTTTGAACCTTTGAGATGCCAATAAAGGACACTTGAAGTCCTGATATTTTTCTTGGCTTTAGAGTCTACTGAGCTAGAAATATTCTCAGTTATTTAGTTAGAATCTTCCCTGGATTATTGGGGGCAAATTCAGAAGTAAGCCATGATTTTAAGTTGGATTGATACTATGAAGGGATAACTACGAAGTCAGCATTAGTGTTACTGACTCAAAGGGAGAACAGAGGTACTTTTTTGTGATACTGATCATTTATATGTATGAGAAAACCCATCTGCTAATAATTTGTGAAGTTACTTTAAAAGGAAGCCTATTTGAATATGAAACATTATTAAATAAGATAATGGTTTATTTGCCTATTTATTTTTAATTTTTGCTGCCTGGATTATAAGAATGCCAGTGGTAAGTAAGCAGTAAAACAGTCTTTCATCATTCAGATTTATTCTGTTTCTTATGTCTTAGAAGACATACGAAAACTAGATGTTTTCAAAAAGTACTTCTTGATTGTTAGGTGCATTTCAAAAGATAAGTGTCAAGTATTTTGATTTGCTTATGCTTATTCTATAGGAATAACATGTTAAGAATCTCTACCTTCTGCAGACTTTTCAAGTCTTTTTTAAAAGGGGACTGAGGTGATCTATAGATATATTTTGTTAAAGTTACTTATAATTAGAAGATACTTGTCATTGTCATTATCCTAACAAATCTTTGTTTTAAATCAATCAATGAGCCGTTTATTCCTCATATTTTGTCTAGTCAACTTTAAAAATACTACACTTATTAAAACAACATTTAGTCTATTTTTATAGAGGATTTTTCTATCATAAAACTATAAAACTGATCTAGTTATATCATTATGAAAGTCAAAAGTAATTTTCCCCCTCAAAATCATCATTTAGTGGTCATATGAAGATACTAGAATTGGATATTTAAGTAGGTTTTTGTTGCTGTAATATGTAATTGGAGCTTCTTGTCTGTAAAAGTCCAGCTTTTGAATTAAATTTTGAGTTCAATTTTAACTTAACTTAAATATGAATATTTAAGCCAGGCTCGGTGGCTCAGCCTGTAATCCCGTACCTTTGGGAGGCTGAGGTGAGTGGATTGCCTAAGCCCACGGGTTCGAGACCCACCTGGGCAACTTGGCGAGACGTCATCTCTACAATAAATAAAAAATTAGCCGGGCGTGGTGGTGCACGCCTGTTGTTCCAGCTACTCGGAAGGCTGAGGCGGAAGGATCGCTGGAGCACAGCAGGTCGAGGCTGCCGCGGCCGGGAGCTGCCACTGCACTCCAGTCTGGGTGACAGAGTGAGACTCCAACTCAAAAAAAAAAAAAAAAAAAAGAAAAGAAAATGAAACCAAACAAAAATAAGGCATCCCGAATTCTAAAATCTGTTATGAATTGTTTCTTGAATTATTGGGAGAAGTGGAACTGTGGTAGGCAGCTGTGGGTTATGCACGGCAGAACTCCAGGTGGCACTGGTCACTTAGATTGTAGTGTGACTGGAGTTATGAACAGAACAAATACTATTTGCAAGGACCAGAATTTCCTTTACCCTGGGATTACTGTGTGCATCATTTCAGAAAAGTTCCTGCTTTTGAAATACAAGGATGTCATACTTTAAGCCATCAGCAAAGTGGATTTAAAGAGCATAACTAGAAAACAGAAAACAATGATAATTTGGAAAGAAGAAAATACCTGAAAACTGAAAGAATTTTACATATATTGGTCAAAACTATGAACTTTAGCCTAGAGAGAACTTGTTTAATGTGTGATATGACCTCATATTATTTATTAGTTCTCCAAAAGGTATTGTATTTCTAGAAAGTATTTAGAAACTATCTGCCTGCAGCAGAATGCATAGCAAAATACAGCAGTAAAAAAGGCCACGGTGGCTCATGCCTGTAATCCCAGGACTTTGAAAGGTGAAAGCAAGAGGATTGCCTAAGCCCAGGGTTTGAGACCAGCCCAAGCAACAGTTCTACCATAAATCAAAATAATTAGCCAGGTGTGGTGGTGTGCATCTGTTGTTCTAGCCACTTGGAAGACTGAGTCAGAAGGATCTGAGCCCAGCAGGTCGAGGCTGCAGTGGCCATGAACCTGTCACTGCACTCCAGCCTGGGCGACAGTAAGACTCCAACTCAAAAAAAGGGGGGGAGAGGAGGAGTTACTCCTACAGTGCAGAAAATGTAAGCAATAATATTTCTAGCCCTTTCTCTTTTATCTACATTTTTTAAAAAAGGAAAATAGCTGTGGAGAGCTCAAATGCAAATACCTCAATATTTGTATATTTAGTCCTCTAATCTCAAGCATTTGCTCAATGCCATCTTGACCAGGTGGCGAGCTATATGGCATAGTTTCTGTATCTCATAAGAGATCACTGGTATTTATCCTGAAAAAATGACTAAAAGATAGCTGGCAAAATAATTAAAAACTACCAGGTTTATTAAAAAACAAAACGCTTCTGTGGTAAGTTCCAAAACCTATTGTAAACTTAGAGAGATTTTTGCTGCAGATATATAAGAGCTCCTATCCTTGTGTGTTCCCATGTGTTTAGTGTATATAGCATCAAAAAGATACAAATTTTGCATTATTCCCACTCGTCATTAATTTGAAGGAAAACAAAACAAGATTGGACTTACATCTAAAATAATAAAGCCATTTTATTCTTGGAAATGTAATAAACAGCAAAAGATCCAGTGGAAAGTTACTAGAGATAAGGTGTCTTGAGAGATTTTTATTGCTGTTATTGTCTTTTCCTTAATATAATGAGCATTCTTAAAATTTTTGATTATGAATTTAAAAAAGAAACAAGTTATCCTGTTGGGCATTTTTTACCATTTCATTTTCCATCTCATGGAGAATCAGGTTTGACTAAAGTTAGTGTTGCCAGAACAGTGTAAGGAACCAGGAGAAGGATGAGGGAGTTAAAGAGTTTATGCAAGGCATTGAAATGAAATAATAAAGTGATGAAAAGAAGTAACGACATTACTGAAATTGTAAGACAGTAAAAAAGTGGCAGGATCAGATTGTAGGTCTTGGTGGAGTCAAATAATTTTTTGGAGATTGGGGTGCCAGAGAGAGCGAATAAGCTGGAAAGAGGTGATTTGGGAGAGTGGGATGATGAAAACAGATTATGGAGGGATACAGTTATTGGTGATGTCGGGAGCTCAAGGAACTATCCTGGGAGTAAGCGACTGAGGTAAGATTATGGTGAAGGCCATGTAAAGCTTTGGTGTCTGGTATAAATACCTTAGACTTCTGAGATGACTGAGTCTTGTTTACTTTTGTATCTCAGGCACTGTGCTAGTAACAGTAAGCAGCAATGCTTACTATGCTGACTGTGACCTTCTTTATAATGTATATCATGGAGGCCATTTCTCAGTACCATATGGTTAAATGTAATCTCAATTTTTTCATCATAGATTTGAAATTTCATATTTTTCAATTAACTGTCCACTAACTCATACTTATTTTTGCTCTAGGACTTTGTTGTTACAGTTGTTGCCACTTTTTTGTGGTTGGTGAGCACTTCAGCCTGGGCTAAAGCTCTTACAGATATTAAGGTAGCTACTGGTCACAGTATTGTTCAGGAACTTGTGCCTTGTAAGAAGGTGGGAGTGGCATGTTATTTTGGCTCTGTGACCAGTATGGGATCCCTAAATGTATCTGTGGTACGTATGCATTATTTGTAACATTTTTATTTCATGTATTAGAAAATCTGTACTAGTAACTTAAGAAAGCAGTAGCTTTCAATAAATGTCTGGATGAATATAATGGTTATTTTTACTAACCAGTTTTTATTGTCTGTTTTTATTTATTTAATTTATTTTTTTATTTTCTAGTTACAATACAGTGTTTATCTTTATAACAGTGAAGAAAAGTTTGTTAAAATCATTATCGAATGTGGGGTGGGAGGAATCAAAAAAAAGAAAATCACTATCTGTAAACAAGGGCATGATTCAGTCTTTATATTCAAATTGATGAGACAGGACTTTTACCTAAAAGACGGGTAATAATAATTGCTAACATTTATTGAAATTTTGTGCCATTGTGTTAAGGCCTTTACACTCATATCTTGTTTAAACTAATCCTCCTAAGAGAAATGCGGAAGGTGTTATTATCTTCATTTTACAACTGGGGAAAAAATGTAGCTCAAATGTTAATTTGCCCAAGGTTGACACAACTAGTAAATGGCAAGCCAAAATTTGAACCCGATCTGACTTGCTCTGAGTATATGAAAGTAATACTTTTATGGTTTCTATATAATCTGTAAAATGTAGTCTATATAAAGTGTTAAATATAATACTGTCTGCTATCTTACCAAAATAAATTTATTGTTAAAATATTATTAATATACTGAGCATATTGTGTTGAGGGAGGTCTCATATCTTTTCAAGAAAATGTTTTTCCAGTAGATGAAGTTAGTACTGGCTTAAAAAGAATTTTGTTTAAATTTTTTTTTATAAACTTTTTAAAAAGTCAATTTTTTACATTTATTTTGACAGTGCTTTGAGCTGGACAATATCAGAAATGTCATTTTTGTATTCAAATACACAAAACGATGTAAAGCATTTGGCCTTCGGTAATATGTAGTTCTCTCAAGCCTTTTGCCCCACTCTTACTTCATATGTCACTATTGTTATTATTATTATTTATAACGGACTGTTAAAATAAGGTAGCTTCAGGTAGTTCATCTCTGAGCTGTTTTTTCATCTAGTCAAATTCATATCTGGGAAGATTAATTTCTTTTAGGTTGACTAATGCGGAATGGGAAGTAAAGTTCTGTGACTCATCTTTTCTGGCGCAACTGTTGGATTGGAGTAAAAAAGATGGTAGTAGGGGAGAGGAGATAACTAGGAGAAGGCACAGAGGGCAGATGGTGACCATTCCAAGAGGGAGGAAAGGGAGAACCCTCAAAGTAAGGAGACAATTCCTACTGCTGCTCTTCACCCTGAAGCACTGCAGTCTAAATACAAAGTAATAAAAGGAAGATTTCAGTCTTCCCAAATTTAATCCCATCTTTTTGGTACTGACAAGCATGCAAAAATAAATTTTCTTTTAGTAATGATTTTATATGTTATAGATTGAGGTTTAGCTTTACTTCATTGGGAATAAGTCATTATATATTCAAGTTTTGTAAACTGATATATAAAATCATTCTTTTTTGTTTCACTTTGTATGTAGTAATAAACCTTAAATGAAATAATGGTATAACTGCCTGAAAACATCAAATATTTAAAGGAAAATTGAGATTTTTTAAGTAGGGTATAAATTTTTAGGTAGGTGTTAGATTTTCATATTTCTTTTTCTTTTCCGTAGATCTTTGGCTTTCTGAATCTGATACTTTGGGGAGGAAATGCTTGGTTTGTGTACAAGGAGACCAGCTTACACAGTCCATCAAACACTTCTGCCTCCCATAGCCAAGGAGGTATTCCACCTCCTTCCGGAATATAATTAAAGGGAGAAATACACTGTATGAAACATATGATGATACTATGACATGTTGCCAACATCTTGAGAAGCATTATTTGTTTCTAATAAAAGTGATGGCTTTTTAAATAAATTGGTGGGTTTAAAATTTTGCTGCTTTTTTACATTAAAGCCTGTGCCTTTCTAGAAATTTGAGATGTAAATGTATTCTCACATGTAAATTTGAAAGTTCAGGGGGCTTGTTATAAGGTGATACACATTTTTAAATGGTAATATTTTCACTAAGCTGTTTGCCTTCCAAAGTGTTTACACCCTAAGCCTTAACAAATGTGTCTTCACTCAGAAAAGAGTTATATTGTTGCATCTTAATTGGGGGAAAAAAACCTTTATTTGGAATATACACTACTGTAAGTTTGAACAGATCATATACCTAAGAACTGTCTTTTCTTAAGAAAACCTTTTAAGTAAGTTGTATTTAGAAAAAAAATATTTAGTTCAAAATTTTATCTAACATTGTTCATGTTGTGAAAAATGTTTAATTGCAAAGACTTGTATGTTTTATTTCTGTTTTTTAAAATGACCTGCTATACTTAATAGGTGTACTAAAATTGTGTTGTGAGCAGGGATTTGGAAATTCTAACAGATGTGTAGTTAGTTAATTTAGTAATGATGTTGCATGAGGTATAAGCTTCTATTATATGCTGGTGGCTTAATAGGCTTGCTGTATAAATAGGAAGAACATGGCTCAGCTAGATATTATGTATGTATGGGCATTACTGTCAGTGATATTTGTTTGCTGTCCTTTGTTGCTCATGCTATTAAAGCACAGACTGAGTCCTAGTCTCCTTGTAAGCAGAACAAAATAACCCACCTGTTTTTGCAGACCCTATTCAGAGGATTAAAAAAATTGATTGGCTTTCAAGTTTGAAAACTTAACATTTAGAGTCAATGAAGTTGCTATTTTGAGTTTAGTATTGATATTGTGAAAATAAATAAAATTCATATTTCATGTATCTTAATGTTCATTCTTATTTCACGAATGAATAAGGAATTATGCATCATAAACAAAGGAACCTAAGCAGGGTGTAATATGGGTGTATTTTCTTTGCACACATTTAGGTCTACTCAGAATACGGGCTTACTCATGTTTTGCTTTCTAATCTTTTTGTTGTACAGGAATCCAGATTTCTTATTCTTATAACATGATTGTTTATATGTGAAGCACATCTTTACTATTGCTTTATTTTTGTTGCTTTTATTCATGACAAGAATTGTCAATATGAGAATGTATATCTTTTTTGCAACCAACTTAATAAAGAAGTTGAAAGAAACAGTGCACTGATTATTATATTATAAGGAAACCATCTTAAAGGCATGAGCAATGGAAAATGGAACTGTTTTCAAAGCAGGAAATAGAATCACAATAGTTTTTTTAAATGTTTTGCTGGCAATGAAAGACAAAAATGCTTTGGAGATTCTTGTTCTATCCTTTTTTTCTTTCAATCTCATTTAGAAAATACTTACTTGTAACTCTCAGATTACGCTTTCATGACAAACCTTTTCTAATTGATTGTCCAATTAGCTAGCAAAGATTTCTGATTAAGAGTGTATGTTCTGGAGCCAAACAGCTTGGATTTTAATCTTATCTTTGCTACTTCCTAGCTATTTATAGGCAAATTACCCTTTGTATGCTTTAATTTGCTTGTCTGGAAACTGGAAATACAGTAAATAGTCCCCTCTGTTTGCAAGGGATATGTTTTAAGACACCCATCAGATGCCTGAAACTGAGGATAGGTCCAAATCCTGTATGTAATATTTTTGCCTATACATACATACCTATGATAAAGTTTAGTTTATAAATTAGGCACAGTAAGAGATTAACAACAAGAACTAATAATAAAGTGGAACAAATATGACTATGCTATAATAAAAGTGAATGTGGTCTTTCTCAGAATGTACAGTACCATGGGTAACTGATAACGAGAAAAGCAAAACCACTTTTCTGACCTCAAAGTATTTATGAAGATGAAGTGAGTTAATAAATGTAAAGTCCTTAAAACAGTGTTCAACAGGTAGTGGGCAGTCTTCAAAATGTTAGCTATGATGACTGACTTTGGATAGCATCTAATACGGAGATTTTTTTTTTTTTTTTTTAGTCAGACTCTCACTCTGTCGCCCAACTGGAGTACAGCAACATGCTTACAGCTACCCCAGTGTCAACCTGCTAGGCTCAGGCGATCCTTCCACCTCAGCCTTCCAAGTAGCCAGAACTACAGGTGCGCGCTACCACGCATGACTAATTTTTGATACATTGTAGAGACAAGGTCTCACCAAGTTGCCAGACCTGAGCCCAGGCTGAACCCCTGGGCTCAGGCAATCCTGTTGGCTTGAGATTTTTAACCAGAACCCATGGGCTGGAGTGGAGAGGGTGATGGTTTTAGCAGAGGCAGGAAAATAAGCTTCAGGTTTTCAAGCTTCTCCCTTTATAGTCCTTAAAGGGTGCTGGATGTTGTGTGTTTTATTTTCCTGTTGGTTGTAGATATTTATAAGATTAATGAGATTAAAAGTTAAGAGGGTATTGAGATTAGAGTCGATTTAAAAAGGAGTTCTATTGCTTTTTCACTTCCTAGTTTTGAGTCAACATTACAGAGTTAAAGCAATTTACAGGACACTTTCCAGGACAGAAGCAATAAAAGCTCTGACTTACTAGGTATAGGTTGTAGAGAATTATTTGTAAACAGATCATCATTACTACTGTTTTTGTGACTAAAGGGCACTTGAGATCCTTAAAATTACTTTTAACCTACTACAAATGTTAAAGGCAATATTGCTTATGTGCTTTATGCTTCACACTTAACTTTTACATTTTTAATTATATAGCGTTTCATATTAATAGATAAGTATACAAATAACACATAAATATTCTCCTGAAATGTGTGAACATTCTGTAGGTCATGTCACTAAAAATGAATCTGTGGGAAAGAAATGGGAGACGTTCACGTTTTCCATTGTAACCTAGATATTTCAAAATTGTTCAGCAAAAATGCTTGTATCAATTTGGTCTCCCATGGGCAATATATTAGTTCCTATTGTTCCATATTCTTACCAATAATTTGATTTATTGGAC
Organism: Cephalopachus bancanus; assembly: GCA_027257055.1. NCBI lineage: Eukaryota > Metazoa > Chordata > Mammalia > Primates > Tarsiidae > Cephalopachus > Cephalopachus bancanus. Next base: position 4,245,331 of record JAPVLO010000124.1, read on the forward strand.
TGTTGTCAATCTGATGAGTTTGAAATAACATCTTTGATGTTTTTAAATTTGTTTGATTGTTATTTAGGTTGGTGGTCTTTTCCTATACTTAATGGCTATTTAGTTTCCCCTACTGTGTGTTGCTTATTCATTTTCTTTGCCAGTTTTTCTAGTGTGGTTCTAACCTTTTTCCTGTGAATTGAGGTAATAGTTTCATATTCTTGATATTATCCCCTTGACTTTATATAAGTTGCAAATATCTTCTGTTTGTGGCTTACATTTTCAATTCATGATTTTTGTCATATAAAAGTTTTTTATTTTAATATTGTCTTCATGGTTTGTGCTTTTTATGCCATAAATCCTCTTCTCAATGTCATAAAGATATTCACCTATGTTTTCTTCTAAATATATTTTTCACTTTTTAATCTTTAAGCCATTGAGGAATGTATTTTTGTATAAAAGTTAGTGGTCCCTATCTCAATTTTCAGTACTCATACCCAGTTTACATGGTACTCCCTTTATTTAAAAAGTATATCTTTTATATCTATCATATATCAGATTCTTATATTACTTGTAAATATTTCTGTATGATCTTCACGTATTAATTCCATATCTAGCTCTATCACTTTAATTATATGTAGTTTACAGTAACATACTGTCTGATAGGATGAACATTACAGCACTGTCATTGTTATTGTTATTCACAGTTGTCTTGGCTATCTTGAAGCCCGAAACTCTCCAATAAATTTTTGGATCAGCTGTCAGATTTCTAAATAATTTTTGTGGGATTTCATTTGAAAAGAGCTACACTGAATTTATAGATCAATTTGGGGAGAATGGTCATATTTCTGATGTCAAGGCTTTTTATGAATGAACATGGTATAACTCCATTTATGTCTTTTATGTCCTTCAGTAAAGATTTATAACTTTATACATAAAGATTTAAGATTCACATCGGTCTTGTAGCTTTTGCTGCTATGTACAAAGTAGTACTTAAATTATATTCTAGGTTAATTGCTTATTGCTAATATTATACAAGGCTTCTGCTGACTTTTTATCTATTGATTTTCTGTGGTGCAGCCTTTAAACCTTTTAATATGTCAATTATCTTTTTTATGTGGATAATTTTATCATCTGCAAATAGTAGTAGTTTCCTTTCTTCATTGTGTTTGAAAATTAGGTTAAATCTTTTTTCTATTAATCGTTCTCCATATGATTATTGAAATCTATAAAAAATTGAAAATATATTTGAAAATACAGTAGCTGTAACTTCGTTTCAGTATAGCATATTAACTATAAATTTATATTTGTATTTCAGTCATTCTAGTATACAAAAATACTAATTGAATTAAACGCAATCAAATAAGATAATGCTATTATATTTTTTATTACCGTTTGTTTGGATTTTACATGTACAAGAATAATATTTACAAGTGAAGCCTTGCTTGTTGAATTTTTAAGAGTGTAGTTAGATTTTTTTAAAAAACAGTTTTATTTAGGTATAATTGTACTGTACCGTGGATAATTGAAACCAAGAAAAGCAAAGCCACTTTCCTGACCTCAAAATGTTTATGAAGTGAGTTAATAAATGTAAAATTCTTAAAACAGTGTTCGGCATACAGTAGGCACTCTACAAATGTTAGCTACAATGACTTTTATTAGCATCTAATACAAAAGTTAGATAAACATATCTAAATTATACAATTTAATAAGTCATATATATGTGATGAAGCTATCCTCACATGAAGATAATGAACCTACATTAATCACCCCTAAAATTTTCCCATGCCTTTTGGTAATTCTTTTACCCACCCATCTCTTTTACTCCTAGCAACTATTGCTCTTATCACTATGTGTTTTCTAGAGGTGTATGTAAAAGAATTCATGTGGTATATATTCTTTCTGTCAGGCATCTTTATACGTTATTTTGGGATTCCTTCCTGTTGGGCATATCAACAGCTCATCCCTTTTTTTTTTTTTTTTTTTTTTTTTGAGTTGGAGTCTCACTCTGTCACCCAGGCTGGAGTGCAGTGGCATGCTCACAGCCACCACAGCCTCGACCTGCTGGGTTCAGGCAATCCCTCCTCAGCCTTCCAAGTAACTGGAACTACAGACAGACATATGCCACCACACCCGGCTAGTTTTTTTGTGATTTATTGTAGAGACAAGGTCTCACCAAGTTGCCCAGGCTGGTCTTGAATCCCCAGGCTCAGGCAGTACTCTCACCTCAGCCTCCCAAAGTGCTGGAATTGCAGGCTGAGCCACTGCGCCTGGCCCGTTTATCTTATGGATGTGAACTATCTCATGTTTCTGTTACAAGGTATTGATTCCCTATCATGACCTGGGTATTCATCATATCCCATTGGCCATTGTCATAGTTCCCAAAAATGGAAATGACAAATTCACCATTGGCTCTTCATCTCCTAGATGGGAAGACCACTTCCAAATGGACCATGCTTTTAAGGATCTTTAGAGAGGAAAATACTTAATCTGGTTCATCCCACTGACCAGCAAGCATCTATCAGCATCACTTTGAAACCAGCAGAAATGCAGGGCCCATTTCAGACCTACTAAACTAGAATCTGCATTTTAACAAGTTCCTCAGGTGACTTGTATGCACATTAAAGTTTGAGTAGTGTTGGTTTCTATTAACCAAGAGTGCAATGTAGATCCTATGGGCACACCTTAAAAACTAGTTTTGTCTATCATTTGCAGAAAGGAGTCTCAAGCCTTTATCTCATGTGAGGAATATAAAGGGCATTATCTCATGTGAGGAATATAAAGAGTATCTTTACCATTGCTAGGTTGTTTCATGAAATAAAGAAGTTGGTTTACATCAGTTTTATTTAAAGCACTTAATGATCTATCATCGAAACAGAGGCTATATGAATCTTATTAGACATCCCAGAAAAGTGACTAAGTCTTAATCACTGTATTCTCTAGAACCTGAGGAGTCCTCTGCCTTTCCCTGTCTCCATTTCACTTTATTCATCCACCTCTGTAGCCACACCCTAGACCTACCCTAATTGTCTCTCTGCATTTTTTCTGAGCACAATGAGGCATCTTTGCAGTTCTCTCATTTTGAGGATTCTGCTATATCTTTGCTCACATCAGGATTGCTGGTTAATTTTCTTACCTTCTTGCGATATCTTCTGGTCTTCCTCTCACTTTCTTCCACTCTCTTACCATTATTCTCTACTTTCTTGCCTAGCAAAAGCCCAACTTCAGACTAACTTTCTCTGTTCCAACATTAAGACTGCTGAACATTACTGGAAAGAGTCATTCAGCTTTGCGAATTGGTACTCCTACAAATGTCTGGAATTTTGCCTGGTCCTTTCTAAGCAGCTAGCTCTCCAACCTATTCTTCACCATTTGTATGAGTTTCCTGAAGCTGCTGGAACAACAACAGAAATTTATTCTCTCACAGTTCTGGAGGCCAAAAGTTCAAGTCTGTTTCCTTCTGTGAAATGTTTCAGCAGGGCTGTTTGTCCTGCTACAGAGGTTCTGGGGGAGGATCTGGGCCTTACCTCTTTGACCTTCTGGTGGTTGCTGGCTCCCTTGGTTTATGACCACACCACTCCACTCCCTGTCTCTGACTTCACATAGCCTTTTGATGTGTATGTGTGAAATCTGTCTGCCCCTCTTAAGGACAGTTGTAATGGCATTTAGGGCACTGGATAATCCAGAGTAATTTCAAGATTCTTAATTACATCTGCAAAGACCAGTTTTCCAAATAAAGTAACATTTACAAATTCCAGGAATTAGGATATGATATTTTGGTGTGGTCATTATTCAACCTACTGTAACATTAAAAAATAATTTTATTATGAAATATAGCATATGTATTAAAGTATATGAAGTTCAGGTGCGTGGCTCACACCTGTAATCCTAGCTCTTTGAGAGACCAAGATTGGAGGATCACTGGATGCCAGGAGTTTGAGAGTAGCCTGGGAAACAGCAAGACCCTGTCTACCCAAAAAAAACCCCCAAAAATTAGCCCGGTGTGGTACATTCCTGTAGTCCCAGTTATTCAGGAAGCTGAGACAGGAGGATCCCTTGAACCCAGGAATTTGGGGCTGCAGTGAGCTATGATCATGCCACTGTACTCCAGCCTGGGCAACAGAACCAAATTCTGCCTGAAAAAAAAAAAAACAAGAGTTCTCAGACCAAGAAACTACATTATCAGTGCCCTTCAGAGTTCCCTCACTACCCTTCCTTGATTGTATCCTCAATTCTAAATATTGTGCTAATCGTTTCCTTTTCTTTGTAGGTTTTACTGCTTTAAATGCATAGTTTTGATTGTCAACTTTTGAAATTTGAAAAATAGAGTGGTTTCTTTGCTTATTTTTCTCGCTAGCATAAAAATGTCCATGGATTTAGCTATAGTTGATTAATTCTCACAGATGTAGTTTCACTGTATAAATATACCGTAATTCATGTATTCAGTTTGTTGGTAGACATTGGATTGTTTGGACCTTTTGATATTATGAAACAATACAGTAGAATTGCTGGGTAATAGAATATGTATGTATATTCAACCTTAGTAATGTCAAACCGTGTCTCAAAATGGTTATACTCATTTCTCCCTCTAGAGACCATTGTTTTATAGTCTCAACAATACTTAGCATTTTTTTCACTGTTTAATTTTTGCCAGTTTGGTCACTGTTAAGTAGTTGATACTGGTCTTAATTTCCCTGATTATGAGTGAGCTTAAACACAATTTCCTTCCTCGACGCAGATTCTCCTCGGCACAGTCTCCTCCACGCAGGCTTCCCGGGGCGCGGATTCTCCTCAGCGCGGATAAAAAAAAAAAAAAAACACAATTTCTTAATATTCATATTTTTCTTTCTGTGAAAACAGTTTTTGTTGTTTTTTTACTTTTTTCCTTAGTGATTTGTAGTTCTGTAATATTCTAGATACTATTCCTTTGGTTATATGTGTCACAGTTATCCTCTTCCAAGCCCATACAGTAAGCTGAGATGTGTTTTCCTTTATTCTGTACTCTGAAATGATTTGTGTAGGACTGGAATCGTTCATTCCTTGAATATTTGATAGACTTGCCAGTAATACCATTGGGGGCTAGAATTCTCTGTGGAAAGATTAGTTTTAAATTACTGATTCAGTCTTTCAATTATAGGACGGTTTGGGTTTTTTATTCTCCTTGAGTTAGTCATATTTTTCCAAGAATTTTTCCATTTCATCTGAGTTTTCAAATTTATTAGCGTGAAGTTCATCATAGCCTATTAACTATATTTCTGATGTCTGCAGCATCTACAGTTGTGTTCCTTCTTTCATTCCTGTTATTTTTGTGCCTTCGATTTTTTTATCATATTGAGAGCAGTTTGTTGATTTTATCTATCTTTTTAAAGGATCAACTTTGACTTTATTGATCCTTACTCTTTTATGTTTGTTTTCTTTCTTTAATTCTATTCATGGCCAGGTGCAGTGGCTCACACTCAGCATTTTAATCTCAGCATTTTAGAAGGTCGGTGGGGGGATGGGGAGAAGATAGTTTGAGTCCAGGAGTTCAATACCATCCTAGGCAATATAGTGAGACCTTGTCTCTACAAAAAAATTAAAAATTATCTGGGCATGATGGTACTTGCCTGCAATCCTAGCTATTCAGGAGGCTGAATTAGAAGGACCACCCAGCCAGGCTCGGTGGCTCAGCCTGTAATCCCGTGCCTTTGAGAGGCTGAGGTGAGTGGATTGCCTGAGCCTGCGGGTTCAAGACCTGCCTAGGCAGCGAGACCTCATCTCTACAATAAATTAAAAAAATCAGCCGGGCATGGTAGCGCATGCCTGTAATTCCGGCTACTTGGAAAGCCGAGGCGGAAGGATCACCGGAGCCCAGCAGGTCGAGGCTGTGGTGGCCGGGAGCCACTGCACTCCAGTCTGGGCGACAGAGTGAGACTCCAACTCAAAAAAAAAAAAAACAAAAACCCCCAAACCCAGAAGTTCAAGGTTGCAGTGAGCCATACTCGTGCCACTGCACTCCAACTTGGGCAGCAGAGTGAGACCCTGACTCACAAATAAATTATATTATTGTTTTCATTAGCTCTTTTCTCCTACTTTATTTGGGTTTGTTTTACTGCTTTTTCCCTTAACTCAAGATGAATTTAGCTCATTAATTTTTCAACCTTTCTTTAATATACACATTTGAAATTTAAAATTTTCTCTGGGCTCGGTGGCTCAGCCTGTAATCCCGTGCTTTGGGAGGTGAGGTGAGTGGATTGCTTGAGCCCGTGGGTTCGAGACCCGCCTGGGTGACCTGGCGAGACCTCATCTCTACAATAAAACAAAAAATTAGCCGGGCATGGTAGTGCATGCCTGTAGTTCTGGCTACTTGGAAGGCTGAGGTGGAAGGATCGCCAGAACCCAGCAGGTTGAGGCTGCAGTGGCCAGAAGCAGCCACTGCACTCCAGTCTGGGTGACAGAGTGAGACTCCAACTCAAAAAAAAAAAAGAAATTTAAAATTTTCTATTAACTATCACTTTAGCTGTATTCCACAAGTTTTTGATAGGCAATCATTTTATCATAGTTTTAAATATATTTAAATTTCCCATTATGATTCTTCTTTAATCTCCTGGTTATTTAGTAATATATTTCTAAACATAAGGAATTTTTTTTTTTTTTTTTGAGTTGGAGTCTCACTCCATTGCCCAGGCTGGAGTGCAGTGGCACGCTCACGGCCACCCCAGCATCGACCTGCTGTGCTCTGGCGATCCTTCCACCTCAGCTTTCCAAGTAGCCGCAACTACAGGCGTGTGCTAGCATGTCCGGCTGATTTTTTATTTATTGTAGAGACGTCTCGCCAAGTTGCCTGGGCTGGACTCGAACCCGCGGGCTTAGGCAATCCACTCACCTCGGCCTCCCAAAGTGCTGGGACCACCGAGCCCAGCCAACATAAGGAATTTTCTAACTGGATTTTTGTTAATTGACTACTAAGATAGCCACATTGTGGTCTCTGCAATAATCCCTTGACATTTTCTGAGGCTTGCTTTTTGGCCTTTTTTATGGTCAAAGTTCTAAACTATCTTATATGCTTAAAAGAATGTATATTCTGTTGAGTGTTATATGCAGTTTGCTCTGTATATCAGTTTATTAATTTTATTGTTTAAGTTTATATGTTACTGAAGCATATGTAAAATAAGATACAATATGTCAAAGAGAAAACTATGTTAAAAAGTTATATTAGGCATATGAGATTTACCCATTTGGGGTTTGCTCCGCTTCTTGAATCTGTAGGTTTATGTCTTGCCAAGTTTGAGGAATTTTTAACCATTATTTCTTCCAGTGCTTCTTCAACCCTACTTTTTTTCTCTTCTGCTCCTAGGATTCAAATTACGTGAATGTTGATTTTTGTTGTGGTGGCGGTGGTGGTGGTGGTGGTGGTTATAGACTGACAGATGTAACAATCCATTTTCTCTTGGGTAATTTTGGTAATTTCTGGTTGTCATCCAATTCAGTGATCTTTCCTTTGTGATCTCTGTTCTGCTATTGAGTCCATTCTGTTATTTTGGGTTATTGTGTTTTTCATTTCTAAAATTTTCATTTGATTCTTTTTTTATTTACTGAGACTTTATTCTTTGCTGAGACTTTTTTCCATTTGTGTCAAGCATGGTCGTAATTGCTTGTTGAAGCATTTTTATATGACTCCTTCATAAGCTTATCAGATAATTCTAACATCTCTGTCATGTCAGTGTTGCTCTCTCCTGTCTTTTTTCTTTTAGTTGGAGATCTAACTGATTCTTGAGTGATTTTCAGTAGAAATCTGAACATTTTGAGTACTGCATCATGAGAGTCTGGGTCTTACTTAGGCCTCCTGTTTTGCAGACTTCCTCTTACCACTCCAGTAGAGAGGGGATGACCACCCATTACAGCCTTCATGGATGGACGTGTTCATTTGGCCTTTGCTGGTATGGGTGTGAGTGGGGCCACAGTTTTATCCTGCAGTGCTTGGCTAGTTACTGTCTAGAAGTTTTCTCTCTTGCTAGGCTGCCCCTTTCCTTGTCCTTTAGCTAGAAGAAGCCAACTTTTGGGGAGGCTTATGTAATACATACGTGTGTGTGTGTGTGTGTGTGTGTGTGTGTGTGTGTGTGTGTGTGTGTATACACGCACATAGTATATATATGTTTTATATATACATTTTACACACACACACACACATATATAATCACGTTTTTAGTTGCACTTAGCAGGAAAATAAATTAGCCAGGTGTGGTGGTGCATCTACTCTGACTTTTGGGAAGCAGAAGTCCTCCCTTTTAGTTTTTTCAGTTGTTTTTTTTGGGGGGGTTGGAGTCTCACTCTGTCACCCAGACTGGAGTGCAGTGGCATGCTCCTGGCCACCGCAGCCTCAACCTGCTGGGCTCTGGCGATCCTTCCGCCTCAGCCTTCCAAGTAGTTGGAACTACAGGCACATGCTACCACGCCCAGCTAATTTTTGATTTATTGTAGAGATGAGGTCTTGCCAAGTTGCCCAGGTGGGTCTCAAACCCACGGGCTCAGGCAATCCACTCACCTCAGCCTCCCAAAGCACTGGAATTACAGGCTGAGCCACTGAGCCCGGCTCCCTTTTAGTTTTTTAATTACCAAACTACATTTTTAATCAGCCAGTGGAAGGAAGACTTAGTAGAGAAAAGGTCTTGCTGTCTCTAGCTGTCATTGTTTTCCTCCTTAGCACGATGGGTCTGAAGTGTAGCCGCTGTAGAATCTGCAGTATACTAAGCTTGAGAGTGGGAGTAAAGCCTCACTAGTCCCAAAGGGGAAGTACAGATCTCCCAATTCAGTTTTTCCCCCTCACTGTACTTTGTTGCTTCTAATAATAGAGGTTTTGTTTTGATTTTTTGGTGGGAATTTTGGGATTTTTTAAAAAGACTCCATAAACTTAAAAATCAGCAAAGAATTCATTTGGTTGCAAATAACAAAGAAAAGATTGGCTTAGAGATTTATCTGTATCAAATAACTTAAGTCCCTTACCTCTTTGAACAAAATAAGTGAATAAGTACACTCCATGTATTTACACCACACACACACACACACACACACACACACACACACACACACACACACACACACACACACCGTCAAACACTGCTGGGAGATAAAGTAAAATAAGCAATGAGACTCAAGTATTGCAGTGGTAGAGGTTATTGTCCTTGACAAGGACTATTTCAGTGGAATTCTGAGAACTACAGCTTAATTAGAATAGTCCAGCAGAGAATAATTTCATGTGAGATGGTGAAAACTAGCAAGTGTGGATGATTCTTTGGGGTGTTTTGCTATAAAGGGGAGCGAAGAATTATAATAGCTGAAGGCAGATGTGGAATCAAAAGAAGCATTTTTGTGTGCTTCAAACTTAAGCTAGTATGGCATGTTTTTAAGTTGAAAGAATTGATTCACTTTAGAACAGAAAAAAATTGCTGATATAGGAAGGAGAGGAGGGGTGATTACAGAGCCAAGTCCTTAGAAGGTGAGAGAAAGAGAATCTGGTACCCAAGAGGAAAGGTTGGTCTTGATGAGAGCAAATGCAAGTCATCTGTTGTATTAGGAGGGGAGACAGACTTTTTAAAGATGTGTATGTATAATGGTGGTGATTAGACTAAGGAAGTTCTCTTTACACCTGTTTTTTCAGTGAAATAAGCAAGATCACTTGAGAATGAGTAGAGAGCGGATGTAGAGGTGTGAGTGGCGAGAAGGCTGAATGAAATGGAATGCGTGAAAGTGAAATATCGTACTGAGACTACTAGCCAACACGACAAGAAAAACAAGTAAATGTAGAAAGCTAATATTAGAAACTAAACTGTTACTACTAATACATAATATGTGTCGTCCACATAGGAAACCCAAAGTAATCTACCAACTAACTACTAAAATTCATTTAGAAAGAGACCTGAATATAAGATCAATATAAAAATTTGTTTTTATATAACAACAGTGATAAAACATCATTTAAGAAAATAGCTTAATTTAAAAAAAAGATTAGGAAGCTAGAGATAAAAATAAAAGGTGCAAGATTATTAGTAAGAAAACTGCAAAACTCTCCTGTCTGATCTACAGATTTAATTGAATTCCAGTCAAACTTTCAGAGTTTCTGGAATATCTTAACAAGCTGATTTCAAAATTGTTATAGAAGAACAAGTACCCTCCAAATAGTCGACACTCTTAGAGAAGAAGGTGATAGAGGGATTTGCCCTGCTAAGTAGTAACACTTACTATAAAGCTATTGTACTTAATATATGATGTTGTGAAGGAGAGACAACTTCACCAATGGGATAAAAGAAAAATTCAAGAAAGAAACAGACATATGTAAATTAGATATATAACACAGGTGATATTGCAGATACAGTGCTTAGAAAATGCCTAGCTCATAGTAAGTGCTAAGTATGTATTTTGTGAATTAATGTTTGGATAAATGAATAAATGAGAAAGAAAGTTTGGGCTCTTTAATACTTAATGATGAGATAATTATCCATAACTTAAAAAAAATAATTACGGGCTCGGTGGCTCAGCCTGTAATCCCACGCCTTTGGGAGGCTGAGATGAGTGGATTGCCTGAGCCCGTGGGTTCGAGACCCGCCTGAACAACTTGGCGAGACCTCATCTCTACAATAAATCAATCAATCAGACGGGCGTGGTAGTGCATGCCTGTAATTCTGGCAACTCGGAAGGCTGAGGCGGAAGGATCGCCGGAGCCCAGCAGGTCGAGGCTGCGGTGGCCGAGAGCAGCCACTGCACTCCAGTCTGGGTGACAGAGTGAGACTCCAACTCAAATAATAATAATAATAATAATAATTAGAGTCTTCAGGTCACAATTGAAACCAATTTCAGACAAATTAAAAACCTCAACGTAAAAAGTAAAACTTTAAAATGTTTAAAACAGACAGTGGAACAATATCTTATTCACTGTGGGTGGGAAAGTATTTCTTAGACATCCAAAGTATTCACTGTGAATGAAATGATTGATATATTCAACTATATTAAAACTAAGAACGGCTGAGGTGAATGAATTGCCTGAGCCCGTGGGTTCGAGACCCGCCTGGGCAGCGAGACCTCATCTCTACAGGAAATCAAAAAATCAGCCAGGCGTGGTAGCGCATGCCTGTAATTCCAGCTACTCGGAAGGCTGAGGCGGAAGGATCGCCGGAGCCCAGCAGGTCGAGGCTGCGGTGGCCGGGAGCGGCCACTGCACTCCAGTCTGGGCAAGAGAGTGAGACTCCAACTAAAAAAAAAAAAAAAAACTAAGAACTTCACTGTAGTGAAAGTAAGTTACATCTACATGCAACAACAGATAAATCTTAGACAATGCTAAGTGAAAAGAGCAAATTATAGGGGACTAAATATAATGTGATACTGTTTTTATTAAGCTCAAAATAAGCAAAAGCAAACCATATATAGTCAACCTTTAAACAACATGGAGGTTAGGAGCACTGACTCCCCTTCGCTCCTCGCAGTTGAAAATCCTATATAATTTGACTCACCAAAAATGTAGCTCCTAATACCCTACCATTGACCAAAAGACTGACTGATAAAATAAACAGTTGATTAACACATATTTTGTATGTTTTATGTATTACATGCTATATATTTACAATAAAGTAAGCCAGAGGGAAGAAACTATTGTTAAAGACAAAGAAGACCATAAGGAAGAGAAAACGTATTTACTGTTCGTGAAGTGGAAGTGGAGAAGGCAGAGGAGGGCTTGTTCCTGCTGTCTCGAGGTGGCAGATGCAGAAGAAAATCTGCATACAGGCAAATCTGTGCAGTTCAAACCTATGTTCAAGGGGCAACTGTGTTATGGAGGTAAACATTCATACTTGGTTTAAAAAAAAAACTTTAAAAAAGCAGTTAATTATGCTACCTGGCTAGGAGGGTTAAGTAGTGTAGGGACAGAAAAAGAGATGTGATGCCTTCCCTCACCCATCATAAGGGTCATGGCCAGCACTCTCATAACAAAAGGCAGGCTAACAAAAGAAAAGTGGAATACATTTAAACACAGCCTTCAAAAATGAAGACCCAAGGACCCAGGAAAACTCTATTTTTATGCTTAGGATCAATGAAGAATGGACAGCTGTGTAGAAATGTGATTGGACAAAAGGGTACGATCTAAGAGTAACAGACTGAGGGAAGAAACCCAGCAAAGCCTGTCTGCTCAGGTTCTTCTTGGCCTCTACGTGTAGCATTTCTTCCTCCCAGGGATGCAGCAGGACCCTTTGGAATGGAGGTTTTCTAGGGAGAAGGGAGAGAGTGACCTTTCTAGCTCAATGCCTTGCTGTGGGGGAAGGGAGCTTCAGTCTCTATGACCTGCTTTGGGGAAAAGGAATGCTGGTTTCTATGACTCGCTTTGGGAGAGAAAGAGGATGGGAGAGGGTCAGAAAGGGCTTACTTCTGAGGTCCTTCTAATTTTCTTCTTTTCAAGGTATTTAGCAAGTCAAGGTGCCGTACTTTATGATGTTATGTTCTGAGCACCAACAATGACAAACCAGAAGAAGTCCTTTATTGGTTTCTTCAACCAGTCATTGTTTGTCTTCTTTAAAATGTTATGGCTCTTTGTTTTTTTAAGGAAAGGACATGTTTTTATGCCCCACAATCATTTAAAAATAAATATAATGCTATAATAATTTATATAGTCAACAAATATTTATGAAGTATTTGCAGTTGACTCTTGAACAACATGGGGTTTAGGGTGCTGAACTCTCGAGCAGACAAAAAAATCTGCATATAACTTTTTTTTTGAGTCAGCATCTCACTCTGTTACCCAGGCTGGATGGCAGTAGCATGAGCAGGACTCACTGCAGTCCTCCCTCAGCCTCCCGAGTAGCTGGGACCACCACACTCGACTGTTTTTGTCTGTTCATTTTGTTTGGTTTTGTTTTTGTTTTTTAGAGACAAAATCTTGCTATGTTCCCCAGGCTGGTCTTGAACTCCTGGGCTCAAGCAATCTTCTCACCTCAGCCTCCCAAAGTGCTGAGATTACAGGTGTAAGCCACAGAGCCTGGCCACTGTGTATGTATACATTTTGACCCCTCAAAACTTAACTACAAACAACCCATCATTGGCCAGTAGGCTTGCTGACAACATAAGCAGTTAACACATATTTTGTATATTATATGTATTCTATACTGTCTCTGGCGATAAGATAAGCTGGAGAAAAGGACGTGTTATTAAGAAAATTACAAGGAAGAGAAACTACATCTCCAGTACTGTACTATATTTATTGATGCCATAAGTTTATGTCATCTATTTAAAGGATAAATCATATGTCTGAAATGGCGGCACCCGTAGCTACAGACCTCAGTCTACAGTACACATCAAACAATCCAACTTTTTTTGTAGTGCCATGACTTTGTTCCTTGGGACCTCTTGCGGCATCACTAATGGCACTTCACATGGGTCTTATAGGGTCACTCAAAGTCTACTGTATTGCACTAAGCACGATGAAAAATATGTGAACTTCAAGAGATCACTTTTTATCATGATATGCAATTTATCAGCAAGACAAAGTGCTCACATGGAGATGATGAGCATTTTCAGAGGGAAAATGGATACTCGCAACACTTGAGCTCACTGCAATAGCCACAGGAAGTGGCTACGCAATTATTACAATAGTACAGTATTGCTGCAGTTAATTTTATGAAATTATGACTTAATATTGCACCTTTGCGTTTATATTTCGCGACTGAATGTCACTATGTATGGTTTGTGAGTGCTTGTGTATATTTTGATACAGTTTTATAATACTTTTTTATAACAGATGTGTGTATATTTTATGGTAGTAAATGATAAAACAGAGTAGCATCCACATATGTTGTATGCATTCATGACACTCCTTTTTCTTAATTTTTTTGGTATTTCCAGGCTACATAGTACATCTTCAAGTTTTCTCAAATTGTTGCAAATCTCCAACATTTTTCCTATATGCTTATTGAAAAAAAATTCCAGCTGGGCTCGGTGGCCCAGCCTGTAATCCCAGACTGAGGATTTGGGAGGCTGAGGTGAGTGGATTGCCTGAGCCCACAGGTTCGAGACCCGCCTGGGCAACTTGGTGAGACCTCATCTCTACAATAAATCAAAAATTAGCCAGGTGTGGTAGCACGCGCCTGTAGTTCCAGCTACTTGGAAGACTGAGGGGAAGGATCGCCAGAGCCCGGCAGGGCTAGGCTGCTGTGGCCAGGAGCGTGCCACTGCACTCCAGTCTGGGTTACAGAGTGAGACTCCAACTCAAAAAAAAAAAAAAGAAAAGAAAAAATCCACATGTAAGTGGACCCTTGTTGCTCAAACTTGTGTTGTTCAAGGGTCAACTGTAGGTTGTGTCAGGGATAAGTAAACAAAACAGACAAAGCAACATACAGTGCTTACATTCTTCAGGGAGAGACACAAACCACAAACATTACATAACATCATCTCAATGAATAAACAAATGTGTGTTACCAAAAAGTGGGGTAATGCTTTGTGATAAGAACAGAAGAGAGGAGGGAAAGCAGGTTCAAGAATGTGAGGAAGGTTAGGGGAAGAGAGAGAGGAGTTGTAAGCAGATGGTCAAGACAGGCTTCTTGGAGGGTGGGATGAATCCTGGCAGGAAGCGTGAGGGGTTGTGGCTAGAGCTTATCCAAGAGCAGAGCATCTGGACGGAGGAAATGCTGGGGCAAAGGTGCAGAGGTGGGACTACTTTTCATGTGGGCAAGTGTCAGAGTCCAGTCAGGAAAGCAGAACCAGTCTGAGTGACACGGGAGAAGGGATTTAATAAAAGGATCGGGTCTCACGTGATCTCGGGGGCTGGTGGAGTCGCCTGTGGAAAGAGTTGCCTGTGGAAAGAGTTGCCAATGCGTTTGGTGATGGATCTGAAGTCACAGTGGACCAGTAGGACCAGCAGTCAGGGAGCCAAGCTCCACAGGAAACGGAGGACAAACTAGAATCTGTGAAGGTCAATGGGAACCCACAAGAACAAATGGAAACTCAGAAGGACAAACTGGAACCCACTCTGTTTGTTTCCCCCCTCCACAGCACAGGCAAACTGCAGAGGCCACCTGTGCCCCTTACTGCAGAACTGCACATGCCTGGCTCAGGATTCTGAGAAGATAAAGGCAATCTGGCAGCAGCTGGAGGAGCTGTGAGCCTGGCGGCTGCCCCACACCAACAAAGGAAGCCAGCAGGCCAGCTACAACACGCGGGAGCTATGGCCACGCCTGGCACCCTGTGCCCGTGCCTGGCACTCTGCGCCGACCTTCACAGCAGACTGGCTGCTGCCACGCTGCTGCTTTCCAAGTCTCACACCACGTTCTCTGGAGCCCTTTGCTAGGAGGGGAAGGGGAAGGGAGAGGAGGGGAGAGGGAAAGAGAAATTCTGGGAAATGTAGTGCAAATTTAGCTAAGTTACTGCACTTTAAAATCACCATGAGGGACAGCAAGGGACCAGTGTGATCTGACAGTGGTGAGCATGGAGGTAAGCAGCAAGGGATGGGAACTGCCAAAGTATATTTTGGAAACATGGTGCCTGGGCATTCGCTTATTGGATTTCCTCTACATTTCGCTTATTGGATTTCCTCTACAACACACCAAATATAGTGCCTTAGTTTCCTAGGCTGGGGAAATGCCTTCAAAGGACAAGGAAGTAGGGGTGGTGGGGCAGCAAAAAGCACTGGTCATTACAATTAGTTAAACCTTCTCATGTTCATTCTATCATGAAAATCATCATACCCGGTCATTCCACTTTATGATTGGCGCCATAGTTTCTGTTCTTCCCTCCCTGACAACTAGGGAGCCTTGAGTTTGACTCAGATGGAGCTCTCAGATCTGGAAGTAGGTGGGGTTGACCTGCAGGTTAGGGAAGTTCCCTTGCAGCTTTTTTTGTTATGTTATTGTTTGTTTTCATAATATCATGGAAAGGCCTAAGACAATTTTATATCTTGCAAGATGTCCATATGACACTAGCCTAATTGCCCATCTTGGTTTCTAGGCAACCTCCCAAAGAGCCTTCCTACCGATTACTGAACAAATATCTATTCTTTTCTTCTAAATCAGAATAACAGAACTCCATTTGTCCATTGCTGCCTAGCTAAAATACTATGTTTCCCAGTCTTTTTTTTTTTTTTTTTTTTTGCAGCTTTGTGTGGCTTTGTGGCTAAGCTCTAGCCAATGGATTGAAAATAATGCTATGTGGGACTTCAAAAGTCTAATTAAGATTCAGTCTTGGGCAACCTCCTCGGATCCCTTCCCACTGTGGGTGCTTTTCTGTCCTCTTAATAAATCCTGCTTACACACACACCCACACACACACACACAGATTCGGTCTAAAAACGCCTACAACAAAAATCATACTAAGTAGGAAAACTGGACGTTTTTCTCTGAAAATCAGAACCAAAGTAAAGATGCCTGCCCTCATTATTTCAAGTCAGCATTTTATAGAGACCTTGTGTAGAACAATAAATCAAGAAAAATAAATTAAATATGTAAAAATTGAAAAGAAGGGAATAAACCATCATTATTTGTAGATGATATGATTATCTACATAGAAATCCCCAAAGAGGTTGGGTGCCGTGGCTCATGCCTGTAATCCCAACACTTTGGGAGGCCAAGGTATGAGGTTCTCTTGATGCCAGGTGTTCAACACCAGCCTGAGCAACCTAGGCAGACCCTGCCTCTACAGGAAAAAAAAAAAATATATAGCCAAGTGTAGTGGTACACACCTGTAGTACCAGTTACTTGGGAGGCTGAGACAGGAGAATTACTTGAACTCAGAAGCTTGAGGTTATAGTGAGCTAGACTGAGAAAGACCCCATCTCAAAGAAAGGAAAGGGAAAGGGAAGGAATTGCCAGATAATCTAAAAGTAAATTCTGAGGCATAATAGAAGATTTTGGTAAGATTAATATAAAAATTCAATTTTAATTCTATATAACAGGCACAGTTTAAAAACATAGTTTACTTAAAAAATAAAGAGTATTGACTTAAGATATCACAAAACTATAAAAGTTCTAGGGAAAAAAAATCTAAGAAAAGATGCATAACATTTATACATAAATTATAAAATTTTAGCAAAAACTATTAAAGAACGTCTAAATGGAGAAGTATCCAGTCTTTGTGAATAGTAAAATTTTATCAAAAATACATGAATTGTCTCCAAATTGATCTACAGATGCAATCGGTTACAGTAAAAATCCTCAAAAGGTTTCTCATAGAGCATGAAGAAGAAAAAGAGGAGGAATTATCCCAGCAGATACAATGATTTTTAAAAATAAAGTTATTAAATAAGGTATTGTGGTTTTGGTGCAGGAATAAACTAACAAGATACCTAAGATATTTGAAATTTTAAGACAGGCTAGAAGTAGATAACTGGGGAAAGGAAAGATTGAATGACAAATGGAGCTGAAAAATTGGTTATCCATGTGGAAAAATGAAATTAGATCTCATTTCACATGGTACACAAAAATCAAACCTAAAAGGATTAAGAGCTTACATGTTAAAAGCAAACTTTAACTTTTAGAGGAAAACATAAGCAAATATCTTTCTGTTCTAAATAAGGAAGGATTCCTAAACAAGGCACAAAGATATAGTAACTATAAAAGACGACATGCACAAATTCAGACACATTAAAATCATCAAAACGTATCATCAAAAGATACTGTAAAGAAAAAAAAATTTACAACTGGAAGAATGTATTACAACACAAAGGATTTGCATGCAGAATGTATGAGAATTCCTGCACACGAGTAAGTAACAGAAAAACAACAGAAAAGTGTGCCAAAGATTCAAACAGGCATTTCACACAAAAGGAAATGCATACCGCTAATAAGCATGAATCCTCATCATCAGGGAGGTGTAAATCAAAGCCACACAGGCACCATTTCACACTTAGGGATAAAAACTAAGTCTGACAGTACTGAGTGTGAAGAGAATGTGAATCAATATGATCACATTGCTGGTAGGCGTGTCAATTAATATAACCACTTTGGAAAATTGTTCATGCCTTAAGACCAATAACTTTGCACCTAAGCATCTGCCCAAGCAAAACAGTACCTGTGTAACATGAAATAGAAGAATGTTTGTTGCAGAAAAGTTTATCTTAGAAAAAGGAACTGGAAATAACTCAGTGATCTATAGGCAGGAGAAAATATAAATACATTTTAGTAGAGTCACATCACGGACTATAGTACAGAGGTGAAAAATTAATGTACGTATACGCTGACTTTGCCAACCACATGGATGGCTCAGAAAGTGTTGAGTCAATAGAACTGTCTATAGAAGACCACATAAACAGCGTGATACTGTTATGGTCCAAGTAAACACTTGACTGCTATCTCTTGACGCCAATAAATCGAGAGGCAGGGAACTGGAAGAAAGAAGTTTATTTCTGAATCCAGAATTCAGGGAGATAGAACCTGGCTCCTGGCATTTCTGGAACCAATCAGCTGTCCGCTCACCCTTTATGTTCCACAGTCTGTTTTTATAAGTTTAGGGTTGCTAGTACTATCCATTGATTATGTGACTGACAGAGCATTGTATAGAACTTAAGTTACAGCTGCATTTTGTCAATAGTAACATTTATGGTCTGAGTTTCCTGGCACTGGCTACCAAAAGGTAGCTCACAGTGTTATCAGCAACACCAAACTGAAGAATTGATTTAAGCTTGCCTTAGAGTAAGGGAGTTAATAGAGCCTATTACAAAGTAAAACATAATTCACTACAACATATTGTTAATTAGTAGTTATAATACACAAAAGTTACATAAATTACAAGGCTTATGGTTACATGGGTGCTATATTTTCAAATCTATGACCACTGATAAAAGGGAATAAATAGGGATTTATTTCTCTCAGCTGAGTGAGCACAGTCTGCAAGGGGTTAAGAATGCTTTGAAGTGACTTAACAGGGAATGTATAGAAGACAAGGGAACACGATTACTTTCATTTACTAATTCTCAGGAATGTAGGTACCAGCTGGGCCTTCTGGAAAGTTATCCCATTCCTTAAGGGTTGTAGCAATATGGACAGACAATAATGGGTTTCCATATCAATACAACTTTTATTAACCAAGAAGATTCAATCATATATGATTTAGGTGTTCAAGCGTATTTGGCAAAATTCATTTTTAAAAAGCAAAGGAGCCGGGCTCGGTGGCTCAGCCTGTTATCCTGCGCCTGTGGGAGGCTGAGGTGAGCGGATTGCCTGAGCCCGCGGGTTTGAGACCCACCTGGGCAGCGAGACCTCATCTCTACAATAAATCAAAAAATCAGCTGGGCGTGGTAGCGCATTCCTGTAATTCCGGCTACTTGGAAGGCTGAGGCGGAAGGATCGCTGGAGCCCAGCAGGTCGAGGCTGCGGTGGTCGGGAGCGGCCACTGCACTCCAGTCTGGGTGACAGTGAGACTCCAAATCAAAAAAAAAAAGTCTCAGTTAATGACCTAGAGCATGCTTTTATAGCTTTCCAATGAAGTGTGAAATGTTGTCAATCTTGTCAACAAACTGTCAGTCAAGCTCTGAGCCACTTCCAGCAGGTTCTGAGGTCAGGGGAAAGATTTTGAAAGCCTTGGCTAGCTGGGCTCGGTGGCTCAGCCTGTAATCCCAGAGCTTTGGGAGGCTGAGGCAAGTGAATTGCCTGAAACTGTGGGTTCAAGACCCCCCCTGGGCAACTTGGTGAGACCTCATCTCTACAATAAATCAAAAATTAGCCGGGTGTGGTAGTGCACACCTGTAGTTCCAGCTACTTGGAAGGCTGAGGCGGAAGGATCGTGCCAGTCTGGGTGACAGAGTGAGGCTCCAACTCAAAAAAAAAAAAAAAAAGCCTTGGCTAGGAAACTTTAAGATAGAAACAAAAAGGGTGTCAGCTGTGGCTTCTTAGGGACAGTTGTTTATTTGTTTATTTTAAACATCTGGTTCCAAAAGTCTCAATTAAATTCTAGGAAAAAAGAGGGCATTACAAAATAAATGTTTCTTCTAAGTGCTAGGTCACATTTGTATTGTAATATGCTTTACATTTTTCTTCTGTGAGATTCCTTATAAAATGTTCTTTATAATTTTATCCAGCCCACAGTTTCCACATAGCAACCCAAAATGACATTTTGATTTATAAATAGCAGCAAAAAAAAAAAGAATATATAGTTCGGGGTGGGGGCTAGAATGTATGTGCATTTAAAGCACTGTCTGTCAAGATGCCAGACAAACAAATACACAGTCCACCATCTCTCATGAAACTCTTGAGAGGTAGAAATTATGGTACTGTGGAAAGGGACTACAGTTAAGCTTCTAAAGAAGACCCATTTCCTAAGTCTCTGGTGTGCATCCAGCTAGCTGTGCATTCATGAACCTCAGTTTCCTCATCTGTTGAACTCAAGGACAAAAACATGCCTTTCCGATTTCAGGGTCAGTGTAATGACAAAGTAGAAGTGAACATGAATGGAACCAGACACATCTTGCCTGTCTCATGGTAAACCAGTCACTGATGTGATGGGTTTTGCAGTAAATAATTTGTTGTTGTTGTTTTTGAGTTGGTCTCTCGCTCTGTCACCCAAGTTAGAGTACAGTGGCAAGATCATAGCTCACTGAGGCCTCAACCTCCTGGGCTCAGGTGATCCTCCTGCCTTAGCCTTTCGAGTAGTTAGGACTACCACACCCAGCTAATTTTTTACTTTTTTCATAAAGACAGGGTCTTGCTATTTTTCCCAGACTGGTCTCAAACTCCTGGGCTCAAGCAGTTCTCCTGCCTCGGTCTCCCAAAGTGCTGGAATTACAGGCATGAGCTAACATGCCCAGCAGAGAAAATAATCTTATTCATCAGGCAGTCGAGCAAGGAGATGGGAGATCACCTCTCAAATCTGCCTCCCTGAAGATGGCATTATAGGAATATTTATGGGATAGAGGAGCAAGGTGGTATGAGGCATGGGGAAAGGTGATTGGAGGTAAAAAGTGAGGCTATTGATGATCTCCACAAGTGTAGTTAAGCTTCATGGTCTTTACAGAACTCAGGTTCACAAAATGGCATCTTTAGCTTCATCAGAGAATAGAGTTTTTGGCCTTCCAACATCCAAAGGTCACCCATTGAACATTCATGAAGGCCCAATTGGAGGACCGGTGGTCTCAGCTAGCTTAAATTGAACAAGAGTTGACCCCAAGTTGCTGAAAAACAACTTAAGCAACCGTTACCATGGTGAGCTATAAGTTGGAGATGTTATCTAGAAGGAAGCTAGTGGGAGTTTAGATATATATATTGTTTAGCTACGTGACTTTTGGCTATATGAATTTTAAAACCAGCTAAAAGCAAGTGACTAAAATGAGGCAAGTTAAGTTTGGCAGCCTAATCAGGTTAGCCCTCAGTTTCAGTCAACAGCCATCAGGCAAGCGTCAGCAGGTCAAGTAGTCAGAGGCAACCATGGGGGGGCAGACAGTACCTTAACACCCACTGTATGTACGCGGAGCATGGGTTTACTGTTTGTAAAGACCACAGAATTTAGAGTTGCCTTATTCTTGCATTTCTGACAGAAATCACCAAATCATATCCGATGTGTTTGATATCAAGTCCCTATACATTTGGAAGTAACTCCAAATGTATAACCTCGTTCTTATGATTAAAAAAATATCCATTTTGCAGAAACCTGATTTATGATGATCCAATTTCTGTGGTGGTTTCTAGAAAAATTTTATGGTGACAACTGTGGGTTGTCAGTCACCGAAATATTAATTATATAGTCAGTGAAACTGCAGGTAAAATATACTTCGAGATTTCACTTTACACTGTAGATGTTTTTCTACAATTGTGCCTATGAAACAAACGCTTGTCCCCATTACTTCACATTATCATTTCAAAGGCACTTTATCTGTATTTCTGGTTCATCATCCTTTGAGGATGACACTCCCAAAATGTCAGCTCAAAATTTCTGTTTTTCAGCTCCTCTGACAAGTAAGTTAATGATCTGTAAATAAACCCTTAAATGTCCTCAGGAATCTGCCATTTGAAGGAATCCTATTAGAATTCCTCTGAAATCCAAGTGCTTGGCCTGACACTGGACACTGGGCTTTCTAGAGGGCAGTAGACCCCTAAGAATAGAGCCCAGGCTTTCCTTTGGTTCCTCTCATTGTCTTTCAGAGACGAAAATCTTTATCTTATATTTTTTTCCAGAGGAGTAGGCGGAAGACCTAAAATAGTTAGGTCTGGCAGCCTAATCTGGGTTGGCTGTCTCTGCCAGCAATCTGTAAAATGTGTTTTTCAAGGATAAGAAGTTTGGGCCCTGGGCCAAAGCTCATGTCTGTCATCAGCAGGAAGAGAAACGATCCCTGTAAGCCACTGCCATGCTCTGTTTACCTTTGCACTTAAACATGAACATAGCGCCTTGCACAGAACCAGAGCTGCTCAGAGTGGATCTCTTCCTCAGACAGAACCTTCACGAGTCTGCCGTTGACAGGGCCTAGCAGGGCCAACCTTTTATGTGAGGTGAAACTCCAAACCAGAAGCCATTCCTGGTATCGGTATTTAGTCTTTGCATGCTGCCCAAGAGGCTCAGGGAGGGGACTTGAGGTACCCTTGCTTTTGCATGCATGCAAAGGTCATTTCCTAAGAAGTCAAAAGAATTCATACAGGCCTGCAAGGCACTCGTGGCTGCCAATCACTGAGAGTCTCTGGGGCAAGAACTCTTGGGTGGGGGCAGGTGAGGGGTGGGGATCTGGCATTTATTCATTATGCAAAACTTTTTTCTGGGGTATACCAGCTAGGGCCTGGCCACTGCGTTAGTTCTTAAAGCTTAAAGGGATGTCTGTTAAACCATGTTTCCTGTTTCCTGTAGAATTTACCACACTAGTACTGACAGTGTCAGAGTTCAAAGTAGAAAGTTAAGGAGTGAAAAAGGGACAGTGATGAAGTGTGGCAAGTGGCTGACCACATCCTTTTCTGCCCTCTTCTCCCATTTCCTGCCTCCCCAGGAAAGCCGTCCTGAGGGGGTGGGAGGGTGGAAAAGCAGGTGGTCTCCACTCCTTCATAGCCACAAGGCAAATGCCCCAAGGAAGCCAGCCTCCCTCCTGCACCTGCTAACCTCCAGCCCTAAAAGAAAGCAAACAAGTCCCCAGTTCAGCCCAGCTTCCCCAAATCCCACGTCTCAAGCTGGGACACAGTATCTAGGAGGACAGGACTGTCACTCGGTGTGGATTGAAAGGAGACAATCAAAATGGCCTAGTCACCTCATGTCTACTCAAAGATATGGAAAGGAAAGATTTAGCTCCTTAACTTGTAAGTTCAAGTCAAATGTTACTTTTTATATTAAAACAAACCTTTTTTTTTTTTTTTTTTTAGTCAGGGTTTCATTCTGTCGCCCACGCTGGAGAGCAGTGGAATAATCACGACAATCACGGCTCACAGCAGCCTCAACCTCCAGGCTCAGGTGATCCTTTTACCTCAGCATCCTAAGTAGCTGGGACTACAGGCACGTGCCACTACACCTGGTTATTGTTAAAAATTTTTTATAGAGACAAGTTTTCACTATGTTGCCCAGGCTGATCTTGAACTCCTGGGTTCAAGCAATCTGTCTGCCTGTCTCGGTCTCTCAAAGTGCTGGGATTACAGGCGTGAGCCACTGCACCCTGCCTTTTTTCCCCCCTGAAGTGGGGTCCAGTGAAGGCCACCTTGTTTATGCTTAGGAAGCAGTGACTCAAGAGAGGCTAGCCATTCCTGCCCAGGCTTGTGGCATTCACCCTTTGACCCCTAGTTCAGCGCGCATTTACTGGGCTTCTGGCATCCTTCAGAGGAGAAAGATGTTGACCCCTCTAGGGAGGTCACAGTCAGTTAAAAGGAAACCGATTAATGGGTGGCTTCCATGAGAAAGGCTAGGGCTCAGATAGGGGTCAGCAGGGGTGATCACAGGACCTCAGACAAAAGGCCCCCAAACCAGCTTGGGGTCAAGTTAGAAAGAGGCAGCAGAGGACTGGGCGAGGTAGCTCATACCTGAATCCCAGTTCTTTGAGAGACTGAGACAGGAGGATTGCTTGAGCCCAGGAGTTTAAGACCAGCCTGGGCAACATAGCAAGACCCCGGCTCTAAAAAAAAGAAAAGAAAAGCAGTACATTACCTTGGTCAGGGCCCCTGTCTGCCCCGCCCCCATGTCCTCACCTGCCAGATAAAGCAGTTAGAGAGGAGGACCAAGCCCTCCCTGGCTTGATATGTCTGTAGCTCCCCTCACCGACATCTGCAGAGTGCGATTCTTTCAAAAGACAGAGCCAGCCTCTGGGCAGTGCTGTGGTGTGTGTTGGGGCTGGGACGTGTCAGGCTCCTCCCATTCCAGGATCCAAAGACAGCCATTGCTGGCCTTAGGGTTTCGTAAATTGCTTTGCAAGCAGGAAGAGGCGCATTGGCAACCCTGGTTCTGAAATCCTGCCAACTGGGTGTGACAAGCAGGCCATGTGGAATTCAGGGCATGTGCTCACAGAGGAACCAGAGTGGACTCCAGCTGTGGCAAAGGTGCTGAAGGTTTGCTGTCTATGCTGGCTTGGTTATGGAACAGTGAGCGCCACAGCCAGCCATACCCAGCCACCCCCACCCCAACCCCGGCCCTGCAGCCCTCTTTCCCACTCATTGCTTAGGCAGTACCTGGAAAAAATCTCACCTCATCTGGGCAGCTAGCCTGGGCTCGTCTGTAGGGAATTTCATATCCCCTTTCCCCACTGAAAACACACATCATTTTGTGTAAATGTGAAACTTAAGGGACTCTTGCCTCATAAATGCATGTGTTTTTCTCTTGTATGCAGTGCTATTTTCAAAACCAATATTGAAGTCCTTCTGATGAATTCCTTCCTGCCCATCTGTCAAGATTTAGCTTGAATGGCCTTCTCCTAGCCATCCCATGGGCTTCCTTAGTTAGTCCTTTGTACACATCTCTACTAGGGCTTAATTAAGAGCACAGCCTTGCAATTTCCCTCAGGGCTGTCCCCCAACAGGCCCAGAACAGATTCTCATGGGCAGGAGCTGTGCCGTATGGGGCCACCTGATACAGAGACCTCTGCGGATACCAACTCTCTGTAAATGTTGCAGTCAATTCCAAGTAACTTTTACTCAAGTATTCTCATCTTAACTTTTATAGTTTCAATTTCTTCCACAAAAGTTTAGTCTCTTCGGCCAGGCCAAGTGGCTCACACTTGTAATCCCAGCACCTTGGGAGACTTGAGGTGAGAGGATCACTTGAGCCCAGGAGTTTGAGACCAGGCAACATAGCGAGACCTGGTCTCTACAAAAATAAAAACAAAGAGCCAGGTATGGTGGCACATGCCTAATAGTCCCAGCTACTTGAGAGGCTGAGGCGGAAGAATCGCCTGAGCTCAGGAGGTTGAGGCTGCAGTGAGCTGAGATTGTGCCACTACACTCCAGCCTGGGTGACAGTGAGACTCTGCCTCAAAAAAGAAAAAAAAATGTTTCCTTTCTTACTTAGATCTCATGTATCTCACTGCATGGTGGTGTGGGGTCATCTGGGGTCAGAAAACCAGTGCAAAAATGCTGATACTCTGGCTGCTACTATTTCTGGAAGTGAATAACCCATCCTTCTTCTCTGACCCAGGAGTCTCGTGTCTTCTATCAGCATCCATGAAATTGTGGCATGCTTGCTTACAAGCCTGCTATAAGATAAGATCTCAAACCCTCCCAGTTCCTGTGGGTATGGAGCACTGCAGAAGCATTGCTTCCTAGCAGGGCATGCACAGGCCCGGAGGCCCAAGGGAGCCCGCCTGCTCTAGAAGCTGCCAGGAGGGCAGATGACTATGGCACACCCTTGACGTGTGAGGTAGCCAGGAGTCTCTTCCTTTAGGCTTCTGCTCAAATGTGACCTCATTAGAATGGCCTTCCCTGACCACCCCCACTAACACAGCATTCCCACATCACTCACTGTCCCCTAGCTTGTTTTTCTGTCTTTCACTTCTCATTATACCACATGGCATCTCATATGTTTGTTTGTTGTCTGTATTTCTGACAAGGTGGCAAATTCCATCAGAGAAGGAACTTTGTTTTGTTCACTGCTGTAATCCAACCACTTAGGACAGAGCCCAGCACAAGAGACACAGGCACAGGCACAGCTCCTGGCACAAAGAGATGACACAGGTTACGTCATGGGTTAGAGCATATAAGCCATGCTGGGAGCTTGGGTGAGACCTAGAAGTTATAGAGATCCCTTAAGGTATTTTATGATTTGTATTTGGGGACAATGGTCCCTTCAGCAGTGTGGGGTGTTCCTTGAAGGCCATGGAGTCTGGGAGAGCAGGTGGGAGGTTCGTGCATACTCTAGGAAGAGATTCATCTGAATTTAGGTTATTGGGATGGAGAGAAGTGGAGGAGTGTTAAAGCTATCAAAAATGTAGAACTGACAGACTTGATGATTGATTGGATCTGGGGTGCAAGGGAGTTTGGGTCACGATGGTGATTTGGTTGCTTCAGGGAGTTCAGGGAAAATGAGGGCCTCTCAGAGGCAGGATGTTCAGTTGGTACAAAATATTTGACTTAGGACTTATTATCTCCAGAATGGTGGGAAAGGCCATTATCCTGTGAGCATCGCTTGACATAGTTCCAAAGGCACCTGGTCTGTTGCTGGTGCCAGGGTCAGAATGTGGGAGACCAGGGGAGTCTCAGTCCTGTGGTTCACAGACCCCAAGGAGAAGCAGGAGAGAGGGTTTTCTGGTAGTCATTGCTGAGGCCTGTTCCAATTTGAACACCCCTGGTTAACCTGAACTTTTCACACCTCCAATTTCTCTTTTTCAATATTTTTACATTTTTAATTTATGTGCAATAAAATGCACAATTCTTGAGTGCACATCACTGTGCTGGTGCAAACACTCATATGACCACCACCCACATGAAAATACGGAACATTCCCGTATCCCCAGAATATTCTTGTCCAAGTCTTTGTTCTCTCCTGTCTTGACAATTCCAAGGAAGCCTGTGTTTTGTGTGTGTGGACGAGTATGATTAAAGGAAAACCTTCTGGACAAGGCCTTGGACTTGCTGCTTGTCTCTGCCTGGGGTAGACCTGAGAATTGCCAAGTTCAAGGAGCATTGGACAGGCACTCAATTCTGTGACCCACAATAATGTCACATTACCTCAAATGTTTGTGTTTTATTGGTGATCAAGAAAATGGGGAGATGGGAACACATAAATCATTTTGAGCAATTATTCTCACCTACTTATAAAGATTTACCTTCTTACCAAGGACCAGGACTAGGGAAAGAGATGGAAGCAGGATGTAGGATGGACCCCATGTACTCTGAGAATGGCACTGAGCTACCTTCAGCATGTGACTCCAAGTTAAGGGGATGGTTTCTCTATGTCACTCATGGAAAATATTTTCATTTGTGTATAATCGTGATCATACTATAAAGCATTTGTCACCAAGATTCAAATGAAAGAGGTAGTCTCCTAATTTCTGCTAAAGAGCTTCTCACGTCCTTGATGGCTGGTGACCACGTGACATCCTCATAGACCCATTTCCCTTCTAACTTCCTTCCCAAATATTTCAGATCTTCCAGGAAACCCTACCAGTAAATATTCAGAGATTTCTAATGCTAGACTCCTTCTCAGGCATCACAGGTTTTAGAAGAGAAAGAGGATTCTCGTTAAGAACTTGCTGGCCAGACACAGTGGCTCACACCTGTAATCCTAGTGCTTTGAGAAACTGAGACCGCAGGAGGATCTCTTGAGGACAGACGTTGAAGACCAGCCTGGGCAACTCTACAAACAAAACAAAAAAATCTTGCTATATGCCAGGTACTGTGTGAGGTAGTTAATTTCCTTTTTTAAATTTTCACAGCACCGCAGTGAGATAGGTTTCATTTTTCCCTTTCACAGATGAGGAAACAGAAGTGCAGAGAGATTGATTAACATGCCCAAAGGCACACAGTAGAGCCTGAGTTTAATCTGAGATAACATTTGGCTCTTTTGACGACAGCACGCTGATTAGACTAAGTGTATCTTAGACTAAGTGTGTCTGACTAGGCCTCCCAACCTGGCTCACATTGTCCCCATGGTCTAAAGTCTTCAAATGAGCTAAAAAAGTGTTGCCTCTCAAGTGACTTTGTGGGATTCCACAGTTCTTTTATCTTATGATGTGGAAAGTAATCAAAGGTCTGGAGGCTAAATTAACATCAACCCAGAATCACATGGGGCCCAATGTGAAAAAGCTTAAGATGACCCACCAGGGTGCGGTGGTAACTTCCAGAAATCTGGAGGCCAAAGGAGAACCACATAAAGGCATGGAAGGTTCCAAGGAACACAGCCCCAGCTTGGGGCCAGGGTACCACCATTCCCCCCTAGAGCTGTGACTAGCCCCGTCCCGCCTCCCCAGGCCCGGCACCCGCAGCTGCACAGCAAGCCTCTGCTCATTGTCCTCTGGTAGCAGAGCCGTAATTTCATGCTTCCTAATTTCTGAGGCTAGTTAAGCAATCTCCCCTCCAGTTTGCCTAGAAGAAGTGCTTATTTAGATAAACACCTCCAGAGAAACAGTCGTAGAAAATCACCTGAGTAAACAAGAGGCTTGTAAAAGAATGTTCTGTGTGCTGTGCAGGACGATTTGCAGTCAGCACAGGGTGCAGCGAGGGTAAGGGGAGGGCCCTCCTGCGGAGTGAATACACCTGCCGCTCTTCCTGCTGGAAAGGAACCCGGCTCATCCCGGACACTGTATTTGAAATAAAAACAGCGAACCCTAGAGTCAGGGGGAGGGTCTGAGGAGGAAAGTGAATGAAGACTTCCCTCTCCTGGCTTCAGACTCAGCCCTTAGACGTATCTCAGAACTCTAAGGTCATCTAAGTGTCTCCAAGTCACGGTCAGACCACATCCATCTCTAGGGGGTTCAGGGAGACATGGCTGGTGGGACCCTCTTGTGGGACACTTCTCCAAGATCATCCTCCCTCCCAGGTGTTGGCCTGACAACAGGCTGCTTGATTTAAGGGACAAAGGGCATGGGGCGGGGGGTCAAGACTACAGGAAGGGAGCCCAGGAGGAGAGCTGGCCTTGGGAGGTGGGCTCCAGCTGCTGCAGGAGGCAGGAAATGCCCAAACCCAGGACAAGGGGGTCCTGAGAAGCCCCACCTCCAGTCCAGGCAAATGGCTCCAGAGCAAGCTGCCAGTCTCTGGCAGCCCCGAGCGGTTTTCTCTCTCACAAAAAGGAGAAGGAGGGGAAAGGCTGTGAACACTGGCCTGCTTCCCAGAACTGAGGCTGCAGGGAAAATGGAAACAGCTGCTCACCCGGCCCAGTGGGCTTGGTAAGGGCTGGTCGGTGCAGATACCAGAGGAGAGGCGGAGCCTGCAGATTCTGGTCCCTGGGTCTGTCCCCTAGTTGTCCCGAATCACCCTCACACCACCCCTTCAAGGCTCAGCTCAGGCGTAGTGGGAGTAGAAAGAGCACTGGATTGGGAGTTTAAGCCCTGGCTGAGCTTGTAACTAGTTTCCTCACATGCCCATGAGTCATTGACTCATGGTTCCCAGGGCCCAGGAAGACCCTCCTTGTTCACTGAGAAGTTGGGCTGGGATGACTTGCATGGACACTCAACCCTGACCGGCATCTGTCCTTTCCAGCCTGAGTGGCTGCCAGGTCATCTCATCCTCATGGCTCACTCCAGACTCCCTGCTGGAACTCAGAGTGTGACAGAACAGTGGAGAACGCCAGCTGCCGCTTCCTCTGCTCTCATCCCCTTGAGGTTTGCCCCAGGCCCCTGAGGCTGGGACCCGCCTCCTGTGTCCGTCATAGCTCCAGCAGTTCTGGGGACCGACCAGGTATTCAGGAAGTTTATAGTGAGCCCTGTCAGAGCCTATCATGTGGGGCCCAATAAATCCAGGTTCCAACCTGAAGCCTGCTGCCTGCTGGCTGTGAGGCTGAGAGGAAGGCTCGGCCTCTATAGGCTTTGCTCTCTGGCCTATGACATGTGGCTGATGCTTCAGAGAGCGGCTGGGAAGATTAAATGAGGTAGCAGATGGCAAGCAGAGGGGGCCCAATAAAAGAGAGCTGCCTTTTTCCAAGCAACTGGAATCCTTGCTCATTCCCTCTAGGGACGGTGCGAAGCCAGCGAAGCCTGTCAGGGCAGGGACCTTGTTGGTTTTAGGGTCACATCTGTCGCTGTGGAGGGCAAATGGTGCATCTGCTGGGCTCCACGTTAGCCTGGGGAGAAGCCTTCTGCCGCGGCTGTTGCCCGGACTGAGGGGGTGATGTGTGCAGAAGGGCTCTGTTTAAACCCAGCGTGGCGGGAACCCTGGCATGCAACTCAAGTCCCACAGACACCTGCTGTCTGACGACATCCCCAGCACCTCACCTGTTGGCAGGAGTGGAGGAAAGGGTGGGATGGTCACCATGGAGATCATCATGGGATATATTAACCTTACAGAATAATGTTTCTGGAACAGAGTGGAGGGCTTTTCATACACGTGGCCTGTTCTGGACATTAGCAATTTTAACCCCTACCTACGCTAAATCTAAACAAGCCCCACGGCAGTTCCTTCTGGTGGAATTGCTGAGTTTCAGTCACTGCAGGATGATGGACATGCATGTCACTAGGACACTTTGCAGTTTACAGGGCATATCCTGTGTTCCTCACCACAAATCCAGGAGGAGGCAGGAAAGGAGTTCTTAGCCCTACTTTACAGACGATGGCATTTAATCTTAGAGACCTGCCCAGGGTCACACAGCTTATTACTGGAAGGACAGGGACTCGTTTGCCCAGAGCTGACTTTGTGTTCTTCCCACAACAAGCCAGGGAGGAACAAGTACCATTGTTTGACCCCATATATTGAGTTTTGGTAAGACATTTGATACACACACACACACACACACACACACACACACACACATACACATTGTCTGTTTCTTTCCTGGGTTCAGACATTTGATACACACACACACACACACACACACACACACACACACACACACACACTACACATTGTCTGTTTCTTTCCTGGGTTCAGCTTCCTGACACTGGCTCAAGAGAGAGACAAGGAGAGGTACTCCCTCACCCATGCTGTAGACCAGAGATGTCCAAACTTTTGACTTCCCTGGGCCACATTGAGTAAAGAGGGTTGTCTTGGACAGCACATAAATTATATAGTATAGTGTATATATATATATAAAAATAAGACTTTTTTTTTTTTGAGCTGGAGTCTCTCACTCCATCGCCCAGACTGGAGTGCAGTGCACACTCCCAGCCACCGCAGCCTCGGCCCGCTGGGCTCCAGCAATCCTTCCGCCTCAGTCTTCCAAGTAGCCGGAATTATAGGCATGCACTACCACGCCCGGCTAATTTTTGATTTATTGTAGAGATGAGGTCTCTCCAAGTTGTCCGGGCGGGTCTCGAACCCACAGGCTCAGGCAATCCACTCACTTCGGCCTCCCAAAGCACTGGGATTACAGGCTGAGCTACCAAGCCCAGCCAAAACTTCTTTTAAAATATTTTTTATTATAACGTTCAGAAAAATGTGAACAGTACAAAACTAGTGGGAAATTTGACCTTGTTTTTGTAAAACAAATCTATCAGTGTCAGGTTCAATGGAAATGGTTGCAATTCTTAGTGTGCTCTCAAGGTGCTTGTCAGAAATGTTTGTTCAAATTTTGCTCTTTGTGTGCTTCATAATTGAAAACAGCTGCTCACAAATATATGTGCTGCTAAAAATCAATGTTATAATTAAGGCATGATAGTGAACTTGAAAAATGGAAATACACATGGAATCACAAAGAAAATAAACGCTAAAAAACACATGACGTTCAAAGATTTTGTAGGGCCACATTACTAGCGTCCTGGGCTACATGTGGCCCCCATGGACCACGGGTTGGACATGCTTGCTATAGACCCAACTTTGGAAAAACAGTACACAGGGGCTGCAGTGGGATGGGTAGCTTCTCTGGACTCTAAAACCACCTTTAGTCTTGCTCCAGGCATATTCCAGTTGCCATCACATGCCCAGGGACCCACCTTAGACCCTGCTTTGCTGAGGTCTTGGGCAGTGGATCTGTCTGAGTCTGGTACAGGCCAGGCCCTGAGCCTGGGCAAGACAGCACTGCACTTCTGTCAGTGGCTGCAACGGGGCTACGAGGCCACCACCAGAGGCCTGCCCCACCTGCTGATCTATAAAGGCCATGAGAGACAATGGCACCTCTGTGACCTTGAGTGGCTTAGGCTGCAAAAGGGTGGGACACCAGGGAAGGAGAGGAGCCGCCGACCATGACTGAGGTGGTCCCTCCGTCCCATATGACTTAACCAGTTCCTAACCTGTCTGGAGCAGGTTAGATGGAGGGCAAGGCCTTCTACACAGAGGAGGAACAGTGGTGACTTCAGACCCTCTAGAAAACTCCCTTCATCACCTGTATATTCAGAGGCCGTGCACTCCAACACCACTGTGGTACATGTGGGATAGAGGCTGCTGAGGACACTGAGGAGGGTCAGGCCAGGAGTTGGGAGACATATGGCACAGGGACTAGAAACAAAGACATCAGTGTCCCACGGATTGAGATTCAAATCCAGCCTCCTTAGCAGCTGGATGACCTTGGGAAGTCACTGAATCACCCTGGGTGCCAGTGTTCTCATCTGGGGATAAGAACAGCATCTACCATGTAGCTTTGTATTTATTTACTTACTTATTTGTTTATTTACTTATTTTAAAGATGTGGGGTACAATTCAGGATTCGGTATACAAGTGGTCATCGTACAGGTAAAGTCTGGGCCTCCCTTTGGTCCCCATTTTGCCTGGTTTGGAATCAGGTACCTTTATTGATATTGTGTCCCCCCCAACCCCCACCCTGGCAGTATCCCTCTACTGCCAATCCCTTTCTTATAATATTATGGTAAATGTTCAGGGTCCACTTATGAGTGAGAACATGTGGTACACAGTTCTTTGTTTCTGTGCTAGATCACTGAGTATGATAGACTCTAAATCCATCCAAGTTGCTGTGAAGTCCATATGTTTGTCCTTCTTTATGGCTGCATAATATTCCATTGTGTATGTTTTTTATGCAATTGAAGTGAGACCCTGAACGTAGTGCCTGGCCTAGAGTGATTGCTCCATCCACAGTTGTTTCCATAAGGAGTCGGTGAAAGGCTCTGTTTCTGCAGCTGTGGTACCATGAAAATAGAAGTTATTCTCAGGACTGCTTATTTCTCAGCGCATTGTGAGTTTCACTTTTTATTTTATTTCCTGTCTCTCCAGTTGCACTATAATCTCCATGAAGGCAAGGATTTGAGACTATTTTATTCACTGATGTGCCCTCAGTGCCTTCAAGACTGTCTGGTGTATAACGGAAGCTTGATTTGTTGAGTGAAATACAGAAGAAAGAGAGAGAGGAGACTAATAAAGAAGCAAAATCTTCTTACATATACAGATGGCAAGACCTGTACGGAGGAGTCGTGACAGGCCAGAGGCCTGCCCCACTTGCTGTTCTATAAAGGCCGTGAGAGACAATGGCACCTCTGTGGCCTGGAGTGGCTTAGGCTGCAAAAGGGTGGGTCGCCAGGGAGGGAGAGGAGCTGCGGACCATGACTGAGTTGGTCCCTCAGTCCCACTTGACTCAAGGTTTAACCAGTTCCTAAGAATGACCAGTCCAGAAGTGGCACCCAAACCCCACTGCTTAGTGTTTGATATTTGTTGGACATGGGTGATGTAAAAGTTCATCATATGCTAAGCCCTGTCTAGTTCTCATGCCAAGCATGGGTTCAGGCATTTCAGGATATGCTTTCAGCTGCCCGTTTAGGCTTTTAGAGACTATCAGGAAAGGTAAGAGCCAGGTAAGCACCAGATAAGAGCCACAGGAAAAGCACAAGTGGGATTCTGATTAGGCAGACCATTGGATGTGGCTTCAGTCTGCACAGGCCACTTGTCACAGGCATCTGCCTCGGCCAATGTCCTGACACTGCTACCCACGAAAAAGAAGAGGTAGCTTTGCGGTGGGCTGAGTCCCTTTTTACCTGAATTTGTCTGGAAGGTGCTAGTTGTCAACTATGTTTACCCTTATGATAGATAGTCTGTACAGAGGTGACCAAAGAACTCACCCTTGGGCTTGTGAGGTAGAGTGGCCAAATATTTGAAAATATGCTCCTTATAGCCCAGCTGGCCAGCTTACACCTGGAAGAACACTTAAGCGAAGACTTTGAGGACAGGGATGGGGAGGTGTCCCCTGAGACTGGAGGGGACCAGGAGGAAAAGGCTCAGGCTGGGGGTGGAAAGGCATCTGGGGGAAGGACAAAGCAGAAGGTTCTGCCGAGCCCAGCAGGCCAGGCTTCCCAGGGAGAGGCCCATGGTCACCAAAAGCCACCTGAGAAGAGATCTCCAGGCCCAAGGAAGTTCAAGGTGCCTGGCCTGGAGGAATTGTATCTCGCTGTGTCCTGTTTGCACTTTCCCAGATACTGACTAGGTTAGCACCTTCCTTTGTTGACTGACCCTGTGTTTCCTCTTCAGTAAAATGCCTGTTCATATTTTTTGCCCACCTTTTTTCTGAACCGTTTGTCTATTTCCCACTCCCCTCATCCCACCAGGAATGTGGGACTCTTTTTTTTTTAGTCTGGTCTCTGTGCCTAGGCTGGAGTGCAGTGGCATGATCACGACAATCATGGCTCATGGCAGCCTCAACCTCCCACCTCAGCATCCCAAGTAGCTGGTTCTATAGGCGAGTGCCACCACATCCAGCATTTATTTTTTCTTTTATTAGAGACCAAGTTTTGCTACGTTGCCCAGGCTGGTCTCAAACTCCTGGCCTCAAACAATCCACCCACCCCGGCCTCCCAAAGTGTGGGGATTACAGGTGTGAGCCACCGTACTCCACCAGAAGTGCAGGACTCTTAGGGTAGTCTTGATTCTACTCCGTCACTTATGCATTACCTATATGCTTTCTCAGCTTGGGGCTTATCTTTCGAGTTTCTTTAAAGTACCTGCAATGAACCACGGTTTTAAAATTACATGTAGTTGAAATTATGAATCTTTTATTTTATGTTTCTGATTTCTTGGGGAGTGGATCTTGTTTAAGAAATTCTTCCGTACCCCAAGATCAAAGAGATATTTGCTTCCATCTTCTTCTGGATGGAGATCCCAACCACAAGGATGCCGCTGCTGTTGTTTTGGGGTCTGTGTTGAAGACAGAGATGGACAGGCTCCAAACATGCCATGCTGTCGCTGGATGCCAGAA
This sequence comes from Cephalopachus bancanus, assembly GCA_027257055.1. NCBI lineage: Eukaryota > Metazoa > Chordata > Mammalia > Primates > Tarsiidae > Cephalopachus > Cephalopachus bancanus. Next base: position 4,280,416 of record JAPVLO010000124.1, read on the forward strand.
GGACCACTACGTCAGGGCCTGCACAACCTTAGGGGTGCCATACCTGTACACCAGCACCACCATCCGCTAGAGCGCAGATGCTAGCCCTGGTGACACTGGCTCCCAGCAGCAGTCACTGGGCACGAACTACTGTTCCTGGTCTCTCCCCTACCCCTGCTCTGGACCAGCACAAAAGGTGCCAGTGAGCCTGAAGTCATAAGATCCGGGGGACAGATTTGAGGGCCTGGGATGCTTTATCCGACCCAGGTACTCGAAATACTGTCATCAGCACAGAGCTGTCTGCTCACTACATGCCAGGATCTGCCAGGGACCATCTCACAGCTAATGATAAATCCTCCTGTCAGGGCCATAAAGGAGGGCTTTGTGACACTGTGTTAGCCTGCATCCTTCCAGGGCAGGGTTCCAGGCTGAGCTGGTCAGCCCAGGCCACTGCAGACAATGGAGCCACAGTCGGGCCGGGTTGGCCATGGAAGTCAATGTGGAGAATGGCAACAAGAAGTAAACGCCCTGGCAGCAGCCAGGTCCACACACGCCTCCCAGGAGCTGGGGGGCAGGGCGGGGCGGGTACCGCAGAGTAAACTGGGCAACTTGAATCTTGCAATGTCTGGCTAGCACCCAGGCAGCTCCACAGACACCCGCCTGGGCCTGATTTTCCTGTTCTCAGTCTCCCACGTCTGCCAGGAGGCACCTGATAAATATTCAGTAGCTCTGGCCTCAGAGCCCACGACTGGAGGACATTCTTAGGCAGTGAACCGGAGAGAAGCTGAGAGGAGAACTTTAAAGGAGCCCCAAACCTCAGCGTCTCCTTTCTGCTTGTGGTTTGGTTTTAAAGGGTCCCGGGGGTGTGGGGGAGCCAACCACCTGCAGGTCTAACCCCCTGAAGTCAACATGTGGGTTCTCTGAGCCCAGCTCTCAGGAAAGAAGGGGGTGGAAGTCAGGCTGCCTGAGCAGCCAGGCTGAGAGAAACCAGTTGGTAAATGTGGTTTTAATGGGTATTTTATTTGTTTTTTGGTTTTCTGTTTTGAGTTGGAGTCTCTGTTGCCCAGGATAGAGTGCAATGGCATGCTCACAACCACCACAGCCTCAACCTGCAGGGCTTGGGCGATCCTTCTGTCTCAGTCTTCCAAGTGGGTGGAACTCCAAGCACGCACCACCATGCTCGGCTAACTTTTTTATTTACTGTAGAGATGAGGTCTCACCATGTTGCCCAAGCCGGTCTTGAACCTATGGGCTCAGGCATTCCTCTCACCTTGGTCTCCTGAAGTGCTGGGATTACAGGCGTGAACCACTGTGTTCAGCTTTTTATTTATTTATTTATTTATTTATTTATTTATTTATTTATTTTGAGTTGGAGTCTCACTCTGTCACCCAGACTGGAGTGCAATGGCCGCTCCCGGCCACCGCAGCCTCGACCTGCTGGGATCCGGCGATCCTTCCGCCTCAGCCTTCCAAGTAGCTGGAACTACAGGCACGCGGTACCACACCCGGCTAATTTTTTATTTTATTGTAGAGATGAGGTCTCGCCAAGTTGCCCAGGCAGGACTCGAACCCGTGGGCTCAGGCAATCCACTCACCTCAGCCTCCCACCTCAGTGCTGGGATTACAGGCTGAGCCACCAAGCCCGGCTGTGCTCAGCTTTAATGAGGATTTTAAAACATCAGTACAGTCATTTCTGGGTTTTTTTAAAAAAGAAAGTGCTAAATTAAAAATTTGCATCTTCGCTCATCCTTGATCTCCCTCTGAGGTTGCACTTGAGCAGCCTCACAGTCTCCGGTCTCACTCTGCCTCCACGCCCGCCTGCTGCCCACGCAGCTTCCTGCCCTGTGCCATCCCTGCTCACCTGTCGGCCATCAGCCTCACATGGTCTCCCTTCCCTGGCACCACAGACAGTGGCTCCAACCATTTTCAGTATGAAGTGTCCTGTCTTGCTCAAAATATTTGACAGACTCCCTATCTCATAAAACATTCGACCTAGAGTCTAATATATACGAGGGGGACCCTCCCCCCCAAAACCCAGAATTATCTTTTGGAGGATGGGCCCCTTATAGTATACTCAGAATTTGTTCCTCCAGATCAAACAGTCAACCAAAATTTTTATCTGGATGTTCTGAGATGGTTGCATCAAGATTTGCAGAAGAAACATCCCGAGTTGAGGCAAACAGGTGACTGGTTCTTCCACTACAATAATGCACCTGCCTACACTGCCCTGAGTGTTCAGCAGTTTTTGACCAAAAACAGCATGACCCCCGTGCACTACCCTCCCTAGTCACCTGATCTTGCCCCAGCCAATTTTTTTTTTCTTTCCCTGTATGAAAAAAGTCCCCAAAGAAAAATGTTTTGCTGACGTGGAAGCGGTGAAGCAAAAAACAGCAGAAGCACTGAAAGGCATCAAAATTGACAAGTTCAAAAACTGTTTGGAGCAGCGGACAAAGCATCTCAATAGTATATTGCATCAAACAAAGAGTTCTCTGAAGTTTAAATGTGGAAGAATAAATACATTCTTATAAATACATTCCATTGTTTTAGGTCCCCCCTCGTATTAACCTTAAATTAGATGAATTGTATATTAGACTTATATAAAGCATCTGGGGGTGAGAAACTACATAACGTTCAAAGTGACTGTGAATTCAGTAATCACATTAAGTGCAAGTATATTTTAGACACCTTTGAAAATCAACAGGACATAGCTGTGCCAAGGTATGTTATTCATTCAGTCTAAAGACAGCAGAGAATGTGCATGAGGGTCTGCAAGCCCCTCACAAAAGCTCTAGTTGCTGGAAGAAGGGCCCAGTGTCCTGAGGCTCGAGTTTGGAGCATACTCTGGGTCCCTCCACTGAGGTAGTACAGGGCTCTTGGACCCAAGTCTCCAGGGCACCTGGTAATCATGTGGATTTGGGTCGGGCACAGTGGCTCATGCCTATAATCCCGGCATTTTGGGAAGCCGAGGTGAGAGGATCGCCTGAGCCCATGGGTTCGAGACCAGCCTGGGCAACTTGGCGAGACCTCATCTCTACAATAAATGAAAAAATTAGCCAAGCATGGTGTCTCACACCTGTAGTTCCAACTACTTGGAAGGCTGAGGTGGAAGGATCGCCTGAGCCCAGCAAGTTGAGGCTACGGTGACCGTGAGTGTGCCACTGCACTCCAGCCTAAGTGACAGAGTGAGACTCCAACTCAAAATAATAATAATAATGATAATAATAATCTGGATTTGGTCCAGGCTTTCTGCTGCTAAGGAAGTTCTTGCCAGATCTGGCCTTGGTGGGAGTCAGAGGTTCTTTACCATTTTTGGACCACAGACCCCTTTGGAGTGACAGCTTTGAAGGTATCCCCTGTAACGTACATTACAATTCAGTTCTGGAGTCTCTGCGTAGCATCATGGACTCCACATGGCAATTACCAGGACTGAGAGGTTCCAAAGTTCTCCTAGTTCTAAGAGTCTAGTTTATAACCTGCTTGGGGCCTATTGGACTTCGATTCTCTGGCAGAGCCACTGTGGAAAGTGGGAAGACATGTCTTCTTCTCCACCACCAGCATATGGTCAGCAGGGACTGTGGAGAGTGTCATGGTGCCACCCTGTGCTTCTGTCCTGAAACTGCGCCTTCTCTGGGGCTCATGCTCAGGGCCACACTGCCCACCTTCCACTTTCACTTTCTACCACTCTCTTAGCTCTTGATTTTGACCCAGCCATACTGAGCTCCTTACATTCCTGCCTCAGCACCTTTGTACTGACTATTCCCTCTTCCTGGAGGTCTGGTTTTAAAGCCATATATGCAAGTGCAGTTTGCACAGTCAGATGAATCAAGAAAAGAGCTAAATTTTTATGAAGGTGCTTTTATTTTCATTTGGCCTAAGATTGAGAAAATGTCCTCTGAGTACGTTGAATAGTTTTTTTTACAAATTTGAGACAGCTTTGAGAAGAGATTAATAAAGATGATAGAGGGCACATTAGTCAGTTCTTGTTAAGCGTTGCTGCAATAACAACCTCAAAATCTCAGTGGCTAACAACCACGCAAGTATTTTTCACTCAACTTACTCTTCCCTGTGGGTCAGCTGAGGCTTTGCTCCATGGCTTTGCTTCATGGCAGAATGGAGGAGCGAATGAACTGCTGGGAAGTCTCACTTCTATCCCCTTAAAGGAGACAATGATGTTGGGCGAAGGGGCAAAGGAGCCAGGGAATCCCCTGCTTCTTTCATGTCAACAGCCTTTCTGAGGAAAGGAAGGCTAAAAGGGCTGGAGTGGAAGAAATACTAACGCTCTTGCCTTCCCAGAGCAGGACTGAAGCTGTCACTACTGCACAGCAGGGTGGGTACAGCGGTGAAGGGTGCAGTGGTACAAGAGGGACACACACACACACAATTTTGGGGGGGTACTGTACAACCCCAGAACCTTTCTACTTCAACTACATCAAGAGGGAGGAAAGGCTGGGCTCGGTGGCTCAGGCTATAATCCCGTGCTTTGGGAGGCCGAAGTGAGTGAATTGCCTGAGCCCGCGGGTTCGAGACCCGCCTGGGCAACTTGGCGAGACCTCATCTCTACAATAAATCAAAAAAATTAGCCAGGCGTGGTAGCACACACCTGTAGTTCTGGCTACTTGGAAGGCTGAGGCAGAAGGATCGTCAGAGCCCAGCAAGTCGAGGCTGCAGTTGCTGGGAGGGGCCAGCTCTTGTCTGGGTGACAGAGTTGAGACTCCAAAAAAAGAGAGAGAAAGGAGCTTCTGGGTGCCATCAGAAGATTTCCGGCAACAAGAAGAAGGAAAATGATCCAAAGGGAAGCAGACACCAGGAGAAGAGAGGATGTGGCACACGTGTGGGGTGTGGCAGTCATTAACTTGACCGTCTTTCCAGCTTCTCACCTGAACTGCCTCTCACAGCAAAACCGACATCAGAATGGTCCACCTGGAACACTGATGGGTGATTTGTTTCCTTCTCTGGAAAAATCTCTTTTCTCAGCCACAGGAAAACAAGTTTCAAAGTTGATTGGGAAAGCGGGGGGTGGGGTTCAGATATGGAAAGAATGAGAAGGGAACAGATGGTGCCTGCTAAGACGACCAGATTTTTTTCCCCCAGTTAATCTGGGAATGACCTAATTTACATAGTATTTGCATAAATTTCCATTTCAAATTAAAGCTGTCCCAACTTCAAGTATGCAGGAGAAAATAAATGAGATCAAGCAATCTACTGTAATTGAACTCAAACCGGTCCTGACTTCTGTGAAATGCAGGTCAGATGTTTAAGCCCTGGCATATCAGAGGGAAGGAAGTCGGCCCACTGTCCCGCCACAGGAGCGAGACTGGAGAAAGCCTCTCTCCACCTCTGAAATTGGAGAAAGTCACCCCAAGGTTCTGGGTCAGAAGAGTGGGCTGATGAGGAAATTCTACCTGTCCTCTGCTCCACTTCTCCTTCCATTGCGGTGCCTTCTTAGGAGGAATCAAAACTAGGAACAGAGCAGAAAAGGTAGAGACACTCTCCCAAAGTCAGAGTGGCCTAGCCAGAGGGACTCACATGGAGGAAAGGCCCAGCCTCTTCTCAGCACAGTAGGCTGGGCACTTGAGTGGGGGCTCAAGTGCATGAGACACAGGGACACGCCCCTGCATGGTGTGCTGGGCTGTTTGTGTTGCCTGACTCCTTTGCTCGCCTTCTTTTAGTCACCAAATTCCAAACCCCATCACACAGCCTCTAAGATACCCAAACATACGTGAGTGTAGAGGAACGTTCACACAGACACCTCCACACACGCCCTGGGGGGTTACCACCAGCCTGTCCTACCCAGTCCCAACCTAGCAACGGGAACTTTGGGAGCCTAGGATGTATCCGTCACCTTGTTTGCGAAATGTCCAGCCCCTTTCTCTATGTCTTGGGCTAATTCAGATCTGGAGAAGCTGCAAGAGAGGTGAATTCCTCAGGTAGGTCAGATACAGACAGAGCCAGAGTTGGAGGCAGGGACTAGGCCATGCTCTGTAGGGAGTTGTCACCTGGGGCGTGCTAGCTGCTGCAGAAAGAAATCCCCACATGTTGAAGGAAGGCCAGCCGGCAGCCCCAGGTGCTACTGGCTTTCATAGAGGCTAAGCGGTCAAGTGGACTTGAATCTGCCCCTCAGGTGATCCTCTGATGAGATGTCCAGAGTGCTGGCCTCCAAGTCCACAGGGACTGTCTCCCTTCCTCACTAGTTGACTCTTCTGCACTTAGCATCCCTGTTTTCCAACCCCTTCAGCCCAGAGAATCCAGGCGGAAGAAACCTTGTTCTCTTTCAGAATATTCCCCTGACAGTTTCGGCTGACAGTCCTCAGGCCTCCCTGGCCCTGAAGTTAAAGCCGGGAAGGCTTCCTGACTCCCCTGAAACAAGAGCACAGAACAGCCAGCTGCTTCACTGGGGTGGCAGGGAGTTTGAGGAAAGGAGGCATAAAGAGAAAAACATACCAGGAAAAAAAATTGTTCATTAATATTTCAAAAATGTATTTTGCTACACAGTTTGTTGGAAAATAAGGACCCAAGGTCACACAAGCCAAAAGAAAGAAAAAAGACTAGCCAAAAGAGAAAAGTGTGGCTAGCAAGATGAGGAAAGAAGAAAAGATGGAGTCATCAGAATCTAATGCTGGTGGATTTTTCCAGGCTGTATCCTCTGAGCCCCTGCTTCAGCCCCAAATGCTCTGGTCCAGGCCATGTAGTGTGTGAGAGCCCATCAAAGGTCTTTGGGCAGCTGCTACATGGCTGCTCACCCACTCATGCGCTTAAGAAGAATTCCCCATACAATGGCACCACACAGATGCCCCTGCTGGCCAAAGAGAAGGCTCAGGAAAGCCAGGCATTCTCACTATTCTCACGCAGTCAGCCTTTATTTGTTTATTTATTTAATTTTTTTGATTCGAGGTCTCACTCTGTCACCCAACCTGGAGTGCAATGGCATGATCACAGCTACTGTAGCACACACCACCATGCCCAGCTAATTTTTTGATTTTTTTGCAGTTACTCAGAAAGCAGAGGTGGAAGGATCGCCTGAGCCCAGGAGTTCGAAGCTGCAGCAAGCCATGACTGTGCCATTGCACTCCAGCCTGGGTGACTAAAAAAAAAAAAAAAAAAAAAAAATCATTCTTAGTTCACAGGCTGCACAAAAACAAGCAGCACACTAGACTTGGCCAGCAGGCTGGGCTTTGCTTTAAACAAACCCAGAAGCAGAAGGTTGGGTCTTCTTAAATGGAAATAGAGTATGTTGATTTTTTTTTCTTTGAGTCGAGTTTCACTCTGGCTGTTAATGTCTCGTAAATGTTGCCCAGTGCAAGTATTTTCATATGCATACACTTATATACCTATGTCATACTGACTGTAATGTAAAGCATATTTCTTGCAGGGGATCATGGTCAAGAAGTTTGAGAAGCCCTGTTCTGATGAATATGGGGGAAGAGAGGGACTGCATTTTCAGACACTTGAATCGTCCTGAGTCTCACATTCCTCTCTCCACTCCTGGGCCCTTGTGGGTTTCTTTGCTGATCCTCCCTGAGAGCCACTGGTCGGATGCCCTCGTAGTGATGCTCTGGCAGACAGGGTGCCAGTGAGAGATGGAGGGACACGTCACACCTCACTTTCATTCTCTACACCCCCACCGCCCAAGTCTTGTTCACTCAGTGCCTTGGGTAGAACACGATGGTCTGCAAACATGTTGAATGAATGAATGAGTTAATTCCAGACAGCAGGGCTGCAGGTGTGAAGGCCCTGAGACGTGAGGGAGTATGGCACAACGGTGGAACTGAAAGAGACTCAGTGAAAGATCTTAATGCCTGTTTTCCAACAACACTGCCTAGCCTAAGCTTACACATAGGTCCATGAAGGACCTGGTCAGGTTTCCAGGCAAAGAATTCTCCTCTCCCCGTTTGTCAGGTAGCAAAGAGGCTTTTTCCCCAGGTACCCAAGCTGCTTGCAAACATTTGGAACTCACCTTGGCATGAGGAAAGAGATATCTATATCACAAGTGAGAAATACCAGTTGTTCTCAAAGGCCATTGGCTTCAGGAAGACAGGGAACTGCATTTCAGCAAGCCAACCAAATGATTCATTTCTGGCCAGGCATGGTGGCTCACGCCTGTAATACCAGCACTTTGGGAGGGTAAGGTGAGAGGATTGCCTGATCCCGGGGTTTAAGACCAGCTTGGGCAACTCGGTGAGACTTCGTCTCTACGATAGATCAAAACATTAGCCAGACCTGGTGGAGCATGCCTGTAGTCCCAGCTACTTAGAAGGATCGCCTGAGCCCAGCAGGTTGAGGCTGCTGTAGCTGTGAGTCTGCCAGCTACAGCAGCCTAGACTCCAGCCTAGACAACAAAGTGAGATCCTGACTCAAAAAAAATCAGTTTCTGTGGAACTTGGAGAGCAGCCAGGCAGGTGGTGCTGGACTAAGTGCTGAAGTGACACACAGGGTGGGCCTTGGCTCGGAGCAGATCTTGGGAGGGAGAAAGGAAAAGGACTATCCTAGGATCATTGACAGAAGCAGATCTAGCCTCTATCCTCACAGATATCCTCCTGCATGAAATGTTCTCCCTTCAAGACGCCCGCCCTTTCCTTGGCTTTGTGCCTCTGAGCTTGATGGTGGCACGACAGGTGCGATCCACGGTCACTGACACCTTACTGGCCCAGAGGCGGAGGTTCCAGAGAGGCCTCTGATCCAAGTCCCATGGAGAGGCTTGATACCTCACCCAGGTGTCCTGCCAGGTGGGCCCCTTCTGGGTTCCTCCCCTCATGTTTGAGACAATTCCATAATATCACACAGCAAGGGTGAAGGAATACGTTTTGGAGATGGCCTATAGGCAAGCAAGAAGATTGAAGCAAGCCCGTGTCTCCATTCCATCATCCTTCCTGGGGGTGAGCGAGGCCTACCATGTGGGGCTGCATTCCCTTCCTTCTCCCCGTTCATGGAGGACCACAGAGGCTGCTTGTGGTCCTCAGGCAGAGAAGATACGCAGGCACTGTCTGAATGTTGCAAAGCTCCCTGGGCATGGAAAGGGGTGAGGGAGAGGAAGCCTCTAGTCCCACAGGGAAGGGAACTTGGGGGCAGCCCCGCCCACCTGGAGGAGGCCTGACCCCAGCTGGCTCCCAGACCGACCAGGGCACAGAGCTCCCAGGGTCTCACTCCAATGGTGCTGCCTTTGCCCTGCCAACCTAGGGAGAGCTGCATGCCTCTCAAGTGTCTAGGTCTGCCTCCAGCACGGATCTCTGAACAGCAAGCCGATTGTCTGAGGCCCTTGATGGGCAGGGTCTCCCAAGGGCTTGTGGGTACACTAAAAGCCCCAGTCACTACTGGGTAACTTCAACAACAAACTGGGACTCCATGGCTGCCTAGAGTCCACCAGTAGGCTGGCAGGGACCTTCCAACATGACCCGGGGGCGAGGCTCGAGAAAGATAACAGAACTTTTCCTCCCTCCTCTCAGAGAGAGCGTTCTTGGTTCAGTGTTTTGTTCTGTTTTATTATTTTATTTTATTTAGGTGAAACAAACATCTGGTACACAGATCCTTATACATTTTAAATGCCTCTCTAACCCCTTTCGGGGGTTGTAACCCCTCCCCTCTCCCATCCTGCATGTTAATTTGAATATGAACTTAATGGACACTAAATAAGTCAGCAAAGATGCTGTTTTTAGTGCAGCTGAGCAGATGTGTTTCCGGGAAAATGTGCCTGCATGGGCAACATCACCGAAAGGCACCTCTAGTTCGCGCCCTTCCCCCCAGGGGAACCCAAAGAGAAGCCAGGCACAGCCAGCCCAGCGCGATGCCATGGGGGAGAGCACAGGGCAGCTGCTCTTTCTGGGGGAATTTAAGTGTGAATGCCACCCCTTCTCCTGCAGGGCCCTCCCCTGCATGAAGCTTCCCCTCCCTTCCTTATTGGGCAACTGCCAGTCATGGTGCCAAGGACTCCGGGGTCCTGCAACAAGGAAGAGAGCCCCGACTTCAAGTGGCACACAGGCCAGTCCGATGCTGGAGAAATAGTCGGCGCTCAGTCATTTTAATGGATTGAAACCAGAGATAAGGCTCTCAAATTTCACCCCAGCCAAGTTCTAGCACTTGAAGGGATTCTGGGTAAAACAAGACAAGCCAAGAAGCACTCAGCTTACTTAGCCTGGGTAGACTCATACCAGGTTTGAAGGATTCTTGTCTGAAGTCTGACGTTCCCAGTTTGGTACTTGCAAAGACTCCAAGAGGCTCCCGAGGAGCTGAAAGCTGGAGCAGTCACCCAGGCTGGCTTTGTCCACTCTGCCCCACCAGGACTGTTCCCGAAAGTTCACTGGTGATGGGGACGCGGGGTGAGGCACAAAGCAGCCAACATCTACAGCCTGCAGCTACGAGATGGGCTTGTGGGGTCCTTGTTTTCCCAAGGAGCACAAGGCTCCCCCTCATCAGATACAGTGCTCACAGGAGGAACAATAAGGGCCCGATCTGGTCCCAGTGCTGCTCACTGGGCTTCACTTTTTTGTGTGTGTGTGATTTGGGGTCTCGTGCCCAGGCTGGCGTGCCTTGGCATGATCACAGCTCACTGCAGCCTGGACTTCTTGGGCTTAGGTGATCTTCCCACCTCAGCCTCCCAAGTAGCTGGGACTACAGGCACATGCCACCACCCCTGTCTAATTAATTTTTAAATTTATTTATTTATTTATTTTTTTTTTACAGCCCAGGTCTCGTTATGTTGCCTAGGCTGGTCTTGAACTCCTGGGCTCCAGCAATCCTCCTGCCTTGGCCTCCCAAAGTGCTGAGATTACAGGTGTAAGTCACTGTGACCCCTTCTTTGCAGATTTAAAACTCCATGCAGAGTCTTCTCTAAACTCTGCCAGACCCACAGGATTGTTATTTGGTGAGGTATGTGCAATCGAAAAGCACTGCACAGCCGGGCTCGGTGGCTCAACCTATAATCCCAGCGCGTTGGGGAGGCTAAGGTGAGTGGATTGCCTGAGTGCGCGGGTTCGAGACCCGCCTGGGTAACTTGGCGAGACCTCATCTCTACAATAAATAAAAAAAAATTAGCCAGGTGTGGTAGCGCGCACCTGTAGTTCCAGCTACTTGGAAGGCTGAGGCAGAAGGATCGCCGGAGCCCAGCAGGTCGAGGCTGCGGTGGCCGGCAGTGGCCACTGCACTCCAGTCTGGGCAACAGAGTGAGACTCCAACTCAAAAAAAAAAAAAAAAAAAGAAAAGAAAAGCACTGCACACATCAACTCTTACAAGGACGATGAGTCTATGAGCTCTGGGTACTCCTGGGCCATCACCTTCCAGATACCATCTTAGTGCAGGGGTCCCCAGCCCCAGGCCAAGGCCAGTACTGATCTGTGGCCTGTAGAAACTTGGCTGTACAGCCGGAGGTGAGCGGTAGGCAAGGGGGAGAAGCTTCATCTGTATTTATAGTTGCTAAGCATCACTTGCATTATGGCCTGAGGTCCTCCTCCTGTCAGATCAGTGATAGTATTAGATTCTCATAGGGGCTCGAACCCTATTGTGGGATCAGCTTGCATGTTCCTTATGAGAATCTAATGCCTGATGATCTGAGGTGGCCCTGAGTCAGTGATACTAGCTGGGGAGCGGCTACAAATACAGATTAGCATTAGCAGTGAGGCTTGACTGCAGAGACCGTAATAAATCAATTGCTGCAGACTCATATCAAAACCCTATCAGGGAGTGGCAAGTGAATTGTACTTTATCCAATTGTACAGTTTCATCTGGTGGCAGGCTTTAAGTTAGAATCTAACACTTGTATTAGTCCACGTGGCCCACCCATTATTTTATTTACCACTTCTATCTGCACTACTTTTTTTCTATGGTGAGTTGCATAATTATTTCATTATATATCACAATGTAATAATAATAGAAATAAAGACACAATAAATGTTATACACTTGAATAATCCTAAAACCATTCCCCTCCCCACTCCCCTGCGGCCCCATCCATGCAACAATTGTCTTCCACGAAACCCGTCCCTGATGCCAAAAAGATTGGGGACCACAGTCTTAGCAGATTTGCCAGCTCCTTAGATTAGCGATTTAACAGAAGCCTAGCTAGCCCAGATTAGGTGCCCCAGAACCTAGACTTGGGGGCCTGTCCTGTTAAGCCCCTTTTATAGAGCCAGGTGATGTTCACAGACCAGGGTGAATAGCCAGAGGCAGGGCCTCCTCTTCCCATCCTCTACTCTGAAAGTCCCACGCTCAGTACATCAAGCAGCAACATGCCCTAAAAGAAAAGCCTAAACTGAAGAATGGCGGATCCTTTCTGCTGGTCAGCGTTCCAGACATATTCCACTTGGCGAACCGCCCAAGTTCAGACTTGCACCTTCCTTCTGGCTGTTGTCTTGGCATTTCTCTGGAACCTCGGGACAGTTGGCCCGAGGCACTTGGAAACAGGAGGAACATGGCTAGGAGAAGCCCATGGTGCCTGGTCACAAAGTTTCCACCACTCTCCCTTGGAAGGGCTCCAAAGTGCAGGCTGCCCCAGCAGATTTCTGGGGAAAAGATCTAATAGCTTCCAGGGGAAAACCCACCTAGCCAGAAAAAACAGCAAGCATTCCCTGAGTGCTTACTTTGTATGTGATCTCAGGTAATGTACACACACCACTATGGGGCCAATTTATTGTCATCCTCATCCCCGTTTTACGCAGTAGGAAACAGAAGCTCAAAGATGTTAAACAGTGCTCGCTTCAGCAGCACATATACTAAAATTGGAACAATACAGAGAAGATTAACATGGCCCCTGTGCAAAGATGACATGCAAATTTGTGAGGCGTTCCGCATTTTTTTTTAAAAAAGGTGTTAAACAATATACTTGAGGTTACAGTGTTAATAATGGCAGAGCCAATATTTGAGCCCGAATGCATCAAATAGCAAAGTCCACACCCTTAACTACAAAGTCATGTCTTCTCCAGAGTAGGAGCAGGCATCTTGATGCGGTTCACTTAGACTAGAGGACCATTTTGTTTGTTTTGAGACACTCACTTGGCAAGAAAAGTCAAATTTGTCACCAGAACCTGATGGATTAAATAAATCAGCTAAACAAAGACACTACAACTTCGGAGAAACAAACTACTAAGGTTTGGGAAGTTGTAGCTCTAGGATTCTAAGAGCTTTGTTATACAAAAAGGATTAAATTTTAGTGACAGCATTCCAGGCTTTGGCAGAAGTCAGCCAGTGGAAGATGTAGTTGCCTCAGCTTGATATGCGGCCCCACCAGAATACATCATTCTCCCCGGGACGATGCGGGAACATTCAAGCCAGACAAGGGTACTTCTGGTACGGCCCACCCTCCTCACCAGATTCCCTCCTACTGCCAGCCCTGGTAGTTAGGGATTCTATTTTAAGAAAGGAGGTGTGTTGGTGTCTTTCAGTCACTAAAAGATCACACAGTTAATGGCAGAGCTGCTGACCCTTTGCACGCAGGGCTAGCCTGAAACAGGCCTTTCAGGTGGAACTTCCTGGCTGTTTTGAAAGCACTTTGGCTTGAAGCTGGAGATTCAGAGTCACCTTAGAGGCTTGGTGCTGTGCCATGGAATAAACTAGAAACAAACCTGATGCCAGTAAGTCGATATCCACAGCCCTGCTCCCAGTTACAGGGGAAATGTGCCCATGTCTGGATTGGAAGAAGGAATTGAAGATGCTCAACTCTCAACTCTCAATGCTCAACTGTCATGATCTCTAAAAGCCACTGGACCCACAGTGAAGGCTACAGGTGTGTGCTCTGTGTCAGGGAAAAAGGGGTATCTAAATCAATGCCAAGCAATTCCTCTTTCCTTACTGTCCCTCAAAGTCAGCCCTTTGGCATCTGGAAACTAGAAATTGATGTTTCCAGAGGCAGCCAGTGAGTGTGATGCAGGAAGAAGAGAAGTGTTGAAGGTGAAGCCAGTCCTTGGCAGTTATTATTAACATCCCATCCCCTATCACTATCATGATTTTCTTCTATTATTTACAGCATTGGAGAATGTACCAGATGCATCAGTCATGGTAGCTATCATACCCCCATTCCTAGCTAAGAAAAACTGCCCAGACATAGCCCCCAAGGAGGGATGTGTCCCCAATATGGCCCTCACTCACAGTTTGTTTTGTTTTTAGCCCGTGACCCACCCCCTCTTGGCCACCTGTGACTGGACAGGAGTAGATGTCGTGCCCAGGGTGTCCTATCCAGGGACTGGCCAGAATTGTCAGATGTGGTCCAGCTCAACCAATACTGCCCAGATGAGAATCAGAATTAGATCAATCAAATTAGCTTTTCCTCTCAAGTAACTGATTTTAGAAATAGAGAAAAAAGTGAGTCAACTCATAACAGGACAAAAACCACGAAGACACACTTAGAAGAGGAGTGAAGAGTGAAGTCTCTGAGTCATACTTACGTCAGAGTCCCAGGACTCATCCCAAAATACCTCTGCACACTGGTTGGCGGCATACCCTTCACAGGTGGGTAACACATTGTGCTCAAGGTGGAACATGTACCTTTTGTTGCAATTGAGGATATATATTGTTACAACAGCGTTTGTGGGACAGAATGTTGGGAGGAGTACTTCGTGCAGAATGGGAGAATCCCAAACATGCACATTGCAGGGAAGAGGTGGAATATAATGCTGAGTGCCAACACAACCACGTTTCCCAGAATGTGTGAAAACTCTGCTTTGTGAGTACAGAACAGAGCACAGTTGGGGCCATAACAGCTATCCTCAAATAAAGACACGGGCTTGCAGAGTAACCAAGTGAACACTACGGTTAGTATGGATGTAATTTAGTCCCTTTAAAAGTTTGCCAAAAATTCTAGGATTCAAACACACGCCATTGTATTAGTGAGGACCCTTTGGGTTTCAAGTAACAGAAACCCAACTCAGATTAACTTACAAAGGAATTTATGGTTCACATAATAGAACAATCTAAGGAGAGAACTGACTTCAGTTATGGCTGGATACAATTGTTCAACGTCATCAGGAATGACTATTTCTCTAGCTCTTACTTTGCCTTCCTCTGGTTGGCATGATTCTTCGGTTGGCAGGCTCTTTCCACCCTTGACGGGGTGACGGATGTTGGCTTCGCGCATCAAGCCTACCTCCTTCCGCTTAAGCAGAATCAGCGGGAAAACAGTAATTCCCTAAATCTATAACTCAAGTCCCAGGAATAGCTCTCATTGGTCCACCTTGGGACATGTATCCACCCCTGAACCAATTACAGGAGCCAGGGAGAAGCTGCGATCTGATTGGCCTGGGCTGGGTCATGTGTCCAGTCCTGGCGCTGGGGTATGATGTCAGCCCCACCAGAACACAGAGTTTAATGGCAGGAAATGGTTGTTGCTGGAGGGGTGTTGAACAGGCAGTAACAGCAAATATAATAGTTGAGTACAACCTCTCTGGAGCAAAGATCCTTGAACTCCTGACATTAACCTTTTAATAGCTGCCTTGAATGCGGAATAACTTTCTAATCACAATTTTCATGAGGTCTAACCATATTTTCATGATGGGTTTATCAATCACAATTCTTATCTACCAACAACAAAACCCACTCTGGTTTTTTAAATAGAAAACAATTTTATTGAAGCATATGAGTGACTCACAGAATCTCCCGCAGGGTCGGAGAAATGGGGCTTGGGGATCTGCTGCCACGAACAACAAATTCCCACCTGTCTGGTCACAGGCTTGGCCCCGCTGCCTTTGGTGCATGTTATTGCGAGCATCTCTGCCCCCGCTGCCTCTGGGTTCCGTGTCCCTCTGCAGCGCTCCACCCTGTCCCCACGTAGCGATCCTACTCAGACGCCATTCCATTGCCTTTCTCACTCCTCCAGACTGAAGTCACGCAATGCTGCATCCAATCGGCAGGGTCTATTAGTCACATGCCTGTGTCCTAGCTGGTGTCAGCAGCAAAGGGGTCTGGGTAACTGAGTTCTGATCTCCACCCTGGTGAAGTGGCATATTTCTCAAATAAGAAGTTTCTTCAAATGATACCGGGCTGCTGGCACCAATGTGACCCCCATCCACCATACCACCCCTGGAACAGACAGATCTTCTCCCTCTTCTGGGTTGTGGAGAGACCAAGCAATGGAGCCACGGCTTTTTATTTTCATACGTAGCCTCCCAAGAAATTTGTGAATCCCTGTTTTTTGTGACCAAAGAAACTCAGTAAGCACAACACAAACTGGCCAACAAAATGTGGACAAAATGTAGCTTGGGGGTAGTGGTTTCCTACCCTGCAAGATTGGCTCAGAGAAGCTCGTGGCTTGTTTTTCAAATGGAGAGTCTCCAGCCCAGATTTTGAGGGATCTGGAAAGAATGACCAGGTGGAGTCCTCCCGGGAATGCCAACCCACAGACATTTAACAGGCCTTGTTCTAGAACTCAACAAAAGCCGCACTGGGCTCCCATTTCACCACAAACCACCCCTGGCTATTAACAAGAAGCTAGGTTGCCAGGTGTGGGCTCCCTAGCAGGTGTCTTCCTAGTCTGATAAATTTCCTCTAGAGGCACTTCCAGGGGATTGACTCACCAGGCTTGCCTCCTGTGGCTTGTCCACTGCTCGCTCAGGAGCTGGAGTCATTCAGTTAAGAAATCGTTTTTGAGTATCATCTGTGTCCCAGGCACTGTGCGAACACTGGACATACTCTGTCCCCAGGGAGCTTTCAGACAAGGAAATTACCCAGAGCTTAAATGGCAAGGATGGAAAGTAAAATGTTAAAGTGCCTTTATCCAGAAAGAGACGTGTAGTTTTCATTTTTAAGCAGATTTATTGATCAGGGTCACTGTGGAAGCTCAGGTCTTTGCCCTTAATATAGACACACAGTCATTACATTTTCTGAACACGTAGACTGACAAATGTCTGCCTGGATCATTTATTGTGCAAAAGTCATCTCAAGTTATTACCATTAGATACATCTAGCTATATACAAACGAAAAGAATAAAAACAGAGGAAATAATGACCACTTCAGAAAATCTAGCCAGTTGGATGTGCGTACCTGGCGACTCTTGGGGTGAGCATTAGAAAGTCCAGGCTTTTCCTAGGGGTCCCAGGCCCCCACCCTTGGCCATGTGCGGAACTTCCCTCTTGATATTAACATGTTTCATAAAGGACGAAGGTGGACACTTGTGCAAAATGTGGGCCTTGACAGCAGGAGCAAAAAGAGAATGTCTGCTGTAGACTCCAAATCTTCTGAACGGCCCATTTCCGCACAGGCGGCAGTGCCCCCGGGTACCGCTAGGTGTCGCTGTGAACCCGTGAGAGCGGGGCCTCGCCCTGAGGGCGCACGTCAGCTCGGTCTGTTTTCAATCAACACGTTGTCAGTTTTTCTCCCTGAGGCCCCAGGGGTGTGCTAGGAATTTTTATTTCTTGAGAAATACTGTGATTCAGCTGCCCTTTGTTGGCCCTGCTCGAGGGAATGAAGGTTGTGCATGCTCCTGCCAGTCCCCGAGGCAGGGGGCCCCCCTGCAAGTCTTCCGGCCCACAGCCTCTGCCTCTCTTCGTCTTCAGCCCCCCTTTTCAATCTTCCTCTCCTGATGCCCAGTGACACCAGTGCGCTGCTCAGTGCAAAGATCCCCATCCCAGCCGGGCTCGGTGGCTCAGCCTGTAATCCCGCGCCTTTGGGAGGCTGAGGTGAGTGAATTGCCTGAGCCCGCGGGTTCGAGACCCGCCTGGGCAGCGAGACCTCATCTCTACAATAAATCAAAAAATCAGCTGGGCGTGGTAGCGCGTGCCTGTAATTCCGGCTACTCGGAAGGCTGAGGCGGAAGGATCGCCGGAGCCCAGAAGGCCGAGGCTGCGGTGGCCGGGAGCGGCCACTGCACTCCAGTCTGGGCAACAGAGTGAGACTCCAACTCAAAAAAAAAAAAAAAAGATCTCCATCCCGGAAGCCTCCTTCAGTCCTTAATTTCAAGGTACCCACATCAGCTCCCAAATAAATTGGCTTACACATTCTGTCATTGCCCTCCCCTTTTGAGTCCACTCCCAGCCTTGCCCTCTTCTTTTATTTTTTTATTTTTTATTTTTGAGTTGGAGTCTCACTCTGTCGCCCAGAATGGAGTGCAGTGTTCATGGCCACCAAAGCCTCGACCTGCTGGGCTCAGGCGATCCTTCCGCCTCAGCCTTCCAAGTAGCTGGAACTACAGGCACTCTACCATGCCTGGCTAATTTTTTGATGTATTGTAGAAATGAGGTCTCGCCAAGTTGCCCAGGCTGTTCTTGAACCCATGGGTTCAGGCAATCCCCTGATCTCGGCCTCCCAAAGTGCTGGGATTACAGGCTTGAGCCACCGGCCCTCTTCCTTCAAAGAAGCCACACAATTATGGCAGTGTTGGTGTGGGAGCAGCAAGAGCTCCATGATCTTACCAGGTCTTTCAGGCCCTATTCCTGGCATACAGGGGCTTAAAAGTCAGGCCTGCTTTCAGATTCCGGCTCCCTCTGCCACTCACTGTGAGACCTTTGGCAGGTCACTCACCTTTTCTGAGTCTCAAGTCTTCATGTGTAAATTAGGTAGTGTCTACAGATGCATACATTAAGTAGAATCATAAATGTGAAGCCCCCACAGGATCTGGCATGTAGTAGGCATCCTGTAAACACAAAGTGATTTTTATTATGACTTCAGGGACACTTACCTGGTCGCATGAACACATACTCAACCAAAGTCATAGATCTGGGACCTTGACTCTCCTGAGCCTGTGGCAAGATGGCGTATCAAGGAAACAAAATTCAGGGGCATGTGTTCAGAGATACCAAGCATCTCGTGGATTCTTGCCCTCTCTATTTATGTCAACAGTGATCAACTTGTTCCAAGCCCAGCTGGGAGCTGTCTTGGTCAACAGCCATAGCTTGCTTGGCAAAATGCCACGATAGCTATCCTGAGGCCTTTCAGAAAAAGGCCACTTGTGGGTGGAGCGGCCACTCACTGCCGCCTCCAGAAGATTTGGTAAGATACTTCCTGGTTTCCAGTTACCACATTGCTGCCGTGGTTTTTGGGGAGTGGCCACAGGGTGGAATCCTGACCTTGGTGCCCTGTGGCTGCTCTCCGCAGGTCCTGAGGTCACATCCCCTGGAAAGCTTGGGGAAAGGCAGAAAGATGGAAGAGCCCGTCGTGTACAAGGGGCATTTCTGGACCACTCACCAGAGGCTAAAAGACAAAAAGTGAGGCTGTGCCCCTGCTGGCCAACGTGGGTCACTGCAGCCCTGTCAGCCTCTGGGAAGAGGCTTTCTCGGTGACCTGGATCTCGGCTTGGAAAACACTTGAATAATCATAGTCAAGATGAAACTGCTTTTGTTGAGCGGCAGACAGGTGGGGAATGTGCACAGAACAGAAAAAAGAATACGCTTTGCCTCTTATGTTGCCCAAAAGCTGTGTGCTGTGCTTGGCAGGGCTGCAGGAGGCCAGTGTCTATTTCAGACTCCAACCCAAGCCTTGCAGGACAGGCCACTCTCAGAGCACAGCGCTTGTCCAGAGACTGGTATGGACCTGTGAAGGGTTGATTCCACAGCCATGAGAAGCCTTGGCCTTCTGGGGCTGAGAGCTATTTGGCCAGGGTTTCAGCTGGGTGTCCAGTCACCTGAACCCTCTTTTCATCAGGACAAAGATCTAATCAAAGGCCATTGCTGATCCCTAGAGTCAGAGGAGACACACACAGTTGTTGTCCTGGCTCTGCGACCTCCAGACAAGTCATCTATACTCTCTAACCTTCGGTTTTTCTCACCTGTAAAATGCATATAATCCTCAAAGTGTAGACCATCCTCAGAAAAGTGCAGTGAGGATCAGGGGGTCATGTAGGTGGAGCACCTGGCTCACGCTGGGCATGTCATTGCAATCATGAGGTTTCCAGAAGCCCATCTGCGGGCCGCTCGGGTGTCTGGTCCACCAGCAAACCTGACCATGCTCAGAGTCCTCCAGCTGAAGTAGGCAGAATCTGGGAAGGGCTGAATGCCCGACGCTGCCACCCAGGCTGAGGGTACCTCATTTATCTGTTGGAAAAGCTTATGAAACCTGCATGTGCTGCTGGTGGTAATGTGAAATGGTGCAGCCACAGTGGAAGACAGTCTGGCAGGTTCTTAAAAAGGTAAACATAGAGTTACCATATGACCCAGCAATTCCATTCCTGGGTATATATACCTGAGAGAAATGAGAACGTATATCCACATAAGAACTTGTGCACAGACGTTCATTGCAGCATTATCTATAATAGCCAGAAGGTAGAAACAACCCAGATATCCATCAACTGAAGAATGGACAAATAAAATGTGGCATATTCATGCAATAGACTGTAATTCTGTCATAAAAACGAATGAAGTACTGATACATCTACAATGGTGATAAATCTTGAAAACAGCCAGGAGCCGTGTCTCACGCCTGTCATTCCAGCACTGTGGGAGGCCAAAGAGAGAGGACTGCCTGAACCCAGGAGTTCGAGACCAGCCTGGGCAATGTGGCGAAACTCGTCTCTACAATACATCAAAAAATTAGCTGGGTGTGGTGGCATGCACCCATGGTTCCTGCTATTTGGAAGGCTGAGGCAGAAGGATCACCTGAGCCCAACAGGTTGAAGCTGCGGTGGTCGTGAGTGTGCCACTGCACTCCAGCCTGGGCAACAGAATAAGACTCCAACTCAAAAAAAAAAAAAAACTTGAAAAATTGTGCTAAGTAAGATAAGCCAGACACAAAAGGATGAACATTGTATGATTCCATTTATATGACACGTCCATTACAGGCACATCAATAGAGATGGGAAGCAGATTAGCAGATGCCAATGCCCAGGATGGGGAATGACTGCTTATGGTGAGAAATTTATCTGGGGACTGATGAAAATGTTTTGGAATTAGATGATGATGGTCGCACAACTCTGTGAATATCAAAAAACCACTGGATCTTGTGGTATATGAATTAAATCACAATAAAACTGTTATCTCAGAAAAGAACATCCCAGCTGGAATGTTCTCCAACCGTGGATCAACAAATGACATGAGCCGTGCAGGGAGAGGAGACCTTGGACATCGGATCAACCAGTTTCCTTCCCTCATCTGTGCCCGGTTCTGAGGGGCTCTCACAGCCATAGACTGCCTCTGAATACCACAGAAATCAAAAGTTCAGACCCCAACTCAAACCTCACAGGACAGGATGCTCTTAAAGAACAGGGCTGGGCCCCTTGCTCCGAGCCCCCAACCAGCCCCACTTAGCAAAGCCTAGCATTCGACCCCACAGGAAGAAGACACAGCCCTCAAGCCTGCCTCGTCTTGGTCTCAAGAGTGACAGGGACCATGTTTTTCAAACTAAACATCAGGACTGACCATTACAGTTTGTCCTCATGGGGAAAGTAGGATACACCATGTTTTTTTTTTTTTTGGAATGTCACTGTGTCGCCCAGGATGGAATGCAGTGACACCATCACAGCTCACTGTTGCCTCAACTTCCTGGGACCGCCCGAGTAGCTAGGACTACAGACATGCGCCACCTTACCCGGTTAATTTTTGATTTTTTTTTTTCTTTTGTGGAGACAAAGTCTCACTATGTTGCCCAGGCTGGTCTTGAACTCCTGGGCTCAAGCATTCCTCCCGCTTCAACTTCCCAGGGTGCTAGGATTGCAGGTGTGAGCCACCATGCCTGGTGGATACACCATCTTAAGTAGGGACTATCTCCAAAAATGTGGGCATAGAGCTCCAGTTTTCCAGGACACACTTATCTCCCTCTGTTCCCCAAAACAGACAGGTTTTCTAAGCACTTAGACTCTTCAGGGAGCCAAAGACAAAAGTTGGGAAGGTTCTTAAAACTCAGGTCTCCTGATGTTTAACCAGACAGATGTCTTGAAGACAGAGGGGCTTGCAGCCATTTTTACAGTCAGGCACAGAAATCCAGACCTAGAACACACCAGGCAGACCCATTTCCTAGTTCCTCAGAGCATTTTCTGGAATTTTGACAGGAAGTGAAATGTGCCAGAAACACTGAGGGGTTCTCTTTGCTCTCCCAACCCTCTCCTGTGTGCTGACACAACCACCATCTCCTGTCTCAGACCATGAAGGGCAGTCACACTTGGGAGCACTGCTCAGTGGTATCTACAATCACTGTATCTGGTAGATTCCACTGAGGGAGTAGCTACACCCACCGGGGAAGCTTGATCTTATGCAGGAATAAGGCCCAAGAGAAATCAGGACTTCTTCTGTATCTGGGTCACTCCTTCAAAAATGCCCCACGAGGTTTCTACCATCTTCTACCTTTGCCACGTAACTGGTCTCCCTACTTCTACCCTTGTTCTCCACTTTCCTTAAGTCTGTTCTCAAATCCACAGAGAGATCCTTCCAAAGCACAACTAAGTTATGGCCCTTCTCTGCCCAACCGCCTGCAATGGCTCCCACCACACTCAGAGCAAAAGCCTAAGTCCTTACAATGGTCCCAAAGGCCCCATGGGCAAACCCCTCCCCACCCCCACAGTCCCCATGTTCCCATCCCCAACCCCATCACACACACACACACAGGCACTCACCCACCTTTCCACACACGCAGCTCTGAGGCATCTCCTGTATCCCTGTGCTCATCATTCTGTTCCTCCCACTGTTCCTCAACTTCTCCTCACCCCTCCCTTCACTACATTCAAGGCTTTTCTGTCTTCTGCCAGGCCTCCTCTCACATGCTGGATTTTCCCCTTACCACAGGGGCCTTCCTTGATCGCCTGTTGAAAGTGGCCATCCTGCCAGGCTCGGTGGCTCAGCCTTTGGGAGGCTTAGGTGAGTGGATTGCCTGAGCCCGAGGGTTCGAGACCCGCCTGGGCAACTTAACGAGACTTCATCTCTACAATAAATCAAAAAATCAGCCAGGCGTGGTAGTGCACGCTTGTAGTTCCAGCTACTTGGAAGGGCTGAGGCGGAAGGATCGCTGGAGCCCAGCAGGTCGAGGCTGCAGTGGCCGGGAGCAGCCACTGCACTCCAGTCTGGGTGACAGAGTGAGACTCCGACTCAAAAAAATAAAAAAAGAAAGTGGCCATCCTGCCCTTCATAACCCCCACTCTATTTATTTTTCTCAAGGTCTTTTACCACCATTAACATATGAGTGGAGACCCCAAAAACCAGAATTTATTAAAAATTATGTATTTATTCTTATAAGTTTAAACCTCAGTCACCTTCACAGTACTCTCTGAGGCAATACATCTATCGAGATGCTTGTTCCACTACTCAAGACAGTTTTTGAACTTGTCAATGTTGACACTTTTTAGTGCTTCTGTTGTTCTTTGTTTCATCTCTCCCACATCGGCGAAACGTTTCCCTTTGAGAATTTTTTTCATCCAGGGGGAAAAAAAAGTCAGTTGGGGGAAGATTGGGTGAATAGAGAGGGTGGGGCACAGGGGTCACGGCAGTTTTGGTCAAAAGCTGCTGAACACTCAGTGCGGTGTGGGCAGGTGCGTAAATCACCCATCATGAAATGGGCAAACACATTGAAAGAATCTCCAAAAAGATTCACTGAAGCCAAACTCAGCCTCTCACAACAACGGTAGCTGGTACACTGATGCTGATGGGTTTCCAGAACACTTACCAGGCAGGGGGAAACCTGTATTACAAGGGGCCTGCCCTCCAAAACATGATTCTGGGTTTTTTGGGTTCCCCCTCATATGTGGCTTTCTCTGATCGGCCCTAAGTTGGACATGGGCACAAAAATTAGGGGAGCTGTCCATTATTAATGAAGTCTTGGGCATTTGGGGCCCATTGTTACAGGGGTTCTTGTTTAGTTTCCTAGACTGTCGCTAGAGATATGTCTGGCCCCTGCAAATCTCATAGGGGGCTGGCTTCTTAAAGTGTTTACTGTAGGCAAAGGAGTGGGTTTGCTGGGCAGGTGGCCGCAGGCTGCAGTCAGAGTTCTATTTTTACTTGTGGTCCAGCCATTTACATATGGCCCAGTTGTCTGTTCAGTCTCACATACCTCACTAGAATATAGACACTAAAGGCATTGGTTTATTTACTGCCGTATCCCCAGAGCCTAGAATAGTGGCAGATACCTGGTAGGTCCTCAGTAACTATTTGTTGTTGATGATGTTTACCTAGATCTAGTTAGAAAAGTTGTGACTCTGCTATGTTACCTGGAGTAAAAAACAACTACAGTTGGTGGGAGTGCAAGCTAATTCAACCTCTTTGGAAAGCAGTGTGGCAATTCCTAAAAGAACTAAAAATTGGCCTTCCATATGATCCAGCAATCCCTCTCTTGGGGATATGCCTGAGAAACATAAATTGTTCTACCAAAAAGACACCTGCACATGCATGTTTCTAGCCGCATTATTCACAATAGCAAAAACATGGCATCAACTCTACTGTCAATCGAAAGTGGGTTGGATAAAGAAAATGTGGTACATATACATGGTGGAGTATTATGCAGCTATAAAGAAGAACAAAATCATGGACTTCACAGCAAATTGGATGAAGTTGGAGACCATCATACTTAGTGATCTATCACAGAAACAAGGAACTGAATACCACATTACTGAACATTACTCACATTAGCACAATGGAGGGATTGGCAGTTGCTGGGCACTGCTAGGGGAAGAAGGAGAGGGGTACATAACAACACAGAGAGTATCTGGTCCCAAGCCAGAGGAAGGGAGGGCTAGCTGAAGGCCCAAACTTCACCTGCATGTCGCCCACTTGTGTAGTTAATCCTTACTTGTACCTTACATCTCTATCATAAAATAAAATTAAAAAAGTAAAAAAGACTGGGCTCAGTGGCTCAGTCTGTAATCCCCGCACTTTGGGAGACTGAGGCGAGTGGATTGCCTGAGCCCGCAGGTTCAAGACCAGCCTGGGCAACTTGGCAAGACCTCGTCTCTGCAATACATAAAAAATTAGCCGGGCGTGGTAGCACGCTCCTGTAGTTCCAGTTACTTGGAAGGCTGAGGTGGAAGGATCGCCAGAGCCCAGCAGGTTGACACTGGGGTGGCCATGAGTGTGCCACTACACTCCAGCCTGGGCGTTAGAGTGAGACTCCAACTCAAAAAAATAATAATAAATAATAATAAAATAAATAAAATAAAATAAACACTACAAGCCTGCTTAATTCAATCCACTTCTATAGATGTTTGTTGAGTAGGTAGGTACTCAGTATTTACCTACTCTGGGCCACACAAACCAACTATTGGCTGAAACTGGATTGAAAACCAGGAGTCTAAATGCTTTAGCCTTTGTTCAGAATTTCTATTCTCTCCTCCCCCATTTTAAATCCATCTCCACCTCCAAGACCTTTTCAGGTTCCAGGTATCTCATTATACTTTCAGGGACTTCCCCAGGCCTGTGTCTAATTTCTCTGGCACTGTGTATGGAGCTCATTTTATATTCCCCATAAAGTGCCTGTGTGGTAGCTGGCTGTCTTTTTAATGAGCCAGTCATCTTCCCAATCGGATGAGTCCCTCGGGGCTGGAGCCACATCTTGACCCCAACACATCTTGACCCCAACATAGGAGGGTCTCAATCATCTGGGTCTCCTCTACTCCCCGTGTTTTTTACCTCTTCCCTGAACACCACATCAAATATCTCACTGATGTCAAGATTCCTTCCTCTTCTGCACATGGAAATCACACCTGGCTCGGAGCTGCCATCTGGAGGTTTACTAGCAGGATGGGGGCCTGATAACCCAAGACTTGGAGTCCTACTTGGGCATCTCAGCTATTTTCCGACAAAGGCTTCCCATAAAGTTAATTTTTTTTTTTTTTTTACTTGACATCTCACTCTGTCACCCAGGCTGGAGTGCAGTGGCACGATCACAGTACACCACAGCCTCAGGTGATCCTTCTGCCTCAGCCTCCAGAGTTGCTGGGACTACAGATGTACACTCTCACGCCTGGCTAATTTCTTTGTTTTTTTTTTTGTAGAGACGAGGTCTCGATATGTTGCCCAGGCTGGTCTTGAACTCCTGGGCTCAAGCAATCCTCTCACTTCAACCTCTCAAAGTGCTGGAATTACAGGCATGAGACACTGTGACCAGTTCTGAATTATCTGGAAAGAGACGCCAGGCTTGAGTTAATTTCCTCTCTCAGACAGGACACTCAAGGAGCTGAGAAACAAACAGGCCAGGGTGCAACCAGACACATAGCCCTTTGGAACAGTGTTTCAGCAGGCTCAACTCAGTTATAGAAACAGAATGTAAGCCTCGCAAGGGCAGGATGGGAGCTGCTCACTTTACTCATGGATCACACAGTAGCTGCTCCATAAATATTTCTTGAACAAATAGGAGGCATAAACACACATGCTAAGTTTGAAATGAGAAACACCAAGTTTCAACAGCGATCATTTTCAACGTCTGCCCATTCTGTCGCTTAATTGTCGCAGCCATTACAAAGCACATTCAGTGAAAAGACAAACAATAGAAGTGCAGCCTGGAAAGAGAGCTTCGAGTCACAAAGGCGTCATTTCCCAGTGTATGTTTGTGAACCACACATGCTTTCCAAATAGGTGGACTGAGTTGTGGACCCTATGTTCTCCTGAGCACAACAAAAAGCTCCAGTGTCAGAATTTACCATGCCACTTCAGAGCCTTCAACCACATGGTCTCATTCCTGAATGTATTTACGCCAATTTTATAATGAATCAGAATGGGGAAAGTAAAACTGGCTATAGTCAACTCATAGGCGTTGAAGGCCTTGGAAGGGAAATATGAGAAAACTTTCTCAGGCTCCTCAGTGGCTGCTGGCTTCATCTTATTCAGATAACCTTTCTTTTTTCAAACCTGGTAAATGTTAGAAACCAAATGGCCTCAGCCCTAGACCTCAGACTTCTGGATTTTCCCTAATCAGATAGCCAAATATGCGAAAGAAAAGTGGGGTTACATTTTCTCTCCTCCTGGTGCATTCTTGTCCCCATTTCTTGGGTTCCTCGGCTTGGGGCTTGGGAGACAATTAGCTCTTCCTGCCAGTCATCAGGGAAGACACTGAGCTCTTCAGACAGTCCCAGCCTTAGGGAAGTCCCTCCTGTGCCTAACTCAAATCTCTTCTCTGGCCACTAAGCACAATTCCCTCTTGCCCTGTCATCACTGGTGAAGGAAGAACAGCTGCTCACTGCCCTCCTTTTAATCATCCTTAATGGGCTTATAAACAGTTATTAAGTCCCCCTTCAGCCTTCTCAGAGCCTCATTTTACTTGCATTGAAGCTGAGAGCTTCTGAGGAAGGCATTTGACTCAGGGCCCCACAGACTCGCAAAGTCTTAAATGGGTAATCAGCCACTTCACCCACTTTAACCTACGAGTGAGCAGCTCTGCCTTCTTTTGCAAAATTTAAACTCATTCAAGGGGGTTTCCTGGCAACCAATCCTTATTAATAAATCACACCCAATCTAGGCCAGGACAGGGCATCTCACAAATGTTTCTTTTGCTTGAGAAGTCACACTGGCACACAGGCACACAGGAGACAGGCAGCTGCTGTCCCCCGAATTCTGCCTCCCACAGGCTGTTGTGGGCCTGGTGCATGCTCACCTGATGCTCCAGCTGGGAAGGGGGTGCTGTCCTAATGAACTAGCTCCTGGTCCTTACCCATGGTTACTGAACCAGAGCCACAACAGCTGGGGAGCAGGGCGCAAAGCTCAAGGGAGGTTTGTTCAGGTTCTGCCAGGCACACATCAGAAGTTCCACGTCCTATTCCATCGTAGTATCATTTTTCTCAGTTCATTGCCCATGCCTGCAAGTGAAAGTCTGCATTGTATGTTTGGCTTAGAACTTGTGATATGTCTTCAGAGTCCTGTGGTCCTCTCCAGTCATAGGAAATAGTGGGGCAGGTAAGTTATAAGGTTGGTGTTATTTCATCTTTGGCAAAAAGAACGATTTCACTTTAAGACTAATTTTAACCAGAATGGCTCAGGTTAAAAGGGCTGACAATCCCAAGTGTTGGCAAGGATGCAGAGCAACTGGATCTCTCAATGTTTGCTGCTGGAGTGTGAATTGGAGCCACCATTTTGGAACTCTTGGCAGCATCCAGCAATTGCTCTGGCAATCCCACTCCCAGGTGTATGCTCAGAAGCAATAAGTGTTTATGTTCACCAAAAGACATGCAAAAGAAAGTCTGCGGTGTTGTGACTCATCATCATAAATCACTTGAAGAAGCCACCCAAATGAAAAATGGGGAAATAAATAGTAGAATAACCACACAATGAAATCAGACACAACAGTGAAAAAAACTGGACTACTGCTCTACAGTACAACATGGATGGATCTCACAGATAGAGCAAAGGAAGCTAGACACACAAGAGCACACTCTGTGTAATTCCATTTATATGAAATTCAAAAGAGGCAAAGCAAATCTATGATGACAACAATCAGAATAGTGGTTGCTTCTGGAAGGAGTCAGCTTAGATCTGTGCACTTTATTGAATACAAGTTACACAGTATCTCAATAAAAAAGGAATCAAAAAAGTGTCTATTGTGTTTTCCTCTTACCAAATGAGCGTTCATTCATCCTTTTTTTTTACAGCTCTTTTTTTGAAATATATTTGAGGTGACTTATAAAGGTATACAGTGTTGAACCATACTGATAAGTGAAGAAACCTGGGTGGTGCTAAACTAAGGGCAGAAAAAATAAGATGAAACCACATGTAAGGGTGGCCCTCAATATTTATGTCAGGAAGTCATGTTCACATCTTGAGATGAACTGAGTAGAGCTTCCTGGTGGTCAGTGCAAAGAAGACACACAACAATTCTGCATCCAAAAGTGAATAATCCTGCTGATTGCAAGCACAGTTAGTTCGGAAACCCCAAGACAAATTTCTTCTGTATCATCTCAGAAAAAGGGAACTGCATGATCAAACCACTTTCTATTTGTTTAAAAAAATGTTCAAACATCCCATTTGTGTGTTACCCTGGATATCTGGATCCCCTCAGTGCACATTTTTGCCCACTGCTGCACCCATGGACTTTAGGGTAAGGCAGCAAGCTGCTGACAAGCCCCTCCCCTGTGCTGCACTGTGGACCCAGCAACTAGACACCAGCTACGTTATTGGGTGAAATTTGGGGGAAGCCTTGCTTGTGAGGATTGGGTTTCTGTTCTTTGGGGTACCGGGCTTGCTGCCCTCATTTCTGGAACCAAAGCCTGGACCCTCATCCTGCACTCTGCCACGCAGTCTGTGCTCTTCCTCGTTGGTACTTCTCAGCAGCCCAGTCCCATCCCCAGCAGCGACTGGGCGTGAGGCAGCTCCCTGGGGCCCAGGCTCTTTTCTTGTTGGCCTTCGAGTGAATGGCTCTTTCCACTTTCTGGCTCCAGTGTTTGAGTTGAACTCATATATTGCCCCAGTCACTAGGGGGAAAAACACAACAATCTTGTAGACCAAAGAATTCAAATGATTCTCTCTTCCCCCTCCTCCCCCTGCTGTATTCCAACTCCCAAGGAGAGATGAGGCATGCTAGAAGGTGCGAATCTCCAAGGCAGAGCATGGGTGTGGGAATAACACAGCACTCTTCACCAGCCAGCTCTTCCCATGAGCTGCAAGGCTTGGACCACACAGGTAGCAGGCACCAAACCTCTCTGAATGAAAGGTGTAGGGGCATCTCAAGACCATCTCAACTGCAGGACCAGAGGGTCATGTAGATCTTGAACTCTACAAGAGCTTCTGATAATTAGGTTCAATTGCTAATGGCATTACCAACTACTTTCTGATTTGTTTCGTTTGCTTTAAAAGATCCCTGGGCTGGATGCAGTGGCTCGTGCCTGTAATCCCAGCATTTCAGGAGGCAAGGCAGGAGGATCCCTTGAGCCCAGGAGTTTGAGACCAGTGTAGGGAATATACTGAGACCTCGTCTCTACAAAATTAAAAATTAAAAAATTATCTGGGTGTGGCATCGGGCACCCGTAGTCCCCGCTACTCAGGAAGCTGAGGCAGAAGGATCTCCTGAGCCCAGGAGGCTGAGGCTGCAGGGAGCCTGCGATCATGACGCTGCACTCCAGCCTGGGCAACAGAGTAAGACTCTGACTCAATACATAAATAAACAAACAATAAAAATAAAAGATTCTTGAATCTCTCTATAAACAGAATTCACCAAGTAAGGATGAAAAGACTTTGATTTTTATTTATGTGAGGTTAGCAGAGATTTGTAGACACAGACACACAAATCTGGCCCTGCTCAAGATGGTGCGAGGGAGCCATTTTTATTGTGTGGGAGCCAGCAGACGCTAATTGATGTGTTTGTTCACATAGGCCAATTGGCTCATTTCTTCCTTTTTATTCCTGTTCACGGCACACGAACACAAAAGTCCTCCCTGGCTTCTGCTCTGGAAGGCCAGGTTTAAGGCAAGACCCTGCTCTTTCCACTTCCATACCCCTGAGTGGCCTCTCAGCTCAGGATCCCACCAGCACTTATGCTAATGCGGGCACATTATGGTAACAAGTACCTAATAATAGAGGGAAATTTAATTCCAGCAGCAGCAGCAGCAGCAGCAGCCTGTCACTGGAGAGAAGCCATCCTCCTTCGGAGGAGGACCCGTGCAGTTTGCATATGAGGGTGGCAGGAAGCCAACACACTTGCCTCCTGAATTCGGCTTCCTTCCCTTTATTCACGACTATAATTGAGCCTTTGTAAGTGGAGGGATGTGTGTGAAGGAGCTAAATTTGGAGCTGATTTCATGGGGGTGATGAGAGCCCCGGAGACCAGCTTTACCTTATGTTCATCTTGCCGACCAAGAGGAAATTCTTGGCCCTAATCGAGCTAAAAAAAAGCAGCATTGCTCTGTGTCTTCCACTGATGAATAAGACGGTATTAGGAGCTTTCAGGAAGGATGGGGATGGCAGGGTGCAGGAAAAAGATGTGGGTTCTTGCATTCACCAGTTGCCTAAGTTGGTTGGTGATTTAGGAGGGGAGGCAAGAAGGAGGTGTGGCCCTTGAGCGTGAGCCTTCTGGTGGAGACTCACTGAAGCTTCACGCAAGCACACATACATCACTGTGTGCTTGAGCGAGTGAAAGTCAGCTGGGTTCAGAGCTGATCTCACGTTGTATTTTAGCCTAGAAGGGTCATCCCTGTATAGGCGATGGAGACAAATGGGTTGACAAACCGAGTTAAGAGCAGGAAACTGAATTAAGGTCCTCTGTGACTCTACTAGACTGGAATATGGGTGGCATTGCCACAATTACCTGGATCTATGGCTTCTCCATCAAAGACGGTGTTTATCTGGATAGTTTCCTAAGGAGAAGAAAGAGACAGCTTCAAGTACAACTCTAGACACTTCCTACCAGGCAGGGCTGCTTGTCTTCACAACCCAAGTTCCTTACAAAGCCTTCTTGACATTTATATCTTTAACAGGCACTGTGCTAGACTCTGGGGACATTGCAGTAAACAAGGCAGGCGTGGCTACTGTCTGCACAGAACTTGCTGTTCAAAGACAGTTGCTACACTGCAGCATGAAAAGGCTATGATTGGGGAAATGAAGAATGTTATAGGACACAGGTGGGAGCTGGGGGGGCAGCCAATCCACCCTTGGGGGTTAAGAAAACATCCCGAGTAAATGAAATCTAAGCTTCATAGAAGGAAGAAACGCCGCACAGCGTGGGCTAAGACCCACATGACCTTGGGGGATCACTGTCAGGTAGACTTGCAAGGCGGGTACAGGTGAGCCCCCCCCAGGTGCTCGTACCTCCAAGACCCTGGCACTCTGGTCCTCTCCAACTGCCTCCCTTTGCCTAGGCCAATGCAGGGTCACATTTTGGCCTCACCTAAGCCCTGTGCTAGGCATCCTTCCCATCCTCAGCTCTATGCTCTGCCGCCTTCCGGGGTCTGACCTCTGCCTAACGCCACTTGTCTTCATGGATACGCCCCCTTTCCCCCACAGGATGCCCCTCTAAAGGTGCCAAAGCTGGAACCATTAGCCCACTAATGAGGATGGTGTTTGGAGTTTAGTGAGCTTTTCAGTCCCCAGTTTTCATCACATAAATGGTCACCTACTCAGGTCCCCACAGCTCCCCAATGCTGAAGAGAGAGGAGATGGGGATTATGTGGATTTCATTCATTTGACCAGATAAGCAGCCCCACTTTTTGTGGTCATGGGAATTGCATTCATTTCATGGGATTAATTTAATATTATATAGTTCTAAGGCAATCTCTGAGTGGCATCCCCAAAATTTCCTGCTTTAAACAATAAGGCCCAGGAGACCAGAAACTGCCTCTTCCTCTTGTCTGTAGACAGACCAGGAGATATAAGGACTCAGGTGACAGACGGGCCTGAAGTCAAAATTCCAGTGCCTTGCGTTGATCCCCCTCGTTGGGGGAGGCATTGGCGTTTCATTCAACCAAGTTATGGGTCTTGGATCGTGACAAAGTCTTCTTTTTGGGGAGGGGAAGAGCTGCAGGGAGTCACCCTCAAGTTCTATCACTTTCCAGCAGGCAGATCAGACTCATAAAAAATAACAATAATAAGAGAGAGTGAGGTGCCGCGGTAACTTGCCAGCTAGCCTGGAACACTTGGCATTTGTGTGACGCTTAACAGTTTTCAAAATACATCCCCACCTGTTACCTCAGAGCAGGTACCCTCAGTCCCATTTTATAGGTGAGGAATCTAAAACTCAGAGACTGAGGGAGTCCCCCAGGGTCGTGTGGCTGAGTGGGCAGAGCCAACCCTGGACCTAAGTGGTGCTCCTTCTCCGCCACTTTTCTGCAAGGCAGTGGAAGAGCAAAGAAAAATTAAATCCCACTGAAGGCTGAAGTGCCAGTTCTGGTCTTTAAGCTTCACTCCCCCAGCTCGCTCTCCTAGAGAGCTGGTATAGATAATCAACACCGCTACTCAATATTTATGAAATCCAGTTCTTCTGCAAATATATCAGCAGACTTGTTCAGTGGAGGGAACAAATTCTATCAGGAGCCCGTCACACAGCAATCTGTTCCAGTGGCCAAATGCAAGAGCCTCCCTGAATGATAAACACCCCACGCAGCTGTGGCAGGCCTGCCTGGGGGTAGATGGGAGTCCCCCACCCCCAGAATCCATGCCAGGGACCCCATCCTGCCCATACTCACCACCATAACCTCTCTCTCTGCACTCTTCATTTCTGCAGGGAACAGAGCAGGCAGAAGTTAAGCTTCTTGGGCGCTAAATTGACCTTAAAATTCCACCCCCACGATGGGATTTCCCCTAAATAGGCTTTGAACTCAGTCTTGCAGACACAGCAAAGAATTGCTCTGTCTGTGGACATGTTTGTTGACAGCTTTCCATCTTCTCAGATAAAATATACACACACAATTAAATTTTTTTAAATGCTTTCTTCAACTTTCTGTTATTACAGGACCTAAAAAATTAGCTTTTAAATGGCTTTAGAGATAAGAAAGAGAGATTAGGTTGAAAGGTTTGTTCATAAGGGGATTGTTTTTGTACCCTATTTAACTGAGATTGGAGATAGCTTATGAAAATATCATTTATTAATATGCTCAATCACCATTATAGCCAAATTTCTAACCCTGCTAATAGAAACACTATAGCATGTCATACACACGGGCCTATAGATACAATGATTAATAAAGCGATTTTTTTTTAATTGGTCGGAGTCTCACTCTGCTGCCCAGGCTGGAGTGCAGTAGAACAAGCCCAGCTCACCACAGCCTCAAACTCCTGGGCTCAAGTATCATTTCACCTCAGTCTCCTGAGTAGCTAGGACTACAGGTGCACACCACCACGCCAAGTTAATTTTTATTTTTTTGTAGAGATGAGGTCTCACTATGTTGCCTAGGCTGGTCTCGAACTCCTGGGCTCAAGCAATCCTTCCTCTCAGTCTTCCAAAGTGCTGGAATTACAGGCATGAGCCACCACACCACGCTTGGTCAAAGCAAACATTAAAAAAGAAAACCAAAACTTCCCAATTCTTTGTCCTCTCTTCTCATATCCTGACATTGACTTACAGCAGCAACTTGCTGGCCAGAGTCAGAATAGGACATCTTGTCAGGTCTGGAGCTAAAGGTGAACCTTGCTCAGTTGACCAGCTTTCCTAAAATCATTCAGTACTCCCAGCTCAGCTGACTGCCCAGCTCTCCTTTCTAACTTGTCTGACCTATACGATTTATGAAAAATGATCATATCCACTAGAATCTGAGAATCAAACATCATTTGTTTTTTCAAAAGAGGCATGCTTCCAATACAGGGCATTAAAGCTGTCCCAGGACACCCCTCCATGGGCAGCAGCAGATGGACACTGTCTGCGGTTAACACATGGAGAGTTCCTTATTCCTGCCCCATGTGGTGGGGAACGAGCCTAGGTGCTTAAGCTGGGCAGACAGAAGATAAACTGGGCAGAGAACAGGCAGGAACAAAATGAGATACCCAGGCGGGCCAGGACACAGTGCACGCTGCCCTTCCTGTTCGCCATCTACAGTCAACCTCTGCTTCATTCCACCCACGGATGATGCTGTTGAAAGCCTGCCAAGACATCATCATGCCCTGATTCTGTGCTGAGTTGGAGCCTTTTTCTGTAGTACAACAGAGCAAGCAAAAAATAACAAACAAACAAAGAAAACAGGCATCGTACATACCTTCTTTCTTTGCCCTATGGGGAGGAAAAGAATGGACATTAATTCACCTGCATGTATTCTGCACTGACACACACATGCTGACATGGGGTCTTTGGGGCAGCTCCTAGACCCAAGCAATCCACCTGCCTTGATCTCCCAAAGTGCCGGGATTACAGACGTGAGCCACCATGCCAGGCCCACAGTGATTGTTTTAAAATCTGATTGCATTACGCTTCACAGTTGAGACCCTGTGAGTTTAGGATTCTAGATTCCAAGAATCTAGAATCTTGCTCAAGGTCTCTGCCCAAGAATCTTACCGCGCTGGAACCTCTGAGTTTCAGGACCTCTCAATGGCAAGAAGAAGGGATGATACAATTCATGTGTCTTTTAAAGGTATTTTGAAGATTAACTGTCAAATAATTTAATATCTATGGATGAAAAACTCTGTACAAAAGTATAAGGCATTAGCATAACGTTGTGTATTGCATTTTGCCATGTCTATTGAGATTCAGGGGCTGATAGAAAGAGGGGCCGGGATGCAGGCCAAGAAGACTAGGCCACCACACCTGTTTCAGACAAAGCAGCTCTATCACCACTGGTTTTGGACTAGGGAGGGTCTGGGAAGTTGATGAGTTTCAACACTATCACCTTACAAACTTTGGGAAATATGTTGTATCTGACGAAGACACCTGGTAAGGACTGTCCAGTGAGACTGCCCAGCAAGTCTTCCTGCCCAGCAAGTCATCTTTCTCCCCAGGAGCCAGCCAAGCAGAAGGCTTGGCTCACAGCAGGGACTTTTGAGAGCTGGCAGGTAAACTTTTGTTTCCGGTCACATGAAGAGCTGGACTTGGATCTAAGACCTTCTCCACGATGATGTTGGGTTCTAATTCTGCAGCTCTAATTTTTTTCTTTGCAATCTGACAAATGTTGGTGGTCTTAGGGCACAACTAATTTCCAGAAAGGCCAGGTCTGAGTCTGAATTTCTAGCTGGTTTTTTTTTTAATCATGTTGAATACAATATTTACAACATACCACCCCCGACCCTGCCACCACCACCTTTTTTTTTTTTTTTTGAGTTGGAGTCTCATTCTGTTGCCCAGGTTGGAGTGCAGTGACACAATCACAGCTCACCATAGCCTTGACTTCCTGGGCTCAGGCGATCCTTCTGCCTCAGCCTCCTGAGTAACTGGTACTACAGGTATGCATCACCCCACCTGGCTAGTTTTTCTGATTTTTTGGTAGAGATGGGGTCTCATTATGTTGCCCAGGCTGGTCTCAAACTCCTAGGCTCAAGCAATCCTCCAGCCTCAGCCTCCCAAAGTGCTAGGATTATAGGCATAAGCCATCATGTCCAGCCACGACATTGGTTAAGACAATCAGGTTCAAGGTGCATATTTAACATTTAGCCATAAATTACATGTGAATTGCAGTGTCTCTTAGATTACTTCCATGAAGAACTTCTACCCAAATCCCATTACAGTGCACCACTAACCTTACAAGATTACGCATCACTCTTTTAGAGCAGCTTTTTTTCTTTTTCTTTCTTTTTTTTTTTTTTTGAGTTGGAGTCTCACTCTGTCACCCAGACTGGAGTGCAGTATCCGTTCCCGGCCACCGCAGCCTCGAATTGCTGGGCTCCGGCGATCCTTCCACCTCAGCCTTCCAAGTAGCTGGAACTACAGGCGCATGCTACCATGCCCGGTTAATTTTTTGATTTATTGTAGAGATAAGGGCTCGCCAAGTTGCCCAGGCGGGTCATCCACTCACCTCTGCCTCCCAAAGTGAGCCACCAAGCCCGGCCTAGAGCAGTTTTTTTCTAAACCAATTTGTGAATAGAGTTTAAACAAAAATCCTCCTTTAATTTCAGCAGATGTTCAAGGATTTCTTACCTTGAAGTTAAGATTGCCAGTAGCAACAAACTCCCCAATAAACATGGGAAAAGATAATATACATCTTTATGCTCATGCTTTATACTTTTATACAGAATCTTTCATCTATAGATTTTAAATTATTTGACAGTTAATAGTTAATCTCCAAAATATGTTTAAAAGACACATGAGTCTTATCATTCTTTCTTTCTGCCATTGAGAGATCTCGAAACTCAGAGGTTCATTCCTACACCTCAAGATTCTTGGGCAGAGATCTAAACTTGGAATCTAGAATTCTAAACTCACTGGGACTCAGCTGTGAAGGATAATGCAACCAGATTTTAAAATAATGGCTGTGGGCCTGGCACAATGGCTCATGTCTGTAATCCCAGCACTTTGGAAGGTTAAAGCAGGTGGATTGCTTGAGTCCAGGAGTCTGAGACCAGCGTGGGCAACATAGCAAGACCTTGTCTCTACAAAAAAAAATTAAAAATTAGCTGGGCGTGGTGGCATGTACCTGTAGTCTCAGCTATTGGGGAGGCTGAAGTGGAAGGACATCCAGGCTGCCATGAGCAATGATTGTCATGATCATGCCACTGAACTCCAACCTGGGCAACAGAGTGAGCCTCAGTTCAAAATAATAATAATAATAATAATAATAATAATAATAATAATAATAGTAATGACTGTGCCATATTAGGCTTTTTTTTTTTTTTTTTTTTTGAAGTCTTACTCTGTCACCCAGGCTGGAGTGCTCTGGCATGCTTATGGCTACCACAGCTTCAACCTGCTGGGCTCAGGTGATCCTTCTGTCTTAGCCTTCCAAGTAGCTGAAACTACAAGCACATACCACCACTCCTGGCTAAAGGAGTTGTATACTGTGTGTGTGTGTGTGTGTGTGTGTGTGTGTGTGTGTGTGTGTGTTAAGCATTTGCCCTAAATCAGAAACCATGCTAAGTGCTGTGTTTGCATTTGCTCATTTCATTGTTTAGTTTTGCACTAAAAAAACAGAAGCTCATGGAGGTGATCCCTTTCCCAAAGCCATATCCCCAGAAAATGGTAGAGCTGAGATTTAAACCCAGGCTGTGTCTAACTCCAAAACCCAGGCTCAAGACCATGATACCCTAGTTGCAAAGAGCCACTGAGAATCAAGAAACCTGACTCAGAGAAGTTTGTGGCCAGTTGGAGCTCTCTACTTCCCTCTACTATCTCACCTCAGCCAGTAAAAGACACTTCACAGATGGTCACAATAAAAGACGTGCTAGTGAGCAGGTGAACATGGGAAGGAGAGAAAACAAGGCTGTATGAGTATGCACAGTCCTTGAGAGTGACAGAGTGGAGCCACATGCAAAAAAAAAAAAGAGATTATTTAGTTGCACAAAAATCCACTTGACTCTGTGGAGCCAAAAGTTGTATGCCCTTATTGGTTTCTTGGGCTTCCTTTAATTCCATCCCCTCTTTTAAAGATTCTGCCAATAGGAGCACAGAGTATTCTATCGCTACTCACAACAGGGTTTTTCTGAAGCTTCTTTCAGGTTAAGGTCACCAAAAGGTTGATGCCCCAGTTTTATCAAGAGCCTATAGAGGATAGAGTAGGTTGCCAGGGAAAGCCTAAGGAATGATTTCCTGGCCCCACAGGTGATAAAGAGGGTACAGCAGGACAGAGGGGAGTTGGGACCGCCCCCATCTCTTTTTCCTGCCTTCACTCCAGGCACCCTGCCCTGTTGAAAATCCCTGATTCTCCATCTTTCCTTCGACATGACCAGAAAATGTCCTAAGGGAAGTGGAGAAAAGGGCCCAGTCCACTGGCAACTTACAGAGGTTTCTTGTCCTTCTCGGTCTTGCAGGAACAGTGTCTGTAGATGGCTTTGATCAACAGAACAACCAGGGACACCAGGAGGCCCAGAAGCAATATGGAGCCCAAAGAGATGACAAAAGGCACATACCACGCTGAAGAAGAATACACGTTTTTCTTCAGGACCTGGTAGGTGATCCTAGGCTTGAACAACAGAGAGTGGGCAGGGTGAGTAGAGGGTGGCATTTTTGACATTTCAGTACTCCTTGTGGTGGGAGTTTATTCCACTCTTTGTACTCCCTCTGTACACTGGACACCGTGTACTCACAGTTCTTACTGTTCAACCCATCATCTCATTTCTAGTTTTTGCCAATATCCGTTAGATCAAGACCCAGAAGATTCAGGAAACTGAAAAACGACTCCAGACCTAATTTTATTCTGTCTTCCCCTTCCCAAAAGCTAAAAAAGTTCATTGGCTTTCTTCCTGCCATATCTGGGCATAACCCAGGGACTAATATAGCCATTGTCTCTCACTGAGGAGGCATGAGCCATGAAAGTTGTTTTTTTAACACCTTGTAGGCTTTTCAGTGTTCTCTCGACTACAAGCTGCCACTGCCAGATGAGTGGGCTGATATCACAGCCAAGCCTCGAGTTCAGCATCTGCTTCCTAGAGCTGGAGACAGATAAGAAACCAGTTCTGGGGATCTCAGGATCAGAGATGCCACAATCGGGTCATGCTGGAAGCCCAAGAAAGGTGGCAACTCCTTCCCAGGGCACCTACTAGCTCCTACCACAACTGGACATTTTTAGAGTGGCCATATGCCTCCATTCAAGAAGTCATGTTGACTTGAGCACAGGAGAGAGAAGCATGAACCAGCTCTGGGTAAGACTCTAAGAAGCAGAAAGTGGCTACCTCTGTAGGTGGTTTTCTACAGTGCTGACTACCTTTCTTCTGGCATGCGCAGGTGTGAGGCTGCTGACCAGGGTGCAGCTTTTACTAGGAGGAGGAGGAGGAAAAAAGGGGACCAAAGAGGCAACATAAATGCCAATTCCTTCAAGGGGCAGGGGAGATAATCTTGTTATCAGAACCCGAGGTTCTTCCTTCCTTCTCTAGACCGATTCTGTTATGGCACTTGCTTGCTTCCTTCCTACCATTTTCCACAATCTGTATTTATTTTATTAATCTGTGTACCTGTTTGTAATCTGTCTCCCCCTCTAGATTGGTAGCTCTCAGACCTTAGTGAAGGTCAGAATTTCCTGGAAGGCTTATTAAAAACACAGATTGCTGGGCCCCACCTCCGGAGTTTCTGATCCAGTGAGTCAGGGGATAGAGTTGGGCATTCCGGGTTCCAGCATCCTTCCCTGGAGGTCATGGTAATGATCGTGGTTGAGTGGCATGAAACTTTAACAATCTATAGTGGGCCTAAGAATTTGCATTTCTAATAAATTTCCAGGTGGTGTTGCTGCTATTGGTCTAGGGACCACTCTTTGAAAACCACTGACCTATACTCTAGGCTCCATGAGCAGGGATCATTTTTGCTTGTTCACTAAGGCTTGTGTGTGTGGGTTTTTTTGTTTGTTTCACTTTGTAGAAGACAGGGTCTCACTATGTTGCACAGGCTGGTCTTGAACTTCCTGGCCTCAAGCAATTCTCCCACCTCAGTCTCCCAAAGTGCTAGGATTACAGGCATGAGCCACTGCACCTAGCTTATTCACTAAGGTGATTGGCACATTATAGGTATTAATAGATTTGGATGCATTTTTTGGAGTGGAAGTGGTGATTAGGGTAGAGTAGCACAGGGTGACTCTTTAAGAGAAGTGGAACAGTGAACCTGGCAGCCAGCTCCCGATCTCTTGGGCATCAGCTGGCAATGGTTCTTAGAGGAAGCAGAGAGGGGAGTAAAGGTAGCCACTAGCTCCTGTGCCACAAGCCACAGAGGTGGTTTATGTCTGATCTCTCACAGGTCCCTACACAAACACATATTCTTCTTTACCAGAATGGGAAAAGTACATGGTTTTACAAGTCCAAGGTCTCACCTGGATCCTTATCACCCAGTGGCTACTTCAATCCAGTCCAAGATCACCATCCTAACACCTTAACCCTTGTCGGCAACATCCTAACACCTTAACCCTTGTCAGTCCATCCCACATTTCTCCTGGGTCAAAGGGCTCCATCAACACAAATCCCAAGAGAATATGACTGGGGATCCCAGGTCCCAAAGCCCTTACCCTGGAGGTTGTGGTGATGATTGTGGTTGGGTGGGGAATGACTTTAATACTCAGTGTCACTGTTCCTGTTTCGACAAGGGCCTCAGCTTTCTTCCTGCCGGACAGCAAGTTGTCATCAGTTATGTAGACAAGCAGTTTGTAGTCCCAGACCTTATCAAGCCCACCAGCATAGTCAAAGCGAGACGCGAGCAACAGGCGTGTGACGTTGGATCCGGCATTGGGAGAGAAGGTGAAATGACTGTTGATGTTGCCTAAATGAGACATGATGGAGGGGTGTTGGTGAAAGGAAAAAAAGAGAGTGAGACATGAAGTTCAGAAGAAAACTGCATTTGATCTTTTTCTCAAGTGTCCACACCTCAGGTATAGACTGTGTTGCTGATGTAGCAGAGCTAGGGTAGAGCTATGTTACAGGCCTTCACTGGTACAGAGATGCTCTTACAGCCAGGTTGCAAACAAGGTTGAGTAGAAAGGGACACAGCACACCTATCCTAGGTGCCGTCTTATCGAGCACCAGACAGGGACTCCACAATCTCTTTTACATTTTTTTATTATTTTTAAAAAAAAAAGGCGAGGTCTTGCTATGTTGCCCAGGCTGGTCTTGAACTCCCGAACTCAAGCGATCCTCCTGCCTCGACTTCCCAAAGCACTGGGATTACAGGCGTGAGCCACCGTGCCCGCCGACTCCATAATCTTGGTGCAGACCCTTCCTGTTTATCACTGGCATTAACTTGGTAACAACACGTGTAACTCACACACAGACAAATGAGTGGGCGGCAAGCAGGTAGAACAGGTCACATCCCTAGCCATGGGCCAAGTTCACCTCATGCCTTTCACGGGGCCTGGCTGGTCACGCTGGTTACAGATGACTCTGGAGTTCCCCCCCAAAGGAAGGTGCCTCCTGGTTTTGCAGGGATTGCAGCCCCGGGTCCCCCTGGACCCACCCTGAAACATGCACTGTTCCGTCGGGGCTCACAGGGCTCACGGCTCAGCTCAGAGAGCCTGGGGAAGTGAGGCTGCCAGCCCAGGCATGCTTGCTCCCTCCTCCACTGGCTCCAAACTCATTACTGACTGAACACCAGTAAATGGAACAGGAGATGATGCAATTTTTGCTCCCTTAGCAGCAAAGTGCTCCCTAAAGGCCTTGGGGTTCTCGTATGGATTATTTCCATCTTCAGCAACTGCAGTCTCAGGGCAGTCTCTGCCCCTGGGTTTTGTGACACAGCCGGCTCAAGAGGCTTCCTACTGTTCGAGTTCCTGCTCTGCCAAGGGCTCAGCAGGCAGCAGAGATGGATTTTACTCTTTCACGTGGAATTGTTCTGCTTGTTTGGGTTTAAATCCCTGGCCCCAGC
Organism: Cephalopachus bancanus; assembly: GCA_027257055.1. Lineage (NCBI taxonomy): Eukaryota > Metazoa > Chordata > Mammalia > Primates > Tarsiidae > Cephalopachus > Cephalopachus bancanus. The sequence continues at coordinate 4,322,038 of JAPVLO010000124.1, forward strand.
ACTTCATTAGATGAGCTATTTTGGTCTAATTTCCATTGAGGGGTGCTCTTTTTTCTCTACAATGGTATATTTTTAAAGAGAGAGAATGAATGGAGCAGAAGAGAATTCCTGAGGACACGTTTCAAAATGCATTTAATCTATTTAATCTATTATTATCCAGAGAGAGGCCTGGGAGTCCCTGCCCCCACTACAAGCTTTCAGGAAAAGTGGTGGTTGAAAAGTTGGACTACATTTTTTTCTAATTACACGAATATGATTGATGATCCATATTATAGGCAGGAATTGGAGGGGGTGGGGTTCACCATCAATGAGATCACCCTTTTTGGGGCCTCTAAGCAGCCACATATGGGGGCTCTGGGAGGAGTTAGGTGGGCAGGGGAAGCCAAGAGGAGCACTGGGAAGAACTGGTTCCACATAGACACCTCATCTCTGCTTTCCTCATTCAAAAGACCCTCCCCCATAAGCCAGGCATGGTAGTCCCAGCTAACTGGGAGGCCAAGGCAGGAGGATCACTTGAGCCCAGGAGTTCAAGACTAGCCTGGGAAACATAGCGAGACCCCACCTAAAAAAAAGTACCCCCTCCCCAACTCCTGCTCCCCTTGTGCTCAGTGTGTGAGCACAGACCCCCACCCCATCTTCTCTAGACAACTATGGAAGCCTCGTGGCTGTCAACCCAAGTACTGTACCTGGGCCAATAGAATAACGAAAAGATCTGGGGCTGGAATCAAGGTCAGTACATGTCAGCTTGAAATTTTGAATATTTGTGCCAACTTTCAGATCCACTGGGATGGTCAGGAAATACAAGTTTGGGGTACAAATTGGCTTTTCGTCATTTTCTTCAAGGATATTCACAGTGACCTAGAACAGCAAGAAGGTGGTCGTTCTTAATAGCTAAATCTTGAGTGCTTACTGTGGGCAGGCACTTTCCCGGGATTAGCTCATTTAACCTCACAGGAGGTAGATAACGTGATTATTCCCAATTTATAGAAAAGGAAATGGAGGTTTAGAGAGATCAGATAATTAACCTAAGTCCATTCAGCTGGTGAGTAGCAGACCATTCAACTGGTGAGTATGCAGGTCTGTCCTCCAAATCCTATTCTAGTAACTTCTTTAGTGTGTGTGTGTGTGTGTGTGTGTGTGTGTGTGTGTGTGTGTGTGTAGTATATGTGTAGACTCATATACCCCACACTCATGCATCTAGGATTCATAGGTTCACCCACAAAGGATGCCAACTTGTTTTTCCAGTAATGGTGTGGATTTACAGTGACCCCATGTACGTCCTTGCTAGCTGCCCCTTATGAACGGGAAGTTTTTTAATTGTGGCGTACAGCAATGCTTCTCAACCATGTCTCCACTCTCTCAGGCCCACTTCAGACCGAGGGATTAGACTCCCTGGAGGGCGGGGCCCAGGGCACTTTTTTTTTTTTTTTAAACGTTCCCCAGCTGACTCTAATAAGCAGCCAGGGTTAAGAGCCACTGGGACAGAACAAGCTGGCCTGGTTAAACTGGGATCTCATCTGTAACCTGGGCTATTAGCACCGTGCTAAGCCCTGGGGCTAACCTGCCCGTGCAGGGGCCAGCCCATTCTCTTTCATCGCTGTCTTTTATGCCTGGTGAATTGGAAGATAGCCTGGGATGCCTGCCAGCACAGAATCATAGAATGTCAGCCCTGAAAGGGACTTGTGTGATCATTTAGTTCATCACCCTTTTAAAAGCTTATGAATTTTGAGTCGTATTCATTCTACCTTTGAAATTTGGGGATTTCAGCTATTTCTGAGCCCGGGAATAAATTGAAATGTTCACTCTAGTTAGCTCCCAAAGTGGAGTCCATTCATTTTTCTCAAAAAACCCCCAGCCTAACAAACACTGCAATTATCTCCAACTTTCCTCGGCTAGCAATGCGGAGGCTCACACATCATTAAAAACATCAGCCCATTAATTCAAAGCAAGTCATCAGAGGAACCAGACTATTCAGGCATTGGCTTATCAGGTGACTCTCTGTTTGAGAGATAGAGAAATAGGGACACAGAGATAAGCGTTGCTAGACTCCCTCGGAAAATTGGGATCAAAGTTGAGAAATGAACTCGGTCTCCTGACTCTGAGCCAATCATTGTCTGCATCACACAGGGCTTGCCTGCTGCTGCTGGGAGCTCATTTTACCTTCACACGTTTTCACTTTACTAATGGGAAAGACCAAGGAAGTGTTCGGTCTTTGTGGCCATCATGTTGCCCTCAGATAATCCTAACCACTGACAATACAGATTTATTAGACCCTTGATACTCAAAGTGTGGCTGGGGACCAGCAGCACTGGCACTGCTGGGAAGCACAGTAGAAATGCAGAATTTCAGGCCCCAGACCTACTGACTCAAAATCTGGATTCAACAAGATTCTCAGCACCCAAGTCTGGGAAGCAGAATGGGAACACAGCATCATTTTAAGATCTACCCCAGCCAGGCATGGTGGCTCACACCTATAATCTCAGCATGTTGGGAGGCTGAGGCGAGAGGATTGCTTGAGCCCAGGAGTTTGAGACCAGCCTGGACAACATTGCGAGACCTTGTCTCTATAAAAAATTAGCCAGGTTGGTGGTGTATGCCTGTGGTCCCAGCTACTTGGGAGGCTGAGGCAGAAGGATCACCTGAGCCCAGGAGGTCGAGGATGTGGTGAGCTATGATTGTGCCACTGCACTCCTGTAAAGATGAGATCTTGCTATGTTGTCTAGGCTGGCCTCAAACTCTGGGGCCCACATGATCCTCCTGCTTCAGCCTCCCAAAATGCCGGGATTACAGGCATTAGCCACCTTGCCCAGCCACAAAGTGAGTTTTAAAGGGCCATGGGAGAGACCTTGTCCCACAAAGTGCTTTGCGGGTTCAGCAGGTCTTCCAATATCTGGACACCAGTCTCAGTGCTACTTAGTCACCCACGAAACTTGGGCCCCAAAGAAAGACACACATGTTTATTTCCTGGGCACCACTGCTCGTTTCTCATCCCATCGGCAGGAGGTATCCTGGAAGTGTCCTCAGTGCCACAGCCACACCCTAGAGGTACCAGAGACCCGAAGCCAACCAGTTGGATTCGTGGGAGTATATCGAGCTGCCCCACTCACAGTGACTGAGCTGGTGTCCTCGTTGTTGGTGGCCTGGATACTGAGAATATGGATGGGGGTTGTTTCATAGTCCGCTTTAGTTACTAGCTGGAGTTCTCCCGTCTTGGGATTCATCCAAAATATGCTCGGGTACTGGAGACTGGCCCCTCCGGTGGAGATCGAGTACACAGTGCTGCTCTGGGGGAAGTCTTTATCTGTCGCTCTCACCTGTCCCACGGGGGTTCTAGCTGGAAGCATAAAGTACCTGCAATTAGTCCTGCTTTGGGAAGGTGGGCAAGGACAATCCAGGAACACATGCCCTTCCTGTCATGGGTAGAAAGACTCTGGAAGCCTCCTTGCTGGCCAAACTCTGTATGTTTTATATCTTCAATTCTTTTAAAGTCAAATAATGTGCCAGGTGTGGTGGCTCACATCTGTAATCCTAGCCCGTTGGGAGGCGGAGGTGAGAGAATTGCCTAAGCCCACAGGTTCAAGGCCAGCCTGGGCAGCATGGTGAGACCTAATCTCTACAATAAATCAAAAAATTAGCCAGGTATGGTGGCATGCACTTGTAGTTCCAGCTACTTGGAAGGCTGAGGTGGAAAGATCATCTGAGCCTAGCAGGTCGAGGATGTGGTGGCCGTGAGCATGTCATTGCACTCCAACATGGGTGACAGAGTGAGACTCAGACAAAAAAAAAAAAAATTCAAATCATGCTGATGAGCACCCACTAGGTAACTAGACCTTGAATCCAAACAGTACTGAGAGGTATAAAGGACACCTCCCGTTTTTATAGACTCCAAGAACACTGATCATTTTGCCATCATAATCAACAGTGCACAGAACATCCATCCTTACACATATGTCTTTTTGCAGTGGTGTTGCCTAAAAGTTTCTTCTCTTTTTCAGTTTTTTTGCAATGAGCACGAATTGCTCTTACAAAAATAAACAACCGGCCAGGCTTGGTGGCTCAGCCTGTATTCCCAACACTTTGGGAGGCCTAGGCGAGTGGATTGCCTGAGCCCGTGGGTTCAAGACCAGCCTGGGCAACTTGGCGAGACCTCGTCTCTACAATAAGTCAAAAATTAGCCAGGCATGGTAGTGCGCGTCTGTAGTTCCAGCTACTTGGAAGGCTGAGGCAGAAGGATTGCTGGAGGCTAGCAAGTCGATGCTGGGATGGTCATGAGTGTGCCACTGCACTCCTGCCTGGAAGACAGAGTGAGACTCCAACTCAAAAAAAACAAAACAACAAAACAATCTTTAAAGAATTTAGCTGGCGGTGACTCAAGCCTGTAATCCCAGCACTTTAGGAGGCCAAGGCAAGAGGATTGCCTGAGCCCAGGAGTTCAAGACCAGCTTGGATAACTTGATGAAACCTCGTCTCTACAATAAATTAAAAAAATTAGTCAGGCATGGTGGTGCATGCCTGTAGTTCCAGCTACTCGGAAGGCTGAGGTAGAAGGATCACCTAAGCCCTGCAGGTCGAAGCTGCTGTGGCCATGAGTGAAACTCCAACTCAAAAAAAAAAAAAGAATTCAGCAACCGATGATTACAGAGTATAGATTTTTAAATGCTGTTCCATTTTGCTTATTTTTCTTTTTTTTTCTTTCAAATAACTCCAGTTTAATGTAACTTCAAGCCCAAAGATTGTGGGAGGTAAACAGTCTCTTGGTACCTGTGGGGCACGAGAGGAAAGACAAGCTCCTGGAAGAACGGAGTGCGGGATCTGTGGCTGCTCCACGGACTATCTCTAAAGCAGGGTCTTGGGCAGAGGAACCCTGAGCAGCCGGAAGACAAGAATTCTCAAGTTTCAGGAGGAAGGTACCATGTACATCCTTGAAAGAGGGCCCACCAAAAAACTTTTAAATAGGGCTGGGAAGAAGCCATTTCTGAGTCTGGTTCAAGACAGTGGATAGCGAAGCAACTCGCCGGCTTGGAGGCACTGCCCGGGCGCCCTCTGAGCTCCACCAGAGCCGCCACGTCAGCCTAAGCCTCGGCCGGCATGGGCCTGGCAACACTCTAAGACATTTAGTCGGGCATATTTTGCTTATTTTTCAAAGATTGTTGGTAGAGTTGCTAGAGTCTGGCTTGCTTGTTTTATAGGAGTTCATTCTCATGAATTATACTCTGAGGGCAGGAGCCTTCTCTTATTCACCAGTCCTAAGTAGTATGACCCAAAGTAGGGGATCGAAAGTAACGGTAGCTGTGGTGGCTATAAGCATGCCACTCCATCCCTGCCTGGGTGAGAGAGTGAGACTACAACTCCAAAAAAAGAAAGAAAGAAAAAGAAAGTAATCGCAGTAAGATCTGTGTATTCATAGACTGTTCCAGTTGAATTTGTTATTCATGGCGTCAGGTATAAAAAATTAAAAGCATTTTCCTTGGACCTTCATTTTGTGTTTTGTTTCAAAATGTGATGTCAGGAAATAGAAACCATCGTAGAGGATAAAATGGAGAGGGGATCCTTTCAGAGGGAGGGTTTTGGTTTTACTTTTGTTGTTGTTGCTGTTTACTATGGAAAAAGTACTCATGATCTAAAGATCAAAAGCTGCCGGGCTCCGTGGCTCAGCCTGTAATCCCGCCTTTGGGAGGCTGAGGTGAGTGGATTGCCTGAGCCCGCGGGTTTGAGACCCGCCTGGGCAACTTGGCGAGACCTCATCTCTACAATAAAATCAAAATGAGCCAGGCGTGGTAGCGCGCACCTGTAGTTCCAGCTACTTGGAAGGCTGAGGCGGAAGGATCGCCGGAGCCCAGCAGGTCGAGCCCGCTCCCGGCCACCGCTCTCCAGTCTGGGTGACAGAGTGAGACTCCCAACTCAAAGAAAAACAGATCAAAAGCTGTGGGATGTCTATTACTTATTAAGCTAGAGCGTTAACAGTATTATCTTCACACTGGGAGAGATACGGAGACATGAAGCTGGAAGCGGGACTTTTCTTTAAAGGGGGAAGAGTTTGCAAAAATCAAGGTGTTACAAAGGGCAGAAAAAAAGTCTTCCAGCAAGTCCTGGTGGGACATAGAGAGAATGTCTGTATTTTGTTTTTTATGAAGGAAATACAGGAATGGGAAACCTTTTCTCTATTTTTAAATTTCAATTATCTGAATGAGCTGGATAAAAATCACAGTGAAACGAAGAGAAAACTTGGACTACAAAAAGGGAGGATTAGCAGAATCAGGCAAACAGACAAGGAAGCAATCAGAGGCTTCTGAGAAACACAGGTTAATCTAGTTTTCAAAATCCAGCTTTCACGGGAGGGCTCCTCAGCAGTAAGGAAAACTTAAAAGAAATAAGACAAATCAGCTGTGAACTGCTATGCAGAACACCACCCAGGCCTCTCCCAGGGAGTTCTCCCTGTTGCAGGACATGCATTTGGTGGGAGTCCATTAAGGGCACTGTGGTCCGTGTCTTGCCTGTTACTTACCGGGTCTTGTTTCTGACACATCAAATACGTAGGATGGCCTATCAAAAGTAAGAGGAAACTCATTCTCGGGGCTTGTCAGGATATGAATGTAGATGCTATCTAAAAATGGAAATAGAAACATGTTTAGTCACAAATCGTTACTCCTTCGTTTATTTTTTCAACCTCCTTAACGAATCTTCCAAGTACAGGCTGTGTGTATAGGGATACCAGGTATGTAAGACCTGGCAGCTCCTGCCTTCCAGATGCTAAGGGTAGTCACCCTTCAATAAGCACATGCACATATGGGTCTAAGGGAACCAGAGGCTTCTAGGAGGAAGCACAAACTGAGCCCTACAAACAAGGCAGGGGCGCGTTTGGTGGGGGTGGGGAGGCTGTTCTAGATATCTGCAAAAATATTAAGGTACAAAACTGCGTAATTCACCCAGGAAAACTGCAAACAGTTGGCCTAGTTGGAAGAAAAGAGGGCTTGGAGGCAAAGCTGGAGAGTTAAGCTGTGGCCAGATGATTAAAATCCTTGTACGCCAAGCCAAAGAGTTTGAACTTGAACTTGACAGCTACAGGAGATGCTCAAGGGGTTTAGACAAGGAAATGATATGATGGCATTTGCATTTCCTGAAAAATCATTGTCAGAAATATGGAGGATGCCTTGGACAGGGGCAAGACTGAAGGCATAGAGACTCTTCAAAGACCCTCACATGTTATAATTCAGCCAGAAGAGAGGAGAGCCCTGCGTTAAAGCAGGGCTAGTGGGATGGGAGACCTAGCACCGTATCTAGTATGGCCCGGCATAATTTAGTCTCTGCTCAAGGAAGATGCTCATGAAAGAAACCAAAATTTTACTTGCCTTTATAGTAAGGAGGAGCAACATCTTGCACCTGGGTTATCACCGTGTATCTGTTGCCAGCTACTAGGTTACTGGGATTTTCATAATCCAGATCACCAACCAGCTGGATTGAAATAGAGATAGTAGATTACAGAGTCAACAATTCTATGTATTGGGCTGAAAAAGACATTTTCATATACTGCTAGTGGATATGTACATTGGCCAAATCTTTCTGGAAAACATTTTGCCAATAAAAATGGAGAGCATTAAAAAGTTATAACCATTTTTTGTTCACTGCTAGAGAACTTATTAGAAGAATTTACAGGAGACAGAATCTATGTACAAAGATGTTCATCAAGCACTACTGCCCAACGGCATAGGCTCACAACTTTAGATCAGTTGCAGAAAAGCACGATCCTGAATCGTCCATGAAGGGATTATTTTTTCTTTGTAGTAGTCTTCCCTTACTATCTGTGGTTTTGCTTCCTGTGGTTTCAGTTACCTGCTGCCAACCAGAGTCTGAAAACAGATGAGTATAGCACAATACCATATTTTGAGATAAACTACATTCATATATATTAAAAAAAATTTTTTTTTTGAGACAGAGTCTTGCTGTGTTGTCCAGGCTAGAATGTAGTAGCTATTCACGGGTGTGATCATAGCTCACTGCAGTCTCGAACTTCTGGCCTCAAGCAATCCTTCTGCCTCAGCCTCCCAAATAGCTGGGACTATAGGTGTGCACCATCATGTCCAGTTTCACATAACTTTTATTACAGTGTCTTGTAATAATTTGTCTATTTTATGATTGACTATTATTGTGAACCTCTTACTGTGCCTAATTTATAAATTAAACTTATCATAAGTATGGATGTATAGGAAAATACATAGCATATACAGGGCTTAGAACGACCCATGGCTTGAGGCCTCCACTGGGAGTCTTGGAATATATCCCCTGTGGCTATGGGGGACTACTGTATTTTAAAGACTTATGCACATATGTATAAAATATATACTAGAAAAAGACGAGGGAACTATATCAAAATATTAACAGTGGTTATCAGTGAATGGTGATGTTTTTCTGTACTTTCTACATTTTCTACATTGATCATGTATTAATTACCTAAACAAAAATAATGGAAGTTATTTTTTAGATGACACCATGAATAATGTTAGTGAGACTTTCTTGGAGTCGGAAGAAGGACTTAAGATGGGAAGTGGAGAAGGAGGTGGGTGAGGGGAAGGGTAGCGGGCTGCTTGCTCCACTCCCCAAGGCTTGATCTCTGATGCGAGCTCCCCAAGACCCCAATCCCCTCCCTTCCCTGCCCTTCCATGTTTCTCTTTTCCTTTCCCACTGTCCCCCAACAGTCGCCCTGCAAGCAAAGGCCTCTCACAGCTTTTATATCTATCTTTCTTCCAGTGTTGCTTTTGCCCCCTGGAAATTGTTGGGGAGGAGCCCTACACATCCTCACAGTCTCATTCTCCTCTGGGTCCCCAGAGATTCTACAGTGTGAAATGTATCCAGTCCCACTCAAGACCCAGGGCCGGCTACCTCTGACCTTGCAACTCTGTGGGCCAGGAATGGGGCATTCAAACAAACAAAAGTGCTTGAGCGCAGGGGGCATGGATGTGTCTGTACAGGCACACTAAGCAGGCCCGCAAGCTGCACACTACGCAAGGAAGACTTCGGTGCGGAGCTCCCCCGACATAACTATGCATGACCGCCGATTCCCGGAACCTGGGTAAAATGAGGAACAAGCCGGGACATAGATTCACTGTTAAGTCCGTCAGTTACAGTCGCCCCGAGAGGAGGGATTACCTTGGAAATTGCTCTCTACGGGACAGCAAAAGCACTATGCCTGTTGGACCAGTTCCCGATGCCCTTTGAATGATGCAGTGACCATTAACTGACCACAATTTTCCCAGAGCCAGCTGGATCCTGTAAAAATCTGCCACTGCTTCCCACTCCAGATGGCGCGGTGAAGTTGAATCTGTTGTTTGGTGCCTCGCTGTCCTCATCAAAGCAGAACTTGTTCAGGTCAAGAAGCAATGTCCCATTGGCTGTTCTTTCAGGCACTATAATGCTGGCGAAAAGACACAATTCAATATTTTCCCCCAACAAATGGTGACTGAGTGTCCTTCTCACACTGGCCCTCGGGTAGACACCCCTACTGTCATTTCAATTCAAAGCAAGTCCATGGTTATTGCAGTAACCTCCTAACTGGTCTTCCTCATTCTGCCCTTGCCTCCTTTTAGGCTATTTTTAACACAGCTGCCAGAGGAATTCTGTTAAAATGCTGTCAGATCATGTCACTGCTCTGCTCCGAAGTCCCAAATGGCTCCTCATTTCAGTCCAAGTCCCAGCTTTGATCTGCAGGATGCCCCGTGATATGCTCCCCCCAACGGCCCCTCTGAACTCATCTCTGACTAACTCTTCCCCTTGTTCACGCTCCCGCCTCTCTGGCCTCCTGGAGTTCCTGGAACACTCCACCAGGGTCTGGCCTCAGGGTCACTAGTCTCATGGGGTAAGGTGGGGGGAGCTCTTCCCACAGACACCCCCATGGCTCATGCTTCCACTTTAGTCTCTAATCAGATGTCACCTTGTAAGCGAGACTCTATCCAAGATGTCAACAGTCCCTGCCCAGTGCTTTCTCTCCTGTTTCCCCCTTTACTTTTAATTCTTAGCACTTATCATTATCCAATATACTATATGTTTTATTTATTTATCCCATTTATTTTCTGCTTCCCTCTTAGAATGTAAACTCCATGAGGGCAGGGATCTTTGTTTGCTTTGTCCTTGGTATACTCAATAAGTATTTGTTGAATGAATGAATGACAGCTAGCACAGTTGTGAAGGAGAATAGAAAAAAACAGAATATAAATTTCACCCTCTGCCTGCAGGAGGTTTTCATCTAATTAGGGGAAATGCCTGTCCCTCATCCTCCATGTTTTGAAGATTGGAAATTTCTTGACTTGTGTCCAAGTGGTTTCAATATCATAGAAAGGCCTCCTAACACCTTAGCATCATTCATTCAAAAGAGGTTTATTGCCAGGTGCAGTGGCTCATGCCCAGAATCCCAGCACTTTGGGCGGCAGAGGCGAGAGGATTGCCTGAGCTCAGGAATTCAAGACCAGCCTGGGCAACTTGGCAAGACCTCATCTCTACATTAAATAAATAAAAATTTAGCCAGGCATGGTGGCACACACTTGTACTTTCAGCTACTTGGAAGGCTGAGGCAGAAGGATCACCTGAGCCCAGCAAGTCAAGGCTGCGGTGGCCGTGAGTGTGCACTGTTCTCCAGCCTGGACAACAGAGTGAGACTCTGACTCAAAAAAAAAAGAGGTTTATTAAGGGTCAAGTTGGGGTCCCAATCTCCAGGGTCTAGGTAAATAACACAAAAGCCATCCCCAAACTCAGAGCCTCTGGTCAAGCCCAGGTTGGTGTGGAAGACTCTGAGAAAGACTGATGAACACCTTATTATGTCCCCAGGTGCCAGTTTCTCCATCTATAAAACATAAATTATGTCAGCTAGCTTTTGCTACATAACATGCCAGCCCACAGCTGAGTGAATTAAAACAACACATATTTATTATTTTTCACAATGCTATGGGTTTATCTCACAGTTCTTTTGGGCCTAATGTGGCTTGGTTGGTCTCTGTAGTCACTGACAGCTTGGCTGGTGGGCTGGGTGGAATGGTCTAGAACGGCCTCACTCACGTGTCTGGTGATAAAAGGTGGTTGGTATCTGCTGCTTTTTGTCTCTCACCTTCCAGAAGGCAGGCCCCGGCCTGATACACTGAGGTCACAGGGTTCCAAACGCAGCAAAAGAGGGCAAGTCTTTTCAAGCCTCTGTTGTGCCATGCTTGTCAATGTTCCAGTGGCCAAAGCAGTTCACGTGGTCAAGACCAGATTCAAGGAGTAGGGAGAGGGACTCATCTTTTGATGGAAGGAATAGCAAAATCACATTGCAAAGGAGCATGTATACAGGCAGGGCGGAATCCACGGGCTCCTGTTGTTTGGTTTTGTTTTTGCTATCTACCACAATCTTTTGCTTTGGCAGAACATCTTACAAACATATATTGTGGTTGCCGTGAGAATGTGCCCAGAAGACCCTCAGTCGCAAGATCGTAACTGACCACAGGCCCCAACTGCTGGGCTCTGAAATCCATCACTGTGTTTGCAGGGAGGCCATGCACCAACAACTGGGCATGACAGAGATACTAAGCCACGTTCATTCCTATCCTGTAGCTGACTTGTCCCTGATCCCCTAAACTGCATGCAGCCTGGGACATTTCCAACCCCCTTCCCTCTCTCTTTGCTTCACTCAGGTCAGACTTGCCCCATGGTCTGATGGCTTCCTCAGCCTAGTCCATCACCTTCCCCACTTCCTCCCTCAAGCATTTCCCCCAATAAAAGCCTGGTACATTTAATCCTGTCTTGGCACCTGGCTCTTGGCCCAGACTCACATGTGTTACATCTTTAATCCTCTGTTCTTCCTTCTGCAGCCAAATTGTGTTGCCTTCTCCATCCCACAGCGTCTCCTCATGGAAACTAAAATAGGTTCTGGGCTCAGGATGTGTAGAGCAAAGTCTGACAGCAAGGATGGTCTTGGGCTGCTGAGGATAACAGGTTTGCTTGCTGGAGAGAAAGCAGGTGTAACCAAGTCTCTATGATGCCTCACGGACAAAGAGCACCTCTGTGTTTCAGCAGGACTCCCGCCTGGATTGCATGATGTCATGGTTTTATTCATAAGTACTTTGAATAGATACCACTTATTAAACACCAACTACAAGTTGTATCATACGAAGCACTTTAAAAACACTATCTCAGGCCAGGCACAGTGGCTCATGCCTATAATCCCTGCAGTTTGGGAAGCCAAGGTGAGAGGATTGCTTGAGCCCAGGAGTTTGAGACCAGCCTATGTAACATAGTGAGACCTCTCCTTCAAGAAAAAAAAAATTAGCTGGGTGTGGTGGCACATGTCTATAATTCCCAGCTACCTGGGAGCTTGAAACAGAAGGATCACTGAAGCCCAGAAGGTCGAGGCTGCGGTGAGCCATGATTGTGATACTGCCCTCCAGCCTGGGCAAGAGAGTGCGGTCTTGACTCAAAAATAAAAATAAAAACACTATCTCTAATGTTCTCATCTCCGAAAGGTTTGTATTCTTGTCCCCATTCTACAGGAAGAGTAAGAGTGGTTTCAAGGCCTGTCCAAGAAAGTCGATGCATCCAGAAACGATAGTCTATTGTGTGGGGTAAAGCCATTAAAATCTTGAAGTCCCATCGGTGAATATCCAGGCTCACAGCCGGTGCGGGGATCTAAGCCTTGATTACAGCTCGGCAGAAGCCAGGAAATTGCATCATCCAAAGAATCCAGGGTCCTGAAGCCAGACATTTCAGGCACTCCAAAAGAGGCCTCCGCACTTGGCCCCTCAGGGCTGCCTGGCATGTGCTCTCATTCTTCTCTGACACTTGGTATTTTTCCTCTAAACGCTTGACTTGGAAAGCCACTCCCCCTCATTCATCAACTCCGGCCTCAAAGGCGAGCGGCCCTCGCCCCCCAGCCGTCCGACCACGGTTCTCTCCACACGCCAAGGTGACTGCGCCCAGCCCATTCCGAAGCGGCCAAACTTCTCCGCCTCTCGCTCCCCAACAGCTTGCGAAGCGCTTTCAGCCAGGCGCCTGGCAATTTACAACCAGAGCGGGGGCTCTCACGGCGCCTTTGATGCCTCCGCGGGGGCCCTGGGCTCATTCTTCAGCAGCCTGGGAAACACGCAGGGGCCTCGGTGCTCCGGGCTGGGAGACTGCAGGGACTCCCGGAGCAGCAGGGGGCGCCCGCCTCCTCCAGGCCCTCCTCCGCCCTGGGGGGGGGGGGACAGCTCGCGTTCTCCACCACCCGGCTGCTCTCTCTGGGTGCTGGCGCCCATCACACCCACCCTTCCACCTGCTTTCACAAAACCACAGCAGGGACTGCGCCCAAGACTCCAGTATTCGAGTGTTAGAGACTGGAAGCACCATTTCCATTGTCGTTTTGTTCTGCTTTGACTGGCTTGTGTGCTTGGCCTTAACACGGTTGCAACGGAGACAGTACTGAGGCTGGGTGGATGGCAGGTGATGCAGGGTCGGGCTTCTCAGCCCCCATCCACTCGCCCAGTAGACAGATGGGCCGTGGGATGCACCGGCTGGGCTTCTGGAGGGAAGACTACCACCTCCCGGCTGCGGGCCTGGGCGTGGGGAAGCCCTTTGGTGGCTCCTCCCCACATCTTGTCTTTTCCAGGACGGCTGAGAGTTACTCTTGCCGGTAAGGCCCAGAGAAAGGACTGAGCGTTGTTTAGAATCTTCATTCATAAGTACAGTTAGTCCAGTTACCGACTTGGCCTTCAAGGTTAATTCGGAGAGATTAGTCTGGACAGCGTTGGCTATTCGAATTGTGATTTCCCCAGTTAATATGGAACATATTCTGCAAACTCTCCTCACACACCTCAGGAGACTGTAGGCTGCAGGAAGCCAAGTATGCAATTAAACAAATATGCATGGAAGAGAAAAAATGGACAAGGAGGCAGCACAGCCCTCTGTAGGCCTTGATACCCAGGGTTCTCACCTCCTAACTCTCATCCCCACCTCTCAGGGAAGGAGAACAAAGATGAGCAGGAGGGCAGGACCAGAGAGGAGGGGTTTCCCAGGGTGCACTGGGACTACCCAAGCATGCCAGTGCAGATTTGAATTTTCAAAGAAAGTACATAAGTATGACTCTGCAAATCATCTCCACTCCATCCCCAGGACCCAAACAGCTCTCAACAGAGGATGGGTTCAATTATGCATGCCACACATGTCATGGTGTGCAAGTCACCTCCTAACTACCCATGGCAACCATCCCCACCCATCTAACAGATCCTGAAGTGCAGGGATGCTTGGATTGGAGTAGGAACCTATAATGATGCTCTATAATGTGACTGATTTTATCAGGGTCTCAGCAGGAAGCAAATAGCAAGTTAGGATAATTCTAGAAGCAAAAGGACTATTTAGCAAAAGGACTATTATGCTGGTGCTTGCAGGGTATATGAAAGCCTCAAAGGATGGCGCAGTGCCTTAGGGCTAGTAAGAGTGGAGCACCCTTACCACCTCTAGGCCCAGGGGAGCCCAAGGAGAAAGGCATTCTGAAACCAGGGACAGAGAGTGCTGTGACAGAAGGTTTCCTTCTGGGGACTAGACCTTCAGGAGGCCAGTGGTGGGGAGTAGGGGGAGGTGGGGGAGGAGGCATCCTGCTGACTGAAAGGGTGGGCATAAATACTCTGGCCTTACTGTCTCCCTCCTTTCAGGGCTTCCCATTGACCAACCGAAAGCCGCACGGCAAGGGCAGCCAGTTGGTTTCTAGAGGTGGGCCTCTGGGTGTGGGGAGCAGGGTGGAGACTGGATTTGAAGGGCCAGATCAAGAATGTGTCCAGAACAGAATTTAACTGGACGACGTCAAACCCCAAGGCCATACTGAAGCTCTAGCATTATAACGGGCATGTCATTTGGGAGGAGGCATTCATAAGCATATAAAGGAATTTCTATTTCTATTGCTCAACCTAGACAGTCTTTGTCTAGGGTCCTTTGTCCTTGGCCTGTACTGAGTCTGTGTCCAAAGTCACCTGGAGAAAACTTGCAAAGCCAGGCAAAGATAACTCAGATGACTTTCCCCATGAGGACATCTGAAACTGAGACCTGCCCTGGCCTTCAGTCTTGTTCCAGAGGCAGGGCCCTCTCTTGGCAAGGGTCACAGCTGAGGTGGCCCCTGCACCCAGCCCCCCAGAGAGCCCTCTTCCGACTCTCAAGAAACCAGAGCCTGGCTGGTATGAAACCTCCAAGATGAGGTTAATTCGGGAAATTACTAATCACATGGCGTTTTGACAAAACAGTAGAAAGACAGTACTGTTTTCAAAGGGCATATTAACCCAGAATCACAAGGGAGTTTATTTTTAAATAATGGTGAATAGAATGTGAGACAAAGAATGGGTCAAAATATACAAAATAACTCGTATCCCACTTGTATCTCTGCTTTTTCCCTGTCGGTTGCCTTTTGTTTATATGCAATTAAGTTGTGTAAGGAGCGTTGGATGCTTTGTTTTGTTTTACATAAGTACTTGGTTTGATTTATTCGTCTTCCTGGTGGTGTGTTTCTCTGGGAGTTCCTATTTACTGATCCTAAGTCTTAAGCATCTATTATAACTGCTAACTAACAGCACCGTCTTGCCACCAGTGGCAATAAATAAAGAAAAGACACAGTCCAGAGAGGCCTAACAAGTCCCCGCGGTACTTTTCACCAACAGAGATGAGCAGGTTATAGAAGGGAGCAAAATAAAAAATAATTCTTCACAGAGTGAGAAACTGGAGAAGGGAGATAATGAAGAGGAAAACAAACGAAAGAGAGGGAAGAAAAAAGGATGATACAAAGAAAGCCTATCAACAAAATCAGACCGTTTCGATCTGCTTTTTTTAGTGAGCCATTTCTCAAATGCCCATCATTCTTCAATTCCTCCTCAGAACATACCAGAGAAGCCGAGGGCCACCAAAGAGGTAAAATGGACCAGCACAAGTTTCAAAGCGTGGATACCTGAAGGTGAATTTTCTGCATGTAGCAGGGTTGTCATTGATGTCTTCCACAATGAAGGTTATCTGGATACGATTCTCTTGACCCCCGTAGGGTCTATCCTTCACCAGAACTTCCAGAGAAATTGTGGGATTTTGTCTTAATTCACCTGCATCTCGGTCCATCCTCCGGGCAACTTGGATTGTACCAGTCACTAAGAAGGCAAAGGTTAGAATGTGACCCTTCGAAGAAAAGATGTGGTGAGTAAAGGAATATGAAAACCTGGATGAAATTGGAAAAGGTCATTCTCCTATGAGAACTGCTTTACACAGAGTATCCTCTATACATTTTTTTGAAAACCTGCATGAGGGGAGTGCCTGTGTTAGACATTTATTGGGGTATCTGGCCTGACCCCTTTGATAATTTTTCACTTCAAACTTCATGGTTGGGGTCCTGGCAGCAGCCCTTTCCGTAGTTGACAGGACTGGTGGATGGCTGACTTCAGCTTCGCCCACTGGGTTCTCTTATTGGGAAATTTATAACTGAGATACACATTGGGGAATCAGTCAAGTTAATAGTGGAGCTACAGATAAAAGGCCAGAACTCTAGCTGCTAAGGTCCCTGGAGCAGTGCTGGTTCACACTCTGATCACCTGATCATCTTACTCTCTCTAAGGAGATACCCTTAGAAAGGGTAAGCCGATAGATATCTCTACCTTTTTTTTTCTCTTGCTTAGTTTGGTTTGCCATAGTTTCTGTTACTTGCAACCAAAAAGTCTTAATAAATATGCTTTAAAATCCCCACTGTACCTATTAAAAGTTTAATTTTGAGCCGGGCTCGGTGGCTTAGCCTATAATCCCGTGTCTTTGGGAGGCTGAGGTGAGTGGATTGCCTGAGCCTGCGGGTTCGAGACCCGCCTGGGCACCGAGACCTCATCTCTACAATAAATAAAAAAATCAGCTGGGCATAGTACTGCATGCCTGTAATTCCGGCTACTCGGAAGGCTGAGGCGGAAGGATCGCCGGTGCCCAGCAGGTCAAGGCTGCAGTGGCCGGGAGCGGCCACTGCACTCCAGTCTGGGCGACAGAGTGAGACTCCAATTCAAAAAAAAAAGAAAAAGTTTAATTCTGTAGTACTAGAGTGAACAGAATTCCTAATCATAGTTGTCCATCCCTACACTATCCGTGGAGTAGTGTCCTCAGTGATGGGGCACTGGGAAGTCTTCAGAGACAGCACAATATTGCCTTTGCCTGTCCCTCTTGGGAACGGATATCCTTTGCCCAAAAACCTATGGAGCCCATAAAATATTGCCTTTCTGGGACTGTCCAAGGCTGGTCTCCATGAAATCATAATGTAAAGTGAAGTCCTTTTGGTTATGTGATTGGGATTTATGGGTGTGGGACAGTGGTTGAGAGGACAGATCCCAGAGTCAAGTGACTTTGGTTGGTTTCTCAGCTTCACATCTTTGGACTGTGAGACCCTGAGTCATTTAACCTCTCCAAGTCTCTCCTTAAACCTCGCTTTCCTCAACTATGAAGTATAGATTGTGGTTGCTCATTAGATTGTCATATTGAGTACCTGAATCATTTGCATAATGCCTGATGTGTACTAAGACCCCCCAAAAAAGATGACTATAAAACTGCAGAGACGAGGAGAAACACTGAGATACTCAGATGGAAAAATAACTCCCAGAAACCCACAAATGGATCTAGAGTGACACTATTCAACATGTTGACCACTAGCCACATGTAATTATTTAGGACTTGAGATGGGGCCTGTCCAAACTGAGATGTACTGTAAGTGTAAAATATACAATTAACTTCCAAGACTTGGTTCCTAGTAGTAATAGTAATAATGTAAAATACCTCATGAATAGCTTTTGTGTATTGATTGCATGTTGAAATGGTAATGTTTTAGATATGTTGGATTAAATTAAATGCCTAATTCAAATCAATTTCTCCTGTTTCTTTTTACTTTTTCAAAGTGTGACTACTAGAGACATTGAAAGTACATATGTGTCTTCATTCTGTTTCTGTCGTACAGTGCTGATACAGATGCTGTCTTCAGAA
The DNA here is from genome assembly GCA_027257055.1 of Cephalopachus bancanus. Taxonomy (NCBI): domain Eukaryota; kingdom Metazoa; phylum Chordata; class Mammalia; order Primates; family Tarsiidae; genus Cephalopachus; species Cephalopachus bancanus. The sequence goes on from JAPVLO010000124.1 coordinate 4,340,005, forward strand.
GACATCAGGGTACCTCAGGATAGGTGGCCCCTCCATCCTTACATATCCACCTTACTCAAAGGTGATGGGACTCAGGATACATGACCTCAATAAATGTCACCTTGACATTTGAGAAAACAGAAGCAGGAAGTTCTCTCTGACCGTCTCCTGCTCTTCTTCCCTGAAGCAGGCCATAAAAGAATTCTCTGACTTTCCTTTGAAGCAGTCATAAGACCTTCATTCCAGAGGTGCCCTATCTATACCTGGAGGAAAGGAACATTCTCATTCTGGAAGACACAGAGATGCCAAGAAGAATCTGAACAAACAGGCCTTGCTAAGTTTCCCAAGTTTATTATCATTAGCGCATAATACCCTTTGTCCTCCAAGCATACTTCATAATAATTCACTTCCTCAAACTTAGCATAAAAATACACAGGTTTCCTGTTTTATTGTGTCTTCATTTCTGAAGTCTCCTGTGTCACATAAAACTTATACGAAATAAATTTGTATGGTTTTTCTCTTGTTATTCTCTTTTTTTTGTTTTTTGAGTTAGAGGTCTCACTCTGTAGGAAAATCACAGCTCATCTCAGTCTGAAACTGGGGCTCAAGTGATCTTTCCCCCTCAGCATCCCGAGTAGCCAGGACTACAGGCGCACAACCATGCAGAGCTAATTTCTTAATTTTTATTTTTGTAGGAAAAAGGTCTTGCTCTGTTGCCCAGGCTAGCCTCTAACTCCTGTACTCAAGCAATCCTCTCACCTCAGCTTCCCAAAGTGCTGGAATTACAACCATTAGCCACTGCACCCGGTCTTATTACTTTTTTGTTGCTGTTACAGGTGGCTCAGCCATGAACCTAACAAGGGGTAAGAAAAGACATCTCTTTGCCCCCACAAAGGTGAAAGGTGATAGTTATCAACCCCATGTGCCAGCTGCTTTTAATACATCTATTAAACTGGTAACTAATGATTCCTTGGACAGAAAGGTGTGCCCTCTGCATCTGTGGGTTCCATATCCTTAAACTCAATCAACTGAGGATTGAAAATATTTGGAGGAAAAAATGGTTGGGTGCATCTATACTAAACATACAGATTTTTTCCCTTGTCATTATTCCCTGAACAATACAGTATAACAACTATTTACGTTGCACTTACATTGTCTTAGGCATTATAAGTAATCTAGAGCTGATTTAAAGTATATAAAGTGCATAGGTTATGTGTAAATATTATGCCACTTTAAATAAGGGCCCTGAGCATCTGTGGATTTTGGTATCCACACAGGGTTTTAGAACGAATCCCCATGGATACCAAGGGACGACTGTATTGTAAAACGATCCAAATGGCTGAGCTAGAGGATGTGCTTAAGGATGGATGTGTGTGGCTTACGCTGATTTATCATGAAATAGTTGCTAACAGTAGTGAGGCTGTAGAGGAGGTCACTGGGAAAACCGCCGCCGTCGGGATCCTCAGCTGTGATATTGGCCACAATGGTTCCTGGACTTAGCTCCTCTGGAATCATGTACACTCGCCTTGCGCTGGAACAGAAATACAGCAGACACAGCTCGTTTTCAGGGGCATGGGAGGGTGGAGTCTGGGCGGTGGGTATTTTGGTTAGTGCTAAATATAGCGCAGAGCTGTTTAAGTTGCATCAACATGCTCAGAGGGAGAGCACAGCAGCTGAAAGGCAGGGTGACTGGCTTCTGCATTCCCAAAGATCACATCCCTGCGGATGTGAAGAAAGTACCACGCTGTCATTGTAACAACTTACATGGGCCACAGTCTCTGACTCTGTACACGCCTGCCTGATGCCATTCTGGATCAGCCATGGCATTATCTTTTAAAATAAGAATGGATGACCTATCTAGCTATCTTCTCTTGTTCTCCCAATTTTTGTGCAAAAGATCTTTTTATTGTTTGTAAAATCCATCTGGATATTATGTCTAGAACTACATGTTCCTCCATTATTCCAACTCCCATCCCATGGCTGCTGCCAGAAGAGTCTCTATTTTCTAGTGCCTTTGCTTGCTTTTTATTACTTCTCTCTCTTTCTGTCTCCCCCCTCCACTTTCTTTCCTTTATTTCCCTCCCTCCCTCCCTCCCTCCCTTCCTTCCTTCCTTTCCTTCCTTCCATTCTTCCTTCCTTTTTTGCCCAAGGGCACAGAATGTATGCACGGAACTCTTGTACCTTCTTTCTAAGTTGCATTAATCATGATGTCAGCTCTCTGAATTGAAAAATAAGTCTCTGGCAGAAGACCAGGTCAGATCGCTGCCCTCCTCCTTACAAGATGGGTGACTTTCTACAGGATAACCCAAATCACCAACATACCCCTCTTCCTCAGCCTCAAGGCCTTTAGAACAGACCAGTCATAAGACAGATAGGTTGGGAGTCTTAACTTACTTACACTTTGGGTAAATGAAGCAATTTTGAATACACTAAGGGAGGCTTGTTTAAAATAACTCTGCAAGAAGTCCTTCTGCTGAGGGAAAATCATTTCAGCGGGGCAAATAGTCACCTCTAATTTCCCTGTTTCTCAAGTTGAGGTTTTTCCCATGTGGGATCTTTAAGAAAGGCACACTATATTTCACATTTAAGTGACTGCATTCATTTTGTGAGCTCAGAAGGTTTCTGCAGTGCCACCTCACCACCCCTAGAAGGTAGGTAGGACCAGAGAAAGGAGAAGTAGGGAGGGAGCCTCTATTTAGAGTGAGAGGTGGGCAAAGGTGGGAACCAGGCTCTCACCCCGGTCCCTCTCCTGCCTGGACACTGGCTTCTCCCACCTCCTTTGTGAGGTAGTCTCCTGTAGGCATACTCCATTGTTCAGATAGGGCCATCTTGTGCATCCCAAGGTCACCTTAGTGCTCCAGGCCTCTCCCCAGCCAGTGTTCCACTGGAGCAGCCCTGGTAATCCTCCCACTTACCTGACATACCCCTTCTCAGAAAGTCTGCAATGCTACCCACTGAAGGGCTCAGGAATAGGCAAAGTGGAGTGATGCCAAAGTGCGTGCCTCAGGTGTGCATGGCAACTCCAGGCACCAGGAGGAAAAGGACTGAGAGCAAATACAAAAGAAATGGGAAGGGGGAGAGAAAGGCCTACCTGCCACCTCCTAAAAATATGTGCTTTGCAAAAAGAGTTGCACTGTACACACAGAAAGAGTGACACCACCCAGGGATAAAATGAGGGGACATTTTCAACCACAGAAACAGGACTCGTTTTGGTTAGTCTCATTGCAGGAGTTTAACAAATAGCCAAGACAGAAGGGCTGGTTCTACATTTTACATTTCTCTTTCACACTCAGGTTCAATAGACCTGAGTCTGTTCAAGGGTTGAACTGTGTTAGTCCTGAATTAAATAATTTGTGGCAAGTGTTAGCACTGATTTGGGGGAAAGGATGATATTCAAGGGAGACACGAAAGTCCCCAAAGTCAGCACCTGGCCTGTGGCTAGCTGAGGGGTAAGGTGGGCACTCATTGACAGTCTAGGCCAAGGCAAGGGACAGCCTCCCTGCCCACAGTCCTCCATTTGGAGTGAGGCTCTCACAAACTCAGCCTCACCACCATCTGTGTAACACTGAAATAAAGCCAACTGATTAAAAATAAAAAGCTATCTCCAAAGATGTAACACGGAGGGGAAAAAAACAAAAACAAAAAAGTTAGGTGATTACACGGATCATGCTCTCTGCCTCGGGATAGAGGCTATTAGTTTCCTCCCTGAAACCAAGAATCAGGACCAGAGAATTCCAGGCTGATCTCCAGGAGGCCCCATAATCAGTGGGTCATGTTCTCTCCCTGCTGAAGTCAACTGCTGTATTTTGGAGGATGTAGTCCGAAACACACGGTTTACAAGTTCTGTGCCTGGGAGAACTTATTATTTTTCCCTCTCTTTTAACTTGCTTCCCCTCCTCACAGCCTGGGCATGTGGGGACAGCTGGCAATTGCCCCAGCCCCACAGCTATCACCTTCCTCTGGGGGTTCCTGGTGAACCCTCAGAGCCAATTCCTGAGCCTGAGTCTGGACTGGGATGTCACAACTATTAATAAACTGTCTGGACTGTGCTCTTGGAGCCACCCACCAGCAGAAACGCACAGTACTGCCCTTCCGTGCCTAACCTGGCTGCAGGTGCTGATGGGAGACATCACATGGGAGTTCATCTGCTGCTGTTCCCTCCACATTGACACCTGCAACTGGACTGAAGAGACTATGATAATATGCAGAAGTTTCACAGTTTCGTTGATGTGTCTGCCAAATGGCACCAGGCTAGCTGCAGGTGGGGTGGCCTTAATACCTCCCAACCCTGGGACACTTTTGCAAGTGCTCTACCTAGCTCTGGGGCCTCATGGATTTTTGCTGGTGGAGTATCTTGTGCTGACTCTATTTATAGCCATGAGTGCAGGTAACCCCCGAGCAGGTGACTTTGCTATTTTCCTTGTGCCTGTGCCTATGCCCATCTCAGGGACTGGGACAGACAGAGGCTCTGTAACCCATGAGCCAGGCTGTCTGGTGTGCCATCTGTTAGCTCAGAATCCCATCTTCTCCTCCTAAATCCCCACCTACAAGAGACTAGGATCTCTCTTTTGTGCCTGGGATGGTGCCAGGCACATTTCCACAAACTGCCCCCCACCAGATGCTTTGACCTTCCTCACCTCTGCTGGACACAGGAGCTGCCAGACACGGCCAGATCTTTTTTCTAGATTCAGCATGGCAGGAAGAAACTTTAGCACAGACAGCAGCAGGTAGGCACCATGAAAACAAACCTCTCCTCGGTGGGAAGAGGACACCTTAAAAGTGTCCTCTTTGGCCAGGCTCGGTGGCTCAACCTGTAATCCCAGCACTTTGGGAGGCCGAGGTGAATGGATTGCCTGAGCCCAGGGGTTCGAGACCAGCCCAGGCAACTTGGCGAGACCTCGTCTCTACAGTAAATCGAAAATTACCCGGGCGTGGTAGCGTGTGCCTATAGTTCTGGCTACTTAGAAGGCTGAGGCGGAAGGATCGGCGGGGCCCAGCAGGTCGATGCTGGGGTGGCCGGGAGAATGCCACTGCACTCCAGTCTGGGTGACGGAGTGAGACTCCACCTCAAAAAAAAAAAAAAAAGAGTGGGTTTTATGGAATCATGACTGTTGATATGTGCTCTAGGATCCTGCTATTATTTTGTTTGTTTATTTGTTTTTTATTTATATAGAGATGAGGGCTTGCTATACTGCCCAGGTTGGCCTTGAACGCCTGGGCTCAATCAATCCTCCTGCCTCAGCCTCCCAAAGTGCTCTCACATGTAGCACACTCTATCTCGGCATTTCTCACTCTATCTCAGCCTCCCAAAGTGCTGGGATGACATGAGCTACAGCACCTAGCCTGGATTCTGCTATTATTAATGTGGAGCCTGTTATTATAAAAGTACCTTTCACATGTGCACATGGTAAGGCTCGCACCTGGGTGTGTTCTGCCCCCAGTTCTCCACCACATTCACCATCCTGTGATGCACATGAATGTGGATGTGTGGGAAGCATGGGCAGTAAATGTGGAAAACAGCAGTCCAGAGGCCCAGAAAAGGGGCACTGAAGCCCTCATGCCTCTTATGTCTCCTCTAGGACAAAGCAAAGGGCATCTCTCTGTCTGGCACCAGATGGGTCGGGAAGCAACTAGGCTGCCCAGAGAGGATGGTGCCAGAGGCCCAGGTCCTGTGTGCCTTCGGCCTACCTGGTGAAGCGAGGGATTTCATCGTTGAGGTTCACAATGTTCACCCGGAGTGCTGTGGAGGCTTTGAGGCCTCCGCTGTCCCTCACTTCCACAATGAAATGGAAACTGTCAGGGAAACATTGCAGATGAGAAAATCAGGCTTCACTGGCACTACGTCAAAATGCAATGGGGGAAAACAGGGTAGCAGGGGCGAGAAAAGAGCCTGCCCACTTCCTGGCCACCTAATCCATAATCATAATGCTCCTGCAGTCGTCGTCCTGCTGTGTCCGCCCTTCTCCGAACTCACTGGGTCGTTTCTTATTCTGCAGGGGTTATTCACTGCAGCGTCTCGTGGGCAGGCGTCTGCTCGAGCCAGCCACGTGGCACACTCTATCTCAGCATTTCTCACATTATCCCTGGGAAGTGCGTGTCACACCCACGGGAGGAAACGAGGTGCCCATGTCTCACGTGACTAGCCCTAGTGTCTACACCTAGTGCAGAGCCTGGAGCTCCACCTGGTTCACCCCAAGGTCTAAGTGTCTTCACCCCCAAGGTCTGGCCTTTCCTCAGTGGCTTGATCACCCCACCCTGCTGCTTTCATGCTCATCAGCCTCTTTGCTTGGATGGCTGCCTCTCCCAAACTGGTTGCGGGTCTGAGCAATCCTCCCACATTGCGGTTCTCATTCTCTGGACACAGAGGCTTTGGACGAGAAAGACACAACTCCCTTATTCCCTGTCCTTTCTGGGGTTCGCTGCTCTCCGAACTTACAGTTGAGGCCGCAAATCACTTGGGGGGGGCACCTCAGCTGCCCTCTGGTGACACTGTGACTGATCCTTCCTGTTTCCTTGCCCCCCCAGAGAAACAGCACAGCAAGCAAGGTCATTGGCAAGGCTACCTGCTGTTTCCTGCCTCAAAGTCCAATTCTGTTGTGGAGAAGAGGGTACCATTAGCAGACATTCTGAAGCTCTTTGAGGGAGAAATCAGGAAATACTAAAAAAACAAAGGGAAAGATTTAAGTCAGCACACCTATACGTCTTTCCCCAGAAAATGTGTCCATTTAGTTCCCATTGCATACTCTTAGTCCATGGAACAATCTTGATGCATCAGGATAAGGTCCAAATAGGCCATTCTCAGACTTCATTGCTCTTGAATCAAGAAACTTCTGGATCTGTTGGTCTGAGCCTCCGGCCCTGATTGCCCACACTCTGAGCCCGGCTCATTGGATCCTGCTTCAATTATAAGAAGTTCATATAAAGGCACCTGCCCAGGCAGGCTCTGCTTCTGCTCCAGTTCTCTTATCCCTGTGGCTGTATGCTCACTTCTCCTTCCGGACAACTTCTGGCTTTGAGTCTATGTCTTGGCTTTAACCAACACTGTTTAAACATAACTACCATGCATGAGGTAATAGCACTTTACCAAAGTAGATAAGATCTGGCTACATTTTAAATAACATACAATATATCGAGGGTCTAAAATTGTGTTCAAGCATCATTCGTTGAAATGACAGAAGGAACAAGGGACAAGTGTGAGCTGAGGATGAAACATAGCAGGGCTTAGAGTCCAGGTTGGAACCCGGTTTGGGGATGTATAAGAGCTGTTTTAAAATCTAATCCCTGATATGTGGCCACCAATAAAGTCCTTACTACATTTTGGGGTAGTTGAAAGTCTTTGTCGTCCTTGGCTCCCAATGTCCAGTCCAGCCTTCTTAATAATGCTTCACCCAGAACCACTTGGTCTGACTAGAACAGACAGATTTATGTGTGTAGCCCACTAAAAAGCAGCCCATAGGAAGTCCGTGTCTGTGCTGCCCTCCAGTGCTCATCAAGATTGCATTCTTGCTCCCATGATGGAGTCAAGGAAGCAGGGGAAGGCCCTGGATCAGAAGAGCTGGGTCCAAGTTCTGGCCTTCACCACAAGATCTGGGACAAGTCCCCTCCTGCCTTAGGGATGACATGACCAATTGCTCCTTCACATTATTGTGAGGATTAAATGAGAATGCACACTGTAAAATATGAAAGGCCACAGCAACGCTAGAGACTTAGGGGGACCTCCCCAAAAAGCAAAATTTATCTATTAAAAATTGTGTATTAGCCGGGCTCGGTGGCTCAGCCTGTAATCCCACGCCTTTGGGAGGCTGAGGTGAGTGGATTGCTTGAGCCCGCGGGTTCGAGACCCGCCTGGGCAGCGAGACCTCATCTCTACAATAAATCAAAAAATCAGCCGGGTGTGGTAGCGCATGCTTGTAATTCCAGCTACTTGGAAGGCTGAGGCGGAAGGATCACCGGAGCCCACCAGGTCGAGGCTGCGGTGGCCAGAAGCGGCCACTGCACTCCAGTCTGGGCAACAGAGTGAGACTCCAACTCAAAAAAAAAAAAAAAAAAAATTGTGTATTTATCTATTTTGTGAGTTGGAGTCTCACTCTGTCACCCAGGTTGGAGTGCAGTGGCACGCTCACTGCCACTGCAGCTTCAACTTGCTAGGCTCAGGTGATCCTTCTGCTTCAACCTTCCAATGCATGTATTTATTTATTTATTTTTGAATTGGAGTCTCACTCTGTCGCCCAGACTGGAGTGCAGTGGCACGCTCCCGGCCACCGCAGGCTCGACCTGATGGGCTCCAGCAATCCTTCTGCCTCAGCCTTCCAAGTAGCTGGAACTACAGGAGCATGCTACCATGCCCAGCTAATTTTTTGATTTATTGTAGAGATGAGGTCTCGCCAAATTGGCCAGGCGGGTCTCGAACCCGCGGGCTCAGGCAATTCACTCACCTTGGCCTCCCAAAGCGTGGGATTACAGGTTGAGCCACCGAGCCCAGCCTGTATTTATTCTTACATGTTTAAACTTCATTAACTTCAAAGGACTCTCCCTTTGATGCAATATACCTATCGAGATACTTTTTTCACTGCTCAAAACAGTTTTTGAACTTGTCAATTTTGATGCCTTTTAGTGCTTCTGCCGGTTTTTTTGTTTGTTTGTTTCACCTCTTCCACATCAGCAAAACGTTTCCCTTTGAGGACTTTTTTTTACCCAAGGAAACAAAGAAAATCAGCTGAGGCAAAAATGGATGAATAGGGAGGGTGGGGCACAGGGCCCATGCCAGTTTTGGTCAAAAACTGTTGAACACTCAGCACAGTGTGAGCAGGTACACTCGTAAATCACCCATCATGAAATGGGCAAATACGTTGAATCTCCAAAAAAATTTCACTGAGGCCAAACACAGCCTCTCACATCAATGCTAGTTGGTACACAGATGCTGATGGGTTCTTAGAATGCTCATCTAGCTGGGAAAGACTGTACTATACAGGGCCCACCCTCCAAAAAATAATTCCATTTTTTTGAGTCCACCCCATACATGTTTATAGCCATTTGTTCCAAAGGACTTTAAGGTTAGAAGGGTTCATTATTTCCTGCTAGGGCAGGGGATGTCGTATCCTCAAGGCCTTAGATCTCTGGATCTGATAATCAGTGAAGGTTTTGCAACCAGTGCCACAGCCCCTGAAGTCTAGAATCAAAGGAAACACCTGCCAAGGCTTCCGACCCAGTGATTTGCTGTGTTGTGATCGCTGCTGTGCTCCTAGTACAAGGAAAGAGTGTGCACAGAAAATAGATTTAAGTTCTCCTTGGGGGGCCCATGTGAGGTTTTTAAATCTTTTTTTAAAGTTCACTTTCTGTTTATTATTCAATAATGTTTTTCTAGTTGTAACAAATATATTTTTATACAAAAACTGGGAAAGACAGAAAAGTGTAAAAATGTAATGAAATATAAAAATCTCATCCTCTTGATGAATAACCTTCTGTTATTTTCTGGGCAAATTTATACCCTCCAAAAAATTGAGATGATGTTTAATCAAAATTAAATTAAAATTACTCGTGTTCTTAAATCTTCTTTTACAGCCTAGTTAATGATGACACAGCATTGTACTACAGGGCTTTACTTTACTAAATCTTTCTTGCTGGTCATTTAGGTGTTTCCTACCCATTTTTAGGAGAATATATTTGGGCAATGCCACGGAGTACCCCTCTCCCAGCCCCCCACATTGTTTAAGCACCTTGGCAGCGCTCAAGGCATAGTGTTTAGATCCCAAGCTCCCCATCAACTGCCCAGTTCACTGCCTGGACAGCAGTTGTCTAGGCCTGCACCTGCCTGCACAGAGAGTAGTCCTGTGTCTTTGAGCAGAAACTTTCCTACAGAGAATCCTTACATATGAGGGGGCAACACCCCCCCCCAAATTAACCTTTTGGAGGACAGACCCCTTGTAGTACAGGCTTCTCCTGCTAGGTAAGTGTTCTAGGAACCCATCGGCATTAGTATACCAGCTAGCGTTGTTGTGAGAGGCTGCATTTGGCTTCAGTGAATTTTTTTTGGAGATCTTTCAATGCATTTGTTCATTTCATGATGGGTGATTTACGAGTGCACCTGCCCACACTGCACTGAGTGTTCGACAGTTTTTGACCAAAAACCAGCATAACCCCCAGGCCCCACCTTCCCTATCCACCTGATCTTGCCCTGACCGACTTTTTTTGTTTCCCCAGATGAAAAACATCCTCAAAGGGAACATTTTGCCTGTGGAAGAGGTGAAACAAACAAAAAAAAAAACAGCAGAAGCACTGAAGCATCAAAATTGAGGAGTTCAAAGATGTTTTGAGCAGTGGGAAAAGGATCTTTATAGGTGTGTTGTATCAAACAGAGAGAACTTTGAGGGTAACTGAAGTTTAAACATGTAAGAATAAATACACAATTTTTAATAAATAAAACCCAGGTTTGTTGGGTCCCCCCTTGTATTCATAAACCAAAGTCCCAAGCTGGATGTCATGGAATGACAGAGTTTTAGAGATCCATAGAGAGCATTTACTATATGCACCTGAGTCGGAAACACTTTCCACAGGTGTTTTTGAAATGTTCTAGCAGATGCAGCCTCAATTCTGGTTGGTCACAAGCACTGTAAGGTTCTTACAGTCTGGTTGATCACAAGCACTGTGAGTACTAAATATGGAGATGACAACAGACAGGGCCTGCCCTCCAAAAGCCTATGGCCTGAGGAAACAGAGTAAGGAGATGTGTGCACCAAGAGGGATAATCAGGTTAGGATGGAGCAGAGGAAGAAGGACTCTCGGATCCATCTGGGATATATGCATCACGAATTACGGTGGTGAATTAAGTCTGGTGGCCTTGGAGACAGACTACCTGGATGTGAATCCTGGTTCACCACTATCTAGCAGTGTGAGCTTGTGCAAAGTAATAATAATAGGGCACCCCCCCAGAGTTGTCATAGAAAGTGCTAGAACTGTGCCTGGCACATGGCAAGCCTTCAATAAATGTTAAGTACTGTCCTGTTAGAATGTAAGATCCTCAAGGGAAGATCCATTTTATTCATTGCTATATACTCAGTGGTTGGCACATAATAGATGCTGAATAAATATTCCTTAAACCTTGAATATTGAGGTTTTCCTCTTGCTCATTCCCCATCTAAGTGAGACCAACATTCCCACCTTTAAAAAAAAAATCTTAGAACAAAAAGGCAGAAACATCAAAAAAACATCATGCCAAACTTTTTTTGTTGTTGTTTTTAATTGGAGTCTCACTCCGTTGCCCAGACTGGAGTGCAGTGGCCGCTCCCGACCACCGCAGCCTTGACCTGCTGTGCTCCGGCGATCCTTCTGCCTCAGCCTTCCGAGTAGCTGGAACTACAGGGGCGCACTACCACGCCCGGCTAATTTTTGATTTATTGTAGAGATGAGGTCTTGCCAAGTTGCCCAGATGGGTCTCGAACCCACGGGCTCAGGCAATCCACTCACCTCAGCCTCCCAACCAAACATTTTTGAAAAATCTGTTCGAATGTGTTAATGCTAGACTTGGCTATGAAATCTCCATTTGGGCGTATAGTCTCAGCCACTTGTGCAGAAAAGGAAAAAAAGAAAAAACCCCACAGCAGACAGAAAGCTTGAAGAGAATTGCAGAATTAGGGGCATGAGAATTTTCTTTTAAATTTCTGTTAAGAGGCTATTTCCTGGAATCTTGATGTTTTTTTATTTCAGCACCAGGCTAATTTTTTTCCCGTGAACCTACGAGCTGTGTTAATGGGAATAACAGTTTTGTACTTAGAAAGAAGATAATATCCATAGACTAAAAATATTGTGTCAGCCGGGCTCGGTGGTTCAGCCTGTAATCCCAGCGCTTTGGGAGGCTGAGGTGAGTGCATTGCCTGAGCCCGCAGGTTTGAGACCTGCCTGGGCAACTTGGCGAGACCTCATCTCTACAATAAATCAAAAATTAGCCAGGCGTGGTAGCGCGCGCCTGTAGTTCCAGCTACTCGGAAGGCTGAGGCGGAAGGATCGCCGGAGCCCAGCAGGTCGAGGCTGCGGTGGCCGGGAGCGGCCACTGCACTCCAGTCTGGGCGACAGAGTGAGATTCCAACTCAGAAAAAAAAAATTGTGTCATGTGGCCATCTGCCAGCAAACTCGACAAGGCTCTCTGTAAAACCTGGCATTTTCTCCTCCCTTTTAAAGGCTTGTTTAATCAAAGCTGCTCCCTTGATATTCATTCTTGAAAAACAGAAATTAAATAGAATGAAAAGCAACTGCAGCCCCTCTCTGCCCCAGCACTGACTAAGAAAAGTCCTGAGTAATCAGATCAATTCAGTGAACAAATGCTTGTCAGACAAGCTCTCTGGTTTCCCTGCTGGGAATATTCCTTTTCCACCACCCAAGGTTTCACTGGCTATTTGCAGCCCCTTTACAGGTTTGTTCTTGGACACAAAAACTTCCGTTTGGAAGACAAGAACCCCATCCTTCCTGTCCCATTCACCCTTTATTGTGCTGTTGGTGTAGGGAGAAAGAAAAGAGAGAGGGAGCTGGCCCAGTTTCCTGAAATGCCAGGCTCCCTGGAGGGTGAGGAGGGCACCCTGCCTCCCCGCAGGCTCCCCAACTGCAGTTGGAGTCACAGGCCAATGATTCAACCTGTAACGGTTTTGCAGCCATCCATTGCTTTTGGGCCTGCCTGGAAACAAGCAACAGGAATTCAGCACCTTGTCTCCTGTAGAATAGAGCAGTCAACTTCCAGGCTACCCCTGGCCAAGTTTCCAGAGGGAGGGAAGGACCCTTATTCTTCCCAAGTCCAGGGAGTGCCGATGACTCTACAAGCCACCGAGTGCTACATGGCCCCAAACCCACCCCACAGGGCCAACAGCACACATGGCCACGGCAAGTTACAAATACGATGCTACATTCCAGTTATATTTTTTAGCTCAAGCAGAATATTTTGTAAAAGCCTCTGTTTCCCCCATTCCACCCCCATCTCAGCTGAGAGGTGGGAGGTGGAGGAGTAAGGGGGAGAAGATGGCCTGGGAGAATGAAAAACTACCGTATAAATCAAAATCCCGACCCACTGCAAGCCCTTAACTGAGCTCCTACTTGTGCTGCATTGTTCTGAAAATGAGTTAAGTGGGTTATAGGCAACTACTTGAATGTTTTTAAGAAGAGACATTGACAAATGCAAAATGCCATTAATAATGTAATCCTTGACTGAGAAAACTGCAGATCCTATCCCCTCACTTTCTGTCATTCTTTTTCCATAATCAGTCCAGGTCCTGAGCTGCAAGACTCAGGCTTCGCTAATCTCAACGACAATGATTCCTTCTATTTGAGTGTCTCTCCCAATTATGAACAACCAGCAGTGGCCACGTATTTGGAGTGGGAATTGTCCAGCACCGTTGCTTTTTCCTTTTATGAGCAGCTAACCGAGAACCGGGAGTAGAATGACTTTTGCTAAGACTTCAGATTGATTCTCCTGAGTTAGCAGGCAGATGCCAGGGGAACTGAATGAGTGGGATATGTGGGGGTGTGGTGGGGGCAGGGGTGCTGTCATTCAGGAAAGAAAGGGGTGGGACACCAGTGGCAGAACTTGCCAGAACAGGGTAGAAGGGGATGAGCAGGGGTTGGGTCAAAAGATCTCGGTTCTCACTGGAGTTATCTGGCTCAGCTGAAGACCTCAGTTCCCTTCCTCATCCAGAAATAAGGGGTTGCTCATTGGGCCTGGAAGGTCCCATCCTGCCAGGACCCTTGATAGGGCCAGGTTCAGCATAGGACAGCCACTTTGTTCCCAGGAAGATGCAAAGGCACCACCCTCTGGCACTTCGCACAGCCATGAGCAAGAGGAAGGCGGAGAGAGGGGAGTGGCCCCTACTGCCCTCCCAGAAGCCCAGCTAGTAGCTTGGTTATTGCTCTTTTCCTGCGATCCTTTGTCTGCTCTGGCAAAGACAAAGCACGTTTCATTTTATGCAAAAGCCCTTCCTCAATGGAAGGGCCAAGAGAAAGCCCCTTAATGGAGGAATTGCTGTACTAGATCATTTTGCCTCCAGCTGAGAAACTGATTAACGTCCTTGGAGTCTCCAAGGAGGCTCCTGCTGCAGTCACCGTGGCCATTTCCAAGCAGAGGAGGAAAGCAGGCGTATGGGGGTTGGATGGGAGGGGGCTGGTCTCAATGAGCCTCCTTTAGGACGTGGAGAAGGGTTGGGGGAGCACCCAGAGAAGAAATGCCCGTAAACAGAATTGTGCAAGAGCAGATCACTTGTCTCTCCATTTTGTTGTGAGTCCCCAGTTGATGATTGACACACACCTCTGAGCCCTGGCTGTACCTGCATCTCCATCCCAACACGGAAGGCACCCAGGGAGGGAGAACTAATGCAAGATTAAATGCCTGGCCAATACAGTAGCCACTAGCCTTGTGTGCGTGTGACTGCTGAGCACTGAAATGTGACTGGATGGAATGGAGATGAGCTATAAGTGTAAAATACACACAGAGCTTGAAGACTTGTTATGAAAACAAGAATGTGAAGTGTCTCATGACTCATTTTATGTTGATTACTTATATATATATATATATATATATATATATATATATATATACACACATATTTTTAAGTTGGAGTCTCACTCTGTCACCCAGGCAGAAGTGCAGTGGCACACATGGCCACCGCAGCCACGACCTGCTGGGCTCGGGTGATCTTTCCGCCTTCGCCTTCCAAATAGTTGGAACTACAGGTGCAAGCTATCACGCCCGGCTAATTTTTTGATTTATTGTAGAGACAAGGTCTCGCCAAGTTGCCCAGACTAGTCTAGAACCCCTGAGCTCAGGCAATCCTCTCGCCTCAGCCTCCCAAAGTGGTGGGATTATAGGCATGAGTCACTGCGCCTAGTCTGATTTTATGTTGAAATGATACTATTCTGGATAAACTGAGTTACACAAACTATATTAAAATTAATTTCATTTGACTTGTTTTACTGTCAATGTGGCCACTAGAACTTTTAGAATTACACCTGCAGTGTTCATTTCTGGCTTGCATTATAGCTCTCCTGGACAGTGCTGGTTCGAACAAAGTACCACCGCACGCTTTTTAAATTTCTCTAAAAAGAAGGGAGCATATACCAGTGGTTTCTGAGTTAGCCCTTATCTTACATTGTCTGTGACACAGTTTCACTTCATTAAGCTGGAGAAGGGTTATAAGATCTGTCATCGTAAAGGAGCTGGGATTTCAGAATGTGTCCTAGACCTATTTTTTAAATCCATTCTTCATCCTCTAGTTGCTGCCACCAGCCCGATGACCCTGGAGCCTACCAGGTTAAGATGACAGGCATAAGCCAAGCCTAGCTTGCTTCAGGCATGTGCTCTGGTGTTTTATTAAAATCCGTCCTTGTTTGTTCCGTGGAGGGTTCTTGAAGTGAAGTGCACATCAGAACCACCCGGGGAAGTTTGTGTTCTAACTCAGCATTCTCATGCAGGATCCAGAAATTTACATTTCCTAAAGCAACCTAAGTATGTTCTCTAATGTCTGAAACACTGAAAAACACTCCCAAACCAGTGTTCCCAGCCTTTCTGACCAGACGGATCACTAGGGGTATGTGGCAAATACGAAGTAGGATGCCAAAAAAACCCCAGAATTATCACTTGGAGGGCAGGCCTCTTGTAGTACAGGCTTCCCTATAGGTAAGTGTTCTAGGAATCCACCAGCATCAGTGTACCAGCTAGTGTTGTTATGAGAGGCTGCGTTGGGCTTCAATGAATTTTTCTTAAGAGATTTTCGGCACCCTGGCCCATTTCGTGATGGGAGATTTACAAGTGCACCAGCCCACACTGCTCTGAGTGTTCAGCAGTTTTTGACCCAAAACAGCATGACCCTCCTTGCCCCAACCTCCCTATTCACCTGATCTTGCCCCGAGTGGCTTTTTTTTGTTTCCCCAGATGAAAAAAATCCTCAAAGGGAAACGCTTTGCCCATGTGAAAGAGGTGAAACAAGAAACAGCAGAAGCACTAAAATGCATCAAAATTGACGAGTTCAGAAACTGTTTTGGGCAGTGGGAAAAGCGTCTCAATAGGTATAGTGCACCAAATGGAGAGTCCTTTGAAGTTTAAACATGCAATAAAAACATACAATTTTTTATAAATAAATTCCAGGGTTTTTTGGGTCCGCCTCTTGTATACAGATCTCCAGACTCAACATAGACTCATAGAAACTTCAAGAGAAGCACTTGGAACATTTGGAAGACAGTGTCTTAAAGCAGCAATTCTCAACCCTGGCCATGCATTGGAACTCCGGGGGCTTTACAGTTCTGATGCCTGAGCCACACCCAAGGTCAATCTCATCAGATTCCCAGGGGATGGGGCTCCGGGCTGTGTTCTTTGAAGTTCCCCTCAGTGGTTTCAATTTACAGCCAAGGCTGAGAAGCACAGGCTTGGTCAATAGCACAGTAACCCCTCTCCTTTCTGCTTTTTTTTTTTTTTTGAGTTGGAGTCTCAGTCTGTCGCCCAGACTGGAGTGCAGTGGCTGCTGCCGGCCACCGCAGCCTCCACCTGCCAGGCTCCGGCGATCCTTCCGCCTCAGCCTTCCGAGTAGCCGGAATTACAGGCATGTGCTACCACGCCCGGCTAATTTTTTGATTTATTGTAGAGATGAGGTCTCGCTGCCCAGGCGGGTCTCGAACCCGTGGGCTCAGGCAATCCACTCACCTCAGCCTCCCAAAGGCGCGGGATTACAGGCTGAGCCATCGAGCCCGGCTCTCCTTTCTGCTTTTACAGAGTAAAGTATGTCATTTATCCCTGCTCAGAACCCCGAGGCGCCCAGAATAAAATGTCTAAGTACAAAGGCCATAATACGTGATGTCCAAATTGTTATTACTGTTTTCTCATCTGGGAAACATTCCTTCCAGATGATGCCCACTGCTCCTGCAGGCTGTTGACTTTCTGTACAGCTGTTAGTTCCAGCACAGGTGTTAAATACTTCATTAATACTTTCTGCGGCCACTTTGAGGATGCCCTCATCAAACAACTCAACTCACTGCAGAAGTCACAGTTGCAGCCGCTGGTTCCAAGCCCCTGCAGCTGCGCTGAGAACCTTTTGATGGCGCTCCATTTTTTCCAAGGGAGCAACTCCTGCCTCAGTTGCTTTTTACCTGGGCTGTTTCCCTTCATCTTACAGACTAACAACCAGAGCTGCGAGGTGTTTTTAAAGGGGCCGTGACCTTGGTCCAGCTGCATAATTTGGAGAGGTATATTAAACATGGAAATTTA
This sequence comes from Cephalopachus bancanus, assembly GCA_027257055.1. Taxonomy (NCBI): domain Eukaryota; kingdom Metazoa; phylum Chordata; class Mammalia; order Primates; family Tarsiidae; genus Cephalopachus; species Cephalopachus bancanus. Next base: position 4,357,214 of record JAPVLO010000124.1, read on the forward strand.
ATTGTCTTCACAACTGAGATTCACTTTACCCTTATTGCATCATGTGTAAACTTTACAGTAATGATCATACCGAATTATAATTACTGAGTGTATGCATGTGTTGGAGAGAAGAATACAGCACTCCCAAATATGGCACCTTGGCAATTGAGAAAACCTCAGAGGCAAGAGGGTCACTCTCTCCCAGTTTTCACCCCTGAAGCATTATCATAAAGGAATTCTCTGACCTTTCCTCACCTCGGAGGATTTCATAAGATCCTCATTCCAGAGGGATCCTGCCCTATGCTTGGAGACCAAGAAGAATCTGAACAAACAAGCCTTGCCAAGTTCCCCCAGTTTATTACCATTAGGTCAAACCCCCCTGTTTTCCAAACACATGTCTACAAGACTGCCCATTCTTCATCAAGCCTAAGCATAACAATACAGTTTTTCCCTGGGTCTTTGGGTCTTCATTTCTGAGGTCTCCTATGTAACATGAAACTTTGGTTAAATACTTTTGTTATGCCTTTTCTCTTGTTAATCTGTCTTTTGTTACAGGTTGTCAGCAGAAAGCCTGCAACAAGTAAGGAAAAGATAATTACTTTTTCTCCCCTACATGCATTTCTGTAGACTGGCTATTGACTCTCTGTATAGCTGTTAGTTCCACACAAACTTCTTGAAATCCATGTGTCCTACTCATCTCTGCATCTAAAATATCTAATAGAATACCTGGCACATAATAAATTCTTGGTAAATGTTGAAATGAACTAAATATACATCAATAAGGTCCTATACTTTGGGTTGTTGACCTAATCTCCATCCAGAATCCCTTTTCCCTTGGTCACCATCAAAAAAGTAGTTACCATAGGGCACAATTCTGGCCAATGAGATATAGCAGAAGTCCTCTCTGTAGGGCTTCCAAGAGAGTTTTTGTTTTCCTGCCAAAAAGAGGATAGATTGGGCCTGCCCCCTTTATTCTGTTACCCTTTCTTGTTTCTTTCTTCTTCCTGCATGGAACTCAGAGGTAAAGGCTGGAAGGACAGCAGCCTTCTTGCAATCATGAGGTGAGAAAAAGAGGACAAAGCCAAAAAACGTGCTTTGGATGGAACAGGAGGAACATAGGAAGAGCCCAGGTTCCTGATGTAGCATCTGCCTTGGCGCTGAACTGCCTGCCTGCCTCTAGACTCCTTATTATGGAAGAAAAAGAAAATCCCATGTCCACCATTGGGTTACACTTTCTTTATTTGCAAACACATCCCTAACTGGTATAACAAGTATGTTACTAACAATTATGCATTTAAAGCACTTATTAGTCAGGCATGGCAGCTCACGCCTGTAATCCCAGCACTTTGGAGTACTGAGGCAAGAGGATTGCTTGCACCCAGGAGTTCAAGACCAGCCTGAGCAACATAGCAAAACTTCATCTCCACCAAAAAAAAAAATCCAAAAATTTAGCCGGGCTTGGCTGCACATGCCAGTAGTCCTAGCTACTCGAGAGGCTGAAGCAAAAGCATTGCCTGAGCTCAGAAGTTGAGGCTGCGGTGAGGTGAGGAATTGGAGGCTTTGGTGAGCCATAATCGTGCCACTGCACTCCAGTCTGGGTGACAGAGTGAGACCCTAACTCAATAAATAAAGCACTATTATTTTTGTTCTTAGCACATTGTAGACACTCATTAAGTGTTTGCATATTCATTCATTCATTCATGAAAATACTGACCTGACTAAAACTTGAATGAGTTAATGAATGATTTTTTTTTTTTTGCACAGAGGTATCATATTCTAATAAAAAACAGACTATTCCCTTACTTTAAGTTGAATCCAATAATCTTAAAACAGCTTTGTTTCAGACCTTGTAGACTATATATACTGGTCCTGGAATTTATTCCCAAGGCTTGTTTCATCCTGTTAGAAAAAGTAGCCCAGCTGAAGCTGCAAATCATGCAGCAAACAGTAGAAACAGCCTCCTGGTGTTATCAATTCCCCGAGTGTCATATTTCAAGGATTCTCTCCTCTGGAAGGCAGGGCTGGCAAGAGTGCTGCCTGCTCCAAGGTTAGTCGGGTGGAATTCACTTCGTTTATTTTCTCTCCTACGTGGGCTGCCCAGCTGCGGTGTGTGCATGGAACAGACTGGTGGGCAGAGCTAGAAGCTGAGGACTCCATGGCCAGGGTCAAGCTGAGAGGCTTTGCCTCAGGATAAGCGGTTACAATGGCCCCATTGGTTAGCTCCGTTAAGGAAACGGATTAAGAGGGAGAAAAGAGACATCGTTGTTTCAGACTGAACCGGAGCGACTCTCCAGGACCCAACCTCTTATTCCACCACCTAGAATTCCTGGGACACCGATGATTCTCTGAGCTTGCTTCCAAGCAGCTTGGCTTCATTTCTTGAGAAAGACATGCTAATGCCTGGCTTTGGGGTGTAGGTTTTATGCTTACTTTTAAATAATGTAGGTGGCTTTCTATTGCTTAGATTTTTTAAATGCTGAGCAGTTTTGATATGCCCAGCACTATCCTAAGTGATTTATAATTTTTTTTAGGAACAAAGTTTATTTCAATTTAAAACAGAATTCATTTCCGGAGAAAGATATAAAAAGATGGTTTTCATCAAGAGTCTCTGAATGAAGAGATCAAGGCCCTGTAGCTGGAGGAGGAGGCTCTGAGCTGATCTACCTGGCTCCTCCCTCCCATCCTCCAACATACACATGTATTTCAAATGACAAAGGTTTAAAACCAGCATTAAATAGGCTAAGGTTTAAATTCTCTGAAATCAGTACTGTGTAATATACAAGGATCACCGGGTCGCATCCACCAAGCAGGCAGCAGATGGTCTGTCACCACCGCTTGGAGGCATTGGCACTAGGACGCCTCTTTGGGGCAACCTGGGGTGCCCAGGGCATGGGTCTTGCTGTGGCTGGGGGATGTTACAACCTGAACTCAACACAGTCAGAGAAGGTTGTCGGCACATGAGAAAGCGATTATAGACATGAAATTCACCAGGTTAAAGGAAAAACTCACATGTGTCCCTGGACATGGTGGAAGGGAGTGGCCAACTGCCCCTGCTTTGACCTGAGAGTGGCATTGGCACAAAAACTACTGTCTGGGACTCTCACCTGCCCCGGAGCCTTGGTACTGCCCTCCACTCTGGGAGGATCAGACACCTAAGTGGCTTTACATGTATTATCTATCAAACACTCACAATACCCCTACCATGGTAGATACTTTCATTTTTCCTGTTTTAAGATGAAGACATCGGGGGTCACATAGGTTAAGAACTCATCTGAGACTTCACAGAGCCACAAATCCAATCTGGGGTGTTAATCTCCAGAACCTTCTACCCATCCAACCATCCCCTATACTCTGTGCTTTGGAAGTAGACAGCATATTCCCCCAACTGCCACTGCCCAAACCCACCCTGCTGGGACCTGGGACACAAGGCTCCTACGTCAAAGCCAAAGTAGACAAGCACGTCCTCAGTGTAACAAGGACACTTACACTGAGGGGTATGTTCCGACTGGTATCTTCTGGATCGAAAGCCTCAATCTGGTAAATGAATCCAGGATTTGTTCCTTCTACTATGTAGAGGTCTAGACCTATGCCAGTGGAATGAGAAGTATCTTATTAGATAAAGCAAAGGAGTAACGCCCACATCAGGGCAGCAGTTCACAGCCAAAGGGAACCAAGTGTGAGGACATCATGGGACAGAGGGCATTCCATTCTAGTGGGAAGATATAGCCAATACAATAAAGGAATAAAATATGTGCATGTTAGTGAGTGATGCTATGGAGAAACATCAGTGTTGTGAGTTGGGTTACAATTTTTAGGATAGTGGCCATAAGGGGTTCACTAGGGGTGGGGTGACACTCAGTCAAGATTCTCAAAGAAATGAGGAAGAGCCGAAATGCAGAATGCTGAGGCAGGGTCCTGCCTGGGGCATTCACAGATCAGCAAGGAGGCCAGAGGCTGGTCAGAGCCATGAGAAAGACCACCGGCCACGCTTCCTGAGTAGACTCATGGGAATTCATTAAGTGCTAGGGTTGGCCAAGTTGGCGTCAAGTCTTTGTTTAATTCCTCTGTTGAGAGATGCCCAGGGTAGTGTTACTGGGGTTGAGGAGGAAGTGAAACGAACACAGGTAGGAACCTCCAGGGTGAGGCTGCCTCATGTGGCACATCCACTCTTGGGTGCAAATTCCCCCTCAGCTGGGCTGAGGTGAACCCTGGACGTGAACTCAGCATCTCAGCAGAAATGAGGGCCCTCATAGTGGAGCAGAGAAGAGATGGAATGAGGTGGGAAGGGATGCAGAGACTCAAGGAAGGGATCAGACATTGACTTCAGCTACCTCGGAGTTGTGGCGGTGAGGGGCAGAGGAAGGAGCAGTGGTAACACCCAGCACCACCAGCACTGCCCGAGGAGTTACCAGGCTCTTGCCCTGGCATTTTTCTTTCTGAGTGATGACTGAGAGCATGAAAAGCAATTCACTCTTTCCAGGACACTGTGCCGAGGACTTAAGCACATTTTCTCCTTTATTCTTTATTACAGCTCTATAAAGTAGGTGTTGTACTTATCCTTTTAGTGTGATTAGCACTTTACAAATGAGAAAACGGGCTTAGAGAAGTGATGAAGTTGTCCCAGCTAGTAAGTGGTAGAACCTAAATTCAGATCCAGACACTTCACATCTGAGCAGGAGCTTTCATTCACTTTTCATCACAGCTCACACTTTCAACAAGAAAAACAAAGGCTGGGTGCAGTGGCTCCCTGTAATCTAGCACTTTGGGAGGCCAAGGCAGAAGGATCACTTGAGCGCAGGAGTTCAAGAACGGCCTAGGGAACATAATGAGACCTTGTCTCTACAAAAAATAAGAACATTAGCAGGGCATGGAGGCGCAAGCATGTAGTCCTAGTCACTCAGGCTACTGAGGTCAGAGGATCGCCTGAGCCCAGAAGGTTGAGGTTGCAGTGAGCCATGATCATGCTACTGTACTCCAGCCTGGGCGACAGAGTGAGAATCTGACACACACACACACAAACCAAAAACAGCTGGGCTCAGTGGCTCAGCCTGTAATCCCAGCACTTTGGGAGGCCGAGATGAGTGGATTGCCTGAGCCCGCGGGTTCGAGACCTGCCTGGGCAACTTGGCGAGACCTCATCTCTACAATAAATCAAAAATTAGCAGGGCGTGGTAGCACACGCCTGTAGTTCCAGCTACTTGGAAGGCTGAGTCGTGGAAGGATCACCGGAACCCAGCAGGTCAAGGCTGCAGTGGCTGGGAGCAGACACTGTACTCCAGTCTGGGTGACAGAGTGAGACTCCAACTCAAAACAAACAAACAAACAAACCAACAAAGACAAAGCAAAACACACACAGAGCATTCACTATTTCCAAATACCAATCTGCACACTGGGAACACAGCAGCTCACAAAACAGACAGAACCCGGCTCTCATGGGCATTCCATTCTAGTGGGAAGATATAGATAATACAATAAAGAAATATAGCCGGGCTCGGTGGCTCAGCCTGTAATCCCACGCCTTTGGGAGGCTGAGGTGAGAGGATTGCCTGAACCCGAGGGTTTGAGACCCGCCTGGGCAGCGAGACCTCATCTCTACAATAAAAAAAAAAAAAAAAAAAAAATCAGCCGGGTGTGGTAGCGCGCACCTGTAATTCCGGCTACTCGGAAGGCTGAGGTGGAAGGATCGCCGAAGCCCAGCAGGTTGAGGCTGCGGTGGCCGGAAGCAGCCACTGCACTCCAGTCTGGGCGACAGAGTGAGACTCCAACTCAAAAAAAAAAAAGAAAGAAATGTGTGCATGTTAGTGAGTGATACTATGGAGAAGCATCAGGAGGGCAGTGTTGTGAGTTGGGTTGCAATTCTCAGGAGAGTGGCTATGGAAGTTTCACTAGGGGTGGGGTGACACTCAAGATTCTTTAATTGATGAAATGAGAATGTGAGTTCACTCGTAAGGAGGCCAGACTGGAGGGAGTGAGAGCTCAGAGCGAGCAGGGGGGGCTTGCAGATTTGCGGGCTCAGGAGAGCTGGCCTCCCATTGTGATGGGAAGCTCTTGTAGGGGTTTTAAGCAGAAGAATGCCTTTATTTAACTGATGTGTTTTGTTTGAGTCAGAGTCTCACTCTGTTGTCCAGGCTGGAGTGCGGTGGCACCATCGCAGCTTACTGCAGCCTCAGCCTCCTGGGCTCAGGTGATTCTTCCACCTCAGCCTCCGAGTAGCCGGAATTACAGGCATGCGCCACCGCGCCCGGCTGATTTTTTGATTTATTGTAGAGATGAGGTCTCGCTGCCCAGGCGGGTCTCGAACCCGCAGGCTCAGGCAATTCACTCACCTCAGCCTCCCAAAGGCGCGGGATTACAGGCTGAGCCACCGAGCCCGGCGACACTCAAGATTCTTAAAGAAATTAGGAAGAGCTGAAATGCAGAATGCTGAGGTATTCACAGATCAGTAAGGAGGCCAGAGGCTGGTCAGAGGGAGTGAGAGGGAGGAGGGACTGGATAGAGCAGATGAGGGGGGGGCTTGCCAGATTTGACGGGGTCTTCAGGAGAGACTGGCTCTCCCTTTTATTGTGATGGGAAGCTCTTGTAGGGTTTTAAGCAGAAGAATGCCTTTATTTAACTGATGTGTTTTGTTTGAGTCAGAGTCTCACTCTGTTGTCCAGGCTGGAGTGCGGTGGCACCATCGCAGCTTACTGCAGCCTCAGCCTCCTGGGCTCAGGTGATTCTTCCACCTCAGCCTCTCAAGTAGCTGGGACTACAGGCGCAGGACACCGCACCCAGCTAATTTTTTGATTTTTTTTTTTTTTTGTACAAATGAGGTCTTGCTATGTTGCCCAGGCTTGTGTGGCACTCCCGGCCTCAAGCAATCCTTCCTCCTCAGCCTCCTGAAGTGCTGGGGTGCATGAGCCACTACGCCTGACCTTTAACTGACATTTGAATAGGATCCCTCTGGCTGCTGTATGGACAACAGACTGGAGTGAGCCAGGGCAGAAGCCAGGAGGCAGCTAGCCAGCTAGCCAGCCATTGAACAATCCAAGTGAGATGTGATGAGTGGCTTGGCCCATGGTAGGAGTGGTGGACATTAGGGAGGGTCAGATTCTGGATCTATTCAGAAGCTAGCAAGATTTCCTAAGTGTATTTGATGTTGAGTGTGAACGGCAGAGAGGAGTCAAGGGTGACTCAAGGTTTTGGCCCAAGTAGCTGGAAGGATGGGGTTGCCATTAGTCCAAATGGGAAAAGTACAGGAGAAACAGAATTGGGCAGGAGGAGGGGAAGGAAAGGGAGTCAAGTGTTTGGTTTGGGACACACTAAGTCTGAGATGGCTATGACACCCAGGTGGAGATGTTGGATAAGACAGGTGGATATTTGAGTTGGGAGTGCAGGGGATCACCTAGGTTGAAATGGTGGACGTGGGGGTTGTCAGAATGCAGATGGTATTCAAAGTCATGAGTCTGGGCAAGATTGTGCGGGAAGTCCCTCTCTGTACTTGTCCCTTGAGTTGCTCCTGTTCTGTAGCAGACACACGCTGCCCTCAACAAGTCAGAGTCCACAGGGTGAAGGAGGAATCAGTCAATGACCGTAACACACAGTGATGAGCTATGATGGGCTTAGCCCAGGTCCTTCCAGAATGGCCCACTTGTGGTCTCAGAGCCTTACTTTCCTCTCTAGGACTGGGACGGCAGGGGAGGGGGGTGGAGGGGCAAGAGAAACCATGGATGTGAAGAGCTTTGCAAACTGTTGGACATTATTATCAGGAATGCTGGGCTGGAGGACATTTCATTTATTCCCTGCTCATTAAGCAGCTGCCTTTTCCAGAGAAACAGCTGCTTGTTTATTTACTTCTTCTGTTTTTCTCTGTCCCCCAGGGCCCTTCCTGACGCCACCTTCTGGGCTGCAGTGCATACCCTGATGTATCTCACCTTTCCCCAAGTTGCCTTGAAACTGAGGTGGCTCGTTCACATCTGTTACCTGGACAGTCAGGATCTGCAGGTCTGTGACACCAACCTTATCCTTAACATAAATCTGCAAATCAAATATGTTCGGTCCTGTTTCGAAATCTAGTTCCTTCTCAGTGGTGACAACCTAAATAAGACAAAATGCAAAATTCTTAGTAACCGGGTGACAAAAGATCTGTTTTGTATGCGTGCATTTTGCACAGTGGTATGACTAGGAAGGAAGCATCCATCATCCGGGAGGCCATCTTTCACTCGCTATCAGGAGCACCAGTTACTTTGCCTTACTCCCTCCAACACAAGCCCTGGGACACTTCACCAAAGGGACTCCTGCATGTGACACTTCACCAAAGGGACTCCTGCTGCTTTTCATAGAAAGAAAATTATTTGGGAGACATCCTGCTACAGTTTGACTGCAGATGGAAAGCCTGAGCCACTACCTGAGGGTAGGCTCCTAGAAAGATCTTTTAGCTATCCTGAATGGAGCTAAAAGAAGGGCCGTGCATGGTGGCTCATGCCTGTAATCTCAGCACTTTGGGAAGCTGAGGTGGAGGATTGCCTGAGTCCAGGGGTTCGAGATCAGCCTGGGCAACTTGGCAAGACCCTGTCTCTACAACAAATCAAAAAATTAGGCAGACGTGGTGGCATGTGCCTGTTGTTCCAGCTACTTGGAAGGCTAAGGCAGAAGAATCGCCTGAACCCAACAGGTCGAAGCTGTGGTGGCCATGAGCATGCCACTGCACTCTAGCCTGGGTGACAGAGTGAGACTTCAACTAAAAAAAAATAATTATAAATAAAAAAAGAAAGGAAGCTACACTTCCTTGGGATTGCTGTTAAGTTATACCTTGACTCATCACTCCATTTTAACTTTCCCAAGGCCACATCCAAAAATAAACAAGAGGAATGGGACACATCTGCTTAATAAGGAATGATACTTACTTGATCAGCAAACTGTTAGCTTTTTGTGTGTGCCTTTCTACAATCCTTCCATTGTCAGGCACTTCGTCTTCTGCGCTAGAAGTATTTTGGAGGTGTGGGAAGGACAGCAAGGACCAAGGCCAGAGAGACCTCACCAGACTCTAGAGCTGTTGTCCCCAGGAACCCTGTTGGCCCATGGTGGGAGGGTCCTGCTTAGGCCCACTGGAGATCAACCTGTGATTGTCATATCTATAGACACACCCCACCACCAACTTAGCCCATGGAACTTCCAGAAGGTCCAGAGCCCTTTGGGATATCAGGGACTGAATTTTATATATGTCCTCAATTATGCTTATAGAACATTTGGTTATTGCCAGGGCGTAATGGCTTACACCTGTAATCCCAGCACGTTGGGAGGCCAAGGTGGGAGGATTGCTTGAGCTCAGGAGTTTGAGACCAGCCTAAGCAACATCATGAGACCTCATCTCTACAAAAATAACAAAATTAGCTGGGAGTGTTGGCGCATGCCTGTAGTCCCAGCTACTTGGGAGGCTAAGGCGGAAGGAGTGCCTGAACCCAGCAGGTTGAGACTGCGGTGAGCCATGATTATGTCACTGCACTCCAGCCTGGGCAACAGAGTGAGACCTGACTTAAACAAAAACAAAAAGAGTCTTTGGTTATTAATACGACTGGAAACAGGTGATAAGACACTCAGCATCTGCAGTGAAAAGAATCTTTGGTGCAAATCTGTTTCCACCACTGAATTTCTGTGTGACCTTGGGGAGATCACTTTACCTCCTTGATTTTGTTTCTATATGATTGTGACTGGGGAAATAATTCTTGCCCTAGTTAAACAGCTAAAGTATAATACAAGGTATTATAACAAAAAGCTAGGTCAGGGCACTGTGAAAAATCAAGGGAGAAAAGTTTATTGTGAGCTATGTTTAGTTAGAAAAAGCTTCATGGAGGAGGTGGTAGGTATGGTGTTTGACTTTGCAAACACTAGCTTGGTAAAGAGGAGAGAAGACAGCCACAGATGTGAATGAGAACATGCAGTGGAGGGAGACGAGTAGGAGAAGGGTTGAGAGGAAAAAGATGTAGCCTTGTGAACAGGGTCACCCTGGGAGCCACATAAGCAGAGATGACCTGTTAATCTTGACACATGAAAGGAGAGAGGCAGCCTAACACAAGGGTCAAAAGCATTGGCTTTGGAGCCCGACCAATTGGCTTCAAAACCCAGCCTGCCCACTACTCACCCTTTCTGTGCTTTAGTTTCCCCATCTGTAAAATGGAGGTAATAACACCTACTTTATAGGGTTGTTGGAAGCATTAAATGAGCTAATCCATGAGAAGTAGTTAGAACACTGTCTGGCACTGAGCAAGCCCCCTGCAAATGGTGACTTTTGTTACCATTAGGTAGTCAAAACTGTCTAGGGAATATATCTCACCAAAGTAGGTGGACTTCTGTTGAGATGGTAAATTCTGCTTTCTGATTTATTGATCTATTTTACTTTATTTGAGTCAGAGTCTTACTCTGTTGCCCAGGCAGGAGTGCAGTGGCACCATCATAGCTCACCACAGCCCCAACCTCCTGGGTTCAGTCGATCTTTCCACCTCAGTCTCCCAAGTAGCTGGGCTAACAGGCACACACTACCATACCCAGCTAATTTTTTAATTTTTTTTTTTTTTTTTTGGTAGAGACAAGGTCTTGTTATTGCCCAGGACTCAAGCAATCCTGGACTGAAGCAATCTTCCCACCTCGGTCTCTAAAGTGCCCAAGTGCCCAGCATGTTTCCTGCTCACATTCTCCAGCTTCCTGCTGAATCTTGTGCTCCCCTCCTGCCCACCAAGCTTGACTAGATCCTTGGCCTCAATATTACCTATTGCCAACCTCTTCTCCTTAACAACTATCTCTAATGCCCTAGAGAAAGGAAATAGAACAGTTAAAAAGGTTCCAAAAATATTTTATCAAATATACGTTTTCTATTTGTGCTGATAGAAACCCAAAAGAGTTGGGTTTCTGTCAACACAAATAGAAAACGTATATTTGTGGTCATCAGTATTGATTAAATGTTTATGTGCCAGACTCTTGCCAAGCCATTTTGTAGAGCACTTTATTTACTCATCACAACAACCATAGGTCGGTAAGACTTCCCCACTTCACATATAAGGGGACCCCCAAGGGCAGGGAGGGGAAGGAACTTCCCTCAGGTTACAACTGAGAGCAGTGATGCCTCAATTCGGTTGCAAGCAATCTGGCTGCAGAGTTTTGGTGAAAGACAACATGTCTGGCTTTAGGCACGTTAAATTTGAGGGCTTTCTGGAAAAGGAGGAGCAAATTTGCAGGTCCATAGTGTTCATCACAGCTCATGGGAAAAGAGGGGAGGGAGGCTCAGAGATGGGCTGATGAAAGAGAGGCGGCGGCCAGCCTCCGCAGGACCTCGGAGAGCTCCTCTCCTCACAACCTGCCGGCAGTCACCCCTTCCTGGCTTCTCAGCCGGATCCTTCCTTTGCTGATCCAGGAGAACATCTTGACCTATGATGAGTGACTGAAGGAGGCTCTGACATCTCTTCTTGCTAGGCAACACCAAGCCAGCACAGCGTGGGGGCTGTTCACAGTCCCAGGATTCTCTGGGTCAACCTGCCTGATAGCAAATCTCAATTCTGCCACCTCCTAGCTATGGGAACTTGGGCGAGTTGCTTAGCGTCTCTATGCCTCAGTTTTCCCACCTTTAATGTGCAAATATAAGCAGTAAACCTATTCATGGCATTGTTATGAGGACTAAATGAATAAATTCACAAAATGTTTAGGGGAATTCCTGGCATATGGTAAATGCTCCATAAATGTGAGCTGCTAGATTATCATCATCATCATCATCATCAATCCTCATTATCAACATCCCTAAGTCACAGCAGTATTGTTTAAAGAAATGAGTCCCGACCTCTGACATGACTTGGCATTCACCCCTAGAAAGCACAGCTGAGGCTGGGCACGGTGGTTCAGCCTGTAATCCCAGCACTTTGGGAGACCAAGGCGAGAGGATTGCCTGAGCCCAAGGGTTCGAGACCTGCCTGGGCAACTTGGTGAGATCTCATCTCTACAATAAATCAAAAAATAAGCAGGACGTGGAAGTGCGCGCCTGTAGTTCCGGCCACTTGGAAGGCTGAGGCAGAAGGATCGCCAGAGCCCAGCAGGTCGAGGTTGTGGTGGCCAGGAGCGTGGCACTGCACTCCAGTCTGGGCAACAGAGTGAGACTCCAACTCAAAAAGAAAAGAAAAGAAAAGAAAAGAAATTAGCCATTTCTAGAAATTAAGAGCAGGATAGACTTCTTTCTTGATTGACAACCCTAATTGAATCACATGAATGTGAGAAGGGCAGGTCCCATAGAGAAAGATTTGAAAGCTCACCCAACCAGCAACAGATGTTCATGGCAACGTGGAAGAAAGCCTGGGACTGGAAATTAAGAGAGCTGGGCTAAGTTTGTTTGTTTGTTTGTTTTTGAGTCAGGATCTCACTCTGTTGTCCTGGCTGTAGTACAGTGACACAATCACAGTTCACCGCAGCCTTGACTTCTTTGGCGCAGGCAATCCTTCCACCTCAGCCTCTTGAGTAGTGGGGACTTTGTGCACCATCATGCCCGGCTAACTTTTTTGATTTTTTGGTAGATATTAGGGCTTGCTATGTTGCCCAGACTAGTTTCCAATTCCTGGGTTCAAGCAATCCTCTCACGTTGGTCTCTCAAAGTGCTGGGATTACCTAGCCTTAAGTTATGGCCATGTGGTGTTGGGCAAAGCATTTAAACTTGCTGTCTCTCTGTTATATCTAAAATAGGACTAAACAATGATAATACTATAACAATCAAGAGATCAGCATGTGAAAATGATTTGAAACCTCTGTGCAAATTCAAAGGAGTTTAGTCATGATCATCATGAAAGGCAGTAGATCACAGAGGCTGGGCAAAATACATTTGGTTGTGGAAACAACCCAAACATCTGTCAACTGATAAATGGATACACAATGGGGTATATCTCTATAACAAAATATCACTCCACCTTAAAAAGGAATGAAGTACTGAAACAGATTATGACATGGGCGACTCTTGAAATGTCATGCTAATTGAAAGGAGCCAATCATTTAAAAAAAACAAAAACTTGCTATATGATCCCATTCATATGAAATGACCAGAATAGGCAAATCCATAAAGACAGAAAGTAGATTCATGGTTGCCAGGGGCTGGGAGGATAGAGGAATAGGGAATAACTGCTGATGGTACAGGATTTTGTTTTGTGAGGATAAAAACGTTCTAAAATTAGATTGTGGTGATCATTGCACAACTCTGTGAATATGCTAAAAACCACTGACTCGTACAATTTAAATGGGTGGGTTATACACTCTGTTAATTTTTGTCTCCATAAAGCTGTTTTTTTTTTCCTTTTAATTGAGAGCTCTGGAGCTAGAATGCCTGGGTTCCAGTCTCAGCTTAGCCACTTACTAGCTATGCAACCCAGGGCAAATGACTTAAACTCTCTGTATTCATTCCCCCATCTGTGAAAAGGAGGTCATAAAACAAATTCAGTTTTCATGTTTTGAGGATTACAAAGGCAAACACACGCAAAGCACTGTTGACAGTGTCCAGCACACATGCCTGCTCTATGCAGGTAAGCAATTGGCAAGGTCTATGAAAACGGAGGGCAGTGGCTATTAACGACAAGCTAGATGTCAAGGGAGTAGGTGGACAGGGCAGTGAAGTCACAGAGCCAGTATCCGGGGCCCTGGAATATAAACTGAACGCTGAGCTGTAGACTGACTGGGTATGTACTCCCTACACAGCAGAGGGCCCAATCCTGAGATGATGAGAACCAGACTCCTGGGGGCCTTAAGTCGTGGGTTTACAGGTCAGCTATAGGCCCGGATGTGTACACTTTTTAAAAGCCCCTCTAGTGACTCTAATGTCAAACCGGGTTGAAGAATACCTGGTATGAACCTCAGGGGAGCAACAGTGTCTAGACCAAGCAGTCCTGAGCCCATAGACCACAGGGGAATGGCGGGTGGGACTGGAAGCAGGCCTGATGATAACTGCAGAGGGTTCTTAGGCCAGTTGAGGAAGTGCGTGGGGATGGGCTTGTTTGGTCTCTGAGGCTACCAACAGAAACCATGCAATGAGCAGGTTTGCCTTCCCTGTGCGGAAGTGACAACTTCGGAAAAAGACTCAAATGACAAACTAGAAAACAGAGCAACAATTTGGTCTGAATTACCCAAGAAGAAACATTCACACGGTGGGGCTGGACATTTAGACATAGCTTTATCAAAAGGTGCATGTCTTTCTTGTTAAATAAGTCTCCTCCTAGATTTCCCTCTGGAAAGCCACAGAATCATAGAAAACCAGAATCACTAGACACAAAATCATCAAGGCATGGCTTTGAGGAATAGTAATACCCAAGCTACCCCACCCAAAGAGTGTAGATACTGTAAGCACACCCATTGCAGAGATGACGCCATGGGAGGGTTGAAGGCAGTAAGAAACAGCCTTTTCTACTTGTAAAACATTGAGCATTATGCTGATGTGAACCGTATTAGGTGGAGAAGGTCCCACATTCATAGAGGCATCTAGAACAGAGAACTCTGGGACGCCTCAAACAAGACTTCGGGTCTTACAAGAGGGAAGATTAAATTGGCAGGGGGAACTGTGCTGGAATCAGATCCCCACCCTCGTTTTCAAGATCACCTCTTTGCAGACAACACCCACAGTGGTAAGATGTTCTTACCTCAAAGTCAGTGCCTGACAGCCAATTCACCCTGAAGGCCTCAGTTAAGGGATTTGAGTTGATTATCATGGGAAAACCTGGGATCACAGGTGACAGTGATGCTGATAATTTCACAGAAAACTTGTGCACTGAAGTCTCAGGTGGAGAATTCTCGGCCACGTTGCCTGTGGCAGGTAAGTGGATTAGGTGTAGTGCGTCTCCTGCTGTGGATTTAAAAAGGAAGCAAAACAGCATGAACACAAAGCCTTTTGCTGGGAGCAGGGACTTAGCAGCTTGGTCTGTGGCTTCAATTTGTGGCTCGGGGTGATGAGGGAAGCTGGTCACTCCCCGAGAATGAATGTTCTTGTCAAGTGCTGGAAATGGAAACACGACCTCTTCTGGGATTCAAGAAAACAACCAACACCAAACGACCAAGAGTTCTGTTTCTGCCACTTGGTAAATAAAGCTGCCTCTTTTCTCCTGTCTCCCTGCTTCCCTTCTCTTTTCTCCCAACCTTTGTGAAAAGCCAAGGAAAGAGAAATGTGACAGCTTAGGAGAGAGACACATACTGGAAAGACCTATTCTGGTAATGACATCCTCTCTCTTGCAAGGACCGTGTCATTTACAAGAGCTTGTTTTCCTTCTCTGTTCAGTGATCCATGAGGTCATCTGAGAATTGAGTGTGCATGACTGGAGACCTCCAGAATCGTAGTAAGTCTCCCCACGTCCACGAGTAATCTCAAGGACAATTGTTTGGTACTACTGGACTCCACTGGCATCACATGGAGGGCCAGTCAGGACTTCCGGTTGAAAGATTAATACCCATTTCATAGAGAAGGAAATGAGAGACTCGGAGTGTAAACCACCCTGGGGTGCATTACAGACAGGAAATTTTACAATTTAAGAGAAAGTATGTTCCTTCCAGGAAAGCCTCACAACCATGCTACGGTATCCATGACACCCTGTAGGACTTTGCCATTACAGAAGTGAGCAGCAGGTTACGTTTTCTCGTGCTTCCATAGTGAGGGTTACTGTTGTGTGTGCAATAACATCCCCCAAAGATTCATGACCACCCAGAACTGCAGAAGGGACCGTATTTGGAAACAGAATCTTTGCAAGTGTCATTAGCTGAGAAGCAGTCATATGGACAAGGGTGGTCCCTAAATCCAGTGCCTAGTGTCCTCATAAGAAGACAGGACATCCCCAGCGGGAAGGAGGCCATGAAATACTGGAGGCAGAGATGGTAGGAATTCTGTTACAAGTCAAGGAACAGAAAGCAACTGCCAGAAGCGAGGAGGAAGTCTCGGAGCAGACATTCCCTCAGAGCCTCCAGAAGGAATCAGTCCAACACACAACCTCAGACTCCTGGTTTCCTGAACCAGACAGAATGGATTTCTGTTGTTTTAAGCCACCCAATGTGTGGCTATCTGTTATGGCAGTCCTAGGGAATGAATACAATGTTCATTTATCTAATGTTCCAAATCAGTGCAAAACATAGAATCCTTTATTTCACTAACTCCTCAGAAAACCACGCAGATAGGCATTAGTGATATTGTTTTCCAGATGAGGACGCTGAGCTAAAAGACACACAGCAAATAATGAACCACAAAGCCAGGGCTTACACTGAGGTCTTGCTTCCCAGTCGGCTTCTACCATTGGCCACTGGGGACAAAACACTTGGAAAAGCAGGAGGCCCAGGAATGGGCAGGCACGGTGAAAGGGTCTGTCCTAGCAAAAGGTATAACATTTCCAGAAACAAACAAGCCATTGTAAGAGGATGTTTTTATTCCAGTTGGGGGGGGGGCAGGTGCAGAGGAATAAATGGGAGTGTGAGGAAAATTGAAATGTAAGCACATTCACTGATACAAGCGTTTATAAATCTAAAATCATCTTATTTCGTTTAGAGGCTAAAATGCATAATGCATAAGCTATTGTTGCTTGCAGAATTATCAACTTTTATGGACAAGGACTGTGCAAGGACTCAGAAATATCGAAACAGCTGAATTTAGGGTGACGTGAATATGAATAGGTTTTTAAAATCTATTAAAATGGACTTTAAGGCAACCCCTTTAGGTTCCCTCCCACTGTGAGAGCTTTTCTGTCTTCTCAATAAATCCCGCTTTAAAAAAAAAAAAGAACTTTACTATTATAGCATTCTTGTGATAAAAACCAGGAGCAAAATAGTATGTTTGGGGTTTTTAGAGACATGAAGCTCCCAAAAATAGTTTTTCAAAATGAGCAAAACAATCAATTGCTTTGACGGGTTGGGTTCTTTGGGCATCATTCCCTCACATTCTCTGCTTTTCTATAAGTGGACGTCTCCAGAGCTTCCCCCTCCTCCCCGCCCCCAACCTCTCATGGGCATGTTTTCTCGCTGTTCAGCAAGACAAGGACAGCCATATGCAAACGGAAATGCTAGCGATTTGTCTCGTTTGAGCCCCACCTTCTCACCCCTACCCTTTCCTTGCTTCTTCACTACCCCACCCCCAGTAACTTGTACCCCTGCAGTCAAGAAGCAAAGACAGGACTTGCTACGTTTTTCTCAAGAATAGCTTGGAGTAAGGTAGTGACCAGCCCAAAGACATAGAACTAAAATAAGTAACTGCTTGCATTTACCAAGCACTTGTTCAGCAGGCACTTTGCTCGCTGCTTGTCTGCCTGATCTCACTCTCTGGCAGCACTATTCTGCGAGGTAGGAACTGCTGTCGCCAGTGCATGCTCCTGAGATTATATACTCAACAAGGGACTGCGGTGGGCCCCGGCTTGCTGCATCTGGATGTGTAGATAATGGATAGCACGTGCCTACTACCGACAGCCAGTGGCTCCATGCCTGCACACGACCATGCACGTGAGATGCATCACCGGAGATGTTATAGCGACATAGCTCTGGGGGCTGGAAAGAAAGTGGACCTTCCACCTGGATGTTAGATTAGGATAATGTGCCCTGTGAGAACTGTCTTTGGAAGAGCATGAAGAACTGTGCTGGGGTGGAGCCCAATGGGGGCTCTGGCATGAGAGACTAGCAGATCTTCCTATGGGGCTTTCCATGGTCGTATCCCTAGTGGGCAGGCCCCTTTGGCCACCAACTCTAGAGGGACTCCTTTGGGGAACCGGGGGAGTCTAAAGAAGCTATGCTCCCCCACTATTTTCTCCTGACAGTTCCTAGTTGACCTTACTGGGAGTGTATCCACTGATTTTGCCGAGTTTATCATAACTTTGATAAGACCCAGGTCTGAGGGTCTAATGCCACAAAAGACCCAGCATTCCAATCCAAGGCATCTGACTCCCAGGACAGCCCCATGGTGCCTCCTTAATTTACAGAGCTTGTCACAGTCCTCCTTGATTGGTCATATTTTGAATGGCAGTGAGGGAGCTATTTTGGAAGAAGCAGATCTATCCAGTGTCCCTCAAGCAATTTGGGGTGGGGAGCTGCTTGTCCCATGCATGGCTAGAGCCAGACTGCCTTGGATATGTCCTGTCTGCTGATGTTCTCACTAGAGCTGCTCTGTCTTCTTCTGGTGGCCTCTCTTCCTAGGGCAAGGCCATGTATGCTAGGGTCATGCAACTGAATCCTAATAGCTTTAAGGCGGACACCCTGTGGACACTTATAAGAAAGGTAGCCAAGCTGGGCTCTCCCAACCTTAGTTCAATGCCCAATGCCCAGTTCTTCAGCTCTCTTGCCCTTTTTTTTTTTTTTAATTAATAGACAGGATCTTGCTCTATTGCCCAGGCTGGAGTGCAGTGGCACAACACAATCATGGCTCACTATAACTGCAAATTCCTGGGTTGAAGCAATACTCCCATCTCAACCTCCTAAGTAGCTGGGACTACAGGCTCATACCACTATGCCCGACTACTTTTTAAATTTTATTTTTGTAGAAACAGAGGTCTCACTATATTGTCTAGGCTAGTTTCTAACTTCTGACCTCAAGTGATCCTCCTGCCTCAGGCTCCCAAAGTGCTGGAATTACAGGCATGAGCCACTGTACCCAGCCTCCCTTGCCATTAACAAAAGTAGTTGCTAGGCTCGGTGGCTCAGCCTGTAATCCCAGCATTTTGGGAGGCCGAGGCAAGTGGATGGCCTGAGTCCCCAGGTTTGAGACCAGCCCGAGCACCTTGGCGAGACCTCATCTCTACAATAAATCAAAAACTAGCTGGGCATGGTAGTGCAAGCCTGCCTGTAGTTCTGGTTACTTGGAAGGCTGAGGTGGAAGGATCGCCTGCACCCAACAGGTAGAGGCTGTGGTGGCCAGGAGCATGCCACTGCACTCCAGTCTGGGCGACAGAGTGAAACTCCAACTCAAAAAAACCCAAAGTAGTTAGTAGTGGTAGTAGTAGTAATAACAATAGCAATAATAATAAGTGACTAGGGTCCTCACCCTAAAAATAGAGCAATTAAGCAGATACAATATTCACAAAATTATTCAAACCATTTGTTATACAGGTAAGTTTAAGGGATATGCCCAGAGGCACCCAGCTGATAAACAGCAGAGGGAAGGTTGGAAACCAGGTGCCCTGTACTTTCCTTCCAAGGCTGGTCTTCCGGGCTTTCCTTGGTGGTCCGAGTACCAGAGAGTAGAAAGAGGCTTTAATGGAATTTGACTTACACATGCATCTTAATTAAGAATCAAATCAGAATTGCTTGAAGCATGTAGTTTGCAAAAGGAAAAGCATGCCAAAGATTTATTGTCAGTCACTGAGCCCACTGAAACATCTTGTTTGTGGTGGAGACCTGGAAGTGTGATGTGCTCACTTGTTCCCCTTCCCAGAAATAGAACAGTGGGGCCTCGTCCTGGGAGCCTGTATTGGTATCATCAAAGCCTCCACAGTCTCAGTGAGCAGGCAGGAAGCTGGCAACCCTGGACCTCTGACATCGAAAGTTTAGTGATGTGTGTCCAGAATGTGGGGTGATGCCATCTTCTCCTTCTGGAGATGCAGATGCTCTAACAGCTCTGCTTTCAATACACGGAACAGGACTCACCTGAGACCGTCACTCAGTAAGCACCTTTTCCTTCCCTCTAGCTCCAAATCAAAACAGTCATGAAAGAAATCAGAGTATTGTGAAAAGAGCGAGGGATTTGGCATCAGAGCCCTTGCTTCAAGCTTTCGCTTTGCAGCTTCTGGACTGTGCGACCTTGGGCTGGTCCCTTGACTTCTCTGGGGATCCCTGTCAACTCTGTCTCTCAGGGCTGTGGTGCTAACAGTGGTCGTTAGATAGGACTCTATTACCAAAGAGGACTCACCGGACTCAAATGACATTGCTTACAAATCTGCAGTTTTATTACAGAAAAATAAAATATACAGTATAGCAACAACAATCAAGTAAGGAAATGCATTCCAGCTGAAGGCTGCCTCATAGCAAGAGACATACAGAGGCCAGGGGCCGGATTCTGTTGTCCTCTTTTCTCCAAGGAATGGCAAGATGCACTTTCTTGGGTCATGAACCACTGATGTATGCACAAATACTTTGGAATCATGGAGGCTCTGCTGGATTTTTTTCTACTTTGCTATAGAAAAAAAATCTCGCTACATGACCGGCCTCAACAGTAGAACCCACTGAGGTCCTCCTGAAAGCCAGATGCAAATCATCCATCTCACTGTCATCAATAAACAGTGCTCACAAGTACTGCCAACCGTTCGGAACGCCTAGGATCCATGGCTACAAAGCAACACTATTTTTTTTTTGTTGTTGTTGATTTTTTTTTTTTTTTTTGAGTTGGAGTCTCACTCTGTTGCCCGGACTGGAGTGCAGTGGCCGCTCCCGGCCACCGCAGCCTCGACCTGCTGGGCTCCGGCGATCCTTCCGCCTCTGCCTTCCGAGTAGCCGGAATTACAGGCATGTGCTACCACGCCCGGCTGATTTTTTTTGATTTATTGTAGAGATGAGGTCTCGCCGCCCAGGCGGGTCTCGAACCCGCGGGCTCAGGCAATCCACTCACCTCAGCCTCCCAAAGGCGTGGGATTACAGGCTGAGCCACCGAGCCCGGCTCAAAGCAACACTATTAATCAGCATACTTTGTGCCTTAACCAGGGGTCAGTGTAGTACAGGAATTTGAGCAAAACAACCCAGGCTACTACCAGCCTATAGGAACTCACTCTCACAGCACAAGTACCATAGTAAAAGGCATGTACTTGATAAACTAGAAAGCAATAGCAAATCCTGTTGTTTCAGTATATGTAACATCTTCGTGTTCTTTCATTTCTGCAGTGCACCAGGTTGCCACCAGCAAGGAAGAGGAAGGGAAAGCTGACAGAAGGGATAGTTTTTTGCTCTACTGAGGTCGATTCTGAACAGGAAAGTGATATGATAGAAAGAGCAGAAACCTTCTGCAACACTCTTTGGTCCCCATATAAAGGATTAATTGGCCAACAGAAACACTTTCTGGAAATGAATGGCACTTCTTGCCTTTTCAAATGATAAGATCATTAAGAAACGGTTACATCTATTCCCAAGGAGCATAAGACACTGAGTCTTGGGCCTCTTTTTTTTTTTTCAGTTGGTGTCTTACTCTATCACCCAGGCTGGAGTGCAGTGGCAGGATCATAACTCACCGCAACCTTGAACTCCCAGGTTCAAGGGCTCCTCCTACCTCAGTAATTGGGACTATAGGCGTACCTGGCTAATTTTTAAAATTTTTTATAGAGATGAGGTCGTGCTATGTTGCCAAGGCTGATCATGAACTCTTGGGCTCAATCAGTCCTCCCACCTCAGCCTTCCGAAGTGCTGGGATTATAGGTATGAACCACTGTGTGATTTCCCAACATGGCCTAGCAGAGAAACCAGGCCCAGTTGATGGGCTCAGAGGACTTTCTGGAGAAATCTATGATAGCCTTTTCCCAGTGCCAGTCAAAACTCAGGTTGATGGGCTTGGTACCTTTTCATGTTCATGAAGATCTTGCAGTTCCTGAAGAACCCTTCTTTCATTGAACACCCTGGCATTTTCCATTTCCATGAGAGTAATGCAAAATCTAGTTCCCTGGATGCCTTCTCAAAATGTAGATGGCTTCTGTGTGCAGTGACTTTAAATCTACCAAGGTCCTTTGCTAAGTCTGTCATCTTCTAAGAATGACACATGACCCGTTGGTTCTGATGGAGCCAGAAGACGATTTTGTCTCAACTCTTTTCTACTGGCACAGTTGAGAGTTTTGTCTAGTTTATGCTCTGGGGGCGGGGGTGGGGGTGGGGAGGTTCCTTTGTGAGCTGTTATTGGAATGGGGTACTATAGTATCACAAGAGAAACTCATCCTCCTCATTGTTAGCAGAGGTGGAAAGGATAGTTGCCAATTTAAATGCCAACATTAGGCAAGAAGATATAAAGGCCTGCATCTGGGATATCAGTAAATGTTGGCAGGGCGGGGGGGACGGGGACGACGACGACCTGACAACACCAGATTCAAAAAGGATGGTAATCAACAAAATAACGCTTATGTATTGGATACCCCTCCATGTATGTGACACTCAGGGACAAAAGAGCAATGACAGATGTAAAATGGCCTAGTGTAGGAGACAGAACAGACCTCTCATGAAAGAATTACAGGATGATAGCTCATGCTCCTTTGGGTTGAGCATTTATTCATGTTAGATGCTGTACTAAGCTCTTAGCATGCAGTCCATGAGTAGGCAAGAGAATTCCCAGTACAACTGAAAGAGCACACGCCAAGAGATAGATCAATCCAGGAAGACTCCATGGGGAGGAGGAGCTTAAGTTGGACCTTGAAGGAAGTATAGGATCAAGTGAAAGGGAAGAGGATACTGTATGTTACTTATTTGTAGTGATTATGATAATGCCTGTTACCCCCATCCTGAAGGGAGGCGCTAGTGTGGCTGTCACTGCCACACCCTAGAATCTTCTGAAGCCCTGGTGTTGGAGTGTGAAGGTGATCAGGTTCTCAGACTCAAAAAAAAAAAAAAAAAAAGAGAAGGTGAGAGAGAAGCAGTCTGCATCACAGCAGCCCTTCCAAAAACTAGGATTTGACTTACGGAAACAAGCATGGTACAGTGCATGGTCTTTTGGGAACAGAAGGATTCGATTGTGTTGTTTTGTTTTGTTTTAATAAGAAATCTCTCGCAACCCTTTGTGATCTGTTCCTTTCACACTTCCAAATGATAGAGACCAACAAGAGAAATTGAGTTCTTTCTAACCTCACTCTTCCCTCAGTGACAATAAATGTCACCTCGACTTAAATGATTATGGCCCTAAAAGCCCATATTTCTGGGGAAAAAATCTCAAGTGATTACTGCAACTGAGAGCCTGAGCTGCTCAAGGCCCACTACACATTCCCAGTTCTTTCTGGCCTCCGCCAAGTCGAAAAGCACCAGATGAGAGAGGGCTCAGGATTGGGACACCCCGTTCTCTCTCTTAGTAGCCGATCAAAGAGGAAAATTAAATGGGAATATCCATAGGTCTGGAAAAAAGCCTTTGATTTAAAAATCCATTTTGATTTACAGACAAATACTCTAAGTAATATAAGAACAAAAGCTGTCTCCTTAACATATTTCTCTTTCACACCAAAAGCCAACATTATGCTTGATGGAAAACAAGTAAAGTGCACTCTTCTCATTATTTAACAATGGTCAAAACGTACAGGACTGGCAATTAGATAAGAGAAAAACAGGAGGTGTAGAAATAAAAGAGGAAGAATATAAATGTTCATTATTTTCAAACCTGGAAAATGCATGAGAATCTCTGAGAGACCGTGACAAATAAGGAGACAATTTGTTAATAGACTTCCATACATGATACAACAATCAGTTAAAAGGCAGAAGGGAATAAACATTTACAAATGTAGAAAAAGAAAAAGTAAGAGAAAGAACTAGAGATAACTATAATCAGAATGTGCAAAATCTGTCTGAAGGAAACCTTACAATGCTCCTAAGGAAAACAAATGAAGACTCAAACAAGTAACTAGAACCCTGCTCTTGGATTAGGAAGATTCAACATCATAAATAACAATCATCAACATTTACTCAGCATTCACCACATACCAGACACTCCTCTTAGTATTTTACCACATAACTCATCAAGGATGTAAATTAACCCTAAATTATATCTGCAAATTTAACAAGATTAAATTCCATACATTATGCATATACTACCTATTCAGAAATAAAATTTAATTTAAAAAACTCAATTTCAGTAATCTTAGCTGGCAACACTAAAAAGATTATCCAGGATTCCTGATGCTCTTGACTGAGGGTCACCAGGTTGAATTTGTGGCCCTTCTATCAGAAGGTGTTTTCTTTGCTCAAAATGAAGACAATAACCCCTCAGTACCTCAGTTTCCCCACAGGATAACTTGCCAACCTCAAGTTGCCCCATAAAACTTCAGAGAAGTGCCAGAATCGCCACAAAGACTGACCTAACGTACACACAGAGCTCTGCTATGAGAATTATTTTCCCAACTGTAGATCTCAGAAGGGGAGGACTTCCAGGGCAGGCCAGTTCCCACAGGAGGGAAAGTGAAGTCTGCACAAATGTAGATAAGACTGCAGCTCTTTTTTTTTTTTTTTTTGAGTTGGAGTCTCACTCTGTCGCCCAGACTGGAGTGCAGTGGCCACTCCCGGCCACTGCAGCCTCGACCTGCTGGGCTCCGGCGATCCCTCTGCCTCAGCCTTCCGAGTAGCTGGAACTACAAGCGCGCGCTACCACGCCTGGCTAATTTTTTAATTTTTATTGTAGAGATGAGGTCTCACCAAGTTGCCCAGGCGGGCCTCGAACCCGCGGGCTCAGGAAATCCACTCACCTCAGCCTCCCAAAGGCGCGGGATTACAGGCTGAGCCATCGAGCCCGGCTCAGACTGCAGCTCTTTAAGCACCCCTCTTCTCCAGGATGGCCCTACCTCAGCCCCCCACCCCCACCCCCACCCCCAGAGCTCTAGGAAGCTTCCCCACTTCATTCATCATCGCAGATAAATCCACAGTTGTACAAGAGGCCATTTCCTCCTTGGGGAAATTATACAATGGCATCATGCAAACCAGGTAGGCCAAGCTTGGTTCCAAAGCAAAATGGAGTTCCCACCTGATAGGGCGCCCAGGAGAAGCAGGACAACAGCTGCTTCCTGCATATTTGATGTTCATGCCTCTGTGTGCTCCCAGCACATCATCCAAGACCTGAATCCTGCCTCACATCCAAGGTTTATTCCAGACGCCACTTAGCTTCCCTTCCTGGTTTTGTTGCCATGCAAGAAATCAAACAGAGGCTGTGGTGGTAACTAAGGGAGACTGTAAATACCACAGGAGTGTTTGTTCTCTCATTACCTACTTCTGTGACTGCATGGAACCCAAGAGGCCGTGTCTTGGTCAGCTCAGCATTCACCTTAAAATCCACACTCATTGTGTGTCCCAACAGAGAGCTTCAAAAGAGATGTCAAAGAGCAAAGAAAGAGCAGACATTAAGATAATTGTAAAAGCTCAACACATGCACAATCCACCCACAATGGTCTCAGTTTCCCTGTAAGCTTGTTGTCATTTCCAGAAGCTGGGGGTGGGAAGTGGGAATGTTTCTGCTGCCCTGAATTGATGAATAAGACTCAGACTTGGGAACCAACTGGCACTCCATTCTAAAGAGAGGAGCCAAGAGCTGGGACCAGACCCTTCCTCAAGCCTGACTCATGCTTCCTAATTCCACCCACTGCCACGGCCTCTCCAGCCCTCAGTAAAGGCTGTGGTGAAGATTCCTGGAGTCACAGGCTTCTGCCCCAGGCGGCCCTCTGCCGGGGCACAAGGTGTGACTCGTTAACAAACAAGGGCGAGGTCCTGCCTGCCCTCAGGAAAAGAGCAATGGGGGTGCTGAGGGAGGATGGTGGTGGAACGGCCGTCCTCTTACATGGTGCGTATGAATAGTTGGGGGCACAGTGGAAGAAAGCTAGACTTAGCCTGTCTGTCTCTCCCTTTCCTCTGCTTGCTGGGGGAGGGGAGCCCAAGGCTGGCAGAGGAATGGAGTGAGGAGATGGGGACTTGAGCCAGAACCTCCCTGTCAGGGACATGAGCAGCGGGGAGACCCCACGGCACTCTGAAAACCACACACGTGCCCCACAGGTGAGCCAGCTTTAGGAACCAGCCACGCAGAGGTCACCAATGGCCAGTTAGTAGTTACGAGCTAGAGGAGTTGCAAGGAGGGATGGAGGGAGACAGAAACTCGGACAGATACGTAGGGACACCACTTCTTCTCCTCTTCCTCCTCTCCTTCCTCCCCCTCCCCCTGGTCCACTCTCCTGAGACAGGGAGGAGTGGCTCAGAGCCATAGCACAGCATGTCCTGGCCCCAAACCCAGAGTACCAGCCCAAGTCGAGTTTGAGATGGATGCTTTAAACTGTGGAGGACTATGAATGTGAGCAGAAAGCCAGGTGTGGAAGGCCAAGGAAGGAAAATTTAATAGAAGGAAAAAATGAAGCCATCTCAGTTTACACGTCACTGCTAAATAAGCTAGTCATAGCCCAGGGACACTAAGACTCAGAGAGTGAGGGACTTGCCCCAGGCCAGGCCTTCTGACCGTGTTCCCTGCTTCCCAAACCCAGGCTTTTGAGGCTGCCCTACCTTCGCTCCCCTAGCACCCCAACACTCGTCAAACTCTGTCTAGCCTCCAAGTACCTCCTGCCACTGCCCTTCTCAGTTTTGCGGCCACCACCCTGGCACAAGCTCCTTGCCTCTGGCCTGGCCTGTCTCCATAACCTCCCATGCATCCTGCAGGAACTGTCAGGTTATTTTCCCAAAAGTACTCTTTTGATCTTTCACTTTCCTGCTCAAAATAACCACCTTTCCCTTAGGAAAAGTTGACTTTTCCTGCAAAACACAGAAAGAAAGGATAGTAAGACCCAGAGAGTTGGTCTACAGGATTTTGTCTATTAGGTAGATGGTATAAAACAAAGTTTTGCTCTGTGACCTTAGGCAAGCCACCTAACCCTTCAGAATCTCAGTTCCACTCACTGCTATAAATCAGAGAAAATAACACCTGCCATGCAGTGTCACCATAAGCAGTACGTGAGATAGTGAAGTGAGAAAAACTGGCCCATATTTTATGCTCAATGATACTATTGTTTTCCTAATAGGACATCTATGGGACCCAAGGGCTAGAACATAGTAGGTCCTCAACACTGGCTGAATAAAAAGAGGAATAAATAGCAGTTGCCAAGTTACCAATTCTCACCTCTTAGTGTTTCCTGTCATATTAGTTACTGTAAATAATCCATTTCATTATGCATAATTAAAGCTGAAGTGATGGCTCAGATTAAGTTATGGAAAACGTCAGAATAATTAAAGCTTTGAATTAAAGAAACTCACATCTGTTTAATTTTCAGCCTGACTGCACAGTGTTTTGCATGTGGCCCTGTTTTCACCAGAATGGCGTGAGTCTCCCCTTTCATCCCCTCTCTGGTTCCAGGGCATGTAAGGGTCATATTTTGGAACTTGCTGTGCATGTTTCTCCTGTAATTACAGCTTCTGTTTCCAGCCCCGAGGTTGTTTCTGCCATTGCCACGGGCTGTTGCCCCTTTGTCAGTTCGAAATCACGTGGCCCTGGCACCAGACATGAATTGCACAGGAGTTGAACAGGACCCGGAGACCGCTTGCTCTCTTGCCCCTGACTTCCGACATGCTGAGTTGCCCTGGCTCCACCAAGGTCTTAGCTGGGAGGGAAGAATGGAGCTCAGGCAGAGTGGGAACCACTGGGGCAGGCACCCCTTCAGGGCCACATGGTAGACCTGGGAGCCGTCTTCTCCAAGATGTCCTGCCCAGCAGTGATTCAAACTCTTAAGGTACTTCAAGGGACTTCCCCAGGAACCAGCTACCACAAGTGTCTAATTAGCTAGCAAAGGAATTGTGTTCCAAACATTTGTTGACTTGGAACTTGGGACCCAGTGTTCTATGGATGGACTGTTAGTAGCCTACAAACCCTTCCATAATCTATAATGTACGGTCATGCGCCATATAATGATGTTTTGGGCAATGACACACAGCACAAAATAGTTGATAATCACAATAAATGACTATGCTACTGGTTTATGTATTCATTGTACTATATTTTTAATTGTTATTTTTAAGTGTACTCCTTCTCTTTATTAAAAAAAAGTTAACTGTAAAACAGCCCCAGCCATGCCCTACAGAAGGTATTCCAGAAGCAGGCATTGTTATCACAGGAGATGACAGCTCCATGTGTGTTGTTATCCCTGAAAGACCTTCTAGTGGGAAAGATGTCGAGGCGGAAGACAATCCTATTGGTGATCCTGACCCTGTGTAGGCCTAGGCCAGAGTGTGTGTTCATATCTTAGTTTTTAACAAAAAAAGTTTAAAAAGTAAAAATAATATAAAAATTTGAAAATAGAAAAATATTGTAGAATAAGTATAGAAGGAGAGAAAATATTTTTGTACGACGTGTTTGTGCTTTAAGAGGAGTGTTATTACAACAGAGTAAAAATGTTTTAACAAATTAAGTTTATAAAGTAAACAAGTTAGGGTAAGCTAAGGCTAATGTATCATTGAAGAAAGAAATTTTTAAAAATAGATTTCACAAACCAGGCTCGGTGGCTCAGCCTGTAATCCCGTGCCTTTGGGAGGCTGAGGTGAGTGGACTGCCTGAGCCCATGGGTTCGAGACCCGCCTGCGCAGCAAGACCTTATCTCTACAATAAATCAAAAATCAGCCGGGCATGGTAGCACACGCCTGTAATTCCGGCTACTAGGAAGGCTGAGGTGGAAGGATTGCCAGAGCCCAGCAGGTCGAGGCTGCGGTGGCCGGGAGCGGCCACTGCACTCCAGTCTGGACGATGGAGTGAAACTCCAACTCAAAAATAAATAAATAAATAAATAAAAAATAAAAATAGATTTCACATCGCATAAGTGTGCAGTGTTTATAAAGTCTACAGTAGTGTGCAGCAGTGTCCTAGGCCTTCACATTCACTCCCCACTCACTCACTGACTCATTCAGAGTAAATTCCAGTCCTGCAAGCTCCACTCATGCTAAGTGCCCTAGCACAATTTTTATCAGTTATACCATATTTTTACTGTACTTATTTGGCTACACAAATACTTACCATTGTGTCACAGTTGCCTGCAGTGTTCAGTACAGTCACACAGCTGCACAGATTTATAGCCCAGGCGCAATAGGCCTTCCCACGTAGCCTAGGTGTGTAGTAGGCTACACCATCTAGGTGTGTGTAGGCTGACCCTACAATGTTCACACAATGACAAAATCACTTCTCAGAACATATCCCCATCGTTAAACAACACATGACTGTGCTTGGAACATTACAGACTTGAGATGAGCTCACAAGTACTGCTGTGAGCGGCAGTGGTTTGGTTTCCCAAGCAGCTCCACTGGCACAAGGACTGCTGCCCGCTCCCCATCACCTTTGTACCTGCGGGGCAGTTCTGTCCATGGTTTCCATTCATCCAGCACTGGAACTGCAGACTTTCGGCAATCCAAAACATAGGAGGGAACATTCAGGGGGTAATCCAAAACATAGGAGGGAACATCCAGGTTCTACCATTCAAACACCCTTCCATCCCAAATCCCCCTCAGGGAGAGAGCACTCGGCTGGCCCACGCTTACAGCGATGGTGCCATGCCGACGGCATAAAGCTGTTGCAGGAATGGAAACACGTCCCTCCTGTGCCTTCTTTGCAGGCCACTGTTTAGCACACACACTGTTTCAGCACTGCTTCCTCGGTTCTCTTACACATCTGTCTCCAGACAGTCTTGGCAAGTTTTCCAGGACAAAGAAGCTCTTATGCTTCTTTGCATCCCAATTGCTTCACAGTTAAACATTGTCCCAGATGCATAGCTAGCGCTCAAAAAACTGTAAAACTACTGAATTTATTTTATGCTCCTTTGCCTGTCCCCTTCTCTTCCTCCAAACACCCACCCAGTAAGAGCCCCCCAGCTCTTGTGGGGAAGGAAGTAAGTCCCATAGCCACAGCCCTCCAGAACCCAGAGCCACATTCTCTGACTGACCCTCAGGACCATGGCTGGGTGGGGAGGAGTCCTCTGAAGTCAAGGCCCTCAGGAGCCATCAGTAGGATCCTTGCCCCAGCTTCAAGGTGGAAGAGTGAGTGAGAATGACTTCTCGGGGCTCAGCCCCACCTGACTCCAGAGCACAGGACTCCAGAGGCCCAGATGCTGGTCAGCATGGGCTTGGGCTGCCAAGTGTCTGGGTTCACGCCTCCAGAAAACTCCAAACCATTCCTGTTTATGATAGTTTAACTGAGCTATAATTGACATACCATAAGATGCACCCATTTAAAATGTACAATTCAGTGGCTTTTAGTATATTCACAGAGTTGCGCAGCCCTCACCACAATCAATTTTAGAATTTTAGAATCAATTTTAGAAACACTTCATCCTATAGTCACTCCCAATTTTCCTCCAACTACCTCCCCCAAACCCTGGCAACCACTGATCTACTTTCTGTCTCTACAGATTTCCTTTTTCTGGACATTTCATATGAATGGAATAATTCACTCTGTGGCCTTTTGTGTCTGACTTCTTTCACTTGGCATAATGTTTTCAAGGTCCTTCCACGTTTTAGCCTGGATTAATTCATTCCTTTTTATTGCTGAGTAATACTATTGTTTGAACAGACCATGTTTAATTTGCTGATTCATCAGTTGATGGACATTTGGGTTATTTCCAGTCTTTGGCTAGTACAAATGCTGCTATGGACATTGCATGGATAGAGGTTTTCATTTCTCCTGGAGGAATACCTAGAGGTGTAATTGCTAGGTCATATGGTGACTCTACCAGATCATTCTTTGGAAAATTATCTCCAACTCCTGTCCTCTAGTGATCCTCCTGCCTCAGCCTCCCAAAATGCTGGGATTACAGAAGTGAGCCACTGCAACTAGCTGTCTTATGGACAGATATTTAACTTTGCTTTGAAGTCAACTCTTTCTCCAGTGTCCTTCACTGGCTTCCTGGAGTCCCTGCCCCAGGCTGTGAGCCTCTCCCTACTCAATCTCTCTGTCCCTGTTCAAACATCTTCACTCCAGTTGATTCCCTCTTCCCCCTCCTCCCTCTAGGTGGCAATCATTTATTCATTCAAAAAATATTGACTACTGACCGTGTGCATGCTATGTCTTTACTCACCTAACTTTATACAACAAGAACAGAGAGAGCCTGATGGCATACTATGGGGTCTGGTTAGTAATTCTGGCTATTTTTGTTTTAAAATTCTTTTTTTTTTTTTTTTTGAGTTGGAGTCTCACTCTGTCACCCAGACTGGAGTGCAGTGGCACGCTCCCATCACCGCAGCCTCAACCTAATGGGCTCTGGAGATCCTTCTGCCTCAGCCTTCCAAGTAGCTGGAACTAGAGGTACACACTACCACGCCCGGCTAATTTTTTTTATTTATTGTAGAGATGAAGTCTCGCCAAGTTGCCAAGGCAGGTCTCGAACCCACAGGCTCAGGCCATTCACTCACCTCGGCCTCCCAAAGCACGGGATTACAGGCTGAGCCACCGAGCCCGGCCCTAAAATTCTTATTTATATATCTTTATTTTCTCCTCCAAAAACAAAGAACTTAGCTGATTTTTAACTTCCCTCTGAAACTCCCCTCCTATTTTCTATGTTTTCTACATTATTTGGAATTAAGTACCTCCTTGTTTTTACACACAATTTTTTTTTAACCGTCAATAGTGTCAATACTTACATTTATCAAGATATTTTGCACATCTTTGTATCTTTCATTTCAGTTTTTTCTATATATTTTTTTCTTTCTTACATTCTTTAGTGGTTCTTTCAGCCAGAGTCTGTAATCAATAACTACTTTTCGTCTATGTGTGTCTGGAAATATTTTTATTTCATCCTCACTTGTATATAATAGTTTAGTTGGGCAGAGAAGTCTAGGTTGACAGTTATTTTCCCTTCATTCTTGAAGATATTTTCTTCCTGTCTTCTAATATCTATTCCCACCCACAAGTAGGTTACTGTTAGTCTGATATTGCTTTTGATTATTTATTTGAGAAATCTGTCTTTTCTTTCTGAAAGTTTTTAAGGTTTTTATGTTTCCTTAATGTCTTACAATTTTAAAATTCTAATTTTGCTAGGAGACTACAGGATTAACTGTTCTTAAAGTCCTGTAACTTCCTGTTTTTGAAGTATAACAAGTTAAAAGCTCAACTGGGCCAAATGCAGTGGTTCATGCCTGTAATCCCAGCACTTTGGGAGGCTGAGGTGAAAGAACTGCCAGGAGTTCAAAACCAGTCTAGGCTGGCTTGTAGAGACTTTGTCTCTTCAAAAAATTTGCCAGGTGCCTAGAGTCCCAGCTACTCAGCAGGCTAATGTGGGAGAATTGTTTGAGCGCAGGAGTTTGAGGCTGTGGTGAGCAGTGATCATGTTACTGCATACAAGCCTGGGCAGTAGAGTGAGACCCTAACGAAAAAATAAATAAATAAATTTTAAAAAGCTCAAATGAGCCAGGCTCGGTAGCTCAGCCTGTAATCCCGCGCCTTTGGGAGGCTGAGGTGAGTGGATTGCCTGAGCCCGCGGGTTCGAGACCCGCCTGGGCAGCGAGACCTCATCTCTACAATAAATCAAAAAATCAGCCGGGCGTAGTAGCGCATGCCTGTAATTCTGGCTACTCGGAAGGCTGAGGCGGAAGGATCGCCGGAGCCCAGCAGGTCGAGGCTGCGGTGGCCGGGAGCGGCCACTGCACTCCAGTCTGGGTGACAGAGTGAGACTCTAACTCAAAAAAAAAAAAAAAAAAAAAAAAAAGAAAAAAAGCTCAAATGGTCTATTTCCAAGTGGAAAACCTATTCATTGAGTAGATGGCATTAGTATCAAGGTTTTGTTTTATGTTGTATTTTCAAAACCACAAGCATAAACAGGGTGGATAGAAATACATATAAATCAGGATTTCTGCTGAGTAATTTCAGATCACCACAGACTTACTGTACATGAAACATACCTTTAAAACAATAAACATATCTCATAAAAAATTAATTATCTTTATTACTGCATCATAATTCCCTATAGACATGTTTTCATGAAACAACTAATCTTTAAAAGAAAAAAATCTTAATTTTCAAAGCAAATAAATAATAATCTGAGTTATTGCAAGGCAAAAATGTCAAGTTGCATTTATTTGGTTTGGTGTTGCTTAGCTTTGAGGGCTTGAGATTTTCGCCCTTATTAAAAATAAAAACTATTATACTCACTTTGTGCAATTAAAATATTTCAACACACAAAAATTTAACTTCATATGCATCTTTCCAGAAGCCTATTATCCCTTTATATGACATTCTTCTGTTTGTGTATGTGTGTATGTGTATGTTACTATCTGCACATTTGTGTGTTGGATAAGCCCCACATTCTAAAGCAGTGGCCCCCAGCCTTTTTGGCATCAGGGACCAGTTTTGTGGAAGACAATTTTTCCACAGACCAGGGGAGGGGATCATTTTAGGATGATTCTAGTGCATAACATTTACTGTGCATTTTATTTCTATTATTACATTGTAATATATAATGAAATAATTTTACAACTCACCATAAAAAAAGAGGCGCAGACAGAAGTAGTAAATAAAACAATGCCACGTGCAGACTAAAATAAGTGTCAGATTCTGACTTAAAACCTGTCAACAGAGGCAGTTGTACAATTGAAGTACATCAACTCACTTGCCACTTAGTGATAGGGTTTTGATATGAGTCTGCAAGCAACTGATTTATCATGGTCTCTGTGCAGTCAAACCCACTGCTAAGGTTAGTCTGTATTTGCAGCCACTCCCCAGCACTAGCATCAACACCTCAGCTCCACGACAGATCATCAGACATTAGATTCTCCTAAGGAGTGCACAACCTAGATCCCTTGCATGTGCAATTCACAATAGGGTTTGTGCTCCTGAGAATCTAATGCTGCCACTGATCTGACAGGAGGTGGAGCTCAGGCGGTAACACGAGTGATGGAGAACAGCTGTAAACACAGATGAAGCTTCGCTGGCTTGCTCACCTGCCACTCATCTCCTGCTGTGCAGTCTGGTTCCTAACAGGCCACAAACCGGGGGTTAGGGACCCCCTGTGTGCTAAAGTAAATTCCAATTTAAGCAGTCAGACTTATAAACAGCACTTTGCACTCCTGTGGGCCCCCTGTTTTTAAATTCTCTGCTATATTAAAAATAAGATAACTCTTCATCCTCTGGGCTCCTAATAGATCTGCCCCTTATTAAAAGTTTTCTGTACATCTAACTGATTATACTCATGGGATTTCTTCAAACAACTCAGGATCATAGAGATCTTCTAGTTGAGTGTTACATAAGCTTTGCATTTTTAAAATAAGAAAACAGATTAAATGACTTGTCCCCAAAAAACCAACAAGTTAGTAGGTTCAGGCATGGACCCCATTCCTCTGGCACTTGAGCCTTGCTATCCTTCTCCTACTTTAAAAGTGTTGTTAATACCAGTAGGAAGAACACAGCAGCCACAGTCAATGTCTGATATGTGCATGCCACTTTATGAATAGCATATGAATATGCTACATATGAATATGCCACTTTACAGAAAGCACTTTCACATGCAAATAATGTGTTCTTCTAGGATTACTTTATTGACCATCCTTTTGAACTTACCAGTTAATCTTCCAACTTTCACCTCTGTCCCTCAACAGATAATGTGAGAATACTCATATTCTGTGACAGAAATCTGGCTGTAAAGGACAGTGGCTACTTAACAGGCAAATCGCCATGACTGGAGAGGGTCCTGAGAAGGGGCCTGAGGGGGGCACATGGATGGCCACTAGCTATTTGGACATGGTCATCACTGTCCTTCCAGAATTCCCCAGGGCACAGCATAAGGGGTGGCTTTCCTGAGATTCTCAGTTCTGAGGAGCTCTGATCTGAAAGAGGATAGTCATAAAAAAAGATAATACTCTGCCAACAGTACCTAAGGGGCCCCTGAAATGTGTCTATAGATGGATCCGCATGTGTGTGAAAGTATTACGATCCAATGACACCGGTTATTAAATTTGTACATCTTTTTGAGTGCTAGTTTTCCACAGAGGAGATGTTCTATCCATGACTTTTTAACTTGTACATACAGTTGAAAGTATGTACAAGTTAAAAAGCTTGTCCAAAATAGGAGGGAAAATTGATCTACAGACATAAGAGAGAGTTAATCTTGACCATGGGGGATCAGTTTACACTTGTTTTGAAGCTTAGTATTTTCCAAAACCTGTTGTTCTTCTTGAAAAATTAACTAATTGAATACAGGAGGAATGGGTGGATGAGGCAGGTAGATATTTTGACCCAGACAAAACAAAATAAGCAACTAGTAAGAAAGAGCCAGGTTGCTGCTCAGGTGAGGCCTGGCTGTGCTTCAGTCTTTTCTATCAAGAAAAATTTCCTTCCAGCCAGAGATTACAGAACAGATAGATAAAGAAGAAACCAAAGCCAAATACAGAGATGACAGGGAAAAAGCAAAATGATGATGCAAATACCATCCAACTGGAGAAGAGAAGACCCAGGCAGGTGTCCTGAGTTCAACTTCTGCAAGGAAGCCCAGTGCTGGCTTCCTGTCATGCAAATTCAGAGGTGCAAATACTATACTGGGCAGATGTTTCCTTCCAGTCCCAAGAATGCATGTTTTAGAGCCATAGAGGTACACAAATCCTGGCTGTGCTGATGGTTAGCAGGGTGACCTCGGGCAGGTAACTTAACATTGCTGGGTTTGCATAATGAGAATGGTAATATGTACATCATAAAATCATGTCAACCAAATGAGATGGTACATATAAAGTTATTGGTATAAGGTTAGCATTCAATAAAGCTAATATGACATGTATTAATTTCACAAAACACAGACTCAGATGGGCAAAATATCACTTTGTTTTTCTCTGTTTCCGGCCTTGCGTCTCACTTTAAGCTTTTGTTCAAATGGATGCAAAAAACTTAATATAGCTATTTTCAGGCAAACGCAGGCTGACTCAATGACATCCCAGGCAACCTGGTTTTATAACTGAGTTACAGTTCATGTTTTGTTTGTCCTCTTTCTCTGTATCTCTGAGGTTGACACATGTCCAGCTGATTTGCCAAT
This sequence comes from Cephalopachus bancanus, assembly GCA_027257055.1. Taxonomy (NCBI): domain Eukaryota; kingdom Metazoa; phylum Chordata; class Mammalia; order Primates; family Tarsiidae; genus Cephalopachus; species Cephalopachus bancanus. The sequence goes on from JAPVLO010000124.1 coordinate 4,392,814, forward strand.
ACAGTGTTGAGGGCTGGGGGCGAGGGGCACCTCCTTCTTGGTCTCTGCTGTACTGCTGCTTCAGACACACTGCCACCTGCCTCGAAGACCTGCCTGGTCTCCAAGGTGTCTTCCCAGTTTCCTGCAGACCTGACCATGAGCTCCGCCTTTCCAATGTAGGGTTCCTTTGTTCTGGTCTCTAGGCCTTGCTTGCCCTCTCCCAGATATCTTCTGTGTCTCACTCAGGAGCCTTGGGTATTTCCTGTCTCCCCTTCAGGGAGACAGGAAAGTCAGGACAGCCTCTGAGGTTATATGTATTTACTACCATTTCTACCTACTGTTCACACACAACAATGAGTCAGGCTTAGTCTCCCTGGAGTTCTTCCAGGAAGCAAAGCTCAGGCCTCTGCACTCACACATCCTCATGTTTAAAGGTGCCCTTTGGGTGCCCTAACCAGACACACCACACCTGTGAGATGGCAGCTGTCGGGGAATTAGAAGGACATACAACTTCCACACTGCATCCAACCCCCTGACTCCCACTTCAGCTGTACTCTCTCTCCAAAGGTCCGCTGTCCTGAAAATGAGGGAGGATGCAGATGAGGGAAGGCAGGAAGAAATGGTACTGCCTACTAACATGTCCTTTCAGACGTTTCTTCTGTCCATGCCTGGCTAATGACTTCGGAAGTCAGGGAGTTTGGTGTCTGTCTTCTGTTTGGGCACTGTTTGGATTATGGGATGTCATAGGAGGGGGACCCAAAAAACTCCGAAATTATCTTTTGGAGAGTGGTCCCCTTGTAATACAGGCTTCCCCCACCAGGTGAGTGTTCTAGGAAGCCAACGGCATCAGTGAACCACCTAGCGTTGTGAGAGGCTGCGTTTAGCTTCAGTGAATTTATCTGGAGATTTTTCAGCACTTTTGCCCGTTTCGTGATGGGTGATTTACAAGCGCACCTGCCCATGCTGAACACTCAGTGCTGAACTGAGTGTTCAGCAGTTTTTGACGAAAAACAGCATGAACCTCATGCCCCACCCTCCATATTCACCTGGTCTCACCCTGAGCAACTTTTCTTGGTTTCCCTGGATGAAAAAAGTGCTCAAAGGGAAACGTTTTGCTGATGTGAAAGCCGGGCTCGGTGGCTCAGCCTGTAATCCCATGCCTTTGGGAGGCTGAGGTGAGTGGAATACCTGAGCCCGCAGATTCGAGACCCGCCTGGGCAACTTGGTGAGACCTCATCTCTACAATCAATCAAAAAATGAGCCGGGCGTGGTGGCGCGCGCCTGTAGTTCCAGCTACTTGGAAGGCTGAGGCGGAAGGATCGCCGGAGCCCAGCAGGTCGAGGCTGTGGTGGCCGGGAGTGGACTGGACTGCATTCCAGTCTGGGCGACAGAGTGAGACTCCAACTCAAAAAAAAAAAAAGAAAGAGGTGAAACAAAAAATGGTAGAAGCACAAAAAGGCATCAAAATTGACAAGTTCAAAAACTGCTTTAAGCAGTGAAAAAAGCGTCTTGATAGGTGTATTTCATCAAACAGAGTACTTTGAAGGTGACTGAAATTTAAACATGTAAGAATACATAATTTTTGTTTTGTTTTGTTTTGTTTTTGTTTTTGTTTTTTTTTTAGTTGGAGTCTCACTCTCTTGCCCAGACTGGAGTGCAGTGGCCGCTCCCGGCCACCGCAGCCTCGACCTGCTGGGCTCCGGCGATCCTTCCGCCTCAGCCTTCCGAGTAGCTGGAATTACAGGCATGCACTACCACACCCAGCTGATTTTTTGATTTATTGTAGAGATGAGGTCTCGCTGCCCAGGCGGGTCTCAAACCCGCGGGCTCAGGCAATCCACTCACCTCAGCCTCCCAAAGGCGCGGGATTACAGGCTGAGTCACCGAGCCCGGCTAATACATAATTTTTAATAAATAAATTCTGAGCTTTTTGAAGCTCCCCGTTGTATTTGTTTGCTAGGACTATGGTAACAAAGTATCACAACAGAAACTTATTGTCTCATAGTTCTTGAGGCTTGAAGTCTGAGATCCAGGTGTTGTCAGGGACTGACTCCTTTCCAAAGCTGTGAGGAGAAGCTCTCCTGTCTTCTATGGTTTGTTGGCGTGGCCCTGACCTCTGCCTTCGTCGTCATGTGGTGTGTCCCTGTGTGCATTTCTGTCTCTGTGTTTAAATCTCCCCTGCTGTGAGGACACGGGTCATATTGGATGAGAGCCAAGCTTAATGTCTGCACTTCCACTTAATTTTATGTGTAGATAAGATCACCGTGATGGTTAATTTCATGTATCAACTTGGCTAGGCCATGATACCAGGTCAAATATTATTCTAGATGTTTCTGTGAACGTATTTTTACATGACATGAAATTTCAAATCAGTAGATTTTCACGAAAGCAGATTAGCCTCCATAATGTGGGTGGGTCTCGTTCAATCAGTTGAAGACCTTACTAGAACAGGGATTGACCTTCCCTGAGTAAGAAAGAACTCTGCCAGCAGTTGGCTTTGGGTTCAGATTGCAACATTGACTCTTCTTTGGGCCTCCAGCCTATTCCTCTCTCCTTTTCTTTCCTTTGAAAACTATTTGTTGTTAAACGGGTCGTTTTTCTTGTGGATAGTTTCTCAGGCTGTACTTTAATAATTATATTCCCATGTATTATTTTAAATGTTTCTATTTTCTCTGTACTTCCTGTTACCTCCCCAATCCCAGGCAACTCACCTCCACCTCCACTCCCTCCAGCCACAAGGGCCTATGTCTCCTCAAGGACACCAAGTTCTTCCTGGCCCATGCCCTGTGCACATAACTGTTTCCTTCATCTGTAAACTGTCCTTCCTCCCACCATCCTGTGACTGGCTCCTTGTCAGCTTGAAGATCTGCCTTCAGAGAGGCCTTCCCTGACCACCCACTCCTAATCATTCTCTGAGCACTCTTCTTTAGACAGGATTATTTATTAATTTGTTTGTTTGTTTATTTTTCTAAGGGACAAGGTCTAGCTCTGTTGCTCAGGCTGGAGTACAGTGGCACAGTCACAGCACTACAACTGCCAATTCCCAGGCTCAATTGATCCTCCTGCCTCAGCTTCTCAAGTAGCTGAGACTACAGGCTACCATGCCTGACTAATTTCTTTTTTTTTTTTGTAGAGAAGAGTTCTCACTATGTTGCCCAGACTGGTCTTGAACTCCTGAGCTCAAATGATCCTCCTGCCTCAGGCTCTTAAATTGCTGGAATTACATGTGCAAGCCACAGTGCCAACCTATTCATGATTTTTATCACAAGGGTACTATGTATTTCATTTTCCCCCCCTCCCCACCCCCTTCCCTCTGTACTTTGTATTTCTTCATGAGGTGATATGTTTACAGCCCATCAGACCATGGGCTCCATGAGGTAAGGACCTGATTGGTTTTGTTCATGACTGTAGCCCAGTGCAAGCCACAGCACCATCAACTTGTTACATAAATGAATGAATCAACAGAGGAATGCTGGCCCTGAGCTGAAACCAGTGGCAGAGACTCTGCATAGCAACCCAGTCCCTGAATCCCAGATGGAGGCTATTACAGAGAAGACAATAATGAACGAACCACCAGTTGTAAGCGCAGGAATCAATTAAAGCCCTGTTTACATTTCTTTGTCAAACATAATCACTTAGTGCTTGAATTAAGGTCAGGCGCATTGTTTACAACCTCTGTTGCTTGTCAGAAATGGATATGAACGTCATGTGCTTACAAGGCTTGGTATCCAGGTTAAGTTGCTTGATACCCGTGCAATGGGGCCTAGCCTTCCTCATCCAGATGTGAAGAGCCAGAAGGTTCCAGGTGTTTCCATTTTATCTCTGCAGAACCTGAGGCTCAGATGGCCTGGAGCCTTGTCCAGTCACAGGGAAGATGTTGGCAGAGCAGGAAGCATGTGGGCCTTGGTATTGGACTTGGTCTTGAGCCCTGCTCCCCCGGGGACTTGCTTGGTGACTCTGGGTAGGGAGTAAATTCTCTGATCCAGCTTCAGGGATGGATGCAGCCGATTCATTCCCAACTGAAAGGTAGGAATGATAGTGCCTCTCCAGGGCAGAACTGCTTGTGAGGACCAAAGGGAACTCTCTCTGGGAAGGATCTAATCCTGGCACACAGTAAGTAGTTGCTCAAAACAGGATTCTTGGCCAGGCACAGTGACTCACGCCTGTAATCCCAGCACTTTGGGAGGCAGAGGCGGGAGGACTGCCTGAGCCTAGGGGTTCAAGACCAGCCTAGTCAACTTGGCGAGATCCCATCTCTACAATAAATCAAAAATTAGCCAGAGGTGGTGGCGAGTGCCTGTAGTTCCGGCTACTTGGAAGGCTGAGGTGGAAGAATTGCCTGAGCCCAGCAGGTTGAGGCTGTGGTTGGTAGCCATGAGTGTGCCACTGCACTTCAGCCTGGGGGACACAGTGAGACTCTGACTCAAAAACAAACAAACAAAACAAAAACAAACAGTATTCTTGCAATCCACAGAGTTACTGAGCACCTGCCCAGTATCATGCTTGTAGTCAAGGTCTCCCCGTTTGTGGACTAGGATGCTTTCACTACACCACAAATGTAAGCAAACAAACAGAATAAAGTTTAATTCCTTGAATTAAAACTTATACTCCTTCCCAAAAGAACTACAAATTAGAGCCTCAGTGATAAAAAGTAGCTACCATTGTTTAACTACTTTAAATCTTTTATGGAAGTAGCTGGGTATCATTA